>BSBM01000608.1:3600000-4200000 GCA_027924585.1 Larix kaempferi
ATATAAACTAGGTTTTTTAGGTGAATAATATTCAGTTTGGTGTAGGCTATTTAATGTAGTTACAATAAATCAATTAGATCTCAAGTTAAGATCTAACGATAGTTAAACTGAGTTTCCTGTCTAAATCTACCTGATATTATTTTAAACTGAGTTTCCTGTCTAAATCTACCTGATATTATTTTAAACTGAGTTTCCTGTCTAAATCTACCTGATATTATTTTAAACTGAGTTTCCTGTCTAAATCTACCTGATATTATTTTATTTTTACAGTCACTTCCCATCCATAAGTGTAATCATATTTACTTTACTCTCATAAATTAAAAAAATTAATAACTTTATAATGTTTCGACTTTGGACAATGTTATGGTATTGTTTCGTTAATCTTTTGAGCATTGTGTATGAACCTTTGGATTGCAGGTATTGTTAAAGTTTAATATTCAAATGTTTATGTAGATACTCATCATTGTTAGTTTAATCAAAGTAAATACTTCATCATTTATTATTAGTCTAATCAAAGCTTTGGAACTTTTAGTTTGAATTTTATTGTTAAAAATAATAGTCAAACAAGTTTAAAGTAAAGTTCGGGAATAAATAATAAAAAGATATAAAATAAATAAATAAATAAGAAATAAATATTAAAATGATTATTCTTAGAAAGAATTATTTAAAAGAGATAAAATAATATTAATTAGTACAACTATTTAACTTGTGGTTATTGAACATCATTAGATCATACATCATTTACCAATTATTTTTTCCATAAAATCAATATGAACAGTACACATGTCCCATCCTTCTTCAATCGAGAAAAAGCATAGAATATGGTAATCCACCCTAAATTCTAAAATATAAACCATGTAATAAACGCTTATGTATGTGTGAGATTCATATGCCATATATGCATGATCTCCATCGTTCATTTAATTTTACAGTTGGGCTTTGTGTTGAATGAATTCCATGTTGTTTAACCCAATATCAGTTTCGTTCTATTACTCGTTTCATTATTAGATCACTGGTTTGAGCTAGTTGTGAATCGGGCATGCTTCTCATTGTTTGTAACTACTTTTCTCCATTTAAATTTGTTCCTTGACTTGGTTCCGAGTATCATTGCCATTGTTGTGGTGAAGACTTGGTTTGGTTTAGAGCCTCAAAAAGGCATTCACATGCTTCCTCTTACGTCATTTAGAGGTAACATTGCACTCCTTGATTGTTTATGAATTGTGTCGATTGTTGAACTTGCATTGAATTTTGTGTTTATTTTAGAAAAGTTAGGATTGGCTTTGTCTTAGTAGTTTGGCTGCAAGTGATACCATGATATCGACGTCACATTTGGTTTTGGTATTTGGGTTGTAGCTCGCCTCAAGTTTGAATTTTCTTGTCTTGGTCCCATGAAATTGGCCTAAACTTGTAGTTGGCCCCTATATTGTTTGTACAATCTATGGCATTGTATGCAACCTTTATGGGTTTATGGTGGTCTCACTCACATAATTTTAGTTTATAACCTAGAATTCAGATTAATACTTATGTGTTGGGCTAGTTATGGGCCTATGTCTAATATAGCCAACTTAGATATCCACATTAACCTCCTTTGCCCTCAACTCATAGCACGAGTTCAGCTTGTTGTCATCTTGTTTGTTTTGACTAGCAAAGTGGTAAGTCCTCTCCGTGTTTTGACTAGCAAAGTGGTAAGTCCTCTACTTATCGTAATTAACCTACATGCATCATCAAAGTACCTATGTATGTTTGGGTCTGTGCATTTGAATTTTGATTTTGGACAAATATTTTCGATTCTCGACAATAATGCAAGTTGGTGCTTGTTTTTCATTTGTACATGAATGTTATATCACCATATATGAATTATGTATATGGATCTTGGGTCCCAAATGGCTTTTAGAATAATTGTTGTATAGCATAGGGCATAACTAATGATGTTGTTTATGCCATGAATGATTTATGGATGTTTATTTCAATACTTCTTAAATATCATGGGCTCATACATGATAAACTACATAGATGATTATATTATAGTGATGTGTTTCTCTTCTCAATTTCCAAAATTTAAGCCTCACCTTTCATGCATGTTAGTCTAAATCTCTTGCCCAACCAGTCATAGTTGATTTGGATTAATTATTAATTAAATGCAATTTGTTGCAAGCTTTTCTCATTCAAGTTTTCAGTGTTGATCTTATATATACATGAATACGATTTGTATGCTTTAACTATTGATAGATGAGCTTTTGGATTCAATGACTCAGTACTTCAAGGGTCATAGGAAAAGTAAGGTAACGTACCTTGCAAATTTGGTGAGGTAGGAAAAGAAAGAAAATCAGATTTTCTATACATTTTGATGTAAACACATAGAAATTTGCACAACTTGCTCAAATGGGTGATTTGTATCTTGGTGACCAGAACTTTTAGCCTCCTTTCTTTCCTTTTCCTTCTAATTTGCATCCTCATCCTAGTATTGTAGAGTTTCCCCCTGCACTCCCTAGTCCCTCTGATACCAATGGTGGTTGAGACACCACTCCTAATCCACCATTCACTAGTAACGCAGGATGGGAAACCCTCATTCCTAAACAATTTGCTCAAAAAGCGATTGTTACTGCTACTTCTTATGCTAACTCTTCTAGCCCATCGCATGCACATGTTGATCTTGAAGCATATTTTAATGAATCGCCTCTACTTGACAAACAAAAGTACCATAATCCCCCATGCCTCCTCAGGATCCACCCAATCTCATTCTATCTCTCATTATCACACATGCATTTGATATGCTAGCCTCCACCCGGTTTGAACTTGTTGTTGGCCCCTTTGTTTATTTGGATATAGATTGTAGAAGATGAATGACTAGCTCAGAGAGTACCAGAAGAGTATGGGGATTAGTGTTCAAGACTTGGTGCAAGTTAGATTCCATTGACTAAGGATATGGAATGCAATTAATACACCAAACTAGGTAAATGATCGACTCAATCATCCTTACCCCTTTTTTAATTGTCTTGACGTGATGAAGGATCACTACTACTTTTGTATGAGAATCCATTGAGGCTAAGGGAAAAGATTTATGAGGGTTACAATGGTTACTAAATTGTTATTATTTCGACTATAAAGAGGGATAAGGTTGTTATGTCTGTATTATATTGATCCATGTAAAATAAAGTTTTGGTTGAAATCCTTCTAGTATGATTTGGGCCCCCCTTTAAAATTATGTTTCTCGTGTCTAAATGTTGTATATCGATTGCTAATTATTCATGGATCTTGTGGAACTCTTTACCTAGTTGCATATAATGGTTTTTTCTTTATATGGTTTTCATGTCATTAGTATCTTTGCTTGAGGAATCCTTGGATGTTAAGATGACAATAGGTTGTTAGTTGTGTCCATCCTAGAGCATTTTCCCCATACTACAGTGTCCTTGGTTGTGCTTTGGGTGAGACATTCTTCCATTTGGGAGGATTGAAAATGTCAATGCATCTAGACTACAATGGTATTTTGTTGGCCCTTGCATGAGAATCTTGATCTCAACTAAACTCCAACAAATGGTTATGTTGCTGAGATCTCGCCTCAAAGGGAAATAGTTGTTGAATAAGTAGGGGGATTTACAAATACAAGATCCAATATTGATGGGAGAAGAGGTTCAAGGATTTTGTCTTCAATGAATCAGAGTTGCGGGAATGGAACTCATTGATGTGTAGAGAGTTTGTGCTATATGATGGACCCTCTAATGACCAGTATGAGGTTTTCTAGTGCAAGCTCCCTGTAAGCCTATATAAATGGTTTAAAATACTTTTAAATCCCCAAAATATCAAGATCCATAGAAGAAGAGAATTAATTAGAATACTACTAACCTTGCGGCATTACATTGATTCAACCATTGGATTACGTGAGAAATGGAATTCTGAGTAGATAGTGTTGTTAATGGATACAAAGAATAATTTTGTGCAAAGTATCATCAATCCTTCTCTTGAGTGGAGGTAGATTTTAAGAAAGGAGATCGAGGAATAATGGTAATAGAAATCCCACTTTGAATTAAGATCCAGTGGGTAGAAGAGGGATTTTTGTCACTTAGCCGTGTTCCCATGATCAAGTAGATATCTTGTGCCATGGGGGAGTGGCTAGAGATGGCAATGGTAAGTTGCAGAATGTGAAAAGACCTAGAATATGGGGGGGGATTTAGAGAGCATTAAAATGGTTGATGAATTTCTTATGAGGTCAGAAATTACTGATAATTGATGAATATATAAGGAGAGAGGGATAGTGATTAATGAAATCCTAGAAAGAGGAAGTTGAGGAGAGGGAGTATCTATGGAGTTAAAAGAGTGAGAGAATTAGGTGACAAAGAGGGATGCTACTATATGAACCAAGAATGTAGAGACAACCACAAAGTATGTTACGAAACAACTTAAGTCAAGCAATCCAATAATGCTCAAAGATCAAGCAGATTTTGATTATGGCCCCGAGGATGCACGAATATTATTTCAAGAACCAAATAATATGTGCTTTGAGATAAATGCTTTAGTTGAGATTTATGTACGCTGTGTTAAAATATCTTTCATCGTCGACCTAGGTAGACCAATTATCATAATTTTTGTTCTCACATGTTCATAGTGTAATGTAAGTTTGCAATTTCTATTTCCTATAATGTTTAGAAACTTGGTTGCAAAGTGAAGTAATGCATACAAATTCTCTCAATTAGATCATCCACATATATTAGAGAAAGCAATATTTAACTTGCTAATTAAACAAGCTTATCTCAATAATAAATACAAATTGAGAATACACTTTGGTTTAGCCTAATTCCTCCTAGGAAATTAGATTCACATACATTATATAAACACTAAAATGGTAAATATAGTGATTTATTGATTTAATGTGCTAATAAAATATGGGTTTACTAATTTTTAAAGATTAGTTATTTCATATTTACATTTTCAAATAATCTTACCTATAAAAATATATATATTTAATTTCATAAAAAAATTCACATTAAATATATCACATCAATCTCTTCACCTCCACAACACATCAAACACACTCCCCTATCAAATTTTAAACATTCCCAGACATAAATAAAATATATCCTTAAAGAATTCTCGTTGGAAACCCATTCCTCCTTGTACCCACTAGGGTGATGGAAATATATATATATATATATATATACTACTTTTCTTTCATTTATATATATTTTTTAAAATAATTTTTATTATATATTAAATAAAAGTACACCTTAAGCAAAGAAAACCATAAAAATAAAACTAAAACATTTAATATATATAAAAGTGAGTAGATAAGATATTTCTATAAAAAGATAGATTAAAGTAAGATCCTAACAAAACTCATACACAGATTTATTTTATTTTTATTTATACAAGTAGTCGTAATAACTCCAACCATGTAACTTACACTATTGTAACATAAACCATATCATTTACAAATAATAATATGTTTCAAAGTTCAAAACGAAATTATTTTAAATAGAAGAAATAGGCACATTTTGAAAATTGAAAATACTTTCCAATTTTTTATCACGTTAAATGATTGAAAAATCCAAACAAATACCTACCATCCGATCTACATTCAAGAAATAAGAAATATTGAAAAATATATTCGCATCATCGAATATTATATTTTTTCATACGGACCAAATCCAGTAGGCAAATTAATTATTATAAAGAAGCTTTTTAAAAGTGCGATAATTTTCTTTAGTATAATAATGATAAAAGATGGAAGTAACGGAACGGCTCCAAGAAACAGATCAAGAAATGAATTGGGCTCCCAGAAATTCTGGACATGGCGGTGGTATGGACTGGTTTAGGGCGTGGGCAGCCTGGTGAACAGGGATTGAGGAAGCTCGACTATCAGCGATGTGGTTGGACCAGCATCTCGACGACTGAAGCTGTATGGCCCTGTTATTGCTTTACTTCTTGATCTTGTAATTGGTGGCTGAGAGTGCTCCGTTCTGGTGTCTTCGGGACCCTGGTATTTGTTTACTCTGTAACGGAGTGTTATTTAGAGAGGAGGGATGGTGATGTCTGTAATCTGCGGCTGAGCGAAACGTTTGCGGAGGTTTGCTGCACATTCATTGGTGGATAGGGGCTCGGACCATAACCGGGTTGGCTTTCGTCAACTTGGCTGACTGCACGGTTGGGGCTCGGTCTTGCCTGCCGTGGGGGAATCGCTGGGTCGGTATGGGGAGCGGCGACGAGCAGGAGGTGGACTACACCTCGGATGGGGACTATGGCATTGGGATTTTTGATCTTGCTTCTGCTGGCATTAGGGACAGGCCAGACTTGGCGGGTCTTCTGGGGCGGACGCTGCAACCCCAAATGGGGCCATTTACAAATTTTCCATTACCTTCGGAAGCTCGGCGAGAGGATTGGCTCGATACACTGGCTGGGTGTGAAAACAAGTGGTCGGGTGGCGGACCGGCTTCTCTCTCTGTCGGAAATCCACTTCTGTCGGCTTCCCTCTCTGTCGGAAATCCACTTCTGTCGGTGGAACCCCGTGACGTCGAGGAACGGGGTAAGGCCAATGGAGGCCAGGGACACCCAACTAGTGCAACTGCAGCGGCGGCACCTGGGGATGGAGAACTACTCCCTGACGTTGAATCTCTGATTATTCCTCGTGCAAAGGTTTCTGCTAAGGCGGCTTCGCATAAAAATTTTGTCAATAAGGTCAAGGATCGGCATAGGAAGGACAAATTGGTGATGGGAGTAGATGTCTCGATGGAGGAGGCTGAGGATTTCTCCCGCATTGCGGTGGTTGGACATGTCCGCGGAAAGAGGCTCGGGCGGGGTTTCCTACAGCGATGGGCGGCCGAGCATTGGATGGACCTGGTAGTCACTGCACCTGAGATCAGGGTTTTGTCAAAGGGTTGGTTCTCATTTATCTTGGCGAATTTTGGAGAGGTAGAAGCTGTTTTAGGCCGTCATTGGACAATGTTGGGCGTTCCCATTGTGCTGAAAAGATGGTCGCCCTTCTTTGATTCCAAAACTGAAAGAATTGACAGAGAACCTATATGGGTGAAGCTACCGAGGCTTCCCATGCATCTCTGGAATGAAGCAAGATTTGCAGCCATAGGGAATTTCCTTGGTGAATACATTTGTGCTGATTATTCCCATACTGCAACTGGTATCTATTCGGTGGCAAAGATTTTGGTCAAGATCGATCTTAGGCTGGGGCTATCGGCTGAGATCAAGATTCAGACGAAGGATGGGGAATTCACACAGATTTTGGACTATGTGGGGGTGCCGTTTCGATGCCACCGTTGCCACGCCCATGGACACCTGGTTGCAGGGTGCACGCTACCATTTCGGGGTAGCAGACCGCCGGTTGTATCTGAAGCAGCTGTTAGCACTGATCCTGCGCAGAAGGGGAGTCCACAGATGGCAGGGGATAGGGAATTTGTGACTACTATTGACACTGGGGCTGCCCAGGTACCGACACTACCAGTGGCATCGTGTGGAATACAGGGATCCGGGATGAAAACCCTGAAGAATGCGGGTTTGGACAACTTTGGGAGCAAGGAGACGGTTGTTGTTGGGTCTGCATTGGGCAACACGACACCTTTGACTCGGGCTACAGCCAGGAAGCTTCAAGCGCAGGCAATCTCTCGGCGGGGTTCTTCCACTAATTCCCCGGGTAGGTCTCATCTTTTCTCTACTGATGTCTCTTTATTTTCTGTCTCGCCTGAATTGGGGGGGGTATGCTTAAAATCTCATCCTCCTGACAGTCCTATATCACTCAGCAATGTAGCTCCTTGTTTAATACCTGTCACGGATTGTGCTTACACGCCACCTCTTGTATCCACTCTACCCTCTCCCAATTCTGTGGGACGTAGTATCCGATATGCACTTAGGAATAGGGTGATCTCTGCTGATGATTTGGGGGGCAGGGGTCTTCCTGAATTGGCTGTTAGCACTCTGGGGAAAGGCTGGGGACGGAAATCTCATCTGTCAAAAGCACAAGATCGGGCAAAAGTTGATTTGGTTATGGGCACACAATCCTCTATTGAATGGGCACTTAGAGCAGCGAAAACCCTGGAAGGGGATTACATATGAAATTACTGTCATTCAACTGCCGTGGGTTGGCGAGCCCCATTAAAAAATCATCACTCCGGAGGTTGGTGGATTTAAATCAACCTGATATACTACTACTACAAGAAACATTGGGCGGCAGTGTGGAGGTGGTTAGAGTTTTGGAAACATTGCTACCTAGCTGGAAGTTCGTGGGGGTGGATGCACGTGGTCGATCTGGAGGGCTGGCTACGGGGTGGAAGGTGAAGAACTGCATATATGATAGCTCTTGGGGTATCTCTTCTGGTATTGGGTTGGAAGTATGGGATGCAGAGATTGGTAGGATGTTAACAATTCTCAATATCTATGGACCCTATTTGAATAGGGCTGGCTTCTGGGACTCCTTGCTTAGCATGGATCTCTTTGACGGAAGGGATGTGATCTTGGGTGGAGACCTCAACCTTTCTCTGGGGACATCTGAAGTTTGGGGGCCTCGAGCTGCTCCGGATCCATTAGCTAACTTCTTCATTCAAGCCTTCGCCGGGAAGGATCTTCTTGACTTACAGCCAACCAGGTTAACCCCGACGTGGAGGAATAAGAGAACAGGGGAACAAAGGGTGGCCAAAAGACTGGATAGGTTTCTAGTGGCGGATGTGTTGGCACTGGGGGTTGATGTTGTCAAGCAATGGGTTGGGTCAGGGGGGGTCTCTGACCACTGTCCCATCTTACTGGAATTAAGAGGCTGTAGAAACAAACCCCCTAGTCCTTTCAAGTTCAATCCTAGCTGGTTGAAGGAGGAGGATTATCTCAAATTAGTTCAGCAACAGTGGGTTCATCGACCTATGGAGTCACAGGAACATGCGGGCGCTCACTTTCAACACAATCTCAAGCATATTAAAGAGGCCACTATTCACTGGGCCACTGCTAAAAGGGTTAAAGATGATCAGAGCCTGAGGGATGCTGAGTTGAATATTGATCGACTGCTACATTGTCAGGGTATGGGTTTTCTGGATGAACAGCAGAAAGGTGAGCTACTGGGCTGGGAGAGTAGCAGGAATGTGTTACTGAGTGAGCATGAAGAGCAGTGGAGAATGAAAAGTCGGGCGATTTGGTTACAATGTGGGGATGAGAACACAAAATTCTTCCAAGCATATGCTAAGGGGAGAAAATTCACTAACTCAATCTGGGAATTATCTTCAACTGAAGGGGAACGGGTCTCCAGCTTTGATGGTTTGGCTGAGATGGGTGTTCGACATTACGAAGACTTATTCACCGCTCCACCTGGGGCCTCCATTGCTGAGGTTATCAGGATGGCACAGCTTTTTCCACGTTTTGTGGGGGAAGAAGAGAACAAACTTTTGATGGAGGAGGTGCTTCCGAGTGAACTCTTGCAGGTTATGCAATCCTGCCAGAAGGATAAAAGCCCAGGGCCTGATGGCTGGCCTATTGAATTTTTTTTGGGATTCTTTGACTGTTTTGGGGAGGATTTATTGGCTGTGGTGGAAGAATCAAGAAAGGCTGGCTTTGTTCATGGTCCCTTCAACTCGACATTTATTGCTCTCATCCCTAAAATCGACAAGCCTGATCATTTTGAGGATTTCAGACCTATCTCACTCTGCAATTGCATATATAAGATCATAGCCAAGATTATGGCGAGGAGATTAAAAAATATCCTGTCACAGCATATTTCATGTGAACAATTTGGATTCTTGGAAGGTCGGCAAATTCACGAGGCCATTGGAGTTGCACAAGAAGGTTTACACACACTAAAGGTTCAGAAGCAGAAGGGAGCAGTGATTAAGATTGACCTCTCTAAAGCATTCGACAGGGTCAGCGGGCTCTATATCCGGATGCTTCTCACACATCTGGGCTTTTGCTATGAATTTGTTCGATGGATTATGGCCTGCATCTCCACGGTAAGTTTTGTTGTTCTGATAAATGGTTCGGCTAGCCCTTTCTTCCATGCAGGCCGGGGGCTACGACAAGGTTGCCCACTTTCACCGCTACTTTTTCTCCTAGTTGCTGAGGGCCTCAGTCGTTTTATCCTGAAAGCACGAGCTGAAGGATCCTTTCGTGGCATCTCCATTACACAGGTACTGTATATCACACATCTCCTATTTGTTGACGATATTCTTCTATTTTGTGATGGCTCGAGACAGGATATTGACAAGGTGGTCGAAGGACTCAATTTACTGCAAGTAGCCACGGGCATGCTAGTGAATATTGATAAATCAACTATCTCATGCTCGCACTTAAATGAGCAGGAGAAGAACAGATTGGCCAACAGACTCCCCTATAGGATTATGGATATTGATGAAGGCTTGAAATATCTTGGATTTCACTTAAAACCTAATGCATATCTTAAGGCAGATTGGTTCTGGTTAATTGCCAAAATGGAGCGGAGACTGCATGGTTGGAGTCAAAAATGGCTCTCGCGGGCTGGGAGACTGGTGCTGGTTAAATCTGTATTGGAAGCAATACCAGTTTACTGGATGTCACTTGCTTGGATTCCCAGAGGTATCTTGGAGCAGATCCGTCGGTTGGTTTTTGCCTTCCTTTGGAAGGGTAAGGGTGTGAATCGAGCCTTGGTGTGGGTTATATGGGATTTGATAGCAATCCCCAAAGCACTGGGAGGCTGGGGCTTAAAGAATATCTTTCTCTTTGCCAAAGCGTTGGGGGCAAAGGTGGTATGGCGACTTATCCATACTCGGAGCCTCTGGACCAGGGTGGTATACCACAAATACATTGCTCCCTTAACCTTACTTGAATGGATTAGGCTGGGCAACAAGGCGAGAGCAAATTGCTCTGTGGTTTGGAAAGCGGTGGTTCAGCATTTTCAGCTTGTGGGATCGGGTCTTGTGTGGCGAATTGGAAATGGGAATTCACTTCGTATTGGACTGGATCCATGGGTCGGATGTAGGGGGGGACATGTACTGCCGGTGGCCTTAAGGACCTTTCTGGCAGCTCGGGGTTATCACTTCTTAGCGGATATCGCACTACCGGGATTATCCACTCTAATGCACCAGGGGTGGTACTCTGCCCAGCGTCTAGCAGTTCCTGAGGACATGATCGGGGAATGGGAGGACTATATTCGGATATTAAGATTCTCTAATAT
Source organism: Larix kaempferi (assembly GCA_027924585.1). NCBI lineage: Eukaryota > Viridiplantae > Streptophyta > Pinopsida > Pinales > Pinaceae > Larix > Larix kaempferi. The sequence goes on from BSBM01000608.1 coordinate 3,611,126, forward strand.
CCGTCTGACTGACAGGCCTGATGAACTTATCTGGGATTACCATCCCTCTGGGACTTACACACCAAAACTTGGATATACATAGTTAAATGTGGAGGTGCAAAACAGGGCTGTGGAGTGGTGGTGGAAATCTCTGTGGAAGCTTAATTGCCGTGGTAAAGCCAAACTTCTCTTCTGGGCGATTTTGGAACAAAAGGCACCCACCTGGGATGTTCTGAAGCGACAATTCCTACAGGGCCCGGGTTTTTGTCCCCTATGTAGGGAGGAGGACGAGACTATTTCACACATTTTTGTTCACTGTCGTTTCTCCCAAGAGGTTTGGACACGTATCTGCCATTATTTGGATCTCAATTCACGTTGGAGGGGTGAGAATGTTAATGAGGCATTCCATCATTGGTGGTCGGAACAACAGTCTTCAAGCATCTGTGCGGCCCCATGCATTTTTTCCTGGGGGCTATGGATCACTCGTAACAGGCTGATCTTCCAGGAATGTAGAGTCCCGATTGAGCAAGTAGTGGCACAAGCTGTGGCGATCATTGCTCATTACAAGACTGCTCCCATTCCGATTAGAACACGTCCTGTGATTGCTGAAACGATCGATAAAACAATACCAGGGGCTTTTTTCGATGGGGCATCAATGGATCTATTGGTGTGCGGGGGGGGGGATCGTGCTACATAAATCTGATTCACATTATTTTCAGATAGCAGCTGGATTGGGGAGCGGTACAAACAACTATGCAGAAATCATGTCTCTTAGACTGTTGCTGTTATTTGCGCTAGAACAGGGTTGTCTTTCACTTCAGATTTTTGGTGATTCACTGATTGTTATAGATTGGGCCAATGAGCATACACACTGCAATGTGATGGTTCTCTCACCTATACTGGAAGATGTTTTACGGTTAAAGCAGAACTTTAATCTTTTAAAAATTACACATGTTTACAGGGAGAGAAATGGCATGGCCGACTTTCTTTCCAAAGAAGCGTTGCAGCAACGTCTAAATTACGGCACATGGCGAATCACATTACATACTACTGCTACATCCTACAGTTATTACCATCGGCCTTTCAGTGAGGCATTGGAGGAAAGGGCGGGAGATTGATTGGTACCTGTTGCTCAGATTACACTACAGTTCTGGTTCGATTTACTTTATGGTTTTTGTTTTTGCATAGAGAGATTATCATAGGCCTATTTGAGGCGTTTGGTGGATCTTACATGGAGCATTTGGCAGTTTACATCTGTTCTGCTTGGTGCCTTCGGGCAGCTAAGATATAGTATCGTTTGATAGGAATTATTACATTTTGAGTCTATTTTGGTATTTGTAACCGGCAATTTGTGAGCTGTATGGTCAGCATTATTTTGGGTATGTATGGGTCTCTAGACCTGACAGAAACAAGAACAGCAAATATGTGATAATGTAGGGATCTCTATGATTCTACTACATGTGCAGATTGTAATTTTGTTCAATTCATTTGAAATAAAATTACGACTTTTTCTTTGGAAAAAAAAAGTGCGACAATTTTGTCCATTTGATCAAAATTTGGTTGGAATATGAAATTAAAAAATTTGGTCATTTGTATTGACTAAATTATTGTTTTAAATATTTAAATGAATTCAACACCCTAAAAAATCCAATTATACATAATTAATACTATTATTTGAGATTCTAAAAAACAATTTTCTCGAAACGAAATCTTAGCAGTTTTAGAGTCACATTAAAAGCACAGTGGTGCTTTGATGAGCATTGGTAAGTTACAGAAACACATAGTCTCCGTGACTTCATCAGACTCACCACACACACCAACAGCATCCTTGAGCCACACGCTAAATCTTGAAAATGGTTTTCTTTTGAAAATGATTTTCTTTTGAAAATGATTTTCTTTTGTAGATGCCGCTCATCTGAAAAGTACCCGTATTCTTTCTCATCATCTCCAAGAATTTGACTGTAACTAATGGAGGAATTAGTGGTACGTGGTGGCCTGTCATTCTTCTTTGGACGTACCTCCAACTTTAACTTCCGGTATTTGAGAGGGCCCGCAGTCATATTTTTAGCGGCGACAATGGGTGTGAAAAGTCAGCCACCTGTGACAATTAGAAACTCAGTGAGGCTATTGGATTGGAGCCCCCTCTTCTTGCCGTATTGAACAGCGAACTTGTTGCTCGGTCTTTGTTTATCGCCAATATTAGGTTTTCAGCGGCAGAGTATTAAATGTTTCTCGGGGACCTTAGTGATGGAATTTGATGGGCAAAATGGCCATTATGAGGCATTTTGACCGTCAAATTCAGTTTAAAATTTCAATTAACCCTCTTTTATGAAGAGTGTTGAAGAGTAATAAAATTTTTACATGGTCATTATATTACTACTATTTTTTAAGAACAACAAATTCTTAAAATGTTATTATATTACTAATTTAATAGTAATATTAATATATTTATGCTATATAAATTATAATTTCTAAATTCCAACTTAGAAAGCATACATTCATTAGATAAATACAAACATCTATTAAATTAAAATTATTTCCATGCACAAGTTGCATCGAGTTGTTAATCTGTACTTTCTAAATTCCAACTTCCAAACAATACATTTATTAAAAAAATAGAAACATCTATTAAATTATAATTATTTTCATGCCTTTCCATTTGGAAGTTGCATTGATTTTTCCTAAAAACAGGAAAACTCTTTTTTTTTATTAGTGCAATGAGCGTCTAATGTATTTAGTCATTTATCCCATAATTTAAATAATTTATGTAGATTTGGACTCGAAGAGTATTGGTTAATTCTCCAACTCCCATTGAAATTGAAATGAACATCTCTTATATTTCTCTCATGGTTCAATTTCAGTGAGAGATGCATAATGCAACATTTGGAATGAAAATTGCCTATGAAGTTTGTAGAATAAACCATACATACAAAAAAATGCATATAGAGCTATATTTTGTAGAGCTATATTTACATAGACTTACATCTATTTAAAAATATGGATTATGATTACATGTGCCATATATTTACAAAGACTTAAGCATCTTTTATAACAATAATGACTAGCGCATAGATATATAGCTTTCAAGTGGGCATATTGATTCAATTCAAATATAATGTAACTCTTACCTCCATTTTATGATAAAAATTTTGCAAACAAAAATAATTATGTGATATTTGTTTTGTTTTTATATATATAATTGTGCGAAATTATAAAACCATTTTTTGTTTATTTTTTGCTTCATTATTTATTTATTTTTGCGTATTATGAAGTGTATTCATATTTATTCTTTTTAAGTTATTTTTTATACAATATTAATTTAATACATAAATGGTAAATAAAATGAATGTGAATCAAGTTAATGGATAGTGATACATATTAATAATGATTATTTTAATTTTAATATAAAAAAGTCAAAAAAAAAAAATTCTAAAAAAAATCAACAAAATTAAATTATTGAAAAATAATTTTTTGAGAAGACAGTTAAAATTTTAAACAAAACGTTTTCAGACGAGTAATATAAAATCCCAAAACGTCAAAAAAAATAATACGTATTGGACCCTGAGCGGATTTAACTGTGTGTGCTTATTGATCGCTACAAATTTCTTCGTTCATTACGTTAGCATTGTCCGTACAAATTTCTTCGTTCATTACGTTAGCATTGTCCGTACAAATTTCTTCGTTCATTACGTTAGCATTGTCCGTTCATGAATGTCAGCCTACCCGTGTTGACGTCGGCGCATGCTCCAACAATAATAACCATAGATTTTGTGAGATATGCAATGAATATATCAGTGGAAGTGAACTCTCCTAGTTGGATAGAAGAGTTCTAGACGAGTTCTCTCTGTTTCTTCACTGCTCAGTTAATATGTTTTTTTCAGATGCTTCAGGGATGAAGGATTTACTAACTGTAGAATAGGAATAATTATCAGCATAGATCCATCTTAAACCCGTATCTATTAAGTACCGAGAGGGATCCAATTTCTTGAGGTGTATTTCTTTTTTAAATTTAAATTCAAGAAATTTGATCTTTCTTGATTGATAGATCCGGGTTTAAGTTTTAAGTTTTTATTTTATAAACGAACACCTATTTTTTAATTACTTTTCATAATATTTTATTTTATGAACCAACATAGATTCTGTAGAGCACCTCCTTTTACTCAGTACAATAATAGTGGAAGGAAGAATAGCATTGTACAATGATTCCAACGTTGATAATAAATATATCATTGCTCCCAGAAATCAATTCTTGGTAAGAATCACCGGGCTAGTTCCACGGGAAATAGAGGGTGATTGAGTGGCAACAAGGAGTGTCAAACTGATTTTCATGTTGACGAGGGTGCATTAAATGCAAATCTACCTAATATTGTTTTACATTCAAAGACTAGGATAAACCCTCGAGGTTTGGATTCTATATCAAAGAAGAATTCAAACAAAATAGTGAAGTGTAGAATCGCCTTGAAGAAGCTTGTAATAGTAGGGGAGTTGGTATTTGTGGAGGTTAAGTCACCACAGGTCACTTATGCAATTCCTACAAGTCAAGGACTGAGGATGGAGCCATCCAAATGGGAATTAAGGATAGGATAACATCTTCAGGGTGGCCAATCGTTCTTTTAGTTAATATTGGGCTGACCTTAAGTTATAAACCCATCCTTTAGGTGTGAGAATTCCTAATTGTAATAAAAAAAATCACCTAAAAGAAAAATAAAGAAATCCATTTTAATGTTGGATGGAAATATGAGATCAAGATGAATTACCTCCCCTCCATTGGTGTAATAATATTTGGTGTACCATCATAAATAAAAAAATGAATAACTTTATAATGTTTCCAATTATGGACCATGCTATGGAGAGGTTTGTTTTAAGATATTTTGAAAATTGTTAATGATTTATTTTAAATTTTTATGATTTGATTTTGTATTTTTTTAAAAAGATTTATTATGTTTAGGTTATGTTTTAGTGCTGCTTTATTTTGAACTATGTTATAGATTTGAAGACAGGAATGGGATTCAATGCTTTGCTAAGCTTTATACTACATCTTCTTATGGTCCAAAACAAGTTTTTATCTCTTTTCCCTGACATTGTCTTGACATTATTCATGACAATCGATGAAGTGGAGTAGCATTGTAGTCGATGGACATTATTCATTGCAGTCAATGGAGTGGAGTAGCAGTGCAGTTGATGGAGTGGAGTAGCTATAGTCTTGGTGCGTGCAACATTCCACTTGGAAGTCGAGGTCATTGCTTGCAGTGAATTCATAAGTTGGCATGAAATACGTCGTAGTTGGCCCGACCCTACTGTTATGTTCCATGGTCAATTTTGTGACTGCACGAGATAATACTTGCTCTGGTAAAGACAGAGAATGCGGAAACAAGACATGGTCGTGAGCCTCTAGTTTTTGGTGGAGCGTGGATGAGAGAAAAAATTACCAACGACTTTATTGGGACTGCCTGGAACAAGACCGATTAGCATACCATTGCTATGACAATGAATCAATAGAGGGAGGAAGCATTTATTCGTTGTATTCGCAACATTGCAGAGATGCCCCCTTTAGGAGTAAAAGGTTGCGCCGTATAAGACAGAGAGCGCCCATTCGATATGCTTTCCATGACCGTTTCTAAAAAGGCATCTTCCTTTACTGGGTTCCTCATTGACTGAACGAGAGTTTTACTGAGGGCTGTGTGGAAGACTAACGCTCCTTAATCTGATGCATATATGGAATGATGTGATGGTGAATTTTCCCTCAACAACAATATTTATGGCGATTCCTCTCTTATTTTTGTTGATTTGGCGCATTATAGATAGGTTATCTTTTCAGAATAACTTATTTGAGGTGTCTTGCAGGGCTATCTTTAGTAATTACATAACTTAGCTCAAGATAGGAAGTAAAGAAGTCATTTTTTATTTAAGTTAAAGGTAATTTCTTGCATGTTCAACGAGCCTCTTAGTTTTCACTAGAAGTTAAACTACATCATTCTTTCTATTTCATAGAGATTATTAGTCGAGGCAATTTGATTAAAGTTAGCATTAGTTTTATATCTTATTGTTTCTTGCTTATTTCTTCGATCTTGTGCAAATTAGCTTAGCTCACTCATTCACACAAACATGGGGCTTGAACTCTGTCATGTCCACAATTTTGGGCTAATTCACTGACTATGGGTAAAAGGGGACATTATTTCCCTAGGCAGATAAATGATAATTTAATCCTGTAGCTATATAATAAATTTTATCCTAAGTTTTGTTGGAGGAATTAATTAATTTAATTTAAATTAATTCTGGTAATTATTAGCCTAAGTCCAAGGGAGGAATTAATTTTGTTAATTTAAATTAATTCATTTAATTAATATTCCTAAAATAATTGGGCAAGTGGGCCAAGAGGGTGCCCCCATAAGAGGATAAGGTTTCCAAATTAGAACTGGAGGCAAGAAAATAGCAACAGAGGAAAATCAAAGAAGGTGTATGAACATGCCAAAAATAGAAAAGTGGAAACAACCAGAAAAAGCCAATGAGGGCGCAATTTCTAAAGGAGAGCCCAGTTTTCAAATTGGAAACAACTAGAAAAGCAGAAGGAGGGCGCAATTTCCAAAATGAAGACCAATTTACAAATCAGGAAACTTTTACAAAGCAAGAAACATGTGGAGACAAAGGCGGGGCACAATTTCTAAAGGAGAGAAAAGCTTGTAAGGAAAAAGCAAAGAAGGTATGTCCACTCATGGGTTACCTATTCTCATAGGTCACCAAGCTATTCAACTTGCTCAGCAGGTCACACTCAATTCTATAAAAGAAGGATTCCAACTCCATTTCACAACTTTTGTCATTGTGAGTTTATGAGTGAAGCATTCTAGCATCTCAAGGCAAGGTGATGCGCCCTAGCCATCCAATGGGAGATGAAACCCATTATTCTTTCTTCTTCTTCTCTATTCTGATATATTCTTCTCCATGGCAGCTATGAGAGTTTTATTGTAGGTCCAAGCCCTCTAATTCATGGAATAATTCGAGTTCTAGTACTAGTTGGTGGACAAACTAGCTTAGAGGAAGGTGGAGTTTACTAGTACAATTAGAGATCAAGTTTGAAGAGCCATTGAAGAGTCTGGAGTATTTATGTACAGACCTCTTCCTGCTGTAAGAAATTTTTCAGTCATTCATCAATCAGATCCATATCAGTACATTGTTGAATATTCATAAGCATCCAGATAGCATCACACTCATTCAATACCATTGGAGTTAGTTTTGGAGAAGATCACCCAGTAGAAGGAAGATAACTCAGTGAATACGCATAGGACACTCCACGAAGATCAGTGCAACATTCATATCAGTTATCAGACCTGTTGACAGTAAAATATCAGCTTCAGATCAGAGTTACATTCACTTCCCTACTTCTTACACTCATTCTCTCTCAGTGTGTAAGATTTTTCTTAGCCTGTGAGGCTCCTTGTAATTCTGAATGTAATAAGATATCAGATATGCATTCTGGACTTCAATTTTCGACCTGTGACTATTAATGAACATTTATAAGAATAATCTAAATGCTTTAGAACAAAATTTAGTAAGCCTTCAAGGCAATTAGAGAATCAGGAATGCAAGACTAACTCAATGAGCAATTTTAAATAACTTAGTTTTGCCATATTTACTGCTATTCTTTATCTGAGCATCAGTTTTCATTTCTGTAAGTTGTATGAGTATTTTAATACATCACACAAGCAACTCTAGCCCACTCCCTTAGTTTTTGGAAGCATTTGACAATGTTTGGAGGAATATGTAAACCTCCTGGTTGAGCAATCCCCAGTAGCGCCCTTGGCTAGTTTGCCTCCAAATCGACCTGTAACCTCCCAAACTCATATGAAACCTGTGCCAATATTTCTTACAAAGTATACTGACTGATATAACCCTTACTGCCATCCAGAATCAATTCCTAGTCTAGTATGCATATGATGGAAGCCCAGGAAGCCTCGAAGTAGGAAACATACTTATCTGTTGTTGAAAAGTGAAAGGCTCCAGTACCTTGTGCATAGGACTCGGAGTTTGTCCCTGACTTATCTTTCTACTGCAAATTTTCCATATAAAATCCAGAATCAAAAGTCATCCCTACCATCCTTGATCAGTGTGCCAATACTCCTCACTTACACCCTGCACACCATAAAGAAACTGTCTAAAATTTACTAGTTAAAATCCTGATCAATTTGAAAGTTGGAGTTAGTATTCTGGCCAATTCTTGGCTGGGATATTACAGTGGTATCAGAGCACTTTCCTCCACCCCTGTGGAAAGAAATAATCTCTTTGGTGAAGAATAATGCAGATCAAATCTTCAATGTTGCAGTATGAGGCTCCTACCAATGATGGAAGAAGAATTTGAATAGTATGAAGAAGAGGTGTTCTCTATCAGATATTTTCAGTTACCAATAGTAGAGGATGGTTACATTTGTGACCATATGTACATATACCAATGGGATGAACCATCGATGGCTAAACCGATGAAAGATGTGACAGAAATGATATCTGCAAGTGAAAACATGCCCCACCACTACCGGGAGTATCTAGCCTTGGGGAAAGAGATTGGTAAGGCCATTTCTTCCAGAGATTATTTTTACTATAGATTTGGATTTGAGCTCAAGGATGGATATTTGGATTTAATAAAGAGAAGCAAACTACTCATTGAGAAACCAAGTTGTAATACCTCTGTGAGTAAAGAAGAAGGAAGAAAAAATCAGCCAACTGCATCCTCTAGCTTCATGAGATTGTTTGGATTTTCTTCAAGTAGATCTTCCAAAGGGAGTAAGCATGAAGAATTCATCACCATTTCTGCTAAGGATGAACAAATTATGGATCAGGGAGTAGCTAATAATGGATTCCAAGAAGAGGAATCTATTAATAGTTGCTCAAATTCTAAAGAAGCATCTATTAATGGATGTTGTGAAGAAGTACCTATTGATGGGTTCCCAATTTTTTAGGAGACATCTTCTGATGGATGTCCATCTCTCTATGTGGGTGACATAGAGATACCATTTGATGAGATTGCTGCAAGTACAAGTTCCCTTAATACTGAAGTAGATGAAGAAGGTCAATGCACAGTGGAAGATCCAGCAGTCAAACATTTGATTGTTGGTAATGTGGAAGGTGAAATCACTCCCAATTTCTTTGTGGTTGATTTCAAGATAAGTGTAGAAGAGAAGGGGAAGATTGATGATGGTGAGACATCTTTTGGATCTTATCCAAAAAAGGAACACAAATCATATTTACAGTCACCCCTTGAGCCTCACAAGGAAGCAGAAATTAAGAACATCTCAGTAAGGTGTGAAGCTGAGGAATGGGTGGGTGAACAAGCCATCATAATTCCACCACATAAGGAGGAGAACATGACACATGGTGAGTTAGTAATTTCTGTTTTTTATATGCCTATGCGTCCAACTGAAGTGGCAGCCACGTCTGATGAAAATATTGGCATGGTTGAGCCCTCAGATGTTTGGGTTCATGAGTTGGAGAAGGATGAAACTTTGAGAGAAGATATTTCTGGTGCACCAAGGATGAATGAGCACCTAAGTTACAGCCCAAATTATGTTGTTGAGGATCTAAAATATGAATATATTGCAGCATAAACATATGGATAGTGTTGATGTATTTGTAACTTCGGAAAATATTCTTCTATGTATTACATTTGTACTTTATTGTATATCCCATAGAGATGTATTATTCCTCTGATTGGAAGTGTCGCCATTTGTATTTGTAAGTGTCGACATGTGCATCGACAAGTGTCGTCATTTGTATTGATGGGTTATTAGACCATCAGTGTGGGTTTGGCCCTAGTTAGCACATGTGGTTGGGTTATTAGGCTTGATTAGCAAGTTGGCCCCAGTGGATTATTGGCAGGTCAAGTCAGTGTATAAATAGAGAGATTGTGTCTCTCATTTAGATCATTCACTCACTTCTCAAGCTCGCATAGCTAAGAGAGAAAGTGGCGCACTAGTGGAGGAGGAGGAGCATCGGCTAGAGACATCTTATTGGGTTTGATAATTGTGATCTTGGTCTTATCTTATCTCTGAGGAAGTTGCAGGGTTTTTCACCTTCTTGGTTTTCCTTGGTGAAACTCTGTGTCTCTTGTGTGATTGCTTTTGTGTCTATAATTGATATGTTGTAGAGATATGCTGTACATGTTATTCTCTTAGAGATCCTTATGATAATGGAATGAAATTATCGAAAAATTAACATAGTATCAGAGCTAACCTAAGAAGAAGGCATTGTGTGGCTGCGGAAGCTAGGGCTTCTTAATATTTGGGTTTCTCTTCACAGATCATCAAAGGCAGAAGGCTAAATTGAATCTCCTTGGAAGGGCGCATCTTTCTGTCGAGACATAATTCAATTCTGAGCATTTTCAGTTTTGACCCTAAAAATTAGGGTTTCCACAAAAATAGGAATTTCTGAAATCTAAGGACATAGCTGGAAGCTCCTTGGAAAAATCAAATTTTAGAGCTTTGGATCGAAATTTTTGGTTGGGTGAAGCTCCGGGAAACTCAAACCCTAATTCAGGGTCCTCCCTTGTGAATCCAGGAGATTGAAAAGCATTTATGAAGGGTGAAACTTTGCAGTTTTCAATTTTTGAGTATACCAGGCTGATCAGCTCATCAAGGCGCATCTTTCTATCCTTTCAGAATTTTAAAATTCCATTTTGAATTCTTAGGGTTTCTCTGACAAACCCTAATCCAGCTCCAGATCCAGTTTTCAGCAAATCAAGTGGTAAGACCTAAATCTTTTCTATTTCCATTTGAAGTACTCTTTAAGATGTCTCACCACACCAAGTTTGAGGATAAGCTTGAATGGGATAATAACTTCCGAGCATGAAAGTATAGGATTGGGTTAATCCTAGAAGAGAATGAGTTAGACAACTACATAAAGGAAGAGGTTCCAATTCCAGAAGAAGAAAGGCTAAGACCTTACACAAGAAGAACTTGGTCAAGGCTAAGAGAATCATTGTTGATTCTATAAAGGACCATCTCATACCCCATGTGTCTTCCCTAAAGACACCTAAGGAGATGTTTGACTCCTTGCCCAAGTTGTTTGAAGGAAAGAACGTAAATCAAAAGATGACTCTGCGGAACCAATTGAAAGGGGTGAAGATTCAGAATGGAGAGACCATTCAATCCTACTTTTATAAGGTCTCTCAAATCAATGAACAACTTGAAGCTGTGGATGAAGTAGTGGAGAATGGTGAAATTGTAATGACCACCTTGAATGGCCTACCTAGGTCACGGGACTCCTTCATCCAAGGAATCTATGCAAGAAGAAAATTGGTCTCCTTCAATAGACTATAGGAGGAGTGTTCTCAAGAAGAGGCCAGGCTTGTGGCTCGAGAAGAAAAGATGGGAAATGAAGATCAATCTCTCACAGTACACACCAAGAATGGAAAGTTCAAGAGGGAGCATTCTCATCCCAAGAAACCTTCTCACCACTATAAAAATAGGAAACATCTAAGATGTTTTATATGTAATGAGAAGGGACACTTTGCCTCAGATTGTCCCAAGAACAAGAAAGACAACAACAACAACAAATTCAAGAAGAAGAAGAAGGGCAATAAAAGAAAATATTATGCTCATGCTGCTGGGGATGATGAACCTCCCAAGAAGAAGGCTAGAGCAGAAAGTGATGACTCATCTAGTGAAGATGAATATGTTCTAATCTCTGCACTCACAGGCACTATCTCTCATGGATGTAATGATTGGATTATTGATAGTGGGGCTTCTAAACACATGTCTGGGTTTAAAGAATCTTTTGCAAATTTATCTAAATATGAGTCACCCCATAAGGTGAAACTTGGGGATGACTATCAATATCCTATCAAAGGAAGTGGTGAAGTCGGGCCTACATGCTAGACTCTGGGATGTCTTTGAAAATGAAAGATGTTCAAAATGTACCTGGACTCAAGAAGAATCTTCTCTCCATATCATCCTTAAATGCAAAAGGAATGAGAGTTGCATTTGTGGATGGCCAAGTACTCATGTGGCCAAAGGGTAAGACCATAGATGATGCAGTAGTGATTGGAGAGCAAGAGGGAGGATTGTACAAATTGAAAGGACAACCTGAACATTCCATGGTACATGAGTCCATGGAGCCAAGTGAACTTTGGCATAGAAGGCTTGCACACATGCACTATAGAGCACTACCAATTGCAAGCAAAGTTGTAGAAGGTCTTCCTGAAATCTAGCCAAAGCATGAAGGTGATTGCAAAGGATGTGCAAAAGGTAAGAATACAAAGAAGGCATTTCCAAGCAGTGAAAGCAAAGCAAAAGGAATCTTGGAGATTATCCACTCCGATGTATGTGGTCCAGTGTCATCCATTTCTCTGAGTGGGTATGTATACTATGTCTCTTTCATTGATGATTTCTCTAGGAAGACTTGGGTTTACTTCTTGAAGAACAAAGATGAAGTGTTTGATAAGTTCAAGGAATTCAAAGCTTTGATGGAAAATCAAACTAACAAGAAGATCAAGACATTCAGATCCGACAATGGCGGAGAATTCACTTCAGGTGATTTCAAGAAGGTATGCAGTGATTTCGGGATTAAGAGGGAGTTTAATGCTCCTTACAATCCACAACAAAATGGATTTGTAGAAAGGAAGAATAGAATTATCATGGAAGCAACACGGGAAATGCTTCATGACCAAGATCTTCCTATGCATCTATGGGCAGAAGCAGCTAGGACAGCTGTATATGTGCAGAATAGAACACCTCAAAAGATATTGGACAATAAGACACCAGAAGAGGTCTTCTTTGGTAAGAAACCTGAAGTCAGCCATCTCAGAATATTTGGTTGTCCAGTATATACACATATTCCAAAGGAAAAGAGGACTAAGCTAGATCCTTCAGGAAAGAAGGGTATCTTTGTGGGTTACAATGAAAGCTCGAAGGCTTACAGAATATACTTTCCAGGGTTCAAGAAGATTGACATCAGCAGGGGTGTAAGATTTGATGAAGACTCAGCATACATCAAATCAAGGAAGACACCTGTTGATGACCATGAAGAACCAAAGGAAACCATATTTCAAGATACCACTATGAATGAAGCAATTCCAGAAGCAACCCATGATATTGAAGATCCACAAGAACCTATAGATCCACCTCGTGAGAAGAATTCTCACAACAGGAAACCTGCATGGGCTAGAGAGCTCAACTAAGATGCAGAAAGATATGATATTCCAAAAGAGGAACACCGAGAAAGGAAAAGGACAAGGTCACACACTAGCTATGTTGCCTTGCTCTATGACATTATGAACAAAAAACCTTCCATTTATGAAGAGGCAGCGGAAAAGAAAGAATGGAGGATGCCATGGTCGAGGAATACCAATCGATCATGAAGAATGATGTTTGGAATGTGGTCCCAAGACCTGAAGGGAATTCAGTGGTGACTTCCAAATGGATCTATAAGATCAAGCATGTTGTGGATGGTAGCATAGAGAAATACAAGGAAAGGTTTGTAGCTCGTGGCTTCTCCCAAAAAGAGGGGATAGATTATGAAGAAATTTTGCTTCTATAGCCAGATACACTTCCATCATAACAGTACTTGCTCTGGCTGTAGTGATGAAATGGAAGATACACTAGATGGATGTCAAGACAACTTTTTTGAATGGTGTAGTCAAAGAGGAAGTGTATGTGGAGTAGCCACTCGGTTTTGAGACACATGACAGGGAGTCATATGTATGCAGATTGAAGAAAGCCTTGTATGGCTTAAAGCAATCTCCTAGGACTTGGTATGGTAGGATGGACAGTTTTCTATCCAGTTTGGGCTTTACCAAGACTAAAGCAGATTCCAACCTCTACTACAAGGTTGAGGAAGGAAATCCTATGATACTACTCCTATATGTGGATGACATGTTTGTTACAGGAGAGGATGGGTTGATTGCCGACACCAAGAGGAAGCTTACAACCGAGTTCAAGATGAAGGACTTGGGGATGATGCACTATTTTCTAGGCATGGAGGTGTGGCAGAGTGCAGATGGGATCTTCCTTGGACAAGGGAAGTATGCAGTAGAGATCCTAAAGAGGTTTGGGATGATGGACTACAAGGCCATGGACACACCTATGGCATCGAACCTGAAGCTTCTGTTTGATGCTTCATCTGAGCCGATTGATGTCACGGTGTATCGTCAGATGATTGGGTCCCTGATGTACTTGACGAACACAAGACCAGATATTTGCTTTGTTGTGAACACATTGAGCCAGTTCCTGACGGATCCGAGAAGTGTTCACATGGTTGTTGTAAATCATATTCTGAGGTACCTGAAGGGTATGGTTGATTATGGGCTCAAGTATGATGCGAATCAAAAGTTTAACCTAGAGGGTTATGTTGAGTCAGATTGGGCAGGCAGTGCTACAGATAGGAAGAACACTTCGGGGTGTTGCTTCAGTATGGGATCAGGTGCGATCTCTTGGTTTAGCAGGAAGCAGTCCTGTGTAGCATTGAGTATAACCGAAGCAGAGTATGTTGCAGCTTGTTTGGCTAGTTTTGAGGCAGTATGGCTGAGGAAGATAATGTCTGAGTTATTTGATCTCCCGTTGGATGCTACTGGTATCTATTGTGACATCCAGAGTTGTGTGAAGCTATCTGAGAACCCAGTGTTCCATGACAGGTCAAAGCACATTGAGATCAAATATCACTATATCAGAGATATGGTGAAGAGAGGAGTAGTGAAGCTCCTGTATGTTGCGACGGATGAGTAGGTTGCAGATGTGTTGAAAAAACCACTAGCCAGAGTGAAGTTTGAGTACTTCAAAGGGAGGTTGGTGTTCTTCATATTGAAGATACTTTGAGGAAGAAGTGATGGGACACATTTGCAGGAGCCATTCCAAGCATGGTGAGAGGAGGATCCTTCCCATGGCTGTGGATATAAGCACTGTGTGATGAGCATCAGGATGATGCTTCAGTCACTGCTCTATATGATCAGGTGGATCATGTATTTGTGTATGTATTGGGTGGATACATTATATGATCAGGTGGATCATGTATGATGATATGTATAAGGTAGATACTTGGTATGCATCAGGTGGATGCATTGTATGATCAGGATGATTATGGATGGCGAGCTTAAGGATGTTGCTCCAGATGACATGCATCAGGACGATGCAGTGACAATGATCAGGATGATCATGTGTGATGAGTATCAGGACGATACTCTAGATGATATGAATCCAGATGATGCAGTGACGATGATCAGGATGATCATGTGTGATGAGTATCAGGACGATACTATGGATGATATGCATCAGGATAATGCTATGATGATGATCAGGATAATCATATGAGATGATATGTATCAAGTGGATACATTACATAATCAGGTGGATTATGTGTGATGAGTTTTGAAGACACAGATGCACATGAGCGTTTCGGACATGGTTGTAGATGTGTTCTCCCATGGTCGTGATGTAATTGCTGGGCTTTTCTGACATGGTGGCAGATGTGTTATCCCATGGTCGTGATGTAATTTTCGGAGCCATTCTCACATGGTGGTATATGTGTTCTCCCATGGTGTAGATGTAAGGGCTGGGGCCATTCGAGCATGGTTGTAGATGTGTTCTCCCATGGCTGCAATATAAGTGCTGGGGCCATTCGAGCATGGTTGTAGACGTGTTCTCCCATGGCTGTGATATAAGTGTTGGGCCATTCGAGCATGGTTGTATATGTGTTCTCCCATGGCTGCGATATAAGTGCTGTGCCATTCTCGCATGGTTGAAGTGTGTCTTCCCATGGCGTAGATATAAGTGTTGAGCCTTTCACGGATGGTTGAAGTGTGTCTTCCCATGCCGATGAATGTAAGTGTTGTGTGATGTGCATCTGGGTTGTGATTCGTGAACAATGTTATGATCAATATGATCATGAGTATAAAGATGATACTCTGTGGCCATGGACAGGTTGTGCAGTAGCATGTAAAAGATCCTGGGAGATCCGATAGGTTGAGCTGTGTGCTCGTAATCAATCCTGGGATGCTCTTTCGAGGTTTTGTTGACTCACGTAATAAGTCCTGAGGATTCCACAGTATGGCAGTGATGATGAATACCTATAGGTGGTGGGCCTACATCCAGCATGAAAAAGGGTTGGCTCTGTAGAACTTCCTATAATGAGCAAATTTCAGAGATAGCCCAGTGATCGGGATGTCGAGTACAGCAGCCGTGATGATGATGATGCTTCGTGATCCAGTGATGATGATCCAGGTCCAGAATTGAAGACTTGCGCCAATATGTATTGATGACCTATGACGAAATAATACCTTCCTAGTTAAGAGGGAGCGTTGATGTATTTGTAACTTCGGAAGATATTATTCTATGTATTACATTTGTACTTTATTGTATATCCCACAAAGATGTATTATTCCTCTGATTGGAAGTGTCATCATTAGTATTTGTAAGTGTCGGCATGTGCATCGACAAGTGTCGTCATTTGTATTGATAGGTTATTATACCACTTGTGTGGGGTCGGCCCTGGTTAGCACATGTGGTTGGGCTATTAGGCTTGATTATAAAGTCGGCCCTAGTGGATTATTGGCAGGTCAAGTTAGTGTATAAATAGAGAGGTTGTGTCTCTCATTTAGATCATTCACTCACTTCTCAAGCTCGCATAGCTAAGAGAGAAAGTGGTGCACTAGTGGAGGAGGAGGAGCATTAGTTGGAGACATATTATTGGGTTTGATCATTGTGATCTTGGTTTGTGGCTTATCTTATCTCTGAGGAAGTTGTGGGTTTTTCACCTTCTTGGTTTTCCCTGGTGAAACTCTATGTCCCTTGTGTGATTTATTTTGTGTCTATGATTGATATATTGTAGATATATGCTATACATGTTATTCTCTTAGAGATCCTTATGATAATGGAATGAAATTATCGAAAAATTAACAGATAGATTTCAAAACCTTGAGTGCATTGCATGAAATTGATCTAGTAATGGAAAATGAAGAGGAGGAACATATGCAAGAACCTCATCTTCTTGCAGGGTCATTGAAGATGGATGAACAAAAGATCCAAGAGGCCCTGAAAATTCTCCATGACATTCATGCTTCAGTGTCAAAGTTGTGTTGGGAAGCTGCTTTAATGGAATACCAATCTTCCTTTAAATCCATGGAGAATATCCAGAAAGCAATGTCCACAATCAAAGGTAATTTCTCACAATTGCTTTCAGATAAAAATGACATGTTTGAGCTTGTTGAGTTGTTGTGGGAAGCATCACTGCATGATGAAGAAAGTATTTGCACATATGAAAAAGAAAACTACAAGATCAAAGGTGATTTGTTGGAAACCCAAGATTCTTTGAGATACACTCAAAGTTCCCTCTTAGAATCACAAATGAAGATAGAACAATTCCAACAAGAGTGGTAAGAATTGACTAAATCCTCAATTTTTCCTGAGAGTCATCCCTTTTGGGTAAATGACATAATAGAGCCCATGCAGGAACCTCATGAGTGGGTGGACCATGAGGAGCAGTCTATTTGGTATGTGCTTGAAGAATGTGCAGGAAAAGTGTATGAAAAACAAGCACATGATTTTTTCCAGAATGAACCTGAGAGGTTCATTGAAGAAAGTCCCTCTTCCAAGGAAGACACATATGAGTTCACCATAGATGGATCAACCATCAATGGAGAGGATACATCCACAAATCCAGTGGATGAAATGTTCAGAAGCATGGATCACCATCCTTCATTCCCCACTTCACATTCAACCACAAATTTTGGGAATGAAAATTGGGTAAAAGGATTCTTCCTCTTGGTGTCACATGATGAGCAGGAGAATCCTAAAATTGAGGCCGATGAAATGTTCCTTAACCCGTAGCAGTTGAGGCAGCCCATGCATGTGTGTGCAGCCACTGTTGATAAGAAGGAATCAGATCTACACTTACCTTCAATGTGAGGGTCAATTGATGGAGTTTTGCACCCTTGGATCTGTTAAAAAAAATCAGGTTATAACAACCATATCAACCACTCAGCAACCTCTATATTTCAGACTTAGGCTACCATTAATTAAATGACATAATAGACATTTAAATAATACATAACAAGCTGAAACACACTAGCTGAGATAATGAAGCAGCGGAAAGATAATAATAACAACAATCTGAAATTGTAATGCATAGTGATATTTGGTCAAAATCGACCCTGGAAAAACCCCCACTAGGGGAAACCAGTCCAAGAGAAAATTTCATTAAGCATTTCCAGGCATAAAAAACAGAGTTACAACAACATTTAATGCAGAATTTAATGACTGAAAAACACCTCGAAATCTGTGCTCAGTAGTACCTCGAAATTCATGCCCAGCAGTATCTCAAAATTTGTCCCACGCAACACCTCGAAATCTATGCCAGTGTACGACGTATAGATTGTGCATAATTTTTTTCTCGAACTGTGTGCCAACCCTCAAAATCTATGCCCAAAAATTTCTCAAAAAATGTGCCAATTGAGAAGTACGACCCAACTGTTTGGTTGAGCAAAAAATTGCAACAGAGATGCCTTGGGATTCGAGCCACCTTCTATTTGGGATGAATCCCTCTCCTAGAGAATCGATCCACCCAAAATAACTCTAGATCTCACTCTCAAAACTTACAAATTCCCGGAAATTCTCACTCTTGGAAAACTATGTCTTTGCACATTTCCCTAAGCTTGCTCTTATAGTTTGAAAGTTACCTTCCACCTTCCCAATCCCTAAATACAATGGTCAAGATCTAATCTTGTCTTGACAAGATCAAGGGATGAAATTCATTCCCTCCAAAATAATTCACTTACAATTTTTTAATAAAGTATTTTCACTTTATGAAATATGTGCACTTTTACTTCATAAAGTCACTTTATAAAAAGAGCCACTTTATTACAACTTAGAAAAAGTCAGGTGCCTAGGTAATGTAAATGCAAGATCACTTCCGCACACAAGACAAAATTATGCAGAGTGCCTTCGAGTTAAAAAGCTAACACTCCCTCCTAGCGAGGAAGGTACTCACTTCCATCACTATCCGCTAGTCTGGTCCTTAGGTCCATCACACTGTTCATAGTAGGAGCTCCCTCTGAACCTGGAGCCAATGCTACCATCTGCACTGAACTGGAATATGAATACATCCTTCTGGCAACAACCCTGAACCTGAGCTACTAGGAGAATCCATCCTCCAATCCTGAGCATTGTTCCTCTCATACTAGTTGAGTCTCCTGCCAGTACTCTGAAGAGAATCCCTCTCCTCCATCAGAAATCGAGACTGAAATATTGGCACCACTGCAGCCTCAGGAGCCTCCTGCTCCTCTTCCAAATATGAATCATACATCACGGGCTGTCCAACAAACTTGTATAGCTCATCAAATCGATCACCAATCAACTGTGGATGGATCAGTTCCGCTCCCTATGAGTATATAAGAACATTTCCCTGAACTGCCCTTTCAGGAAAAATGTACACATGTCCACTTCAAAACAATGTTGAATACACAACATCCTCCAAGGCTGACATAGAGAGAAAGTTCACACTCAACCCTGGAACAAACATAACTCCGTCATGCTCAAGGAGTTCATCCTGTCGGATCTGGAATTTGACTCTCCCAAATCCCCACACAGAACATGTCGTCCCCCCTTCACTCTCAACCACCCGGTCAGAATCTGTCTCAGTAATGTTGTGGAATATATGATACATTCAGGTCATGTGACGAGAGGCTCCACTGTCAATGAACCAACTCCTGTTCATTGCAAATCCATTGCCGTTGGCACTAGATATAAGAGAGAACATTGAGAATTCTTTCTTAAACCTTTCCCCAAAATCATCTACCTTAGCAGTTGCAGCAACAACCTCATCCTTCTTCTTTTTCTTCTTTTCAGAACTCTTAGATGCAAAATGACCATACTGGTTGCAATCAAAGCATCGTACTTTGCTCAAGTTCTTATTGGACTTCTTCTTTCCCTTTGATGAAAGAGAAACATTTTCTTCAATATCACCTTCCATCTGTCCACTACCTTGAGACCCTTCCCGGATCTCCTCCTGAGTGAAATCATCCCACAACCTACTCCAATCTGGAAGGTGTTCATGACCAACAACACACTTCACGAAGACGTCCCAGTCGTTGGTGAAGCCTCTCAAGGCTGTCCTCACCAACTCAGAGTCAAAGATGACCTCCCCAACTGCATCCAACTCATGTTTTACTTGTGCCACCCAGGTAAGATAGGATACAACACCTTCACCCTTGGCATCTTGGTCCCATGTAGTTTATCTTTGAGTTCCATCTTCCGGTTCTCATTCTTCGCCTCATATAAGTTTTTCAGTGTATCCCACATCTCATGAGATTACTTCTTTTTAGCCAGGTGTGGAATGAGATGGTCCTTGACACCATCCAGTATAATCCTCTGTGTTTTGGCATCTCTTACTTCATGTATATCAAGGGCAGTAGGATTAGTGGGAGGAGTTATTAGAGTGCTAGCATTTACCCACAATTTGTTCTCTTTAAGTGCAACAGTCATCCTGACTTTCCATTGCAAGTAGTTGGAAATGCCATCCAATTGATCCTCAAATCTAATGCAACCAGCCATCTTCTCTGCTATAAAAAGGGAATAAACACAATCTTCCCCAAAGCCTGCAACACCCTTGCAGATATATTTTTCCAACCCACAAGTTGTTAAAAAAATTATCCAACAACTCAATATCACTGTTGCACCAACAATTAACTGTTATCTCAGAGCACTAGCTCTGATACCATGTTAAAAAAAATCAAGTTGTAACAACCATCTCAACCACTCAGCAACCTCTAGATTTCAGACTTAGGCTACCATTAATTAAATGACAGAACAAACATTTAAATAATACATAACAAGCTGAAACACACTAGCTGAGATAATGAAGCAGAAGAAAGATAATAATAACAACAATCTGAAATTGTAATGCACAGTGATATTTGGTCAAAACAGACCCTGGAAAAACCAGTCCAAGAGAAAATTTCATTAAGCATTTCCAGGCATAAAAAACAGAGTTACAGCAGCATTTAATGCATAATTTAATGACTAAACAACACCTCAAAATATGTGCTCAGTAGTACCTCGAAATTTGTGCCCAGCAGTATCTCAAAATCCATCCCACGTAGCACCTTGAAATCTGTGCAAACATACGACTATACGGACTGTGCAATTTTTTTTATTTTTTTCTCGAACTATGTGCCAACCCTCGAAATATGTGCCCAACAATTTCTCGAAAAACATGTCAGGTGATAAGTACAACCCAATTGTTTGGCCCAAATAAACTTGTAGCTGAGCTGCCTTAGGATTCGAGACACCTTCTATTTGGGATGAATCCCTCTCCTAGGGAATCGAGCCACCCAAAGGAACTCTAGCTCTCACTCTCAAAACTTACAAATTCCCAGAAATGCTCACTCTTGGAAAACTGTGTCTTTGCACATTGCCCTAGGCTTTCTCTTATAGCTTGAAAGTGACTTTCCACCTTCCCAATCCCTAAATCCAATGATCAAGATCTAATCTTGTCTTGACAAGATCAAGGGATGAAATTCATTCCCTCCAAAATAATTCACTTACAATTTTTTAATAAAGTATTTTCACTTTATGAAATATGTGCACTTTTACTTCATAAAGTCACTTTATAAAAATAGCCACTTTATTACAACTTAGAAAAAGTCAAGTGCCTAGGTAATGTAAATGCAAGGTCACTTCCGCATACAAGACAAAATTATGCGGAGTGCCTTCGAGCTAAAAAGCTAACAGGATCAATGGCAGAGAGTTGAGCCATTGGATGAAGAGGGGAGAACCTGTTGAGTTCCATAGAGACCATGATACCTCTTTATTTGAGGGAAACCTGAACATGACTGATTTTGATACAACTTACTCTCTTTTGGAGCATCATTTTAGGACATGGGATCCTCACCCTTGTCACTTGAGTTTCATGGATAACACACTTGTTCCTTGTGTGCATTGGTCACATAAGAAATTTTTAGTTGGAATGGAAAGACTGTTGGAGTTTTCGCCTCACTTTCTGGAATCATATATGGTGATGGATAGTCTTCCTTTGATTCAACCCTACATTGGAGAGTTGCATATCTTGATTTAGGGGCCTTCAAAGTTTCAGAGTTGCATTGGAAAGGATGATTTTCCAATGTGTTGGTATGATGTTTTCATCCCTCCTAGCATTTCATATGATGATGATTTTCTCTTGTTACTAATGTTTGGTGAGATGAAGTATGATCAGTGGGATCTTGGTATTCCATGGGAGGATAGTTTTCCACACATGACACTGCCACCTGGAAACTTGCAGTTGAAGTAGTGGAATCTGGGCCTTCTTTTGCCTGGTGGATTTTGTTGGATGGTATTCAAATCCATGGGAGTTTCATACAAATGATGAGATCCTGGCATTGTGTGTCTTTGGAGAGATGATTATGATCAAAGTAGTGCAACAAAAGCATGATGGACTCTTGGGATGTTTTGTTTGAGGACAAGCAATTTTGGGAAGGGAGGACTGTCATGTCCCCAATTTTGGGCTAATTCAGTGACCATGGGTAAAAGGGGACATTATTTCCTTAGGAAGATAAATGATAATTTAATCCTGTAACTATATAATAAATTTTATCCTAAGTTTTGTTCGAGGAATTAATTAATTTAAATTAAATTAATTATGGTAATTATTATCCTAAGTCCAAGGGAGGAATTAATTTTGTTAATTTAAATTAATTCCTTTAATTAATATTCCTAAAATAATGGGGCAAGTGGGACAAGACGGCACCCCCATGAGAGGATAAGGTTTCCAAATTAGAACTGGAAGCAAGAAAATAGCAATAGAGGAAAAGCAGAGAAGGTGTACGAACATGCCAAAAAGAAAAAAAATGGAAAGAACCAGAAAAAGATAAGGAGGGCACAATTTCTAAAGGAGAGCTCACTTTTCAAATTGGAAACAACCCGAAAAGCAAAAGGAGGGCGCAGTTTCCAAAAGGAAGGCCAATTTACAAATCATGAAACTTGTACAAAGCAGAAAACATGTGGAGACAAAAGGGGGGCGCAGTTTCTAAAGGAGAGAAAATCTTGTAAGGAAAAATCAAGGAATGTATGTCCACTCATGGGTGACCTATTCTCACAGGTCACCAAGCTCTTCGAATTTCTCAGCAGGTCACACTCAATTCTATTAAAGAAGGATTTCAACTCCATTTGATCATGATTAACTCTATTTGACAATGGTTGACTTTATTGGAAAATTTAGTATGGTGACTGTGGTTGACCATGGTTGATTATGGTTGCCTATGGTGTAGCATGGTTGAGTATGGTTGAGTATAATAATTTGTGGTTGACTATGGTTGACTTGTTGGCTTAATTATGGGTGACAAAAGGTTTGAGTTCAAAATAAATGATAAGGTTGATTATTTATTCCATGATTGGTTGACTATGATTGAATGTGGTTGACTTCCTTTGATTATCGATGACTTTGGTTAACTTTGGTTGACCTTAGTTTGTTGACCATGGTGGATTTTGGTTGACTATGGTCGACTATGAATCACTATGGTTGGCTTTGATTGACCTTAGCTAGCTGACTATGGATGACTATGATTAATGATAGATGTTCATGGTGGACCATGGTTGACCATTGTTGTTGATGATTGAATATGGTTGTTCATGGTTGACCATCATTAGTCATCAATGACTGTGGTTGACCATTATTGTTCAACCTTGAGTTATTATGTTTGAGCATGGTTGTTCATGTTTGATAATGGTTGACCATGGTTGACTATGGTTGACCATGGTTGACTATGGTTGACCATTGGTGTTGATGGTTAACTATTGGCACTTGACTATCTATTGAATATTGACTATTAGTTGACTATAGAATATTTGTTTACTATTGACTCCTGGGTGATTAGTTGTTGACAAATGTCCATTGAATATTGGTTGAATTTTGACTATGGTTGACTATGGTTGAACATTGTTGTTGATGGTTGACTATAAACTATTCACTATTTGTTGATTATTGACTCATGCTTGATTATTATTATTATTATTATTTTCAATTTCAATTTTAAAATTATTATTATTATAAATAAAAAATTAAGAATTACTTAATGAAAACATAAAAAATAAATAATATAAGTAAATAGATAATAAATAAACAAATAAAAATTAAATATTAATATAAGTTCAATTATTTATACCGTGTTTGAGAATGGTTGACCTTAATCCATAGTTGACGCTCAACCAAGGTAGACTTTGAACCATGGTTGACCATTGTTCAAGCATGGTTGAATTTAGTGCTTCATGCTTGACATAATGAGGATAACATTGGTGTTGACCATGGTTGACATAACTAAGAGAACATGGCCAACCATTGTTTGACCATATTATGAATCCATATTAAGAAGACAATCCATAGCTAACTTTGAAGTAAGGCTAACTTCAATCCAAGGTTGACTTCTATCTAAGGTTGACATCAAACCATTAATGAATTCAATCAGAGGTTGACTTCAAACCATGGTTGAATTCATTCCATAGTTGACTTCAATCCAAGTTTGACTTCCATGGTTCACTTCAATCCATATTGACTTCAATCCAAGGTTCATTTCAAACCATGGTTGACTTCAATCTCCAACCACATTTTTAAAAGTGGATGATTAACTTTGAACAATGGTTGACTTCAATTGATAGTTGACTTAAATCAATAATTGACTTTTAAGAAATTTTGACCTCAAACTAATGGTGACTTCAATTCAAGGTTGAATTCAATCAATGGTTGACTTCAATCCAAAGTTGAAATCAATATGTAGCTAACTTTTAAGAAAGGTTGGCTTCAAACAAATGTTGACTTAAATCCATGGTTAACTTGAATCCATGGTTGAATTCAATATAAGGGTGGTTTGAATCCAAAGTTGACTTAAATCCATGGTTGAATTCAACTTGAATCCATGGTTAACCTCAATCCAAGGTTGACTTCAGTACTTAGTTGACTTCAACCCAAAGTTTTCATTTAAACATAGTTGACTTCAATCCAAGGTTGACTTTTAAGCAAGGTTTACTTCAATCCAAGGTTGACTTTTAAGCAAGGTTTACCTCAATCCAATGGGTGACTTCAATCCAAGTTTGACTTCAATCCATATATGACTTCAATCAAATTTTAAATTCAATCCAAAGTTGACTTCACTATGTGGGTGCTTTCAATCAAAGGATGACTTCAATTGAAGGTTGTCTTAAAGGTTGACTTCAATCGAAGGTTGTATTAAAGGTTGACCATTCTCCAACGGTTGAGTTTGGTCTAAGGTTGACATCAATCCTATGTTGACTTCAATCCATGTTTGACTTCAATCCAAGGGTAACTTCAATCAAAGGTTGTCATCAATCCATGGTTGAATTCAATCCATAGTTGACTTCAATCCTACATTGACTTCAATCCAAGGTTGACCTCAATCCAATGATGAATTTAATTCAAGGTTGACTTCAATCCATGGTTGACTTCAAGCTGAGGTGGACTTCAATCCAAGGTTGAATTCAATCCATGGTGGATTTCAATCCAAGGTTGAGTTCAATCCTATGGTGACTTCAATCCATGGTTAACTTCAATCCAAGGTTTACTTCAATCTAAGGTTGAATTCAATCCATTAATAATATTAACATTTATGACTTCAATCCATGGTTAAATTCAATCCATAGTTGACTTCAATCCAAGGTTTACCTCAATCCAAGGTTGACTTCAATCCATGGATGCTTCAATCCATATTTAGCTTCGATCAAAGGTTGACTTCAATCCAATTTTGAATTCTATCCATATTTGACGTTTAAGTAAGGATGATATCATTCCATGGTTAACTTCAAATCCATGGTTGACTTCAATCTAAGGGTGACTTATATCGAAGGTTGAATTCATTAAGAGGTTGACTTCAATCCTGTTAGTTTTTCAGCATTTAATTCAATATGATCTAGGATCTTAACTGAGAGAAAAACATGTACAACATATCAAACATAAGAGACAAGAGACACAAAGCATTTCACCGGAGAAAACCAAGAAGGTGAAAAACCCTGCAACTTCCTCAAAGATAGAATGAGCACCAATACAAAGATCACAAATATGAATCCCCAAAACAAGAGATATCTGCAGCAGCTACTCCTCCTCCACTTGTGCACACTCCTCCTCTCTCTCACTAATGCGAAGTGAGTGAATGAATAGAATGAGAGAGTCACACTCTCTATTTATACAATGACTTGACTTTCCTTTAACCCTAACTGGGCCGACTTCCAAAGGAAGCCTAATAACCCATCCACATGTCACTGGGTCGAACCCACATTGGGATGACCCCTCTAAGGTGGTCTAATAACCCATCAAATATAAGTTGCGACACTTACAATAATACTTGCAACACTTGCAAATACAAATGACGACACTTCCAATTACAGGAATAAAACATCTCCTTTGGGGATACAATAAAGTACAAATGTAATGCATACAATATACAAGTGAATATATTCCGAAGTTACAAATACATCAACACTCCCTCTTAACTAGGAAGGTATTCTCTTGACACAGCTCATCAATACATATAAGCACAAGTCTTCAATTATGGAGTTGGATCATAGTCACTGGATCACGGAGCATCATCGTCACTGCTGCTATACTCATCATCTCGATCACTGGTGCTATCTCTCAATTCTTCTCGTCATAGGAAGTTCAATAGAGCCAGCCCTTTTTCATACTAGATGTAGGCCTAGCCTCCTATAGGTCTTCATCATCTCTGTGAGCTGGCCATCCTGTGGAATCCTCAGGGATGATTACATGCGTCAACAAAACCTCGAAAGAGAATCCCAGGACTGATTATGAGCTTACTGCTCAACCTATCGGATCTCCCTGGACTTTTACATGTGATCTCCACAAAACCTTAAAAGAGTGTCTTGTGACCTGCAAGATCTCTAAAGAGCATCCCAGGACTGATTATGAGCTTACCGCTCAACCTATTCGATCTCCTAGGACTTTTACATGTGACCTCCACAAAACCCTAAAAGAGTGTCTTGCGACCTGCAAGATCTATAAAGAGCATCCCAAGACTGATTATGAGCTTACTGCTCAACATATCGGATCTCCAAGAATGATTACATGTGGTCTCCACAAAACCTTAAAAGAGTGTCTTGCAACCTACAAGATCTCTAAAGAGCATCCCAAGACTTTTCTGTGACTAGAACAACCTATCGGATCTCCAGGACTGATTACATGTGAACATGCAAAACCTTAAAAGAGTGTCTTATGACCTGCAAGATCTCTAAAGAGCATCGTAGGACTGATTACGAGCTTACTGCTCAACCTAACGAATCTCTAGGACCGATTACATGCCTCCCTCGCAAAACCTTGAAAGAGCATCCCAGGATCCTTTACGTGCCTTAGCACGACCGACAAGATATCCCAGGGAGTTATTATATGCTACTGCACAACCTGTCCACGGCCACGGAGTATCATCTTGATACTCATGATCACACTGATCATCTTCTCACGGAGAATCATCTCGATTCTCATGATCATAATACAGTACATCATCCTAATGCACATCATCATCACATGATCATACTGATCATCATCATAGCATCGTCTTGATGCATATCATCATCACATGATCATCCTGATCATCATCATAGCATCGTCTTGATGCATACCATCATCACATGATCATCCTAATCATCATCATAGCATCATCTTGAGGCATATCATCTGGAGCATCGTCCTAATGCTCATCACACATGATCATCCTGATCATCATCATACATAGCATCGTCCTGATGCTCATCACACAACACTTACATCCATAGCCATGGGAAGGATCCTCCTACCACCATGCTTGGAATGGCTCCTGCAAATATGTCCCATCACTTCCTCCTCGAAGTATCTTATATATGAAGAAAACCAAACCTCTCTCTGAAGTACTTGAAATTCACTTTGGCTAGTGGTTTGGTCAACACATCTGCTATCTGTTCGTCTGTTGCAACATACAGGAGCTTCACTGCCCCTCTCTGCACCATATCCCTGATATAGTAATACTTGATCTCAATGTGCTTCGACTTGTCATGGAACACCGGGTTCTCTGAAAACTTCACACAACTTTGTTTATCACAGAAGATACAAGTAGCATCCAACTGGAGATCAAACAAATTAGACAGTAGCTTCCTTAACCATACTGCCTCACAGCTAGCTGAAGAAGCTGCAACATACTCTGCTTCGGCTGTACATAGTGCTATGCAGGATTGCTTCTTGCTAAACCAAGAGATCACACCTAATCCCATACTGAAGAAGCACCCCGAAGTGCTCTTCCTATCTGTAGCACTGCCTGCCCAATATGAATCAACATAACCCTCCAGGTTAAACTTTTGATTCGCATCATACTTGAGCCCATAATCAACTGTACCCTTCAAGTACCTCAGAATATGCTTTACAACAATCAAGTGAACATGTCTAGGATCCATTAGGAATTGGCTCAAAGTGTTCGCAGCAAAGCAAATATCTGGTCTCGTGTTCGTCGGGTACATCAAGGACCGAATCATCTAACGATACATCATGGCATCAACTGACTCTGATGAAGCATCACTCAATAGCTTCAGGTTCGATGCCATAGGTGTGGTCGTGGCCTTGTAGTCCATCATCTTGAACTGCTTCAGGATCTCTACTGCATACTTCCCTTGTCCAAGGAATATTCCATCTGCACTCTGCCACACCTCCATACCTAGAAAGTAATGCATCATACCCAAGTCCTTCATCTCAGACTCAGAAGCAAGCTTCCTCTTCATGCTGGAAATCAATCTATCTGTCACAAACAGGTCATCCACATATAGTAGAAGTATTGCTCGATTTCCTTCCTCAACCTTGTAGTAAAGGTTGGAATCCGCTTTACTCTTGGTAAAGCCCAAACTGGACAGGAAGCTGTATATCCTGTCATACCATGTCCTAGGTTCTTGTTTCAAACCGTACAAGGATTTCTTCAATTTGCACACATGTGACTCCCTGTCATGTGTCTCAAATCTAAGTGGATACTCCATATACACTTCCTCTTCGACTACACCATTCAAGAAAGTTGTCTTAACATCCATTTGGTGTATCTTCCACTTCATCACTGCAGCTAGAGCAAGTATTGTTCTGATGGAAGTGTATCTGGCTACAGGTGCAAAAGTCTCTTCATAATCTATCCCTTCTTTTTGGGAGAAGCCACGAGCCACAAACCTTGCCTTGTATTTCTCTATGCTACCATCTGCAACATGCTTGATCGTGTAGATCCACTTAGAAGTCACAATAGACTTCCCTTCTGGTCTCGAGACCACATCCCATACATCATTCTTCATGATCTATTGGTACTCCTCGATCATGGCATCCTTCCATTACTACATCCCAAATCCTGGGAACTTTAGATTCTTCAATATCTTCAATATATAATTTTCTTGAACTTCGTTGCTGGAACAAATGTTGTTTTCCTTCTTTTGTAGGTGATTGTACACGATCTTTCCTACAAGTCAAATTCAATTGCATGATTAGAAACATCTCATAGTTTTCAGAACAAATTCTTACATATAAAGACATATGTCATACAATCATGCAATTATCTTAGCCAATGCTTCAATACAACATTTATCCATATCCCGTAACTTTCTAGATGCCTTCCATCTCTACCAGAACATTGTTAAGAGTGTGCAGAACTCCCAACATGTTAGCAAAGAGGTTTCATTCTAGATAAGTAGCAATGGAATGTTGTACAGTACGATAGCCCACTTACCCATTACTTGTATATTAATAGTATCTTGTTCATTAATGAAACTTTTCTAATATGCATAATATACATCCTAAATCTAGGAACATAAGTATGTACATGACTGAACAACATTATTTAAGTAATCATATATACAAGAAATGACAATTCAAATACTTATCTTTGTTTGCTTGTTGGGTGGACTCCCTCTCAATCTTTGCTTCCTTTCAGGAACTACTGGAGTGTGCTCCCTCTTGTTCTTTGCTTCTTGGATTATCTGACTTTGAACTTATATCCATCCTGAACCACTATGCATGCTTAAGTGTGCACTAGTGTCATCATTGTGTCATCCTCAAGATCTCATACATAATCATACATGCATTAGTATAATCTCAATACTATCAAAACATTATGATTCTAAATATGTATGGTCATGATCATTTCATACATAGGTAATTTATCACAAGTGTTAGTATTTCAAAGTTTCAGGGAGTACTTCTTTTACTCATGCATATTCTTATTTGACCATTGGACTCTTCTAGTTTGTCATATCATCAATCAAAGTAAGAAGCATAATAAACCCATGATTATTCAAACCTATAATTTCATGAATAATCATTATCAATCATACGAAAGAATACTTATATGAGACCCTAACACAAGGTAGGATTCTGACTTGATATAGGAAAACATACCTAGATTATCATGTTTGTGAGTTATGTCTAACATACCCAAACAATGTCTTCTTTGTTATTTTCAATGCTTTAGAGACCTTGTGCTAGTAACTTGCATATCTCATAATTTAAGCATTGTATAACCAAATTATACATACCTCGTAAGTAGAGCCTCTATGTGATCAATGGCTATGGATGAGTCTTTGTCTTCATGTCACGATGGTCATATGTTCTTGATCTAGAACTTGATTTGTCTTTCTTGATGTACCTTTCATGTTAGCGGACAACATCATCCTCATACAACACCATAGTACATTAGTACAATCATAAGTGTCATAAACCTAATCAATGAATGTCTTATATTATTCACATGCATTCATACTTTTACTAAGGTGATAAGACAAGTCTAAAACTAATCAAGATTTTACTAATAATATGAAGACAAACATATCATAAACTTAATCATGAATAGATTTCTTCACATCCTTCAGCAATGAGCTACACGAGTGGATATCGAAGCTCGCGGAGCGGAAAAATTGCTTTAAAGGTGGAGAACCTACAGAGTGGACTCCAGAACTGATTCAGAGACTTAAAGCAATTGATATCTCAGTCTTAAGAGCAGTAGACTTCTGGATCGATAGCGCACTAGAAGGCTACATTATAGAATTTGTTGTGGACACTCTGAAGTCTTACAGCATAGCAGATAGCAGATTTACTCCGTGAATATGAAGACTTATTTCCTATGAAGTTTTCCGAAATGAAAGGAATTTTGGGTGACTTGGGAGTTATGAAAATACCTCTCAAGCCGGATGCGAAGCCTATTAAGCAGAGACCTTATCGACTAAATCCAAGATATAAAGAAAGGGTAAAAGCAGATCTTGATAAGATGCACGAGGCAGGAATCATTGAACCTGTAGAAGATTCAGAATGGATAAGTCCCATGGTTATCTAGGAAAAGAAAACTAAAGGCGAAATTAGGATATGTGTAGATCTTAGAAATCTAAACAACGCGTCGCTGCATGACCCATTTCCTACTCCATTCACAGATGAGGTGTTAGCCAATATTAGAGGGAATGAAGCATACTCCTTCACTGATGGATTTTCTAGATATCATCAAATCAGAATTGATACAACAGACAGACACAAGAAAACATTTACCACTAAATGGGGCTCATTTCAGTACACAGTTATGCCCTTTGGTCTGAAGAACGCACCTGCTATTTTTTCAAGAGTAGTTGTTGCTGCATTCAAGGATTTTATCCATAAATTTTTAGAAGTGTATTTTGATGATTGGACAGTATTTGGGTTAATGAAGAACCATTATGCAAACTTAAGATTGATGCTAGCAAAGTGTATACAACATCAGATCTCCCTCAACTTAAAGAAAAACATATTCTATGTTCCTTATGGAATTCTACTGGGACACATTGTTTGTAAACAAGGACTGATGGTCGACCCAACTAAAATCGTGGCCATTGTAAATTTGCAAGTACCTAATTTAGTAAAACAGCTATGCACCACATTGGGGCACACAGGCTAATACAGGAAGTTCATCAAAGGATATGCGTAGATCACTGTGCCTATGGAAAAATTATTGAAAAAAGAAGCGAAGTTCATATGGATTGGAGACTATTAGAAAGGATTGGACACATTGAAAGAAAGGATGGTTACTGTGCCTATTCTAGTTTTTCCAGATTGGAGTAAACCATTCCATGTACGTGTAGATGCTTCATCCATAGCACTTGGAATCGTGCTAGCTCAACCAAGTGGGAGGAATTGACCATCCTATTGCATCCTTAAGCAGAAAAATGTCCTTAGCAGAAACAAATTATACCACGACAGAAAGAGAAGGCTTAGCCATGGTGTACACACTACAAAAGTTCAAACACTACTTGCTAGGTGCGCATTTCTGTATGTTTACTGACCATTCAGCTTTGAAATACCTGGTCAATAAATCAGTGTTAGGGGGAAGAATCTCTAGATGGTTGTTACTCTTTCAGGAGTATGATTTTGAAATCATTGTTAATCCATGAAGGCTAAACTCAGGACCTGACCATCTTTCTAGAATCGAGTCAGGCAAAGAACCTAGCAACCTGGAGGACAGTCTACCAGATGCACAGTTGTTTTCTATTTAGATAGCAGCTGACTATTATAAAGACATTGTAGAATTTCTAACCACAGGTTTGGCACCTACAGATTTTACTACGCAGCAAAAACAACAATTAGTGGTAAGAGCTGCTAACTTTACCATAATTGTAGGACAATTATACAAGCTAGGAACAAATGAAGTACTGCGCAAATGTGTACTAGAACACGAGAAACCGTTGATACTTGTTGAAGCACACTCAGGGGTGTCTGGAGGCCACTACATAGGAAGAGCTATTGTGCAAAAAATTCCGAGAGCAGGACTATGGTGGCCTACACTCCATAAGGATTCAAAGGAACATTTCCACAGTTGCGATATTTTCCAGAGGACAGGAAAGCCATCTCGTAGAGATGAGCTACCATTGATGCCACAATTGGCATTGCAATCCTTTGATAAGTGGGCTATTGATTTTGTAGACCTATTAACCCACTAGGAAAGCGAACTGGTTCAAGATACATCATTATAGCTACAAACTACCTAACCAGATGGGCAGAGGCAAAACCAGTAAAGGATTGTAGCGAAGTTACTGTCGTGCAGTTCATTTTTGAAAACATCCTCACAAGGTTTGGATGTCCAAAGATCTTAATGAGTGATCAAGGAACAAACTTATTGAATAAAACTATTGAAGCTCTGACTGAGGAATTTCATATTTATCATCAGAAAAGCACACCATATCATCCGTAGGCCAATGGCACTGTTGAAGCTTTTAACAAAGTGTTGAAAAATGCGTTGACTAAGGTATGTAATACAAATAGGGATGGTTGGGATCTATGAATACCAGCCGTGCTATGGGCATATAGGACAACTTGTAAAATGTTGACAGGTCATACACCCTTCAAGTTAGCCTATGGAAAGGAAGTTGTGATGCCAATGGAATACATAGTACCAAGTTTGAGAATTGCAGCTTTCACAGACATGGCCGATGATGAGACAATAGAATAAATGCTACTACACTTAGTTGGGCTAGAAGAAGATTGCTTCATTGCATGATTTCACCAACAACTAGTGCAAAAAGGCAGAGAAAAAGCATGGCATGATAGGCATATCAAGCACAAATTATTTCAGGTAGGAGATCTTGTCCTCCTCTATGATAGTAAATTCCTGAAGTTTCCTAGCAAATTTAAGATGCATTGGCTAGGACCATATGTTGTCAAGAATGTTACTAATGGCGGCGCAGTTCAGCTAGCCACATTGATGGGAGAAAACCTACCAGGTCTTATTAATGGAAGTAGACTAAAACCCTACAGGGATAGTCCTACTTTAGCAGACCTTGGTTGATCAGCAACGAAGAAAATTTTAAGTGTCAAGTACAGTTTAAATTGGACACTAAAATTTGCGTAGAGTCTGTACACAATTTTCGTGAAATGCGAATTTCTATGAAATATGTGATGTGAAGTGCACATCGGAGGCTAAGATGTGAAGTACATGTCGGAAGCTGTGATGCAAAGTACAAATAGGAAGCGCAACTACAAAGTTAAAAAATGAAGGAGAACAAGTGCGCAGAGGAACTTCACAAAATTTTTCTAAGCCGTAAGCAAAGTTCGAAGGAACTAGCCATTAAAATGTCGGTCAGAAAAATTGTCCTTATACAGTGTTTTTGCCAACAGTTGCTTTTGCATTTAACGCAAAGTTAGTCGTTTCCGACGCATTCAATGAAGGAACTTGGACCAAGATCCTCGACGGATTTGGCCAACGGTCACAACATTTGATGTCTATATAGTTGTTTGTGGGCGCACCTCAAGGTTAATTACGCCTATAAATAGCGCTTAGCATAGACTCATGGGCTTTATCATGATTTTTCATTTATACCGCAAGAATAATTTAAGTTTTTACCAATGAGTACACGAACAATCTCTAAGAGTACACAGAGCAATTTCCAAGTGGATGTCTGAGCAGTAAACAGCCGAACAGGTTGTGAGGGACTTTAAATGCTCCAGGCTTGAGGGGTTAATGAAAATTCCCATCAACAAGTATTTTCCAGAAAGGGGTTCTGGGTCAAGAAGCTCGCCACGCCATACACCAACCATGCAGCGGAAGGATAAACAACCGATAAAGGACCTTGAGAAGCCGAAGGTAGGAGGGATTTCGAGGCCCGGTCCACCACTACCACCTGGGGACAGACCCATCTACCTCACACATGAGTATATTCCACCCAGAAGGCTTGATGCGCTAGCAGTTCAACTGTTCAAGAATGCACAATATGAAACTCCTTTACCACCGATTTATGGCCATGTGCGTATCCATGAGAATTTACTCAGAAATATACTGGGATGTAAGTTCTCAGATCATGATCTCTTAGAGGGGAAGGACCCTAAATATCCAAAATATCCTCAGTTCCATCCTGACCAATATATGTGCCGAAGGAATGATGAGAAAAATAGGACAATCTATCATCGTCACGCAGGACTGGTTCACGCTGTTGGTGCCATCCGGGTTTTTGAATCTCCTCTGAATACCACATTTTGACTGAAGTCCTGAGTGTACTGCAGTGGTGCGCACTTTGCTGTCATGCATGCACTAGGACTATATGTGGCTCAATCGCAGGATTGATATCAATATCGACCTCATCCACAGAATCACTCATCTCAGCAAGCGAGGTGATGATCCTGCAGCGGATTTTGTGGGAAAGACGAAGAACAAAGAACTTGCCAAGATAATGAAGGAAGAGTATAAATTAGTAAAGGGGAGTCGGGATTTTATCACAGATGGAATTGAAGACCCAACTACGCGGTTCATTGTCCATCTGCTAGCAGGTAAAGTCTTGAGGAAGTACAGACCGACGGAGGTGTCGGCCACAACAGTTCTCCTAATTGCGAAGACCAAGGATGGAAAACCATACAATTGGGCAAGTTATTTACTAAATGAGTTCTTGGAGGATGTCTGCGAAACTCAAGAGACTGGTAGTGCATTTGACTATACTTGGTTGCTTGTGATAATTGCTTTTATAGGCTGGAAGGATCCGTTATACCATAACAACCTTCCAGCAATGACAGGATATTTTTGAGCGGCAAAATATGCCAACATGTGGGAAAATTCGAGGCCTGAAAGACTGCGTAAACAATGAACAAATGTATACTTACTTCAGGCAGTTGTGCGATGTGATAAAGCGCACTACGCGCATCTCAAAGGACCTGACAACTAAGTATCTCCAAAGACTGATATTCACGGCTGACTTGCACTATATCTATATTCATCCAAGGGCCGAGAAGTAGAATCCAGATTGGTTTCTAGGGAACTATCATCTTGATGCGCAGAAGATCGATCTCATTATGGAGAATTGGCCACAAGAGTGGAAGGTTGATGCACCAGTGGAAATCCATACCACATCAGAGGAAAGAAAAGCTAAAGATCCACCAGATGAAGAGGAGACAGGAAAAGATGAGACACAAAAAGACATTACTTAGGCACAAGCAGGGGAAAAGAGAAAGGACCCTGCAACCTCAATACCAGAAAAAGGACCCAGGAAGAAACATAAGGCGACCAAGACTCCGCCAGACATGCAGCTACATGAAGACGACTACGATTGCATTGCACTATGTGTGAGCAAACATTTAGAATAGGCATACACTCTAAAGGACAAAAAGAGCGAAGAAACTCAAGTGCAAATAAACCAAAACCTTGAAGAACTTAAGAACATGGTTGCGAAGATAGAACAAGTCCAGAAGGACTTGGTTTGAGAGTCTGACTCAGAAGGAAAGTCGAGTGAATCCAGCCAAAGAAAGAGAAGGCCACCTACCTTGACAACGAAACCTCGCTTAGTTTGAATGCAACTGATTTACATCATCTTCCCAAATGATGAGTTAAACGAGGGCACGAAGAGGTTGAAGAACCTCAACATTAATGTTGGTATGATACCTCTTGAGGGGTTGCACAATCTACATTTGCAAGTTGTAGAAGAGATCAGAGATAGAGATATAGTCTCTTACAATCAAAACCTGCATCTAGAAGAGAGCCACAAAGAGCTGACAGAGGTATGTGCGCAGAAAAAAAGAGAACTTTCTCATGCGCACGAGAAGCGGAGAAGGCTGGAAGAGACTGTTATTACGATATGTGCGTAGATACCAAAATGCGAAGCACATCTGGAGATAGAAGACACCATAGTTAACATCTAGAACATGGTAAGCGCTCTTAAAGCAAAGATGGCAGATATGGAGATCGCCCACAATGAAGAGGTTGATAGCCTACAAACTCAGAAGCCTCCTAGTACCTTTCCACGTATGGTAGAAGCAAGAGCTGCAACACTTAGGGCTTCAATAAAGAACATCTCCATCGCAATAGCGAAATTCCAAGACTTATTGCAGGAAGCTACTAAGGTATGGACTACGCTACAGGAGGATCCTGAGCTACAGCAAATCCAAGATGACTTGCATCAACGACAGATAGAGCTGGATTTTGTGCACGCAGCCATGAAAATATTGAGACCTAGAGAGAAAATCCAAAAGTTTGCAGAAGTCAAGGACTTGCAGAAAGAACTGAAATTTATGAGGGAGAAGGAAGCTGATACCTCAGCGAGGTTACAACCGATGCAGGAAGAGGTGCTCGCCGTCTCAGAGGAAAACGAATAAAAATTACAAGAACTCCACACCACGGAGCAGACCGTAAAGGAGCATGCTCAGGAAGACGTCTCACAAGAGATGTTGGAAACTGTCAAGGACTTCGAGCAGGAAACAAAGGAAACAATTGTGAAGCTAAGTGAAACTCTTCAGGACTTCACCGGAAGATCGAGTCCCCCAGGGGACGCACAGCTAGAGCTAAGTGGACCAGAGATGATCCACAAGTAAGTGTTAGGGTCCTGTTGGGCATGGCCCAAGTTGACACAGTTTTGGCAAGGCAAAGTCCAAGTAAACGCAGTTGGAAATGCGAAGTCCAAGCATGGTGCAGTTTTGTTGAAACATAGCTCCAACGCAGCGGTTATTTTGGGAAACATGTACAAGCAAAGCGAGGTCCAGCAGTGACCTATTTTGGGTAAGTCACTCCGTAAATCCCGGGAGCATGGTGAGGAGTGGCGTGGAATTGGAGGAAACCGACCTGTCGCCTTAGTACAGACAGAGTACTAAGATATCCAGGGAGGCGGAGACTATTAGAAGAAGAACGACGGATCAACAACGACAGAATAAGTGGAGCAGATGAAAGGGACATGTCAGTATGCAATCAGAGATGCGCAATCAGAACTGCAGCTGTCAGAAGAAGCGCCAGATTCAAAAGCGGCGCAGAAAGGTGGCCGAAGTCAAGCGAAGTAGTTTTCGACTACGACAGGCCTGGTTAGCGGGGTAACCATGCCATTTTTGGGGGGATTTTTGAGTAGCATAGGGATTTTGGCCTGCAATGATTGTAAAGACGTGACCCTCGGGCATGATCTATAAAAAGGGCGATTTTGTAAGGGAAGGGTTGGTCTCTCATGGTCTGATTTTTGGTCTTAATTTTTTTGGAAAAGACTAAGTTTTGTAAGAGAGCAAGACAAGAGAAAGAGGCTTTGCAACTGTGTGCACAGAGACTTATTGTAGAGAGAAGAGTCTGCAGCTGAGTGTGCAGAATGGAACTGTTGACCCTTCCCATTAATATAAACAATAGTTCCCGTGGACGTAGCTCCCGTCCAGGGGGTGAACCACGTAAATACTTGTGTTGTGTGATTGAATTTGTGAGACTGCTTATGTTTATGTTCATGTTTATGTATGCTTATTCTTTTATATATATTTTCATATGTAAGGTTGATGAGGATAATATGTTAAGTATTGAACATATATAACTGAATCTGCAAGTAATTCTGAGTAGGTTGAATGCATAAGTCATATGGACAAACACTAAGTCAATGAATTCTGTAAAGTGTGCGATTATTTAGAATCACAGTCTGGAGTTGTGCTGTCATATTGTATTGTGGTTGTTGTGAAGTGCACAGTCCCATGTGTGCGTTGTAAAGTATATGCGAAGTCGAGACAACTTTTCTTGAGCCAGTCCCACAACCGCACATCACCTGTTTACAAAAACCTGCTTCTATAATCCCCCATAACTTCACCTTAGGTGAGACCTCAATTTGTTCGTAGACTGTTGCCGAAAGGGCTGGTGAAGAAGGGTTTTGTTGGACCGCAACTGCGCCGAACCTGGGTCAGTACAAGAAATTAAAAGAACAAAGAAAGAGCCCAACACTCCTCCTTAGGGAAAACAAAGCACTTGAGAGCTCAAAACTTAAGTTTGTTGATGTTTTAAAGTTTGAGAATGTCTACTTAAACATATGATGTAATAAAAAGGTCGGGTTAAATAAACGAAACTAAACAGTACTATAGTCTAAAATCCTAAAAGATATGAATAATCAAACAAAGGCTGAACAAAATTGGATTTAGACCATCAAAATAAAGCAAAAACATAAAAACTAGGGAGGCTATCGGAAGGTCCTTTGGGTGCTTCCATATTTTTCCAATGGAATTGCACCATCTTCATCTTCATCGTATGTAATGTCCTTCAAAATATACCCTAATTTTTTTTTTCTTAAGGGTCTATGTATTATCGTAAGACATATGTTTACCTAAATTAACTTTAGCATTAAGAAGTTGTGTGATGTTTCCTTGTCTATATACTGATAATTTCACTTACATCCAAAGAGCTCTATCTTCTCACTTATTGAATTGAGCATAGTATTATGATAACATCATAATATTAGTTACTAAAGTTCTTAATATATAACCAATTGTTTCTATAACAATTAGAAGATAATCCCTTCATAATATTTGTGCATCATATTAAGGCTGACTTTAATTTCTTAATAAGGATTTCTTACCTTAATTATCACATAGCCCTTCCGACGAAGAACTATTGTCACTAGGGTTGTCTATATTTAACTTGATATGATACCAATTCCCAATTCAGTCTTTGTATAGACATCATAACTAAATGTTTGAAAATTAATACCCAAGTAAATCGTTGATCAAGCTTGAGCTAATTGTGATTATAGTTCATTACTTCTTTTTAAAGGATTCTAATCCAAACACTTATAACTACATGATAAGAATCCTCAAAATTATATTTTTGAAATCAACATGGTAGATTAAACTTCTTATAATTCCTTCACAATTGATAATTAAAATCATGGATTATCAAATTTCTCTATTTAACATATATAATAGAGTATTTATTTTTACATTAACAATGATAACTAACTTGTAAATGGAAAATAAGTTATCCCATTTCCATTACTTCTAATCAATATATATATATATATATATATATATTAAAACATTATCCATGTTTCTTTTAAAATAGAAAATACAATAATAATTCCATGTTTCTCTAAACGACAATGGTAAACATAACTAAAATTGTTAACTACATTTTAAACATAACAATTTTCATTTTCATAATATATATATAATCTTCTTTCGAAATAGAGAATACCTAACAATT
This sequence comes from Larix kaempferi, assembly GCA_027924585.1. Taxonomy (NCBI): domain Eukaryota; kingdom Viridiplantae; phylum Streptophyta; class Pinopsida; order Pinales; family Pinaceae; genus Larix; species Larix kaempferi. The sequence continues at coordinate 3,650,997 of BSBM01000608.1, forward strand.
TCACATTCATATACATTAAGACCATTCCCCCATTCGATATAGAAAATAGTATAACCAATTCACTTTTGTATATGTTAAAAATCATTGACTTCATTTAAAAACAAAAAATGACGTAACTATTTCACCTTTATTTATTTATATATTGTATATATATTCAATTTATTTATTTGAATTTTATGTGAAACACTCTCTAATATGCGGAGATACGTGTCTATATAACTTGAACTTTCTTTAGAACAATTTCTTATATGTCATTTATGCATATACATATAACTTGGACTATATTCAAAGCGATCTCTCTCTATATATGTGTGTTATATAACTTGAACATTATTTAAAGCTATCTAATATGCCATTCATATATATATTCATATACCTTGCACTTTATTTAAAGCGATCTCTAACATATTATATATACATGTTACATAATTTGAACTCTTATTTAAAGCTATCTCTAACTTGTAATTAAACATATTTATCCAATCTTTGCACTTTTTAAAAGCGATCTTTTTAAGAAAACGTTGGATCCAAATCACCCGACTTAACTGTGTATTACCTTTAAAATAAACCACAGAGAATCGATTTCAACTACGGAGATTCGATATCTAATTTCATGTCTATTTTACTCATGGTTTATAGCTTCAAAAATGCAGTTAACAAATAAACTTTTGACAAAATGATAGATCCACGATCCCATTCCACATAGGACTTTAAAAAGCATGACGTTATCATTTGCAATTCAGTGAATCAAAATATACTTATCGTCTCTGACATCAACAATGTTTTCCATGCAATATATCTCAATTCATAGTTTATAATCAGTCATCTACCCATCAACAGAGTGTTAATTAATTTCATAAATTTATAATTACTTTGTACGCAAATACAGAGAGCCGATCTCTGCACTAAATTGATTTCATACATATAACAAAAACAAGAACAACAACCAGTCAATTCACAATGCATTTTCCAAATAAACTAAGGACCACGAATATTATGCAATTCTATATGTAGTTCATTCTTAAGAATCGATCAACTCATACAGTCTGCATAATGTTATACACTCATACATCTTAAATTAAACTATGAAGACTACCACTGCCGATTAACCCAGGATAACAATCAAAAAATCATAAGCAAGGTAGTCTACTTATCTTAGCAATTAGAATGGGGCGACTAAAAACATGACTGCAACGTTCCACCTTTCCAACTGGTCTCTGTACGAGGTAGGTTTTCCTGCAGAGAGACTACCCCCTAGCTAGGCACAAATACACTAGGACTCAAGAGTATTACTCCATTTTTCATAATCTTTCTCAAATAGATCTTCTTCATTTTTTCTTGGATTCTTCACCTATGAAGATCTCTCTTTATAGAAAAATTTACTTTTTGCTCTTTGACTTCTGAAATAAGTTCTTGCTTGATCTTATTTTTAACTTAACTCATTAACTTAAATTACCTTTAACCGATTGATTTAACTTAGCCAATCCTTAACTAGTTAGCCTAAATTAGCTAATTTTTAATTAATTAATTTTTAAGATAATTAACTTATCTTAACATAACTAATTATTTTAACTTATGATTAACTTCCATCTCATATAGTTATTCATGCATTAGCTGCCAGTTTTCCATGCATACCCATGCATTAACTGTTAGTTATATATTTTCTACTTTGGTAGATAAGCTTTAATAGCCTTTTACAACTTTTAAGCATTTATTTTTAATAAAAAACAATCAATCTTCTTTTACAATAATAATCTAACTTGCTTCATTTAACTTATTTACAACAAATAGTTATTCATAAATGCTCACTATGCCAATATGTTTTCTTGGTATAATAAATCTTTTTATCTTTATTCCTAATTTATAATTGGGAAAAATATTAACCTTTTTCTACTTAGGAGTTTTAATCAAAATCCCCTGTCGAGGCTAGGATAACAATGTTATTTAGGTTAACTCCTTACTTTTATTTAATGGCACTCAATATTGGTTACCCCATGCCAATAGTTAGGTCATAGGAACTTGTTACTTCCTTGCGGCGACTAGTAGTTCCTTCGGTGCCCTTATCTAGGACTAATTATTAACACACTTATAAACTTAAGTGTTTGCTCAGTGAACATCGCAGTTCAATTCAAGTGCTCACGACACAAGGATGACCATTGTCATAAAAAATCATGGCTACCAACCCATTGACCCTCTTCCCCTAGTGGATTCCATGCCCCTTTCGTTTAGTTGCATCAATCCTTTCAGTCTCCTAAGCATACAAATTCACTTTACAACTTAGGAAAACATAACCATATTTACAAAGTTTTACCTGCGGAGCTTCTGTCTTGAGCTCCTTGACATCGGAGGGTACACAATTTGCACTTTTTATTGCAGAAACCCTAGGGGAATAAGAGGGATATTACATCCTCCCCCCCTTAATACTAACACCATCCTCGATGTTCTTACCCTTCCAAACTTTATCTTCATCTTTTAGTTGTCTTTGTAAGCATAAATTTTCAACTATCTTGCGTGCTTTGACATCTTTTTAGATATCTTTGATGTTTCTTGCTTTTCATACCCGTACTTTTCATAAACAACACAAGTTGTTTCTATCATTTCATCATAAAAAACATACATACATATGATTTTTCCAAAATCAGTTAGAACATAAGTAATAATTTTCCCTTGCAACATCATGGTGTTGCCTTTTCATGGCAACTCTTTTAGAGTTTGATCTACTTAAAAATATTTACTTTGTAATTTCTTGTACCTGCACATCTATCAATCATACATGATATATATATAAATCTTGATCTAAGATAAATATTTTCAATTTTTTTTATCATGGCACTTCTTTCTAAGTACCTTTAGTCATTCTCTTCTTGCTTTTCCTTATAAAACAACCATATCAATGCTCATAACATGAGATGCTCATAAACATAACATAACATATACATAATCTAAGCATAAATATGCATAACTTAAGCATAACAAGTGCATATCATATGCATAACATAAGCATAAACAACTCTCAGTGCACCCGAACATACTAGCTCAACACCAAAATAAGACTTATCATTCTATGTGCTCCATAGCATACCAGCTCAACACCAAGTAAGTCTGATCAATCTAGGTGCTCCAACACATACCAGCTCAACACCAAATAAGACTTATCAATCTTGGTGCTCCAGAGTATATCCACTCAACACCAAATAAGAATTATCAATCTAGGTGCTCTAGAGCATATCCACTCAACATCAAATAAGAATTATCAATCTAGGTGCTCGAGAGTATATTCACTCAACACCAACATCATACTGAGTATAAATAGCTTAGGTGCTTCAGATCCAACAATATCAACACCAAAATATCATCAAGTACTTGACGAATTTCCCAATACCAGAAGAATCTTACCTCTTTGTCGTTGACTTGGTAACACTTTCAGGGTTGTTTTCTATCTTGATTACTAATGCAGAGTATTCACAAGGTCCATTTACCATCCCTTTTGTAGATCTTGTAAATAATTTCCCATATGTTCCCATAGTCCTTCTTGGACTCAGCAAATATCACAATTTGGTAATTTGAGCGCTCAAAGACCTACGAATAGACCCTCCAGTGAACTTGGAACCATTGCCCCTTGCAAGGTCCTCTCTCTGCTACTTTCTTTTTTGGGAAAGGCTCTTTATTCGAATTTAGATCCTCTTGTTTAGACATATGTTTCTATTTTTCAGTTGTTTCTGTTGATGTATATGTAACTTCGGAATGTATTTCATATATGTATGTTGTATGTACTCCTATAGAGATGGTATTATTCCTCTATACGGAAGTGTCGTCATTTATATTGTAAATGTCGTAACTTATACTTGATGGGTTATTAGACCACCTTGTTGGGGTCGGCCCTGTATAAGTCATGTGGGTCAAAGGGTTATTAGACCACCCTATTGGGGTTCGGTCCAGTCAGCATTATGTTATGTGGTTAAGTTCGAGCCTACATGATTTATGTAAAAAGCAAGTCAAGTCAAGTATAAATAGAGTGCGGGAGGCACTCTATTTGATCACTCATTTCTCACTCATGCACTCAAAGAGGAGTGGCGCACTTATGGAGGAGGAGGATCTACTGCTAGGATATGTCTATCTCTTATGTTTGGGTTGTATCATTGCTCTATCTATCTCTGAGGAAGTTATTGGGGTTTTTCACCTTTATGGTTTTTCCCAAGTAAATCTTTGTGTCTCTTGTGTGCTTGCATTATTGTCTCCATGATTGATATGCTGTAGATATGTTGTACATTTTGTTCTCTCAGTTAAGATCCTAGATCATATTGAAGTAAATTCTGAAAATTTAACATGGTATCAGAGCTAGCCTGGAAGAAGGCATGATATGGCATGTATGACACTTGTTGCACTTACGATGCTAGGGCTTGATATAGCAAAAACCAGTCGTCGTAGCACTTTCGCTATAAATCCGTTTTGGCGAAGTTTTCGGATCTGAAATATTTACAGGTCGAAGATTAAATCTCCATGTACCTTGTGTCCAAAGGAAAACCTCTAATTTGTTGTACTTTTTTATTTATGATCTGTACAATATAGGGTTTCTGCCTCTTCCAGATCTGAGTCAAAATCAGGTGACCTTGGGAAAAAGGTCATAACTTGGGCTAGGAAGATCCAAATGAAATTTCATAAAAAGTGACATGTAGTACACAGACTTTAATATCTCAAGAAAAATTTTCAGAGGCCGAAGTTGAACCAGTGACACGTGGCACACCGTAAAAGTTTGCTCTCCTGTATTATACCATAAACAGGTCACGTTGCGACACTTAGCACAACTCTTTCTCAGAGAATCCAATTGAAGTCAGACCTATCAGGATGGAAAGATAACAGGTCGAGCTATCTCAAGAAAAATTTTCAGAGGCCGAAGTTGAAACAGTGACACGTGGCACACCATACAAGTTCACTCTCCTGTATTATTCCATAAACAGGTCACGTTGCGACACCTGGCATAACTCTCTCTCAGAGAATCCAATTGAGGTCAGACCTATCAGGATGGAAAGATAACAGGTCGGGCTATCTCAGGAAACGTTTTCAGACCCTGTGGATCGAAAAGTTCGGAGGTACACCAGAAACAATCAGGTACATATTTCTGTCAAAACAGAATTATTTTTGAGTACCTTCATTCATGGCTTCCGGAATTTAGGGCTTTGGAGAAAGTTGGAATTTTTGTAATCGAAGACCACGGCTGAATGCTAATCATCAAAATAAAAATTTAGAGACCAAGATCAGAATTTTTGGTTGGGCAGAAGGCCGGGCTTGATCAGACCCTAGTTCGGGACTTTGATAAGAAAAGTGGAAAATTAGGGCTTCTGTAAAAATGGGAATTTTTGAAATCTATGACCACGATTGGAAGCTCCTCAGAAAAATAGAAGCTTAGAGCTTTGGATAAAACATTTTGATTGGGAAGAAGAGTGGGCTTCATCAAACCCCAGTTCAAGGTCACGTCTAGTGAATCCGAAAGTTTCAAAGGAAAAATTGAGGAGTGAAACTTTGCAGTTTTCAAATTCTGAATATACCAGCTTAATCAGCTCATCAAGGCGCATATTTCTATCCTTTCAGAAGTTTTAAATTCAAAGTTTGAATTTTTGGGGTTTCTTTGACAAACCCATATCCAGCTCCAGGTCCAGTTCTTGCAAATCAAGTGGATTGGGTTAATCCTAGAAGAAGATGGATTGGTCACCTGCATAAGTAAAGAAGTTCCTGTTTCAGAGAGAGATGAGGCTAAGAACCACTTATACTATGAAACGAGAACTCGACACAGTTCTCGTTTTTCTCTCTCCTAATTTTAGTAGCTATTTTTACCTCCGTTTCAAAAAGGGTTGATACCAGTATCACACATTTTCATTTTGAGGCATTTTTTTGGGTCTTTGACACATCTTTCTTGTAAAGTATTTTTAATTTCTATTTTCAAGTGTGTTTTTTAGAGATTTAACAAAAAACATACATTTAGAAGCTAGCTATAATGAAAAACACATACATTTTCAACATTTATCTTTAAAATTTAATCATAAATAATATATTTTTATGGAAAAAATAGTAAACAAATCGAGAAAAAGAAGACATTTAAACCCATTTTTAACAGATTTTTAGTCATTTTGTATAAAAATGATACTATTTCACATTATTTTTCATAATATTTAACCCCCTAACCAATTATTATTAAAATTTAAAAAGAAAATATTTAAAAAAATTACAGTGCCCCCTTCTACCCTAACCCTATCCCTACTCCCCCACAAACAATTACAAAAGTTAAAAAAATAATTATAATGCGTCCCTTCTACCCTAACCCCCTAACAAACTATTAATAATTTTTTAAAAAAATTACATTTAAAAAAAAATTACATATCCTACCTTAACCCCTCAACCAACCATTAATAAACATTTAAAAAAACAAAGTACATTTTCTAACGCCCTAGCCCTCTACATTACCCCCTACCTTAGCCCCCCGAAAATTACATTTCCTAATGCCCTACCCACTACGTTAACCCCCTAATGTTACCCCATTACCCCTCACACATCGTTTTAACTAAAAAAATTTAAAACCCAGCTTAAAAAAATAAAAAAATTAAAATAAAAACCTAAACTTAAAAAATAAAAAATAAAACCTAAACTTTACAAAAGAAAATAACAAAAAACAAAGTTGACTTTACAAATTAAAAAAAAAAACCTTTACAAAAAATAAATTTTAAAACAAATTAAAAATTTTAAAAAATACTTAAAAAAAAAATTAAAAATTAAAAAAAAAAAAAAAATTTAAAACAAATTAAAAATTTTAAAAAATACTTTAAAAAAAAAATTAAAAATTAAAAAAAAAAAAAAATTTTAAAACAAATTAAAATTTTTTAATAAAACTTAAAATTAAAAATTAAAAATTAAAAAAAAAAAAATTTAAAAAAAAATTAAAAATTAAAACAAAAACTTAAAAAAAAAAATTTAAAAATTTTAAAAAAAAATTTAAAAATTTAAAAAAAAAAAAATTTAAAAACAAATTTAAAATTTAAAAAAAAAATTAAAAAAAAAAAATTAAAAATTAAAAAAAAAAAAAATTTAAAAAAAAAACATTAAAAAAAAAATTAAAAATTAAAAAAAAAACCGTTGGGCACCCAAAGGGCCGCCCCGCGGGGGCAGCTCGATGCCCGGCATCGAGCTGCCCCCGCGGGGCGGCCCTTTAGGCGCCCAACGGGGCGGAGGAAGAATCCTGTGGGCGGCGGATGCTGCCTCCGCCCCGTTGGGCACCCAAAGGGCCGCCCCGCGGTGGCAGCTCGATGCCGGGCATCGAGCTGCCCCCGCGGGGCGGCCCTTTGGGCGCCCAACGGGGCGGAGGCAGCATCCTGTTGGCGGCGGATGCTGCCTCCGCCCCGTTGGGCGCCCAAAGGGCTGCCACCGCGGGGCGGCCCTTTGGGCGCCCAACGGGGCGGAGGCAGCATCCGCCGCCCACTTTTGGGCGGGCGGATGCTGCCTCCGCCCCGTTGGGCGCCCAAAGGGTTTTTTTTTTAATTTTTAATTTTTTTTTTTAAGTTTTTTTTTTAAATTTTAATTTGTTTTTAAATTTTAATTTGTTTTTAATTTTTAATTTTTTTTTTTTAAATTTTTTTAAAAATTTTTAATTTTTTTTAAAATTTTTATTTTTTTTTAATTTTTAATTTTTTTTTTAAGTTTTTTTTTAAATTTTAAATTTTTTTTTTTTTTTAAATTTTAAATTTTTTTTTTTAAATTTTTAATTTGTTTTAAATTTTTTTTTTTTTAATTTTTAATTTTTTTTTTTTTAAGTTTATTTTAAAATTTTAAATTTTTTTTAAATTTTTTTTTTTTAAATTTTAATTTTTTTTTTTAAAGTTTTTTTAAAAATTTTTTATTTGTTTTAAAATTTATTTTTTGTAAAGTCTTTTTTTTTTTAATTTGTAAAGTCTACTTTGTTTTTTGTTATTTTCTTTTGTAAAGTTTAGGTTTTATTTTTTATTTTTTAAGTTTAGGTTTTTATTTTAATTGTTTAATTTTTTTAAGTTGGGTTTTAATTTTTTTTAGTTAAAACAATGTGTGAGGAGCAATGGGGTAACATTGGGTTAACGTAGTGGGTAGGGCATTAGGAAATGTAATTTTTGGGCGGTTAAGGTAGGGGGTAATGTAGGGGGCTAGGGAATTAGGAAATGTACTTTGTTTTTTAAAATGTAATTTTTTCAAACATTTATTAATGGTTCGTTGGGGGGTTAGGGTTAGATATGTAATTATTTTTATAAATGTAAATTTTTAAAAAAATTATCGGGGGTTAAGGTAGGAGGGGCGCATTATAATTTTTTTTTTAACTTTTGTAATAGTTTGTTGGGGGTTAGGGTTAGGAATTTATTTGTTGAAAACAGAAAATTTCAATTTAGGGGTTGATTTTAAGGCTTTCGTAAAAACAGTATGAGATTTTTAAGCCATGGCTATATTTTTAAGCCAGAGAAAAAAAACGTTGATACTAGTATCAACACTTTTTGATTTGGGGGTTGTTTTTGGTGTTTTTTATGAAAACATGATACTGGCATCAACACTTTTTGATTTGGGGGTTGTTTTCGGTGTTTTTTATGCAAAAATATGAGTTTTTATGGCTAGAGTTCTCGTTCTTAGTATATAGTTCTCGTTTCATAGTATAAGTGGTTTAAGGCCTTACATAAGAATATTACAAGTGATCTCGACAGGTATGACTCATCGAGGTATGTTTTGAGATTTGTTCATGATTAAGTTTATGGTATGTTTTTCTTCATGTTATTACGGTTAGTACAATCTTGATTTTAGACTTGTCATATCACCTTAATAAAATTATGAATGCATGATAGAAAATATTCATTGATTAGGGTGTTGACACTTATGATTGTACTAATGCATTATGGTGTTGTATGAGGTTTATGTTGTCTACTAACATGAAAGGTACACCAAGAAAGACAAATCATGTTCCGGTTCAAGAACATATGATCATGATGACATGAAGACAAAGATTCATCCATTGTCATGGATCTCATAGAAGATCCATTTACGAGGTATGTATAACTTGGTGTCATAATGGTTAACCTATGAGATATACAGGTTACTAGCACAAGTCATTGACGAAGAACAAGAAGACATCATGTGAGTATGTTAGACATAACTAGCTAGCATGCTAATTTAGGTATGTTTTTCCTATATCAAGATAGAATCCTACCTTGTGTTAGGATCTTATACTGTTGTGTTGTTGATAATTATTATTCATGAAGTCATAGGTTTGAATAATCATGGTTGTATGCATATTATGTTTCTTACCATAATTGATGATATGACTAACCAAAAGAATCATGAAGGTATAGGTTTGAATAATCACAGGTTTTATGCATATTATATCTCTTATCTTGATTGATGATTCAACTAACCAGAAGAGTCCTATGATCAAATAAGAAAATGTATGAGTAAAAGAAGACTTCCCTGAAACCTTGAATACTAATGTTTATTATCTGTGAATGATCATGAATATACATGTTTAATATTATTGTGTTTTGATAGTATTAAGATTATACTATTAAATGTGTGATTATGTATGAGACCTCAAGGATAACACAATGATGATACTAATAAGCATGCATAGTGATTAAGGATGGATGTAAGTTCAAGGACAGGTAATCCAAGAAGCAAAGATCAAGAGGGAGCACACTCCAGTTGTTCCTGCAAGAAAGCAAAGGAGCACACTTCAGTAGTTTCTGCAAGGATGCAGATATTCAGAGGGAGTTAACCACTTCTCACAATCCACATAAGAATGGAGTTGCAGAAAAGAAGCAAAGACTGAGAGGGAGTCAACCCAACAAACAAAGAAAGATAAGTATTTGAATTGTCATTACTTGCATATTTTATTGTTTAAATAATATTGTTCAATAATGTATATACTGATGTTGCTAGAATTAGGTTGTGTATTATGCATATTAGAATAGTTGCATTGATGAACAGTATACTACTAATATGCATGGGTAAGTAGCCTATGGCACTGTACAACATTCCATTGCTACTTATCTAGAATGAAACCTCTTTGCTGACATGTTGGGAGTTGTGCACACTCTTAACAATGTTCTGGTAGAGATTGGAAGGCATCTAGAAAGTTACGAGATATGGATAAATGTTGTATTGAAGCATTGGCTAAGATAATTGCATGACTGTATGCCATATTTTTTTTATGTGTAAGAATTTGTTCTGAAAACTATGAGATGTTTTCTAATCATGCAATTTAACTTGTTGTATAGGAAAGATCGTATGCCATCTCCTACAAAAGAAGAACTACAACATTTGTTCCAGCAACAAAGATATCTATGGAAGATATTGAAGATATTGAAGTTCCCAGGATCTGGGATGAAGAAATGGAATGCCATGATCCGTCGATCATGAAGAATGATGTTTGGGATGTAGTCCCAAGACCTGAAGGGAAGTTTGTTATGACTTCCATATGGATCTATCAAGATCAAGCATGCTGCAGATGGCAGCATAGAGAAATATAAAAGTGATGAAATAGAAGATACACTAGATGGATTCAAGACAGCTTTCTTGAATGGTGTAGTTGAAGAAGAAGTGTATGTGGAGCAGCCACTTGGTTTTGAGACACATTACAGGGAGTCATATATGTGCAAAAACTTGGGTATGATGCACCACTTTCTAGGTATGGAGGTGTGGCAGAGTGCAGATGGAATCTTCCTTGGACAAGGGAAGTATGCAGTAGAGATCCTGAAGAGGTTTGGGATGATGGACTACGTGGCTATGGCATCGAACCTGAAGCTTCTGTGTGATGCTTCATCTGAACCAGTTGATGTCACTATGTATCGTCAGATGATTGGGTCCTTGATGTACCTGATGAACATAACACCAGATATTTGCTTTGCGGTGAACACATTGAGCCAGTTCCTGACAGATCCGAGGAGTGTTCACCTGATTGCTATAAAGCATGTTCTGAGGTACCTGCAAGGTTATGTTGATTCAGATTGGGTAGGCAGTGCTGCAAATAGGAAGAGCACATCTGGGTGTTGCTTCAGTATGGGATCAGGTGTGATCTCTTGGTTTAGCAGGAAGCACTCCTGCGTAGCACTGAGTACAGTTGAGGCAGAGTATGTTGCAACCTGTTCAGCTAGTTGTGAGGCAGTATGGATACGGAAGCTACTGTCTGAGTTATTTGATCTCCCGTTGGATGCTACTGGTATCTTCTGTGATAACCAGAGTTGTGTGAAGTTGTCCGAGAACCCAGTGTTTCATGACAGGTCGAAACACATAGAGATCAAATATCACCATATCAGGGATATGGTGTAGAGAGGAGCTGTGAAGCTCCTGTATGTTGCGACGGACGAGCAGATTGCAGATGTGCTGACGAAGCCACTAGCCAGGGTGAAGTTCGAGTACTTTAGAGAGAGGCTTGGTGTTCTTCAGATCGAGGACACTTCGAGGAAGAAGTGATGGACACATTTGCTGAAGCCATTCCAAGCATGTTGGAAGGAGGATCCTTCACATGGCTGTGGATGTAAGCGTTGTATGATGAGCATCAGGATGATGTTCTGGTTTCTGCTTGGATATGATCAGTTGGATCATTTTTATATGTATGTACGCATCATGTTGGATGCTGGACATGATTGGTTGGATCATGTGTATGTATTTTTGTATATGCATCATGTTGGATGCTTGGACCATGTATCTGTATATGTATCAGGTGGATACATTGTATGATCAGGTGGATCATGTATGGTGATATGTATCATGTATTTGTATTTGTATCAGGTGGATACATTGTATGATCAGGTGGATCATGTATGATGATATGTATCAGGTAGATACTTGGTATGCATTAGGTAGATGCATTGAATGATCAGGATGATTATGGATGACGAGCTTCAAGATGTTGCTCCAGATGACATGCAGCAGGATGTTGCAGTGATGATGATCAGGATGATCATGTGTACACCAGGATGATGTATGGTGAGTATCAAGTTGATACTCTATGGTCGTGGATCAGGTTGTGCAGATGAGCATGTAATTTGTTTCCCTGGGAGATTTACAGATAGTCTTTCGAGGTTTTTCCTATGGCATGTAATTCGGTGCCCTGGGATATATGGCAAATGCTCTTTCGAGGTTTTGCTTTGGGAGGACATGTAATTCGTTGCCCTGGGAGATCTGTAGATAGTCTTACGAAGTTTTGCCTATGGCATGTAATTCATTGCCCTGGGATATCTGGAAGATGCTCTTTCGAGGTTTTTTCCTATGGCATATAATCTGTCCCTGGGAGATCCGATAGGTTGGGCTGTGTGCCCATAATCAGTCCTGGGATGCTCTTGCGAGGTTTTTCCATGACCACATGTAATTCGTGCCCTTGGAGATCTGCAGATAGTCTTTCGAGTTTTTGCCTATGGCATGTAATTCGTTGCCCTAGGATATCTAGCAGATGCTCTTTTGAGGTTTTGTGGTGACCACATGTAATTCGTGCCCTGGGAGATCCTATAGGTAGAGTTGTGTGCTCGTAATAGCCTGGGATGCTCTTACGAGGTTTTGTGGTGAGGTCACATATAATATGGCCTTGGGAGATCTGCAGATAGTCTTTCGAGGTTTTTCCTATGGCATGTAATTCGTTTCCCTAGGATATTTGGCATATGCTCTTTCGAGGTTTTGTGATGCACGTAATAAGTCCTGAGGATTCCACAGTATGGCCAGTGATGATGAAGACCTGCAGGTGGTGGGCCTACATCCAGTATGAAAAAGGACTGGCTCTGTAAAACTTCCTATGACGAGTAGATTCAGAGATTGATTGAGATAGCACCAGCAGTGACGATGATGATGACTCGATGATGATTATCCAGTGACGATGATCCAGAGAAGATGACTTGTGCTAGAAGACCTGTGTTGAGAAATACCTTCCTGGTTAAGAGGGAGTGTTGATGTATATGTAACTTCGGAATGTATTTCATATATGTATGTTGTATGTACTCCTATAGAGATGGTATTATTCCTCTATACGGAAGTGTCGTCATTTATATTGTAAATGTCGTAACTTATACTTGATGGGTTATTAGACCACCTTGTTGGGGTCGGCCCTGTATAAGTCATGTGGGTCAAAGGGTTATTAGACCACCCTATTGGGGGTCGGCCCAGTCAGCATTATGTTATGTGGTTAAGTTCGAGCCTACATGATTTATGTAAAAGGCAAGTCAAGTCAAGTATAAATAGAGTGTGGGAGGCACTCTATTTGATCACTCATTTCTCACTCATGCACTCAAGGAGGAGTGGCGCACTTATGGAGGAGGAGGATCTGCTGCTAGGATATGTCTTTCTCTTATGTTTGGGTTGTATCATTGCTCTATCTATCTCTGAGGAAGTTATTGGGGTTTTTCACCTTTATGGTTTTCCCAAGTAAATCTTTGTGTCTCTTGTGTGCTTGCATTATTGTCTCCATGATTGATATGCTGTAGATATGCTGTACATGTTGTTATCTCAGTTAAGATCCTAGATCAGATTGAAGTAAATTCTGAAAATTTAACACTTTCTTTCATTTATTGGTTAACTCTCAAATAAATATTTTTGTTGAGTGTAGGTAAATTTTCTTAAAATTTCCAAGATCCTTATAATCCAGGGTGTCCCCTGTGATTTTCTCAAAAGGTATTATAACTCTTTTCCGATTTTAAGTTTATTGTTCTTTATTGCATGTTTCATAAGTTCAATATATTTCTCAATTTAAGGTCTTATTGAAGTTTCCATAACTCATTACTCGCAATAACCTCCAAGCACTGTCACTCATAATGGCATATAATTAAAACTCTGAATAAAATAAAATATCACAATCATCACATTGTTAGTTATGCTTTGATGTTCCAGATCCTATCAGCTCAACATCAATCCAAACACATAATAAATCTAAATAAACTCAATGCCCTATATCCCACGAGCTCATCATCAAATCAACATACTAAGTCTACTACTTCTTGATGCTCCAGAGCTCACCAGCTCAACATCAAATTAATCATATAAATTCTAAGTTGTATTGGAGCTCTTGAGCTCATCAGCTCAACATCAATATAAGCATATAAATTCTAAGTAGTATTGATGCTATAGATCTCACCAGCTCAACATCAATCTAAGCATATAAATTCTAAACAGTACTGATGCTCCAGAGCTCACCAGCTCAACATCATACACAATAAATCTAGTAATATTGTAAAAACATGTATCAATTATTTCAACAACTCTTGATTTCCTAAATCAATTGCTATACATATGCCATCAATTCAACTTAACATTTCTCAAAATGGGATCTCAAACCTATCACCTAATTTCCTATCCATCTTCTTATTCGACATAATTAAATCATACACATAGTTGACTATCATTTTGTCAACTTCTAATAGCATCATGCTATCTTTCAAAAAGTAGTCATTGAATCACAATTCATATTTAGAAAATTACCTCATGTACTGTTTTCCATCTACTTACGCTTGGTGAAGCTTCTTGTACCCATGTGTACGTGCATGCTTCACTTACAATCTCTTTCCAAAAGTTATTTATATCATAATTTCGTCATAGAGAAAGACATAAAATATATATCAAGTTCCTATCTTGATTGCACATCAAATTTGATTGTAATCAAATATTCGCATGCATAATTATAATGCATTTTTTTCGACAAGTATAGCCACAACTAGATTTGCATGTATCTTTGCACTGCCAATATTTTAAGCATAATTTATACCTTCTTTTCTTATAAATTTGCATATTATACTTTTAGTACTACCACTAGTTTTATGTCCTTTCCTTAGACATCTTTAACACAAGGTATTCAATAACAACTTTCATGAAATTTCATTGTATGCGTAACCTTTCTAGCATAATATCACAAGCTACACCTCTTTTTGCAATTTAGTCTTCAACATTTATATCATGAACATATATTTGAATTTTGTATAGAAATGACCATTTCCATTACTATGGCATTCTACTACTATCATAATACATTTAGTTTTGTTTGCATGTTTGATTACTCACACCATACGATGCAGATGTCCATAGCATAAGGTAACAACATATGCATCGATAGACATATCAATCACCTCAAATCATTATGAACAAACATGTTAACTTACAAACTTTCATGAATTCAACTACTCATGTCAAGTTTTTGAGACTCTTTTTATGCCACTATTAGTCGTAACATTTATTTTTATTCCATTCTATAGTATTCTCGCTCATACTTTAATATATCAACTTTCCTTATGCTTTCAACACCATGCATTCAAACGGTTTAAACAATTATTTGCCTAAGCAAGTAAGCTACATCATATTGATATTGTAGATGCACCTTGTTCTCTTACACATTGTCATGGTACTTATAACTTACGGTTCGCTCATGATTTCCTATAACATTCTCTAACAAAAGATATTTGTTATTTATATGCATGCCATGACTTTCTACTCATACAATAAGGTAACCATTTCTATCCTTTCCATCCTTTCTTGCTATGGCGCGGCATTCATTGCCCCACGAACTGTGTTGGATATCCAACTTGACTAGCCTTGTTTCATCTCCTTTGAATTCAATGCCCAATTTTGCCAACATGTCTGCTAGTTGGTCACCTTGGTGTGTTACGTGGGAAGGGATGGCTAATTGGAGGTTTGGAAGAATCTAAGCCAATTATTCTAGGCAGTAAGTAAGACACCAACTTCTGGATAGTTTAGAAACCTTCATGCCTTGCAAAATTTATTGATAGCAATAATTAGAATTTTAGAGTCACCTTCGATAATAAGCTTGAGAAGATTTTGATCTAAAGTAGTATGGATGCTAGAGATGTCACGTCCCCTCCCATCGATCCAACGCAAGGAAGGGATCATGACACTAAGATCTGGGATTTTACACAATACTCAGCCCCATTCATCAAATTCACATCAATAAAACAAATGTTTGCAGATGCCATTTTATTTAACACAGCAGAAGTAATATTTTACACACACATATAGCATGCAATTTCCAACATATGGATAAACATGCACCAATTTAAAAACATTTGCAGAAGTAAAGCACATAGATAGAGAAATACTTATCTTTGTTGAGAAATTGTCCCAAGCAACTAGCTATGTCGCTGCAATGTTCCACCCAACCATAGTCTCTTCCCAGCCTATATTCTTTCAGCACTAAGAGACCACCCCCGAGTTGGGCATGATATCTACAAGGAAAAAGGAGACTCTCGAGCTCAACACAACCAAAGCAATGGATACCCATCTCAACCCCAACATTCTCTTACACACCAAAAACTCAAAAACTGGGCATGGATACACATTTTCAACGATGGATTTACAAAATAGGGTCCATGGGATTTCTCCAAATCGTGGCACACCCAAAAACGAAATGTTAGATGGGAAATCAACCCTTGGAGAGAAAATCGATTTCAGAAAACGTTTATCAGCATTCAAGGGCCAGAAACGGCCTCTATAAACCCCCAAACCGTGACTCTCTTCCTCCCAGCCATTGTGAAACACAAAAACGAGTTCCCAGCTATGGAAAATGAAGGAAAATGGTGGAAAACGTGAAGGAAAATGCCCCAGCTAGCTCAGTCTGCGTGAGGGAGAAAAGACCGTGGGTGAAGAATGGCTTGGGGAGCCATTTCATGGTTCCTTTCTTTCTCAAGAATCCAAACACGAATTTCTATGAAGGGTGGCTTTACCATACTCGAATTTGGATAGCCATACCTCTCCATTCCCCAAGGCATTAACTACCTGAACCAACTCTTGGGAGAAATGAATGATTGGGCGCAAAAGTCAACATGGGTAGTTGAGGGTTCGTGGGTTCTCTCATTGAGACTTGGCTTGACTTGATTGGCTCAAGGGTTTGAATATTTTCCCTCCCAATTCCTTGTAAACATCATGCCCCCATCTCTTGTTGCATTGCATAACTAGTTGTGGGAATTTCTATTAAAATGCATATTTACAATTTACATGGCTTACTATCACATGGGTAGCATAATACCAAATACTTGCCTCTTCAAGGTCGAGCATTCACTAGCGGGGCCTTGGCCTTGAGCTCCATGCTAGAAATCATACATAATATGCATACAATATTTACATTATAGCCCAAAATATCCTAAGGGTCAAAATGGGGGTATTACAAGAGAGAAGGGCTTGTAATTCCGCAACATTTTTGTTTCAATGCCGAGCGACCCTATGTAGACCCATAGAATTTTCCCTTGCTCTTTCCTCAGATCTCCTCCATAACCTGCAGGACCAAGATTACCCCGCAAAGCCCCATCAAAGTTGAGCTTACTGAAACCTTCCGAGGGAGCCGACGAAAAATTTGGGCTCTGGCTGTGTATATTCTTTGCCTTAGAGGAAGCAAGATTTAATGTGATAATTGCACTCCAATTGTTCTAGATGCTCTATTCTTGAGGTTCACAAACCATGTATTCATGGATACAAGAGGATTGGTGTAGGGTATCCTGGATATTGGATTGAAAGGTACTCCATATCTAATCAAACTTCCATTTTCTCCTTTGAAAATTCATCGATTATGTTCCTTCCATATCGACCATATGATGAAACCTGGTAGAATGTACCATATTATGTCAAGAATGAAATTTTTAAAAGGTCTTTTCGCCAATTTGAAGGGGTGTTTCTTATTGATCCTGAATCTTTATCAGACTGTCAGAAGAGGATGGTTGATTTGTCCCATAACCTAGCAGCAAAAGAGAAACTATTCAACAAATGATTCATGTCTTCTTCATGAGTTTGATAAAGGGTGCACCTTGAAGGTCCAACAAAACCTCTTCTCTGGAGCTTATCCCAGGTAAGGATTTTATTATGCATGACCAGCCAGAGAAATATTGAAATTTTAGGCCAAAATTTTCTTTTCCAATTTTTTCCCAAATTGGATCATTTGACAGATTGTTATCCTCTGAGATTAGGTGATAAGCTTCCTTGATAATGAAGTTTCTTGTTGACCTGTAACCCAATCGGAGCTTATCTTTTCCTTTCTTGTTTTTTTTATTTTTCTAGATTGAAGATATTCCTAGAGACATTCTTTTTCAAGGTCCTCAGAATGAGGGATCCATTGATCTATGTCTAACCACTGCCTCCAATCATCATGATTGTCATTTATCATCCAGTAGTCTGAAATGAACTTCTTATGTCTTGTGATGGGATGAATTTTGAGATGGGTGGAAACTTGATATGAGGTGAAGGGGCGAAGTTGATCCCAGGCATCCTCCCAAAAGAGTGCATTATTTCCATCTCTTACTTCCCAAAAGCTATGTTTCCTAATCAAGTATTTTTGAGACCAGTTTGAGTTCCAAATAATGGAGCCTTTTATGTCCCCTTCAATCTTGTCAGGTCCTCCATAAGATTTGGGAGTTCATATTTATCTCTCAAAATAATATACCAAGGGATGAGAGGGATTGTTACCAACTTCCACCGAGTTTTAGCATACGAGATATTGTTGAGAAGTTTTGAATCTCTAAGAACTAGACCTCCCTTGAGTTTAAGTCGACAAACTTTCTCCTAAGCAACTAGACCCATTTTTTTTATGAGGCCTTGCCGCTCCACAAAAATTTATGTTGCAGGTTTCTGATTTTCTTGAGAATATTTTTAGGAGCTACCATCACCAAAAAGTGGTAAAGAGGAATTCCTGAAGGATTGATTTGAGTGGCCTGAAGGTCTAATTTGAAAGCTTGTGATTAAGTGAATTAAGGAGACCTTCCTAGGAGATATTTCTGAGGGCGTTTTCTATCAGGGGGGCTCCTAGAAAATTTGAGGGTAGGGAGCCTTATTGAAAATGAAGGATTCTGAGAATGCAAGATTGAATATCTAGGGTAGTGTTGAAGAATATGACATGAGATTTTTCTAGATTGATGGTAGTACCAGAGGCTTGCATGAAGGTATGAATAAGATTCTTAATATATCTATCTTCCTTTATAGAGGGAGCTCCCATAAGCAGGGTATCATCAACAAATTGTAGGTGAGAGTGCTTGCAAACATAGTGTTACTGGAGCCCTAAGATGAGTTTCTCTTCTTTGGTAGCTGAGAGGCTTCTTCCTAGGCCTTCGACCATGAGAATGAAGAGGAAGGGGGACAGAGGATATTGTTTCCTTACTACTCAGGAGTGAGAAAAGGTGGAGGAGGGGGAGCCATTGAGGAGAATGGAGAAGGAAGAAGACACGAGGGAGAGGATCCAATTAACCCACCTTGGGCTAAAGCCAAAGGCAAGGATCATTTTCTTAATGTATTTCCAACTGATTTTGTCAAAGGCCTTGGACATGTCCAAATTGATTAGGAAACCAACTTTCTTTTGATATTTTAGGGTATGAATGACTTCATGAGCTAGGAAAATGCCATTCAAGATCTATCTTCCTTCAACATGACATGTATGTTCTTTTGAAATTATAGAAGGAAGAAGAGTTTTCAATATGTTTTCTATCACTTTGGTTATGATTTTGTAAACCACATTGCAAAGAACGATTGGTCAAAATTGACTTGGATCTAGAGTACCTTCCTTCTTAGGAATTAGAGTAAGGAAGGTTGCATTTAAAGCCTTATGCACTCCAGATCTATTGCGAGAAGCTTCGACTAGTTTCCAGATATATTCTTTGATTGTTGACCAGCATGCCTTGAATAAATATATTGTCAAACCATATGGGCCCAAGGCCTTTCCAACAAGCATCTATGTCACTACTAATTCCACTTATTGCATAGTTATTGGTTTCAGGAGACTGCAGTTTTGATAAAGGGTAATCACTTTAGGTATATTCCTAGTGATTTGTCCAATAGCTTCTGATCTATCTTCTATGGGTTCTTTTAGGAGGTCTTTGAAAAAATGATTTAATTCCTCTTCTATGTCCACTCTGGAATCTATAATAGTTCCTTGATAAGAGTGTAGATGTGAGATTCTATTTAGGTTTCTTCTTTGTTTCATGGCATTGTGGAAGAATTTGGAGTTTTTTCCTCTGTCTTTTAGCCATACAACTCTTAATTTTTGTCAACCAAAGAGTCTATTCCTCTTTGCTTATTGTATCTATTTGGAATTGAAGGCCTTTTCCTGGAGATCCATCTCCTCTGTTCGCCCCAACTATATTATTTCTTGTTGAAATTTTCTTATTTTGAAATCTAAATCTTTTTTGGCCTAAAAAATGTTTCCAGAGGATTCTTTACTCCATTTTTTGAGTTTGAGTTTTAGATTTTTTAAGCATACATGGAGGCGATGCATCGAGGGTCCTAGGATTGGATCCACTTCCTTCCCCCAGTTGTCGATGTTGTTGATGAATTCATCATGGTTTAAACAAAAGGCTTCAAATATGAAGGGATTGGGAGTATTATTTTTTTTTGCCACTAAGAAAGAAAGTTGATAGGCCAATGGTCAGAGCCCACTGCTGGAATAATCAAGGTTTCAACATCGAACCTCTGGTTGATGAGATTTTCCGAGATTAGGAAGCTATATAGACAATAAGAAATCTGTGTTTCTCCTCCTTGTTTATTATTCCAAGTATAGTGACCATTTTTTTGTTTCCAAGTCAATCAAATGGATATCTTCAATGATTTTTTCAAAATCTAAGGATTCCATATCCAACCTATGCATACCTCCTTTCTTTTCTCTAAGATTGGTTATCATATTAAAATCACCTCCTAGGATCTAGTTCCCCCCCTCATAATTTGACCCATAGAGCTTAATTGATTGGGGAGATTTATCGTTTGAGTTACAATGTTTGGGCCATACAAATTGGTTAAGAATCCCTTTATGTCAGAGTCCATGATTGTGAAGCTTGATGATAAGTAGTTGGGAGAGGAGATGAATTTATCCAGTTGAATTTCTTGAGGGTTCCATATCATGACCACTCCTCTCAAGGCACCTTGCACATCTACTTCAAAATCCTGACTTCCTTTCGAGCTTTGAGACACTATATGTTTCAATCTCTCTGCGCTACATTTAGTTTCTTGAAGTATCATGACAATTGGTCTATCTATTTGCACTCTATTTCTTAATACACTTTGCTTGGAGTCTGAATTTATCCCTCTAATAGTCCATGATATTATTTGCATTGGGTAACTAAGTGTTTGGGTGAAACAACTCATTCAGGCTAGCATAATGGCTTGACCTGATTAAATTTTATCCTATCTCTTTGATTTTCTATTGAAGGGGAGGTCTCCCTCTTTTCTTCTCTTTTTTTTTATAGTAATCCTTGAGAGTGATCATATTTAGTCCTAAGTGGATGTTGGAGCTTTCTTCTTTCTGTTTTCCTTTTTTTGTTGGTTTATTATGAACTTTGGTGAGAGATTCTTTTAGAAGGGTGATTTGATGATATGGTATGGAGTTGAATTCCTTTCTACTACAAGCCACTTCTAATTTTTCCATATCTGGGCCCCCTGTGTCCATATCTTCTTCTTATGTTTCTTCTTTGTCCTTCATTTATGTTTTTTCTTAGATCTTTTCTTCTTCCGATTTACTTTTTAAATCTACTTTGGTTTTCTTAATTTCCAGATCTTTCCTTTTATTTTCTATGCTTTTTGGTTCCTTTGTTTGATGGTTTGTCCCAATGGTGATGCTTTATCTTTCCTTCTCCTGGTTTTTTAGATCTGGACCTAGAACTGCATATGCATTCTTTGTTTCTACAATGTTCTTTGAGATTGTTTATCCTTGCTTTCTACCCATTCTTTTTTTTGAAGGGACCTTTTTGTATATCCTTCTTTGTCTTTATGTTCCTCTGCTCTTGCTTTCTCCTCTTCTTTATTCTTAGGACAATCCCTAAATAAGTGGCCATGATCGTGGCATTTTCGACATCTGAAAGGTATATGCTCATGGTCAATTAGTTGATCCCATTTTATTTCTTCATGACTCAAGGATATAGATCCTGGAAGCTACTTTGCTATGTTCATGTAGACACATATTCTAGAATAAGTAGTATATCTGGCTATTTTAGCGGGTTTATAATCTTTGGCATATTTTCCTAGAGTATTTCGTATTCCTTCTAGGGTTTCATCCTCCCAGTATTCCCTCGGTAAGGAATATAGACTAATCCAAATTGGTGCACATGTTAGGTTCTCATGTTCTAGGTTAAAATTTGGTTTCCAAAAGCGAAGATATAACCCTGCAGGGTTAAAGAAGTATGGTCCATGCTCAAAAACTCTGTTTATGTCCTCCGGGTGTTTGAAGATGACCGTGAAAAATATTTTTGAGCTCAGCTACAGATCATAGTGGCCTTTGCGCTTCCATCTTGTGTTGATCCACCATATCATAGCTTTTTTGGATGGCCAGATCCCCATGAATTTTCTAATCAGTGCATGATCACTTAAGTATTGAATATTTTCATCAATTTTGCTATATGTCAGTTCATACCTAGGTGTTTGGAAGGACTTCAGTATGCATTTACCCTGAGGTTTGGAGTCTCCATTCTTTGCTTCTTCCGAGTATTTTTTTCGATCTATCACGATTCTTGCCCCTCCCTTTCCTTTATTGCATGACGGGGTTTCAATTTGAATTGAAGAACTATGGGGGCTCACTAAGCTGCTTTCTTTGGTGCAGATGTTCGTCACTACTTTACTGAAGGAGGGGGAAGACCCCCCTCCCTCTTTTTCTTCCATTCCTTCAATCCCTCTCAGTCGCGGGTCTGGTAGTACTTTCTTGGTCAGAAAAATTTAGATTATATATCTCAACTTAGGGCTATAATGGTCTTATTGCAAAGCTCATTCTCTAATCCTTCCATTTTTTTCTCTTAGTGAAAACACTAGATCAAAACCCAACAATTTTAACAATGGTATAAATCTATACTTTTATAAGTTACTTAAAAAATATTTTATAGTTTATAAATGTAATATACTAAGAAACCAGACACTCTCAAAATGGCCCTCATGTCCCGTGGGGTCATGTCGGACATAGACACGATGGGAAATCATGTCTGACATGACTTTTTATCGTGTCCAAAATTAGGACACGATCAAAAGTCGTCTCGGACATTATTTCCCATCATGTCCCCAACTGTCTGAATCGTGTCCCGATTCCAAGACACGAAAATCGTGCAAAGCCACCCGTGGTCACTTTAAAATCAATTTTTTTCTTTTTTTTTGTCATTTGCAAGTGTGGAGAAGGCCTGAGAGTGATTTTTTTGCAAGTGAAGAATATTTGAAGGATTTCCAAGGGATCCCAAGTGCATTGGGGGTGTATTTTTTTGAGATGATTGCAATCTTAAACATCAAATAAGAAGAAGAATGTCTCAACCAGCTAGGGAAGGATCTAAAGGGAAGGGGAAAAGGAGAAATGCCCCATCTAATGCATCCCCTCCTATTCCTCCAACCACGGGCTCTTCTACTCCTCCTACTAGTGCTCCATCCACTGCTAGTGGATCTCATGCTCCATTTAACCCTGTTGTAGCAAGACAACAAGCCTGAGAGAAAAAATACCCTTTGTGGAAGTATGTGACAAGGAAAAGCTTGGCGGGGGAGGCAATGTGTCTTGGATTTGAAATTTTTGCAAGAATGAGTGCACGAACAAATATTACTGGGTTAAGGTCCATTTGTTGGCCCTTCCTTCTTGTGGGATCTCTTCATGTAAATCAATGAGTGTTACCCAAAGGAGGGATATGGAAAGAGAGTATCATGTTGGCTTAGGAAAGGTGGTAGAAACAAGCAAGACAAAAGATGAGGATCCTCTTCCATTCTTGAGTAAATCCTCTAACACTAGGCCTCCATTTCCACCTAGTAGATATGGGAGTGGGGATACTCATCAAACAAGAAAGAGGCCATCTCCAAGTGGTCCAATGGATAGGATTTTCCAACAAGAGGCGTGAGAAGAAGTGGACCTTACCATTGCATTGTTTTTCTACCTCAAATTCATATCATTCAATGTTGCATGGTCACCGTTGTTTATTGAGATGTGTTGAAGTCTCATTGAACGAGCTCCAACTGGTTATGTGCCTCTTGGTTCAGAGAAGCTTAGAAGCACATTGTTAGTTAAAGCAAAGAAGGAGGTGGATAAAATTCTTGAGCCAATTAGATCAACATGGCCCTCATCCAGTGTCAGTATTGTTTCTAATGGATGGGTGGATCTAGCATGTTATCCACTCATCAATTTCATGGTATATTTCCAAAATGGGCTGGTGTTCTTGAAAGCGGTGGATGCCCTTAGATCACCATGGCCAAGAATTTTATCCACCTCCTTCTTTGCTTTAACTAACAATGTGCTTCTAAGCTTCTCTGAACCAAGAGGCACATAACCAATTGAGCCAATTAGATCAACATGGCCCTCATCCAGTGTCAGTAATGTTTCTAATGGATGGGTGGATCTAGCATGCTATCCACTCATCAATTTCATGGTATATTTCCAAAATGGGCTGGTGTTCTTGAAAGCGGTGGATGCCCTTGGGAAATACAAGGATGCATAGTATATGGGTGAGTTATTCATCAAAATCATTGAAGAAGTAGGTGTTGATTCTTGTGTACAAATCATTATGGACAATGCACCTGTTTGCAAGGCTGCTGGCATGATTGTGGAAGCTAAATATTGACACGTATGTTCTTTTTGGACACCTTTCATTTCTAATTTGCTCATTGTTTGAATTTATCACAAGATTCATCTAGGGGAAAGGTCATTTTAAATATTTGAGTCTTTGACTCATTTGAGTTGTTAGTGTTGTAGAGTAATGTATACTTGCTTTTATTTCTCTTACAAGTTTTTTGGACACCTTGCATTGTCCATTCCTTGAATTTAGCACTGAAATCCATTGCTTCAGATGTGACATGGATTGGAAACCTTATTGAGGATGCACGCCATATCTGTAACTTTGTACAAAACAACACAAATGCCCCCACCATCTACAAAGAGTACACACAACTTTGATTGTTGAAGATTGCAAATACTCAGTTTGTTCCCTCATTCATCATGCTCGAGAGGTTGAGCAAGGTCAAAACCGCTCTTGTGTCCATGGTGATTTCAGAGTTTTGGTTTTTTTGGAGAAAGACGGCACAGTGCTTCAAAAAAGGTGAAGGACACTGTGTTAGATGATGGTTGGTGGGAGAGGGTAGATCTTAGCATTAATATCATGGATCCAGTCATTTATTTGTTGCGGTTTGGAGACATGGACCAACCCATACTAGCAGATGTTTATGAGGGGTGGGATTCCATGATTGAGTCCATGAGGTCCATTGTTATGGAGAACGAGTGTCCTGAGTATGGGATATCGACAGAGAACTTATGGTCCACCATTCAGGATATTCTTATCTCTGGGTGGGATAAGAATTGCACACCTTTGCATTTCTTGGCCCACTCCTTGAACCCCAAGTTCTACAGTCAGGAATGGATCAATGGTGAGTCGGGGCCCTCACACAGAGTCCCTCCTCACATGGATGGAGAGATTTCACATGGAAGGAAGATAGAATTTAAATGGCTATTTCATGATAGAGACTTACTTGATGAGGTGGAGGAGGGCTTTGTAGAGTTTTCCACTGCCACTGGGAGATTTGGAGGCTATGATGTGCTTAGAGACAAGGGAGTTAAGAAACCCTACGATGGGAAACTCATGGGGCAACATGCCCTATTCTACATAAGTTAGCCTTGAGGGTCATCTCTCAAGTTACATCATCCTCCTGTTGTGAGAGGAATTGGAGCACACATGGGAACTTGTACAGTTTGAAGAAGAGCAGGCTTGAGCAATGCAGGGTAGAAATGATGGTGTATGTGTAGTCTAACCTTCGTTTTATTTACAGGAAGAGAGAGGAGTGGGTGAAGGGAAAGACAAAGATGTGGGGTGTCTTTCCTGATGATATGGGTTTGGATAGCAATACCGAGTTGGCATTAGCCAACATGTATCTTAATGATCTAGTGCTAGATTCAGTCACTTTTGATGATGGTGATCCTTTGGAGGGGTCATCCTCCACACCAATAGAAGCAGATCATCATATGGGTATAGAAGAGGGGGAGGAGGAGGAAGAGGACAGTGATGAGTTTGTTGATTCAGGCATGGAGGAGGACTATTGACATATGAGATTCTTCCATCTTGATATACCTCTTTTTGTATTTACTATTAGTCTATTTGGCATTTGCTAGTGTCCAGTGGCATTCCGACATCTATGTAATACATTTTGATTTTGACGACTTAATGAGAAATATGGTTCCGACATCTTGAGCTAATTTCAATGCATCTATGTGTCTCATTGTGAGTTGCGAATGACAAATGTGTAATCATTAATGTGTATTGATTCTAATTTCTATTGAATAATTGTGAATGTTCTAGTTTCTAAAAAAATTAGATCAATATGTCTATATTTTTAAATTTTAATAAATTTTAATATATATATATAACGTGTCCTTCGTGTCCCATGTCCTCTGAATTAGGTAATATAAGATATTTAAATTACATTAATAAAAATTAGTTTATTAATATAAAATATAATAAGTTTTTTTTTTAAGTTATAGGTTTAGTGGTTCAAATTTGCAAAGGTAAAGTATGTATATTTACTAAATTTTAATAGTCTTGAATGTGCCATTAACGAAGAAAGAAGAAAGGGATCGATGCGGCTTAAACCATGTAATACATCGTGGGCTCCCATGTTGAGGAACCTCCAACACGTGTCACCCAATTGTCGTGGTGGTACCCGCATCTGGGGATATTTAATTAATTATTGAATTACAATTAATTAAGTAATTATTATGTTTTTTAATTATTGAATTACAATTAATTATTATATTAATTTTATTTACTAAAATATAATTAAATGATATAATTAAATAATAGTTTTTATAATATATTATTATATTATAAATAATTAAATTATTTTATTTTATTAAAAATTATTATAAAAAACATTATTAACATGTCAAATATATCATAATGTTAATAAATATCTCCAAAATATATCACAATATTACACATATTTTCAATATTAATAAATTGATAATGTTAATTAATTATTTAAATAACAAATAATTATTTAATATATTATTAATTAATTAATTAATATTATCATTTACTAAATTGTTTTATAATTATTTTGTTTAATTACTTATTATAAAATAATAATAGTGTTTAATTAATAATATTGTTTAATTAAAAAATATTATTAATCAAACAATTAAAATATGGATTTCATTAAAATCATTAAATAATATTAATCTATTAAAATTTTTAATTACATAATCATTAATTAACTAATATTATTACTTTTTTTTAACAAGAACGGTTAATATTTTTATTGATAATTGGAAAAAACATGGTTGGGCCGCAGCCTAAACAACCCTAATTACAACTTGTCATATGTAATAGAATATCCTACAAATTGATACTATAGGAGAAAAGAACAATCCATTTACGGAATTGGGGACATTATAGAATTTTCAGCATTCTTGATCAACTCAGATTGAGCTAAAAGACAGCCCTTGTTTGCCAATGCATCGACTTCCTTGTTATGTGATCGGAGAATATGATAAAAGGAGATAGAGTTGAAGTTATGCAACAGTGAACGGACCCTCTGCAAAATCTGATTGAGCACTGCGTTTTTAAAACTATCTTTCATGATTAAGATTTTGATTAAAATTTCTGAGTCCCGAAAGATTTGAATGGCTTGTCCACCATTCCTGTGAGCCAACTGACATGCTTTGAAAAGACCCAAAGTTTCAGCTTGATTATTTGTGCTATGGCCAAGATCCCAGCTAAATGTGTCTTTTCTTGGCCCATCCGAATCATAGAGAATTCCTCTCGCTCCAGAAATACCTGAATTTCCTTTTGTTGCACCATCAAAGAAAATCATGAATTTTCCCTGTTTCTGCCACCACTGCTGAAATTATGTTTCAGTATTTCGGATTCTCCACACAGGGTCACTGCCTGGACACTGTTAGTTCTTGTTCTTGACTTGCTGCAAGGGTACTCCAAGCCATCCAATCTCTTCAGGGAGGAGCTGCTTATCTTGGTGAGAGTGGTAGCTATTCAAAGTTTCTATCAACAAAGCTTTTGCTTTTGCTACCACAACTGAAGGGGGGCAAAATTTGCTTTGGAAGATGCCTTCATTCTTGGCTAGCCACACTTCCCAGCAAATGTATTTAGGGAGTGCTAGCCAGATTTTTAACCAAGGGGATTTGCTTGTGATAGCATGAGGATACCGCTCTTTCTAGGTAGAGAAAATGTTGACAATCGTGCTTTGCGAAGGCAAGTGGATGTTGAGCCCCTGCAAGATCTGCTGCCAGACTTCCTGAGTATATGGGAAATCAATGAAGATATGGTCTATAGTTTCCAACGCCATACAACATAGTGGGCATCTGTGTGGTCCTACTATTCCACGCTTATTTAAGTTCTCACCTATTAAAATCCTTCAATGCATAAGAACCCAGCTGAAGAAATTGATTTTTGGGATATTGAATGGATCCCAAATGTGCTTCCAGAGAGCAGCCATTTGGTTCACTATCTGAATCGGTTGAAGTGCTTTAAACCCACAAGCTGCATTGTAAATTCCTGTCTAGCCCCAACCCCATCTCTCACGAGCACGAGCATGCACCGGAGCTAGCCCTGTCAGCGTTTTCTTAAGCTCGATTTCTTGTTCTTTCAACTCTGCTGGAGGACGTGGGAGGATCCAGTCGATCCAATTTCCTCCGGGATCCCACATTGAGATATCTGTCATCTTATTAATGCCACGTTGGATAAGCCACTCACGCAGCTCTGCAAACTCGCCAAACTCCCTGAGAGGTTGAATGCCCATTATTTTGTCATCCCACAACCTAATGTGCTTACCGTTGCCAGGAATTTGGTACAAATGTTCTTTGAAGAACTCCCACGCTCGACTGCATAATTTCCAAATCGATGTTCCCTTGCTGGTGATGCCCTTGTCCATGTTGGCCACATTGAGCCCGGTCAGATATTTTTTAATTAGCATCTAGCTAACAGGGTGTCTACGATTTGAGAAGATCTGCCACAGGATCTTACCACCCATTGCCAGGTTTGCAATTCCTAGATCATGCACCTGAAGACCACCTTCAGAATAAGGCCGTTTAACCATGTCCCAGCTATTTATGGGTTCTATTACCTCCTTGCCATAAGAAATTGCAGATTAGTTTTGATATTTGATCAGAGATCAATTTAGGCGCCAGAATAATTGAGGCCTGATAGATGGGAAGAGAAGAGATTACTAATTTGATCAGAATGAGCTTTCCTGCTTTAGTTAGCCACTTCCCCCCCCATCCTGCCAATTTTGCTTTGATTTTGTTGAGGATTTCTATCCAATGAGTTGCATTTGCTCTGCCCAGGGTTAAAGGTGGGCTTAAATACTTGATGGAATCCCACACAGCAAATCCTGAGAACCCTAATGAGTGAGCAATGCGTTGTATGGAGTTTTGTTTTTCCTTCCAGCCATAGACCGCGCTCTTTCTCTTGTTGACAAGAGCACCGGAGACTCTGCAGAAGCTTTGGATTATTTCATTGAAGACCATTGCTATACGAACAGAGTCACCTCCCAATATGAGAGAATCATCGGTGAATAGGGAATGGTTTATAGGATCTAACTCTTTCACCGCCCGGATACTAGGAGCTGTCCCTACTATCTTCACAGCAGTCAATTTCCGGTTAAGAGAGTCAGCCATCAGGATATACAAGAATGGGGACATAGGGAAGCCTTTCCTAATGCCCCTCGAGCCCTGAAAATACTTAGATGGCCTGCCATTTACCAGGGGGGAAATCCATGGCTTTCCTATACAAGCTTTGATCAGCCTAACAAAATCAACACTAAATCCAAAAGAAAGGAGAACTTGAAAAAGGAAGGAGTGTCTTACTCGATCGAAGGCATTGGCCATATCAAGCTTAATAAGCATCCCTTGCTCCTGCCTTTGACTGCTGGAATGAATGGTTTCCTGCACTAGAACCACATTATCCATAATGTGTCTGCCTTTAACAAAGCCGCCTAGAGATAAGTTTTTCCAGAAGTGGCTTGATTCTATTCGCCAAAAGTTTGGATAGAATTTTGTATGAAGCATTGCACAACGATATGGGTCTGAAACGCTCGAAGGTCCCAGGGTTTGAATCCTTGGGGATTAAAGCCAAGAAGGTCGAGTTTGTGCTGCCTCCCACCTTTGCTTTTTGGAGGAAGCCTTTGATCATCCGAATTAAGTCCAGCTTAATAATGTCCCAACAAACTCTGTAGAAGTGAATGGAAAATCCGTCGGGCCCAGGAACTTTGTCCGGCTCCATCGACCAAATGACTTTGCTGATTTCACTTTCAGAGAAGGGCTGCAAAAGATCGGAATTATCCTTCTCTTCGACCAGCCGGGGTATGTGATTAAGAAAGGTAGAAAATTCCTCCTCACTTCCCGTGCTTTCTTCTGTAAAGAGCTGCTGAAAGTGGGCAGATGCTGCGTCATTTAATTGATCTTCTTCCTTATGGACTACACCATCCGAAGTCTGAATTTCTTCTATGTGATTATGAGAAAGCCAGAATTTGAAATGTTTGTGAAAGTATTTAGTATTTCTATCTCCCGAATTGAGCCAAATACTTCTTGACTTAAGTCTCCAATAATCTTCTTCATGCTTATAAGAGCGAAGGGTGGAGAGTTGGGAAGCTTTCTCAATCTGAATGTCAATGAGAGTAATTTCTTTGTTCTCCAACTCAAATTGCATTTCAAGCAGCTGATTGGTAGAATGATTTCGGGAACTTGAAGGAGTAATGGTGGGCAACTTGTTCCCACACAAAACTGGGCGAGCCTGTGACAAGAATTCTCCAAGCCGTCCGAACCGTATCAGCAAACCCTTCTCTTTCAACCTAGAGAGGGATGAACTGGAAGGGGATGGGTCCCAGATTTACCTCATCCTCAATCTGTAAAATGATAGGCTTGTGGTCAGAACTCATCTTATGCAGAATTTTAGAGAAAATGATCTTCTTTTCAACCAGAAAGGTACTTTGCAATAGGAATCTGTCCAATCGGGCTGATATATGTGACTCTCCCACTCTGCTGTTTGACCAGGTATAGAGCCCTTTTTTTGGTTTAAAATCTCTCAAGTCCCACTGCTGCACTATATTTTCAACAAAAGGGAGAAGATAATCTCTACTCATGATGCCTCCTCGCTTCTCCTTAGGTTTGAAAATTAAATTTAAGTCTCTAGCAAGAATTATATTCTTGGGAGAACGCATATCTAAAAATTCAACCAAAGAATACCAACATTCTTTCTTCTCCATGTACATAACAGGAACATAAAGATTGACTAGGGAAAAGGTCAACTTACTGGTAATATGGAAAAGTTCAATGAATATCCAATGCTGCGTCTCGTAGGCGCTCTCCAATTGAAATTTGTTGTCCTCCCAAAGAGTAGCCAACCCTCCAGTGGTGCCCCTTGCACTAACTACTTTCCCAGCATTTTTATTCCACTTCATTTTACTTATCTCAAGGAGAGCTTCCGCTCCAACTTTGGTCTCTTGGAGCATGAGGATCTCAAGGTTTTCTGACTTCAGCAAATTTTTTACCACATCAACTTTTGCGGGATTCCCCAACCCTCTATAGTTCCAAGAGATGAGCCACATTATTTCCGAGGTAGTGGAGGAGTAGGGCCTCCCTTTCCTACTCTAGTTCTAATTTTTCTACCAATAGACATTTCAATGGTAGGTTGATTACCTTGCATTTTGTGTCTCTCAGCTTCTTCCTCTCTTACATATTTGAGAGATTTCCTTCCTGCTCTCTTCATAGGTTTGTCAAATGTCTCATCTTTAGATGAGCCAAAGTTTTCCACCGGTTTCTTACTTTCCATTTCTACATAGGAGAGAGGGGAAGAAGTTCCACTTAGGGAATGGGCTAGAGGAGTAATATTTTCAGTCCTTTCTTATATCCCTTCGAAGGAAGTGGTCTGCTGAGCAGTGTCCAATGTTGCTGACTTTGGCTTGTCTTCTAAGGTGCTGAGAGTTGCAAAGGAATTTTTAATTGCTGCTGGAGCTTTCAGAATTTTGACTTTTGCCCTTGGCTTTACTGTTGATATGCTTTCATCACCTTGTTGTTGTTCTATTGAAGATTCATTGGGCCCTTTCTCTATCTCTTTCCCTTTTTTACTTTTGTTAAGCTTTGAATTGGTAGTTTTCTGCACTTGGGACCATTGCTCATCTTTATTTGTTGCCTCCTCTTCTTCAGTTCTCGTTTTGCAATCCTTGGCAAAATGGCCATATCCATGGCTAAATCGGCATTTAAAGGGAAGTTGTTCATAATCCAGGTCTTGGATATGAATCCAGTCTCCAATTGTTAATTTGATGGCTTTCGGGAGACTCATTTCCAAATCAACCTCTACACATATTCTTGCGCAAGAATATTGATCCTTACGGTCCGCTCGGTCAATGTATTTGCCCAGGATGTTGCCAATTGCTTCTAGTGACTTCAGATTCCAACAATGAAGGGGCAGTTGGGGTAGGCGCACCCAAACCGGAACCGCCGACGACACATCCTGCGTGGGATCAAAGTCTGGCATCCAATTGTTCAAATACAAGCCCTGGGGGCCCATAAAATACAGTCCATTCCAAAAAATTAGGTGCCTGTCTTCTGCATTTTCAAAGACAATTACAAAAAATCCTTTTCCCACCATGTAATTTCTAATACCTTCCTTCGTAAGAGGTCTCCAATTTTGCTGTACCCAAGCCTCTACCACTTTGGGAGAGGGCCATAATCCTGTAAATTGTCCTATTAAACCCCTCTTAGCAAGGTTTAGGGCGGATCTGCAAGTTTTGGCTTCAGGTAATGCTACACTTGGGATATTATCCAGTTTCCTCACAAACTTCTGTGTCTCCTCCCACTGTTTCCTCTTGCCTGTGGTTGCAACCAGCTTACGAAAGGCTAAGATATCGGGTGGAGGGAGATCATCCCCATCAAGGTCCATAAGGCCCAAAGAGTTCTCATCAGGTCCCATATTCCTCAAGAACAATCATGGAAAAAAAGAACCTCAGAGAAGAACCCACTCTACTGCTCAGCTCCCACGCAGAGGAGAGCTGGTCACCAGGCCAGGGACTCTCAAGATCAGGGGGCTCGTCTTCAAGAACAGCTAATACCATAGCACTGATCTTCTTGATCGAAACTCCAAAAATATCTGAAACTTCTCACTCCGGCGCACAGAAGTCCTCCACCATGTAATGTCCCTTGTTAGGAGTTTTATCAAAATGGCAATTTTTCACTTTTTTCCCTAGTTAGACCTTTGACTAGTTTTGATCTCTAGGTCCCAAATTTGCCCCAAATGATCCCAAATATTCTGAGAAGGTATATGAATGATATTAGAACATAAATATGTGTTTCAGGGATGCCTTTGGACCTTTAAAATACTTCTGCAAATCCTGTTTCAATTCTGGTCAATGTAGGCAACTTTACTAGTGATTTCCCTTTGACTAGTATTGGTCTCTAGGTCTCAAATTGACTCCAAATCCCTTCAAATATTCAAGGAAGGTGTATGAATGATATTAGTACTTGAATATGATGTTTAGGGATGACATATGGCCACCAAAATACCTCTGCGAACTCTCTTAAGATTCTGGACCAAGTATGCAATTTTACTAGTAATTTGGGGTTCAAATCCCCCTGAGGTAAGTACTGAAAATGGCTTCCCAAATGCCTCCAAACCCACTCAAATTTATGAACATAGGTATGTAATATGTTAAGTATGTTATTAAGGTCTCATATGCACCATTAATGGTTTATTACAATTGTTCTCACCCTCTCCCATTCAACTGCAAAAATCCCCAATTCGACCCTTGGGGAAATGGCACTATTTCACCTCCCAATACAACTAAACTGAGTAAAAATGCTTCAAATTCTCAAGTACAACACATGAAACTTGTAGAATACATCCATGGCAGTATATTTATCACAAATATATCAGAGAATCATCCATTCATTCGAAATCATCAACATTACATTGATTCACAACAAGGTAGTGGGGAAATGACATTGTTCGTTCATTAAAATTGCGATTTATACATTTCTACTTGGAATTTCGACCTGAAACTTTCTGGAGATGAAGAACAGAGTATTTAATTCATATTACAAAAGAAATGGGGCATTATAAGCTCCCCCAAAGAGTACAATAGCTCACCAAAAATGCCCTCCCTCAAGGATCAAGAATATGCCATCAAAACTGAAAATGGTTGAAGGAATGAGTTGCAATAGAAGAAACCATGAGCTGCCATGTAGCTTACACCTGCAAATAAAGACTCCATTAAAGCTCCAAATGAAAGGTCTTAATGACCTTTTCAATTACCACCTTGGATGGGAATCTTCCACCTTCGAAATTGGCTAAGGCAAGCAACTAGTCATCCACTAGCTCTCCCTCTTCACAAATACAATTGCAAATTCTACAAATGATCAAAAGCCATTCTCATACTTCATTTCTACATTTTATAACCAACATTAGCCTTCTAAGGGTCGAAATCCTCTCAATAGATTCAATAGATTTCCATTTAGGAAATATTCCACATTTGCCACTTGTCTCCTAGTTCCAACCTTCCATCTTCTCCCAAATTCGATTTTGAGTCTCTTTGGCTTCTTCAACTCCCAAATTTGCCTTCCTTGAGCCTATTTTTGGGGCTGACATGTCATAGTGGTCAGATGTTAGAGGTCAGGTCTGCAATTTGTCATAGTTGTCATAGATGCTCCATCATTGGTGTCATAGGGGCTAGGGAATGGTGTCCACAACTTCCACTTTGACTCTTTATCTTCCATGGAGGTTACCAATCCTTCCCAATTCGACCTAAGATGCTCAATGACATGTGTTATGACTTACCAACTCACCCAAGAGTGTTCACATTCCCATTAATTCAAATTTGCAAAAGAGAGATACCATGTATTATGATAAATCAAGCTAGTGTGGGTCCCACATCTTCCATATGTCTCCAAAACCATTTGTCACCTAGGATTTCTCTTGAATTTCTTTATTCACTCTATTTGTTAAATACTTGAACCCTTCTAATGTCTAAACATCATTTATTATTCCCCTTATTCCAAATCCCAAAGCTTCCACCCCAAACCTAGGAAACTAGTAATTTTCCTCCTTGGCAATTATTTGACCCTTAACATCAATTTTACAAACTCTAATGAATATGGCTAATGTGATTAGGCCATTGTGACCCAATTCCAAATTTGGGACATGACACACCAGTTCCAGGGGGAAGCACGAATCAACCCTGCACACAACTACTCGACCTATCTCGGTTCTGGTACAAACCTTGGAGCGTTTTTTGCAATCAGGTCCAATGACTTTCAGAACAGAACGTTGATAATCTTGGTAATCTTGATGTTAAGCTCCAGAGGGAAGCATTACACCTCATAAAAACCCTGCACAACACTACGGCCGAGCTCGGCTCTGGTTCAAATCTTGGAGCATTTTTGCATTCAAATCTTGGAGCGTTTAACAATTAAATTTTAATAGCATCAATTTCAACTAATATTATTATTAACTAAATAACTATAATATGAATTAAATTATTTTATAATTTTTATGTTTAATTAATTATTATAAAACAATAATATTGTTTAATTAAACAACGTTATTAATCAAACAATTAAATTATCTATTTCATTAAAATTATTAAACAATATTATTCTAAAGATATTAACATAGCGATCAAGAGGGCCTGAAGCTCTAAAATCAGAAACCGAGCAAATGAAGATAAAGAAGGAAGCAAAGGGATGGTGATACTTCCATTTATCTATGGGACAACAAACAAAATAGCTAAAGTCTTGAAAAAGAAGAATATTAAGATTGTTTTCTCACCCCCAAACTCCTTAAGAAATCTTCTGGACAAGACCAAAGACCCCATTGATCCGAAACTAAAGAAAGGCATCTATTCCATCCCATGCTCGTGTAAGGACGTGTACATAGGGGAAACATGTCGCTCAATAAAGACCAGAATAAAAGAACACTGCGCAGACATCAATCATGGAAGGACTAAGAACTCAGCAGTTGCTGAGCACTTCCAAAAAAGCAACCACCAGATACGCATAGAAGATACAAAGGTAATCACGATTGAAGAACATTACAATAGAAGGCGGATTCGAGAGGCTATCGAGATTGAGAAGAACCCAAAAAACTTTAATAGAGATGATGGTTTAGTTTTGAGCGCAACATGGAAACCAATTATACACAACCTAAGGAATAAAAAACATCCATAAATAGCTAGAAATATTATTCTTGGGCCGACATTGACTACACCTTAATATTAATAATTGGATTTCTGGCCTGTTTATAGTAATACTAAGCAGCTAATTCCTTCGAGACACTCTCACTTCTGAAGATGGACTCAACTTTGAGGTCCGAAACTTACGTAACTCCTTACCTCACGTAACTCCTTACCTCTCACAGGTCCTCCAATGTCTCCAAAATATTATTCTATTAATATTTTGGAGATATGTGTATCCATGTGTTTAATATGGCGTAAATGGAGCACTGACTTTTCATATTAATATTTTTTTTCTATAGTATGTGTCTCATTTTTACGCCTATCAACCTATTAGGACACATTAATATTATTAATGTTATTGTTGCTAGTTACTAAATTTTAATAGTCTTGATTGAAAAAGTAAATTTTAATAATGAAATTATTTAGGGAAGACTTCTTTGTCTCATTAACAAGAAAGTATTATAAATTAATATGAAATTCGAAGATAACCTTAAAATTAAATTATTATTATTGTTTTAAAATAAATAATTATATACAATTTTATTAAAATGTAAAAGAGAAAATATAAAGTTACACGATACTTGACTTACGTGGACTATGTCGGTGTCAAAATGACGTGTATTTCGATCGTAAAACGCGTTGATCAGTAAACGGGTAGAATTATCTAATTTATCGGAGGACTTGATCATGCTCACCTCACACGCTGCGTGCAGCGTGAGCCGTGAACTTTGAAGCAAAATATCGAGCCGTTTGCTGATCGTCAACAACATTTCCGTTATTTGTTTCGCAGCTGGTGTCCTGTCATTCTCCTTTGTCAAGCGTACCTGCTAATTCTCCTTTGTCAAGCGTACCTCCAACTTTAGCAACCGGTCTCTGAGAGGGCCCGTCACGATAATTTTAGCGGCGACAATGGTAGCAGAGAAGGACGGAGATGCTTTGTCTCTATAAAATTAGAGACTGTTTGAGGCCCCGGTTGCCTGCCACATTGGATAAGTGAACAGGTTGTACTGGTTTTCTTCTCACCACAAGTGGGACGTTCCGGTTTGATTTCCTAAACCCTGAGAAGGAAGGAGGGATATCTTCCGCACTACCATGTTTGCGTAGCCGAAGGCCGGTGAGATTAACTCTATTCACAGGTTCCGAGATAGATACCCATCCGCCACTGGTGATGGAGGAGTCCAAGAAAACCGCGACGAAGCGACCTCTGGAATCATCTTTACCTTGGATTAGGAACAGAGAGGGGGCCGGGGCCGAGGCCGAGGCCAATTACATCAATCCCATTCGGAAGCGGCCCTGCTCAGGCGGAGACGGCGATAGCTTTGAAGAATTCTTCACTCTGCTGCAACGAATCAAGGCAACAGAAAGACACTGTTTTAGGACTCGTAATCAGCTCAACCGCCAAGATCCCGCTGTCAAATGCGTCAAAACGTTTGAGTCCAAGGCGTCCTGGCGCCCGTCCTTCGAGTGGGAGGATTTCTCCAGCCGCGGGAATGGAACCTGCGACGTCAAGTCCAGCTTGTCCTCCGTGAAGGCCAGCGATGGGTGGGTCAAGGAGAAAGAAGTAGGTCGCCACGCGAGCAAGAATCTGAAACCGGAGGCCAGTCGGAATCCGGACCTGGAAGGCCTGGATCTCAACAGTTTACCGGCGGGACTGCCGCTGTTTGACTAGGTATTAGGTTTTCTCAGATAAATCAAGAAGGCTTTACCATGGCCAAATATCCGCAACGTGCACTGGCAGCTTTAGCATATCATATGTATGTATATATCTCTGATGCTATTTTACAACTAAATCATAGAACATAATTATCCTTTAAAACGACCGGTCTGTAGACGTTTTGAAATCTTCCGGTTCTTTGTTTTCACTTCTGCTTCATTTTTATATTCCATAAGAGGAAGGAGGGTTAATTTCCCTGTAAAGTTCTATTCCTTTAGAATAAAAGCTAAAGTTCACCTGTGAAATCATCAGAATTGTAATTTAGTAAAGGATGAAGATTAACAAACTGCATCTACAATTTTCTTTTTGAGATTTAGAAATTGGAAGCATCAACGCCAATATCTAACATTTTTCCTTCAATTTTTAATTTTTTACCTGAGTCTTTCGATAGGTAATGCCATTGACAGGGTCGAAATGTCACTTTCAGTGTCCATTGCCTGCCTGTTGAAAAAAAATTCCTCTAAGAATCGGCTGTCTAATGCACTGTATTCACAGGAAAATATGATTTTTGTAGTATGATGAAAGAAAATAATGGATTTGTTATCTTAATCATATAGAATGTTTATTGACATTTCAGAAAATTTCAGCCTTAAACATGTCTCGAGTACATCCCTTGAGATCTGAAGCATTATATTACTGTGATTTCGATTTCAACTGCATTCGATTATTTCTGACTCAGATTTTTATATATATTTTCCAAGAAATTGAGGATCCCTGGCGTTTGTTTTTAAATATTTCCCTCAGATATGCATTCTGGCTATAAAGCCCCGGAAGATCAAGTTTTCCGGAGACTTGTAGATACATACTTTTTTTCGTTTGAAGGTTTCTGTTGTATTTTCAATCATATTTTAATAGAATTTATTGAGTAGAATGGATGAGTGGTTTTAGGAAAAGGAACAGGTTTTTCCTTTATGATTCTTGGCAATGGATTTTAATATTCTGGTCTCTATTCCACTAATCTCAAGTTGGAGGATGTTCTACTAACGCATTTAAGATGTTACCAAATTAGATGTGCATTAAAACATTGAAACCCTAAGTTGGAAGATGTTGGTCTTACACATTTAATAGTTTGCCGAAGAGCTGAACGAGTTTAATTCGAATGAGACATCCAATGGTTGGCAGGTTGTTTGAGTTGTTAAGTAGTTAATGCTACGTCAGAGGGCTGAAGACTTTCAAGAAAATAAATCAGGATGCATAAAAGTAACGAAAGTACACGAATTAGTTGGCTATGAAGAGGATTGCATCGGTCCCAGGACGAACCGAACTTATCGCGATTAGTTGGGCAGTCGGTAGGTAGTCGATTATGTCAATTCCAAGTCCAATAGACTGTGTCTTCATGTTACCTAACCAATATTGACACCGACACATATCAAATACAATTAGACACATATCAAATATAATTAGAGATGTTCTCATGTTTGCCAACCAGTATTGACGTGGACACATATCCACTATAATTAGTGATATCCATGACAGCCGATTCCCGGTAATGAATGTATGAGTGGAAGTGTTCTGATGTGTAATGACTATGAGTGGAAGTGTTCTGTTTGGACCGAGGGGTTACATTAGGAGATTTCTGTGTATCTCCACTTGTCAGTCAAATAGTTTTTCTACTTCATTCTATGTGATCAGTGTATTCACGAGAATGAATGGTACTTCCTATGTCTGGTTCACTTGCTTTTTAATATCTATTATTATAAACGCACATCGTGGAAATTGATCGTATTACCATTTATAAAATGAGTACATGACACGAGCGACCAGAGGTCTGAGCGAAAAAAATGAATCGTGTCCAAGGAAGAAATTAACTAGGGGTGGATAAAAACAGATAGATAAGAAAGATGCACGATTTTCTGAAAAGCACTGGAAAGAAACCTCGTCCTGAGCTGAAGCAAGAGTAAGATTAAAATAAACCTCGTCCCGCAACAAGAGTAAGATGATGAAAGTACATCAAATGTTTTTTGGGGACATATTCACTAAACAGTTGTTATATTTATTCACTAAACAGGCTAATTATAGCAGAGAAATAAATGCTTTATATCTTATAGAGTACATACAGCCTAGTAATCTAGGTTGTATATATATTTTATAATTTGATTACAATAGAAAAATTAGGTATAAGTTAGTTTTATTATGATGTAAGGTTAAGGTTTGTATGCTGTAAACATTAAACAGTATTCATTTGTGTTATAAAAAGATAGTTTTGGATCAATCATAAATAACATTTTATATCTTTTAATTATATCAACTAGAGGGAAGTTGGGAAGTTGGGAAGTTGCTACATAATTAGATATTTAGTGAGTAAGAAAATTTTGTAGTAAACAAACATTTTTTCATTTTTTAGGTCATGGATTTGATAAGAATGTGACAGAAGATTTAGGCATGAGTTCATTCCCAAATCAATTCATATTATTTTTTTAAGTCAGATTTGATCAGAATTTGACAGAAGTTTTAGGCATGAGTCCATTCCTAAATCAGTTCATATTGTTAAAAATTAAATCAAAATTTTGGAGAGATAAAAACTCAAATTTGTCATTGTCCGATTCTAACACTTAAATATAAAGCTTTAACATATTAAACAACTCTCTTTGTCAAAGTGATTTCCAAATCGATAGACTCTTTAATCAAAGAATGATCCTATTCTATATTCAAAGAATTAATATATATTCGACCAAACCCTTCTGTAGATATATATTCACATATTCTAAAACTTTCCTACTTTGTCACGGTGGTTTGCAAAAGCGACTGTCTGTGTCTTTTAAACCATGCAATGGATACTTGTTATTGAGTGGACCAAGTGGGAAGAGAATTCTACACTAACATTGGTTTAACGCGGGATTGGCTTGCAGTTGAATAGTAGAAAAGAAGATGAAGCCAATTCAATGGAGGCGGTTCAATTTGAAATCATGTCAGTGGAAGGAAGAATTACATTGTGCAATGGATCCATCGTTGGGAATAATTCATTCTTAACTCCCCAAAATCGATTCTTAGGATGGATGGCTACCCAGGTCGGTTCCACAAGAGAGAGTATCTGGATGGAAACAAAGAAGTAAACATGGCATATTTGTCAAGCAAAGAACCCTACAAATCGACTGGTTGAAGACTGTCTCTGCAGTTTGGGATATAATTAGTATATCGATTAGGAATGTCGAACTCACTTTGACATGGACGAACATGCACTTAATCTAAATCTACTTAATATTGCATTGTATTTGTTGTATCTAACAGAAAACACGAGAAAACCCAAGGTATGGATTTTAATTCAAGGAATATGTGAGGGGCAAAGCTTATCGAGCAGGTAATTTCTGCCATGGCTGCTAATTAGTGGCATGTCACTGGGATCTCTCCCCAATGGAGGGGTGTCGGGAGCAATGTAAGGTCTTGGTGTAACGGCTTCGGTGGCATGGGCACCTTGCCACTCCCCACACACCCAAGTAGCACGGCTTGGGAGCCTCTAGGGTTTGCAAGATGGCAGGACACTTAGCCAAAATATCCAAAGTGTTGCTCTGCCATGCGGAAGCCCATCGGCAAGCAAAGAAACGAAGGGGCGTGTGACCACGGCATGGGTGCGCGACCCACAAGCAAGTCACCCAAAGGCATGGCAAGCTTGGGTGAATCAGCCACTGGGGAGCCCATCGGCACAGTGCGGTTGGCAGCACAGAAGTTCAACAAATGAGTGCAACCAGGGATGGAAGCTCTAGGAACCAAGGATGAAAGCTCGGACGAACCAAGGTTGGAAGCTCCTTGACGAACTCGTGATGGAAGCTCCTCGACGAACTTGGGTAGGAAGCCTGGTTCATGGGATGTGTAGCATCAGTGCACTCCCAACTGGTGAGTCTGATGAAGTCACGGAGACTATGTGTTTCTGTAACTTACCAATGCTCATCAAAGCACCACTGTGCTTTTAATGTGACTCTAAAACTGCTAAGATTTCGTTTCGAGAAAATTGTTTTTTAGATACTAATGTGTTTGAATTTTTAGAATCTCAAATAATAGTATTAATTATGTATAATTGGATTTTTTAGGGTGTTGAATTCATTTAAATATTTAAAACAATAATTTAGTCAATACAAATGACCAAATTTTTTAATTTCATATTCCAACCAAATTTTGATCAAATGGACAAAATTGTCGCACTTTTTTTTTCCAAAGAAAAAGTCGTAATTTTATTTCAAATGAATTGAACAAAATTACAATCTGCACATGTAGTAGAATCATAGAGATCCCTACATTATCACATATTTGCTGTTCTTGTTTCTGTCAGGTCTAGAGACCCATACATACCCAAAATAATGCTGACCATACAGCTCACAAATTGTCGGTTACAAATACCAAAATAGACTCAAAATGTAATAATTCCTATCAGACGATACTATATCTTAGCTGCCCGAAGGCACCAAGCAGAACAGATGTAAACTGCCAAATGCTCCATGTAAGATCCACCAAACGCCTCAAATAGGCCTATGATAATCTCTCTATGCAAAAACAAAAACCATAAAGTAAATCGAACCAGAACTGTAGTGTAATCTGAGCAACAGGTACCAATCAATCTCCCGCCCTGTCCTCCAATGCCTCACTGAAAGGCCGATGGTAATAACTGTAGGATGTAGCAGTAGTATGTAATGTGATTCGCCACGTGCCGTAATTTAGACGTTGCTGCAACGCTTCTTTGGAAAGAAAGTCGGCCATGCCATTTCTCTCCCTGTAAACATGTGTAATTTTTAAAAGATTAAAGTTCTGCTTTAACCGTAAAACATCTTCCAGTATAGGTGAGAGAACCATCACATTGCAGTGTGTATGCTCATTGGCCCAATCTATAACAATCAGTGAATCACCAAAAATCTGAAGTGAAAGACAACCCTGTTCTAGCGCAAATAATAGCAACAGTCTAAGAGACATGATTTCTGCATAGTTGTTTGTACCGCTCCCCAATCCAGCTGCTATCTGAAAATAATGTGAATCAGATTTATGTAGCACGATCCCCCCCCCGCACACCAATAGATCCATTGATGCCCCATCGAAAAAAGCCCACGGTATTGTTTTATCGATCATTTCAGCAATCACAGGACGTGTTCTAATCGGAATGGGAGCAGTCTTGTAATGAGCAATGATCGCCACAGCTTGTGCCACTACTTGCTCAATCGGGACTCTACATTCCTGGAAGATCAGCCTGTTACGAGTGATCCATAGCCCCTAGGCAAAAATGCATGGGGCCGCACAGATGCTTGAAGACTGTTGTTCCGACCACCAATGATGGAATGCCTCATTAACATTCTCACCCCTCCAACGCGAATTGAGATCCAAATAATGGCAGATACGTGTCCAAACCTCTTGGGAGAAACGACAGTGAACAAAAATGTGTGAAATAGTCTCGTCCTCCTCCCTACATAGGGGACAAAAACCCGGGCCCTGTAGGAATCGTCGCTTCAGAACATCCCAGGTGGGTGCCTTTTGTTCCAAAATCGCCCAGAAGAGAAGTTTGGCTTTACCAGGGCAATTAAGCTTCCACAGAGATTTCCACCACCACTCCACAGCCCTGTTTTG
Organism: Larix kaempferi; assembly: GCA_027924585.1. Classification (NCBI taxonomy): domain Eukaryota; kingdom Viridiplantae; phylum Streptophyta; class Pinopsida; order Pinales; family Pinaceae; genus Larix; species Larix kaempferi. Next base: position 3,694,381 of record BSBM01000608.1, read on the forward strand.
CACCTCCACATTTAACTGTGTATATCCAAGTTTTGGTGTGTAAGTCCCAGAGGGATGGTAATCCCAGATAAGTTCATCAGGCCTGTCAGTCAGACGGATATTAGAGAATCTTAATATCCGAATATAGTCCTCCCATTCCCCGATCATGTCCTCAGGAACTGCTAGACGCTGGGCAGAGTACCACCCCTGGTGCATTAGAGTGGATAATCCCGGTAGTGCGATATCCGCTAAGAAGTGATAACCCCGAGCTGCCAGAAAGGTCCTTAAGGCCACCGGCAGTACATGTCCCCCCCTACATCCGACCCATGGATCCAGTCCAATACGAAGTGAATTCCCATTTCCAATTCGCCACACAAGACCCGATCCCACAAGCTGAAAATGCTGAACCACCGCTTTCCAAACCACAGAGCAATTTGCTCTCGCCTTGTTGCCCAGCCTAATCCATTCAAGTAAGGTTAAGGGAGCAATGTATTTGTGGTATACCACCCTGGTCCAGAGGCTCCGAGTATGGATAAGTCGCCATACCACCTTTGCCCCCAACGCTTTGGCAAAGAGAAAGATATTCTTTAAGCCCCAGCCTCCCAGTGCTTTGGGGATTGCTATCAAATCCCATCTAACCCACACCAAGGCTCGATTCACACCCTTACCCTTCCAAAGGAAGGCAAAAACCAACCGACGGATCTGCTCCAAGATACCTCTGGGAATCCAAGCAAGTGACATCCAGTAAACTGGTATTGCTTCCAATACAGATTTAACCAGCACCAGTCTCCCAGCCCGCGAGAGCCATTTTTGACTCCAACCATGCAGTCTCCGCTCCATTTTGGCAATTAACCAGAACCAATCTGCCTTAAGATATGCATTAGGTTTTAAGTGAAATCCAAGATATTTCAAGCCTTCATCAATATCCATAATCCTATAGGGGAGTCTGTTGGCCAATCTGTTCTTCTCCTGCTCATTTAAGTGCGAGCATGAGATAGTTGATTTATCAATATTCACTAGCATGCCCGTGGCTACTTGCAGTAAATTGAGTCCTTCGACCACCTTGTCAATATCCTGTCTCGAGCCATCACAAAATAGAAGAATATCGTCAACAAATAGGAGATGTGTGATATACAGTACCTGTGTAATGGAGATGCCACGAAAGGATCCTTCAGCTCGTGCTTTCAGGATAAAACGACTGAGGCCCTCAGCAACTAGGAGAAAAAGCAGCGGTGAAAGTGGGCAACCTTGTCGTAGCCCCCGGCCTGCATGGAAGAAAGGGCTAGCCGAACCATTTATCAGAACAACAAAACTTACCGTGGAGATGCAGGCCATAATCCATCGAACAAATTCATAGCAAAAGCCCAGATGTGTGAGAAGCATCCGGATATAGAGCCCGCTGACCCTGTCGAATGCTTTAGAGAGGTCAATCTTAATCACTGCTCCCTTCTGCTTCTGAACCTTTAGTGTGTGTAAACCTTCTTGTGCAACTCCAATGGCCTCGTGAATTTGCCGACCTTCCAAGAATCCAAATTGTTCACATGAAATATGCTGTGACAGGATATTTTTTAATCTCCTCGCCATAATCTTGGCTATGATCTTATATATGCAATTGCAGAGTGAGATAGGTCTGAAATCCTCAAAATGATCAGGCTTGTCGATTTTAGGGATGAGAGCAATAAATGTCGAGTTGAAGGGACCATGAACAAAGCCAGCCTTTCTTGATTCTTCCACCACAGCCAATAAATCCTCCCCAAAACAGTCAAAGAATCCCAAAAAAAATTCAATAGGCCAGCCATCAGGCCCTGGGCTTTTATCCTTCTGGCAGGATTGCATAACCTGCAAGAGTTCACTCGGAAGCACCTCCTCCATCAAAAGTTTGTTCTCTTCTTCCCCCACAAAACGTGGAAAAAGCTGTGCCATCCTGATAACCTCAGCAATGGAGGCCCCAGGTGGAGCGGTGAATAAGTCTTCGTAATGTCGAACACCCATCTCAGCCAAACCATCAAAGCTGGAGACCCGTTCCCCTTCAGTTGAAGATAATTCCCAGATTGAGTTAGTGAATTTTCTCCCCTTAGCATATGCTTGGAAGAATTTTGTGTTCTCATCCCCACATTGTAACCAAATCGCCCGACTTTTCATTCTCCACTGCTCTTCATGCTCACTCAGTAACACATTCCTGCTACTCTCCCAGCCCAGTAGCTCACCTTTCTGCTGTTCATCCAGAAAACCCATACCCTGACAATGTAGCAGTCGATCAATATTCAACTCAGCATCCCTCAGGATTTGATCATCTTTAACCCTTTTAGCAGTGGCCCAGTGAATAGTGGCCTCTTTAATATGCTTGAGATTGTGTTGAAAGTGAGCGCCCGCATGTTCCTGTGACTCCATAGGTCAATGAACCCACTGTTGCTGAACTAATTTGAGATAATCCTCCTCCTTCAACCAGCTAGGATTGAACTTGAAAGGACTAGGGGGTTTGTTTCTACTGCCTCTTAATTCCAGTAAGATGGGACAGTGGTCAGAGACCCCCCCTGACCCAACCCATTGCTTGACAACATCAACCCCCAGTGCCAACACATCCGCCACCAGAAACCTATCCAGTCTTTTGGCCACCCTTTGTTCCCCTGTTCTCTTATTCCTCCACGTCGGGGTTAACCTGGTTGGCTGTAAGTCAAGAAGATCCTTCCCGGTGAAGGCTTGAATGAAGAAGTTAGCTAATGGATCCGGAGCAGCTCGAGGCCCCCAAACTTCAGATGTCCCCAGAGAAAGGTTGAGGTCTCCACCCAAGATCACATCCCTTCCGTCAAAGAGATCCATGCTAAGCAAGGAGTCCCAGAAGCCAGCCCTATTCAAATAGGGTCCATAGATATTGAGAATTGTTAACATCCTACCAATCTCTGCATCCCATACTTCCAACCCAATACCAGAAGAGATACCCCAAGAGCTATCATATCTGCAGTTCTTCACCTTCCACCCCGTAGCCAGCCCTCCAGATCGACCACGTGCATCCACCCCCACGAACTTCCAGCCAGGTAGCAATGTTTCCAAAACTCTAACCACCTCCACACTGCCGCCCAATGTTTCTTGTAGTAGTAGTATATCAGGTTGATTTAAATCCACCAACCTCCGGAGTGACGATTTTTTAATGGGGCTCGCCAACCCACGGCAGTTGAATGACAGTAATTTCATATGTAATCCCCTTCCAGGGTTTTCGCTGCTCTAAGTGCCCATTCAATAGAGGATTGTGTGCCCATAACCAAATCAACTTTTGCCCGATCTTGTGCTTTTGACAGATGAGATTTCCGTCCCCGGCCTTTCCCCAGAGTGCTAACAGCCAATTCAGGAAGACCCCTGCCCCCCGAATCATCAGCAGAGATCACCCTATTCCTAAGTGCATATCGGATACTACGTCCCATAGAATTGGGAGAGGGTAGAGTGGATACAAGAGGTGGCGTGTAAGCACAATCCGTGACAGGTATTAAACAAGGAGCTACATTGCTGAGTGATATAGGACTGTCAGGAGGATGAGATTTTAAGCATACCCCCCCCAATTCAGGCGAGACAGAAAATAAAGAGACATCAGTAGAGAAAAGATGAGACCTACCCGGGGAATTAGTGGAATAACCCCGCCGAGAGATTGCCTGCGCTTGAAGCTTCCTGGCTGCAGCCCGAGTCAAAGGTGTCGTGTTGCCCAATGCAGACCCAACAACAACCGTCTCCTTGCTCCCAAAGTTGTCCAAACCCGCATTCTTCAGGGTTTTCATCCCGGATCCCTGTATTCCACACGATGCCACTGGTAGTGTCGGTACCTGGGCAGCCCCAGTGTCAATAGTAGTCACAAATTCCCTATCCCCTGCCATCTGTGGACTCCCCTTCTGCGCAGGATCAGTGCTAACAGCTGCTTCAGATACAACCGGCGGTCTGCTACCCCGAAATGGTAGCGTGCACCCTGCAACCAGGTGTCCATGGGCGTGGCAACGGTGGCATCGAAACGGCACCCCCACATAGTCCAAAATCTGTGTGAATTCCCCATCCTTCGTCTGAATCTTGATCTCAGCCGATAGCCCCAGCCTAAGATCGATCTTGACCAAAATCTTTGCCACCGAATAGATACCAGTTGCAGTATGGGAATAATCAGCACAAATGTATTCACCAAGGAAATTCCCTATGGCTGCAAATCTTGCTTCATTCCAGAGATGCATGGGAAGCCTCGGTAGCTTCACCCATATAGGTTCTCTGTCAATTCTTTCAGTTTTGGAATCAAAGAAGGGCGACCATCTTTTCAGCACAATGGGAACGCCCAACATTGTCCAATGACGGCCTAAAACAGCTTCTACCTCTCCAAAATTCGCCAAGATAAATGAGAACCAACCCTTTGACAAAACCCTGATCTCAGGTGCAGTGACTACCAGGTCCATCCAATGCTCGGCCGCCCATCGCTGTAGGAAACCCCGCCCGAGCCTCTTTCCACGGACATGTCCAACCACCGCAATGCGGGAGAAATCCTCAGCCTCCTCCATCGAGACATCTACTCCCATCACCAATTTGTCCTTCCTATGCCGATCCTTGACCTTATTGACAAAATTTTTATGCGAAGCCGCCTTAGCAGAAACCTTTGCACGAGGAATAATCAGAGATTCAACGTCAGGGAGTAGTTCTCCATCCCCAGGTGCCGCCGCTGCAGTTGCACTAGTTGGGTGTCCCTGGCCTCCACTGGCCTTACCCCGTTCCTCGACGTCACGGGGTTCCACCGACAGAAGTGGATTTCCGACAGAGAGGGAAGCCGACAGAAGTGGATTTCCGACAGAGAGAGAAGCCGGTCCGCCACCCGACCGCTTGTTTTCACACCCAGCCAGTGTATCGAGCCAATCCTCTCGCCGAGCTTCCGAAGGTAATGGAAAATTTGTAAATGGCCCCATTTGGGGTTGCAGCGTCCGCCCCAGAAGACCCGCCAAGTCTGGCCTGTCCCTAATGCCAGCAGAAGCAAGATCAAAAATCCCAATGCCACAGTCCCCATCCGAGGTGTAGTCCACCTCCTGCTCGTCGCCGCTCCCCATACCGACCCAGCGATTCCCCCACGGCAGGCAAGACCGAGCCCCAACCGTGCAGTCAGCCAAGTTGACGAAAGCCAACCCGGTTATGGTCCGAGCCCCTATCCACCAATGAATGTGCAGCAAACCTCCGCAAACGTTTAGCTCAGCCGCAGATTACAGACATCACCAGCCCTCCTCTCTAAATAACACTCCGTTACAGAGTAAACAAATACCAGGGTCCCGAAGACACCAGAACGGAGCACTCTCAGCCACCAATTACAAGATCAAGAAGTAAAGCAATAACAGGGCCATACAGCTTCAGTCGTCGAGATGCTGGTCCAACCACATCGCTGATAGTCGAGCTTCCTCAATCCCTGTTCACCAGGCTGCCCACGCCCTAAACCAGTCCATACCACCGCCATGTCCAGAATTTCTGGGAGCCCAATTCATTTCTTGATCTGTTTCTTGGAGCCGTTCCGTTACTTCCATCTTTATCATTATTATACTAAAGAAAATTGTCGCACTTTTAAAAAGCTTCTTTATAATAATTAATTTGCCTACTGGATTTGGTCCGTATGAAAAAATATAATATTCGATGATGCGAATATATTTTTCAATATTTCTTATTTCTTGAATGTAGATCGGATGGTAGGTATTTGTTTGGATTTTTCAATCATTTAACGTGATAAAAAATTGGAAAGTATTTTCAATTTTCAAAATGTGCCTATTTCTTCTATTTAAAATAATTTCGTTTTGAACTTTGAAACATATTATTATTTGTAAATGATATGGTTTATGTTACAATAGTGTAAGTTACATGGTTGGAGTTATTACGACTACTTGTATAAATAAAAATAAAATAAATCTGTGTATGAGTTTTGTTAGGATCTTACTTTAATCTATCTTTTTATAGAAATATCTTATCTACTCACTTTTATATATATTAAATGTTTTAGTTTTATTTTTATGGTTTTCTTTGCTTAAGGTGTACTTTTATTTAATATATAATAAAAATTATTTTAAAAAAATATATAAATGAAAGAAAAGTAGTATATATATATATATATATATATTTCCATCACCCTAGTGGGTACAAGGAGGAATGGGTTTCCAACGAGAATTCTTTAAGGATATATTTTATTTATGTCTGGGAATGTTTAAAATTTGATAGGGGAGTGTGTTTGATGTGTTGTGGAGGTGAAGAGATTGATGTGATATATTTAATGTGAATTTTTTTATGAAATTAAATATATATATTTTTATAGGTAAGATTATTTGAAAATGTAAATATGAAATAACTAATCTTTAAAAATTAGTAAACCCATATTTTATTAGCACATTAAATCAATAAATCACGATATTTACCATTTTAGTGTTTATATAATGTATGTGAATCTAATTTCCTAGGAGGAATTAGGCTAAACCAAAGTGTATTCTCAATTTGTATTTATTATTGAGATAAGCTTGTTTAATTAGCAAGTTAAATATTGCTTTCTCTAATATATGTGGATGATCTAATTGAGAGAATTTGTATGCATTACTTCACTTTGCAACCAAGTTTCTAAACATTATAGGAAATAGAAATTGCAAACTTACATTACACTATGAACATGTGAGAACAAAAATTATGATAATTGGTCTACCTAGGTCGACGATGAAAGATATTTTAACACAGCGTACATAAATCTCAACTAAAGCATTTATCTCAAAGCACATATTATTTGGTTCTTGAAATAATATTCGTGCATCCTCGGGGCCATAATCAAAATCTGCTTGATCTTTGAGCATTATTGGATTGCTTGACTTAAGTTGTTTCGTAACATAATTTGTGGTTGTCTCTACATTCTTGGTTCATATAGTAGCATCCCTCTTTGTCACCTAATTCTCTCACTCTTTTAACTCCATAGATACTCCCTCTCCTCAACTTCCTCTTTCTAGGATTTCATTAATCACTATCCCTCTCTCCTTATATATTCATCAATTATCAGTAATTTCTGACCTCATAAGAAATTCATCAACCATTTTAATGCTCTCTAAATCCCCCCCCATATTCTAGGTCTTTTCACATTCTGCAACTTACCATTGCCATCTCTAGCCACTCCCCCATGGCACAAGATATCTACTTGATCATGGGAACACGACTAAGTGACAAAAATCCCTCTTCTACCCACTGGATCTCAATTCAAAGTGGGATTTCTATTACCATTCTTCCTCGATCTCCTTTCTTAAAATCTACCTCCACTCAAGAGAAGGATTGATGATACTTTGCACAAAATTATTCTTTGTATCCATTAACAACACTATCTACTCAGAATTCCATTTCTCACGTAATCCAATGGTTGAATCAATGTAATGCCGCAAGGTTAGTAGTATTCTAATTAATTCTCTTCTTCTATGGATCTTGATATTTTGGGGATTTAAAAGTATTTAAAACCATTTATATAGGCTTACAGGGAGCTTGCACTAGAAAAACTCATACTGGTCATTAGAGGGTCCATCATATAGCACAAACTCTCTACACATCAATGAGTTCCATTCCCGCAACTCTGATTCATTGAAGACAAAATCCTTGAACCTCTTCTCCCATCAATATTGGATCTTGTATTTGTAAATCCCCCTACTTATTCAACAACTATTTCCCTTTGAGGCGAGATCTCAGCAACATAACCATTTGTTGGAGTTTAGTTGAGATCAAGATTCTCATGCAAGGGCCAACAAAATACCATTGTAGTCTAGATGCATTGACATTTTCAATCCTCCCAAATGGAAGAATGTCTCACCCAAAGCACAACCAAGGACAATGTAGTATGGGGAAAATGCTCTAGGATGGACACAACTAACAACCTATTGTCATAGTGGTATCTTGAAATTGCTTCATTCATAGTGGTATCTTGAAATTGCTTCTGGAATTGCTTCATTCATAGTGGTATCTTGAAATATGGTTTCCTTTGGTTCTTCATGGTCATCAACAGGTGTCTTCCTTGATTTGATGTATGCTGAGTCTTCATCAAATCTTACACCCCTGCTGATGTCAATCTTCTTGAACCCTGGAAAGTATATTCTGTAAGCCTTCGAGCTTTCATTGTAACCCACAAAGATACCCTTCTTTCCTGAAGGATCTAGCTTAGTCCTATTTTCCTTTGGAATATGTGTATATACTGGACAACCAAATATTCTGAGATGGCTGACTTCAGGTTTCTTACCAAAGAAGACCTCTTCTGGTGTCTTATTGTCCAATATCTTTTGAGGTGTTCTATTCTGCACATATACAGCTGTCCTAGCTGCTTCTGCCCATAGATGCATAGGAAGATCTTGGTCATGAAGCATTTCCCGTGTTGCTTCCATGATAATTCTATTCTTCCTTTCTACAACTCCATTTTGTTGTGGATTGTAAGGAGCATTAAACTCCCTCTTAATCCCGAAATCACTGCATACCTTCTTGAAATCACCTGAAGTGAATTCTCCGCCATTGTCGGATCTGAATGTCTTGATCTTCTTGTCAGTTTGATTTTCCATCAAAGCTTTGAATTCCTTGAACTTATCAAACACTTCATCTTTGTTCTTCAAGAAGTAAACCCAAGCCTTCCTAGAGAAATCATCAATGAAAGAGACATAGTATACATACCCACTCAGAGAAATGGATGACACTGGACCACATACATCGGAGTGGATAATCTCCAAGATTCCTTTTGCTTTGCTTTCACTGCTTGGAAATGCCTTCTTTGTATTCTTACCTTTTGCACATCCTTTGCAATCACCTTCATGCTTTGGCTAGATTTCAGGAAGACCTTCTACAACTTTGCTTGCAATTGGTAGTGCTCTATAGTGCATGTGTGCAAGCCTTCTATGCCAAAGTTCACTTTGCTCCATGGACTCATGTACCATGGAATGTTCAGGTTGTCCTTTCAATTTGTACAATCCTCCCTCTTGCTCTCCAATCACTACTGCATCATCTATGGTCTTACCCTTTGGCCACATGAGTACTTGGCCATCCACAAATGCAACTCTCATTCCTTTTGCATTTAAGGATGATATGGAGAGAAGATTCTTCTTGAGTCCAGGTACATTTTGAACATCTTTCATTTTCAAAGACATCCCAGAGTCTAGCATGTAGGCCCGACTTCACCACTTCCTTTGATAGGATATTGATAGTCATCCCCAAGTTTCACCTTATGGGGTGACTCATATTTAGATAAATTTGCAAAAGATTCTTTAAACCCAGACATGTGTTTAGAAGCCCCACTATCAATAAGCCAATCATTACATCCATGAGAGATAGTGCCTGTGAGTGCAGAGATTAGAACATATTCATCTTCACTAGATGAGTCATCACTTTCTGCTCTAGCCTTCTTCTTGGGAGGTTCATCATCCCCAGCAGCATGAGCATAATATTTTCTTTTATTGCCCTTCTTCTTCTTCTTGAATTTGTTGTTGTTGTTGTCTTTCTTGTTCTTGGGACAATCTGAGGCAAAGCGTCCCTTCTCATTACATATAAAACATCTTAGATGTTTCCTATTTTTATAGTGGTGAGAAGGTTTCTTGGGATGAGAATGCTCCCTCTTGAACTTTCCATTCTTGGTGTGTACTGTGAGAGATTGATCTTCATTTCCCATCTTTTCTTCTCGAGCCACAAGCCTGGCCTCTTCTTGAGAACACTCCTCCTATAGTCTATTGAAGGAGACCAATTTTATTCTTGCATAGATTCCTTGGATGAAGGAGTCCCGTGACCTAGGTAGGCCATTCAAGGTGGTCATTACAATTTCACCATTCTCCACTACTTCATCCACAGCTTCAAGTTGTTCATTGATTTGAGAGACCTTATAAAAGTAGGATTGAATGGTCTCTCCATTCTGAATCTTCACCCCTTTCAATTGGTTCCGCAGAGTCATCTTTTGATTTACGTTCTTTCCTTCAAACAACTTGGGCAAGGAGTCAAACATCTCCTTAGGTGTCTTTAGGGAAGACACATGGGGTATGAGATGGTCCTTTATAGAATCAACAATGATTCTCTTAGCCTTGACCAAGTTCTTCTTGTGTAAGGTCTTAGCCTTTCTTCTTCTGGAATTGGAACCTCTTCCTTTATGTAGTTGTCTAACTCATTCTCTTCTAGGATTAACCCAATCCTATACTTCCATGCTCGGAAGTTATTATCCCATTCAAGCTTATCCTCAAACTTGGTGTGGTGAGACATCTTAAAGAGTACTTCAAATGGAAATAGAAAAGATTTAGGTCTTACCACTTGATTTGCTGAAAACTGGATCTGGAGCTGGATTAGGGTTTGTCAGAGAAACCCTAAGAATTCAAAATGGAATTTTAAAATTCTGAAAGGATAGAAAGATGCGCCTTGATGAGCTGATCAGCCTGGTATACTCAAAAATTGAAAACTGCAAAGTTTCACCCTTCATAAATGCTTTTCAATCTCCTGGATTCACAAGGGAGGACCCTGAATTAGGGTTTGAGTTTCCCGGAGCTTCACCCAACCAAAAATTTCGATCCAAAGCTCTAAAATTTGATTTTTCCAAGGAGCTTCCAGCTATGTCCTTAGATTTCAGAAATTCCTATTTTTGTGGAAACCCTAATTTTTAGGGTCAAAACTGAAAATGCTCAGAATTGAATTATGTCTCGACAGAAAGATGCGCCCTTCCAAGGAGATTCAATTTAGCCTTCTGCCTTTGATGATCTGTGAAGAGAAACCCAAATATTAAGAAGCCCTAGCTTCCGCAGCCACACAATGCCTTCTTCTTAGGTTAGCTCTGATACTATGTTAATTTTTCGATAATTTCATTCCATTATCATAAGGATCTCTAAGAGAATAACATGTACAGCATATCTCTACAACATATCAATTATAGACACAAAAGCAATCACACAAGAGACACAGAGTTTCACCAAGGAAAACCAAGAAGGTGAAAAACCCTGCAACTTCCTCAGAGATAAGATAAGACCAAGATCACAATTATCAAACCCAATAAGATGTCTCTAGCCGATGCTCCTCCTCCTCCACTAGTGCGCCACTTTCTCTCTTAGCTATGCGAGCTTGAGAAGTGAGTGAATGATCTAAATGAGAGACACAATCTCTCTATTTATACACTGACTTGACCTGCCAATAATCCACTGGGGCCAACTTGCTAATCAAGCCTAATAACCCAACCACATGTGCTAACTAGGGCCAAACCCACACTGATGGTCTAATAACCCATCAATACAAATGACGACACTTGTCGATGCACATGTCGACACTTACAAATACAAATGGCGACACTTCCAATCAGAGGAATAATACATCTCTATGGGATATACAATAAAGTACAAATGTAATACATAGAAGAATATTTTCCGAAGTTACAAATACATCAACACTATCCATATGTTTATGCTGCAATATATTCATATTTTAGATCCTCAACAACATAATTTGGGCTGTAACTTAGGTGCTCATTCATCCTTGGTGCACCAGAAATATCTTCTCTCAAAGTTTCATCCTTCTCCAACTCATGAACCCAAACATCTGAGGGCTCAACCATGCCAATATTTTCATCAGACGTGGCTGCCACTTCAGTTGGACGCATAGGCATATAAAAAACAGAAATTACTAACTCACCACGTGTCATGTTCTCCTCCTTATGTGGTGGAATTATGATGGCTTGTTCACCCACCCATTCCTCAGCTTCACACCTTACTGAGATGTTCTTAATTTCTGCTTCCTTGTGAGGCTCAAGGGGTGACTGTAAATATGATTTGTGTTCCTTTTTTGGATAAGATCCAAAAGATGTCTCACCATCATCAATCTTCCCCTTCTCTTCTACACTTATCTTGAAATCAACCACAAAGAAATTGGGAGTGATTTCACCTTCCACATTACCAACAATCAAATGTTTGACTGCTGGATCTTCCACTGTGCATTGACCTTCTTCATCTACTTCAGTATTAAGGGAACTTGTACTTGCAGCAATCTCATCAAATGGTATCTCTATGTCACCCACATAGAGAGATGGACATCCATCAGAAGATGTCTCCTAAAAAATTGGGAACCCATCAATAGGTACTTCTTCACAACATCCATTAATAGATGCTTCTTCAGAATTTGAGCAACTATTAATAGATTCCTCTTCTTGGAATCCATTATTAGCTACTCCCTGATCCATAATTTGTTCATCCTTAGCAGAAATGGTGATGAATTCTTCATGCTTACTCCCTTTGGAAGATCTACTTGAAGAAAATCCAAACAATCTCATGAAGCTAGAGGATGCAGTTGGCTGATTTTTTCTTCCTTCTTCTTTACTCACAGAGGTATTACAACTTGGTTTCTCAATGAGTAGTTTGCTTCTCTTTATTAAATCCAAATATCCATCCTTGAGCTCAAATCCAAATCTATAGTAAAAATAATCTCTGGAAGAAATGGCCTTACCAATCTCTTTCCCCAAGGCTAGATACTCCCGGTAGTGGTGGGGCATGTTTTCACTTGCAGATATCATTTCTGTCACATCTTTCATCGGTTTAGCCATCGATGGTTCATCCCATTGGTATATGTACATATGGTCACAAATGTAACCATCCTCTACTATTGGTAACTGAAAATATCTGATAGAGAACACCTCTTCTTCATACTATTCAAATTCTTCTTCCATCATTGGTAGGAGCCTCATACTGCAACATTGAAGATTTGATCTGCATTATTCTTCACCAAAGAGATTATTTCTTTCCACAGGGGTGGAGGAAAGTGCTCTGATACCACTGTAATATCCCAGCCAAGAATTGGCCAGAATACTAACTCCAACTTTCAAATTGATCAGGATTTTAACTAGTAAATTTTAGACAGTTTCTTTATGGTGTGCAGGGTGTAAGTGAGGAGTATTGGCACACTGATCAAGGATGGTAGGGATGACTTTTGATTCTGGATTTTATATGGAAAATTTGCAGTAGAAAGATAAGTCAGGGACAAACTCCGAGTCCTATGCACAAGGTACTGGAGCCTTTCACTTTTCAACAACAGATAAGTATGTTTCCTACTTCGAGGCTTCCTGGGCTTCCATCATATGCATACTAGACTAGGAATTGATTCTGGATGGCAGTAAGGGTTATATCAGTCAGTATACTTTGTAAGAAATATTGGCACAGGTTTCATATGAGTTTGGGAGGTTACAGGTCGATTTGGAGGCAAACTAGCCAAGGGCGCTACTGGGGATTGCTCAACCAGGAGGTTTACATATTCCTCCAAACATTGTCAAATGCTTCCAAAAACTAAGGGAGTGGGCTAGAGTTGCTTGTGTGATGTATTAAAATACTCATACAACTTACAGAAATGAAAACTGATGCTCAGATAAAGAATAGCAGTAAATATGGCAAAACTAAGTTATTTAAAATTGCTCATTGAGTTAGTCTTGCATTCCTGATTCTCTAATTGCCTTGAAGGCTTACTAAATTTTGTTCTAAAGCATTTAGATTATTCTTATAAATGTTCATTAATAGTCACAGGTCGAAAATTGAAGTCCAGAATGCATATTTGATATCTTATTACATTCAGAATTACAAGGAGCCTCACAGGCTAAGAAAAATCTTACACACTGAGAGAGAATGAGTGTAAGAAGTAGGGAAGTGAATGTAACTCTGATCTGAAGCTGATATTTTACTGTCAACAGGTCTGATAACTGATATGAATGTTGCACTGATCTTCGTGGAGTGTCCTATGCGTATTCACTGAGTTATCTTCCTTCTACTGGGTGATCTTCTCCAAAACTAACTCCAATGGTATTGAATGAGTGTGATGCTATCTGGATGCTTATGAATATTCAACAATGTACTGATATGGATCTGATTGATGAATGACTGAAAAATTTCTTACAGCAGGAAGAGGTCTGTACATAAATACTCCAGACTCTTCAATGGCTCTTCAAACTTGATCTCTAATTGTACTAGTAAACTCCACCTTCCTCTAAGCTAGTTTGTCCACCAACTAGTACTAGAACTCGAATTATTCCATGAATTAGAGGGCTTGGACCTACAATAAAACTCTCATAGCTGCCATGGAGAAGAATATATCAGAATAGAGAAGAAGAAGAAAGAATAATGGGTTTCATCTCCCATTGGATGGCTAGGGCGCATCACCTTGCCTTGAGATGCTAGAATGCTTCACTCATAAACTCACAATGACAAAAGTTGTGAAATGGAGTTGGAATCCTTCTTTTATAGAATTGAGTGTGACCTGCTGAGCAAGTTGAATAGCTTGGTGACCTATGAGAATAGGTAACCCATGAGTGGACATACCTTCTTTGCTTTTTCCTTACAAGCTTTTCTCTCCTTTAGAAATTGTGCCCCGCCTTTGTCTCCACATGTTTCTTGCTTTGTAAAAGTTTCCTGATTTGTAAATTGGTCTTCATTTTGGAAATTGCGCCCTCCTTCTGCTTTTCTAGTTGTTTCCAATTTGAAAACTGGGCTCTCCTTTAGAAATTGCGCCCTCATTGGCTTTTTCTGGTTGTTTCCACTTTTCTATTTTTGGCATGTTCATACACCTTCTTTGATTTTCCTCTGTTGCTATTTTCTTGCCTCCAGTTCTAATTTGGAAACCTTATCCTCTTATGGGGGCACCCTCTTGGCCCACTTGCCCAATTATTTTAGGAATATTAATTAAATGAATTAATTTAAATTAACAAAATTAATTCCTCCCTTGGACTTAGGCTAATAATTACCAGAATTAATTTAAATTAAATTAATTAATTCCTCCAACAAAACTTAGGATAAAATTTATTATATAGCTACAGGATTAAATTATCATTTATCTGCCTAGGGAAATAATGTCCCCTTTTACCCATAGTCAGTGAATTAGCCCAAAATTGTGGACATGACAGAGTTCAAGCCCCATGTTTGTGTGAATGAGTGAGCTAAGCTAATTTGCACAAGATCGAAGAAATAAGCAAGAAACAATAAGATATAAAACTAATGCTAACTTTAATCAAATTGCCTCGACTAATAATCTCTATGAAATAGAAAGAATGATGTAGTTTAACTTCTAGTGAAAACTAAGAGGCTCGTTGAACATGCAAGAAATTACCTTTAACTTAAATAAAAAATGACTTCTTTACTTCCTATCTTGAGCTAAGTTATGTAATTACTAAAGATAGCCCTGCAAGACACCTCAAATAAGTTATTCTGAAAAGATAACCTATCTATAATGCGCCAAATCAACAAAAATAAGAGAGGAATCGCCATAAATATTGTTGTTGAGGGAAAATTCACCATCACATCATTCCATATATGCATCAGATTAAGGAGCGTTAGTCTTCCACACAGCCCTCAGTAAAACTCTCGTTCAGTCAATGAGGAACCCAGTAAAGGAAGATGCCTTTTTAGAAACGGTCATGGAAAGCATATCGAATGGGCGCTCTCTGTCTTATACGGCGCAACCTTTTACTCCTAAAGGGGGCATCTCTGCAATGTTGCGAATACAACGAATAAATGCTTCCTCCCTCTATTGATTCATTGTCATAGCAATGGTATGCTAATCGGTCTTGTTCCAGGCAGTCCCAATAAAGTCGTTGGTAATTTTTTCTCTCATCCACGCTCCACCAAAAACTAGAGGCTCACGACCATGTCTTGTTTCCGCATTCTCTGTCTTTACCAGAGCAAGTATTATCTCGTGCAGTCACAAAATTGACCATGGAACATAACAGTAGGGTCGGGCCAACTACGACGTATTTCATGCCAACTTATGAATTCACTGCAAGCAATGACCTCGACTTCCAAGTGGAATGTTGCACGCACCAAGACTATAGCTACTCCACTCCATCAACTGCACTGCTACTCCACTCCATTGACTGCAATGAATAATGTCCATCGACTACAATGCTACTCCACTTCATCGATTGTCATGAATAATGTCAAGACAATGTCAGGGAAAAGAGATAAAAACTTGTTTTGGACCATAAGAAGATGTAGTATAAAGCTTAGCAAAGCATTGAATCCCATTCCTGTCTTCAAATCTATAACATAGTTCAAAATAAAGCAGCACTAAAACATAACCTAAACATAATAAATCTTTTTAAAAAAATACAAAATCAAATCATAAAAATTTAAAATAAATCATTAACAATTTTCAAAATATCTTAAAACAAACCTCTCCATAGCATGGTCCATAATTGGAAACATTATAAAGTTATTCATTTTTTTATTTATGATGGTACACCAAATATTATTACACCAATGGAGGGGAGGTAATTCATCTTGATCTCATATTTCCATCCAACATTAAAATGGATTTCTTTATTTTTCTTTTAGGTGATTTTTTTTATTACAATTAGGAATTCTCACACCTAAAGGATGGGTTTATAACTTAAGGTCAGCCCAATATTAACTAAAAGAACGATTGGCCACCCTGAAGATGTTATCCTATCCTTAATTCCCATTTGGATGGCTCCATCCTCAGTCCTTGACTTGTAGGAATTGCATAAGTGACCTGTGGTGACTTAACCTCCACAAATACCAACTCCCCTACTATTACAAGCTTCTTCAAGGCGATTCTACACTTCACTATTTTGTTTGAATTCTTCTTTGATATAGAATCCAAACCTCGAGGGTTTATCCTAGTCTTTGAATGTAAAACAATATTAGGTAGATTTGCATTTAATGCACCCTCGTCAACATGAAAATCAGTTTGACACTCCTTGTTGCCACTCAATCACCCTCTATTTCCCGTGGAACTAGCCCGGTGATTCTTACCAAGAATTGATTTCTGGGAGCAATGATATATTTATTATCAACGTTGGAATCATTGTACAATGCTATTCTTCCTTCCACTATTATTGTACTGAGTAAAAGGAGGTGCTCTACAGAATCTATGTTGGTTCATAAAATAAAATATTATGAAAAGTAATTAAAAAATAGGTGTTCGTTTATAAAATAAAAACTTAAAACTTAAACCCGGATCTATCAATCAAGAAAGATCAAATTTCTTGAATTTAAATTTAAAAAAGAAATACACCTCAAGAAATTGGATCCCTCTCGGTACTTAATAGATACGGGTTTAAGATGGATCTATGCTGATAATTATTCCTATTCTACAGTTAGTAAATCCTTCATCCCTGAAGCATCTGAAAAAAACATATTAACTGAGCAGTGAAGAAACAGAGAGAACTCGTCTAGAACTCTTCTATCCAACTAGGAGAGTTCACTTCCACTGATATATTCATTGCATATCTCACAAAATCTATGGTTATTATTGTTGGAGCATGCGCCGACGTCAACACGGGTAGGCTGACATTCATGAACGGACAATGCTAACGTAATGAACGAAGAAATTTGTACGGACAATGCTAACGTAATGAACGAAGAAATTTGTACGGACAATGCTAACGTAATGAACGAAGAAATTTGTAGCGATCAATAAGCACACACAGTTAAATCCGCTCAGGGTCCAATACGTATTATTTTTTTTGACGTTTTGGGATTTTATATTACTCGTCTGAAAACGTTTTGTTTAAAATTTTAACTGTCTTCTCAAAAAATTATTTTTCAATAATTTAATTTTGTTGATTTTTTTTAGAATTTTTTTTTTTTGACTTTTTTATATTAAAATTAAAATAATCATTATTAATATGTATCACTATCCATTAACTTGATTCACATTCATTTTATTTACCATTTATGTATTAAATTAATATTGTATAAAAAATAACTTAAAAAGAATAAATATGAATACACTTCATAATACGCAAAAATAAATAAATAATGAAGCAAAAAATAAACAAAAAATGGTTTTATAATTTCGCACAATTATATATATAAAAACAAAACAAATATCACATAATTATTTTTGTTTGCAAAATTTTTATCATAAAATGGAGGTAAGAGTTACATTATATTTGAATTGAATCAATATGCCCACTTGAAAGCTATATATCTATGCGCTAGTCATTATTGTTATAAAAGATGCTTAAGTCTTTGTAAATATATGGCACATGTAATCATAATCCATATTTTTAAATAGATGTAAGTCTATGTAAATATAGCTCTACAAAATATAGCTCTATATGCATTTTTTTGTATGTATGGTTTATTCTACAAACTTCATAGGCAATTTTCATTCCAAATGTTGCATTATGCATCTCTCACTGAAATTGAACCATGAGAGAAATATAAGAGATGTTCATTTCAATTTCAATGGGAGTTGGAGAATTAACCAATACTCTTCGAGTCCAAATCTACATAAATTATTTAAATTATGGGATAAATGACTAAATACATTAGACGCTCATTGCACTAATAAAAAAAAAGAGTTTTCCTGTTTTTAGGAAAAATCAATGCAACTTCCAAATGGAAAGGCATGAAAATAATTATAATTTAATAGATGTTTCTATTTTTTTAATAAATGTATTGTTTGGAAGTTGGAATTTAGAAAGTACAGATTAACAACTCGATGCAACTTGTGCATGGAAATAATTTTAATTTAATAGATGTTTGTATTTATCTAATGAATGTATGCTTTCTAAGTTGGAATTTAGAAATTATAATTTATATAGCATAAATATATTAATATTACTATTAAATTAGTAATATAATAACATTTTAAGAATTTGTTGTTCTTAAAAAATAGTAGTAATATAATGACCATGTAAAATTTTTATTACTCTTCAACACTCTTCATAAAAGAGGGTTAATTGAAATTTTAAACTGAATTTGACGGTCAAAATGCCTCATAATGGCCATTTTGCCCATCAAATTCCATCACTAAGGTCCCCGAGAAACATTTAATACTCTGCCGCTGAAAACCTAATATTGGCGATAAACAAAGACCGAGCAACAAGTTCGCTGTTCAATACGGCAAGAAGAGGGGGCTCCAATCCAATAGCCTCACTGAGTTTCTAATTGTCACAGGTGGCTGACTTTTCACACCCATTGTCGCCGCTAAAAATATGACTGCGGGCCCTCTCAAATACCGGAAGTTAAAGTTGGAGGTACGTCCAAAGAAGAATGACAGGCCACCACGTACCACTAATTCCTCCATTAGTTACAGTCAAATTCTTGGAGATGATGAGAAAGAATACGGGTACTTTTCAGATGAGCGGCATCTACAAAAGAAAATCATTTTCAAAAGAAAATCATTTTCAAAAGAAAACCATTTTCAAGATTTAGCGTGTGGCTCAAGGATGCTGCTGGTGTGTGTGGTGAGTCTGATGAAGTCACGGAGACTATGTGTTTCTGTAACTTACCAATGCTCATCAAAGCACCACTGTGCTTTTAATGTGACTCTAAAACTGCTAAGATTTCGTTTCGAGAAAATTGTTTTTTAGATACTAATGTGTTTGAATTTTTAGAATCTCAAATAATAGTATTAATTATGTATAATTGGATTTTTTAGGGTGTTGAATTCATTTAAATATTTAAAACAATAATTTAGTCAATACAAATGACCAAATTTTTTAATTTCATATTCCAACCAAATTTTGATCAAATGGACAAAATTGTCGCACTTTTTTTTTCCAAAGAAAAAGTCGTAATTTTATTTCAAATGAATTGAACAAAATTACAATCTGCACATGTAGTAGAATCATAGAGATCCCTACATTATCACATATTTGCTGTTCTTGTTTCTGTCAGGTCTAGAGACCCATACATACCCAAAATAATGCTGACCATACAGCTCACAAATTGCCGGTTACAAATACCAAAATAGACTCAAAATGTAATAATTCCTATCAAACGATACTATATCTTAGCTGCCCGAAGGCACCAAGCAGAACAGATGTAAACTGCCAAATGCTCCATGTAAGATCCACCAAACGCCTCAAATAGGCCTATGATAATCTCTCTATGCAAAAACAAAAACCATAAAGTAAATCGAACCAGAACTGTAGTGTAATCTGAGCAACAGGTACCAATCAATCTCCCGCCCTGTCCTCCAATGCCTCACTGAAAGGCCGATGGTAATAACTGTAGGATGTAGCAGTAGTATGTAATGTGATTCGCCATGTGCCGTAATTTAGACGTTGCTGCAACGCTTCTTTGGAAAGAAAGTCGGCCATGCCATTTCTCTCCCTGTAAACATGTGTAATTTTTAAAAGATTAAAGTTCTGCTTTAACCGTAAAACATCTTCCAGTATAGGTGAGAGAACCATCACATTGCAGTGTGTATGCTCATTGGCCCAATCTATAACAATCAGTGAATCACCAAAAATCTGAAGTGAAAGACAACCCTGTTCTAGCGCAAATAACAGCAACAGTCTAAGAGACATGATTTCTGCATAGTTGTTTGTACCGCTCCCCAATCCAGCTGCTATCTGAAAATAATGTGAATCAGATTTATGTAGCACGATCCCCCCCCCGCACACCAATAGATCCATTGATGCCCCATCGAAAAAAGCCCCTGGTATTGTTTTATCGATCGTTTCAGCAATCACAGGACGTGTTCTAATCGGAATGGGAGCAGTCTTGTAATGAGCAATGATCGCTACAGCTTGTGCCACTACTTGCTCAATCGGGACTCTACATTCCTGGAAGATCAGCCTGTTACGAGTGATCCATAGCCCCCAGGAAAAAATGCATGGGGCCGCACAGATGCTTGAAGACTGTTGTTCCGACCACCAATGATGGAATGCCTCATTAACATTCTCACCCCTCCAACGTGAATTGAGATCCAAATAATGGCAGATACGTGTCCAAACCTCTTGGGAGAAACGACAGTGAACAAAAATGTGTGAAATAGTCTCGTCCTCCTCCCTACATAGGGGACAAAAACCCGGGCCCTGTAGGAATCGTCGCTTCAGAACATCCCAGGTGGGTGCCTTTTGTTCCAAAATCGCCCAGAAGAGAAGTTTGGCTTTACCAGGGCAATTAAGCTTCCACAGAGATTTCCACCACCACTCCACAGCCCTGTTTTGCACCTCCACATTTAACTGTGTATATCCAAGTTTTGGTGTGTAAGTCCCAGAGGGATGGTAATCCCAGATAAGTTCATCAGGCCTGTCAGTCAGACGGATATTAGAGAATCTTAATATCCGAATATAGTCCTCCCATTCCCCGATCATGTCCTCAGGAACTGCTAGACGCTGGGCAGAGTACCACCCCTGGTGCATTAGAGTGGATAATCCCGGTAGTGCGATATCCGCTAAGAAGTGATAACCCCGAGCTGCCAGAAAGGTCCTTAAGGCCACCGGCAGTACATGTCCCCCCCTACATCCGACCCATGGATCCAGTCCAATACGAAGTGAATTCCCATTTCCAATTCGCCACACAAGACCCGATCCCACAAGCTGAAAATGCTGAACCACCGCTTTCCAAACCACAGAGCAATTTGCTCTCGCCTTGTTGCCCAGCCTAATCCATTCAAGTAAGGTTAAGGGAGCAATGTATTTGTGGTATACCACCCTGGTCCAGAGGCTCCGAGTATGGATAAGTCGCCATACCACCTTTGCCCCCAACGCTTTGGCAAAGAGAAAGATATTCTTTAAGCCCCAGCCTCCCAGTGCTTTGGGGATTGCTATCAAATCCCATCTAACCCACACCAAGGCTCGATTCACACCCTTACCCTTCCAAAGGAAGGCAAAAACCAACCGACGGATCTGCTCCAAGATACCTCTGGGAATCCAAGCAAGTGACATCCAGTAAACTGGTATTGCTTCCAATACAGATTTAACCAGCACCAGTCTCCCAGCCCGCGAGAGCCATTTTTGACTCCAACCATGCAGTCTCCGCTCCATTTTGGCAATTAACCAGAACCAATCTGCCTTAAGATATGCATTAGGTTTTAAGTGAAATCCAAGATATTTCAAGCCTTCATCAATATCCATAATCCTATAGGGGAGTCTGTTGGCCAATCTGTTCTTCTCCTGCTCATTTAAGTGCGAGCATGAGATAGTTGATTTATCAATATTCACTAGCATGCCCGTGGCTACTTGCAGTAAATTGAGTCCTTCGACCACCTTGTCAATATCCTGTCTCGAGCCATCACAAAATAGAAGAATATCGTCAACAAATAGGAGATGTGTGATATACAGTACCTGTGTAATGGAGATGCCACGAAAGGATCCTTCAGCTCGTGCTTTCAGGATAAAACGACTGAGGCCCTCAGCAACTAGGAGAAAAAGCAGCGGTGAAAGTGGGCAACCTTGTCGTAGCCCCCGGCCTGCATGGAAGAAAGGGCTAGCCGAACCATTTATCAGAACAACAAAACTTACCGTGGAGATGCAGGCCATAATCCATCGAACAAATTCATAGCAAAAGCCCAGATGTGTGAGAAGCATCCGGATATAGAGCCCGCTGACCCTGTCGAATGCTTTAGAGAGGTCAATCTTAATCACTGCTCCCTTCTGCTTCTGAACCTTTAGTGTGTGTAAACCTTCTTGTGCAACTCCAATGGCCTCGTGAATTTGCCGACCTTCCAAGAATCCAAATTGTTCACATGAAATATGCTGTGACAGGATATTTTTTAATCTCCTCGCCATAATCTTGGCTATGATCTTATATATGCAATTGCAGAGTGAGATAGGTCTGAAATCCTCAAAATGATCAGGCTTGTCGATTTTAGGGATGAGAGCAATAAATGTCGAGTTGAAGGGACCATGAACAAAGCCAGCCTTTCTTGATTCTTCCACCACAGCCAATAAATCCTCCCCAAAACAGTCAAAGAATCCCAAAAAAAATTCAATAGGCCAGCCATCAGGCCCTGGGCTTTTATCCTTCTGGCAGGATTGCATAACCTGCAAGAGTTCACTCGGAAGCACCTCCTCCATCAAAAGTTTGTTCTCTTCTTCCCCCACAAAACGTGGAAAAAGCTGTGCCATCCTGATAACCTCAGCAATGGAGGCCCCAGGTGGAGCGGTGAATAAGTCTTCGTAATGTCGAACACCCATCTCAGCCAAACCATCAAAGCTGGAGACCCGTTCCCCTTCAGTTGAAGATAATTCCCAGATTGAGTTAGTGAATTTTCTCCCCTTAGCATATGCTTGGAAGAATTTTGTGTTCTCATCCCCACATTGTAACCAAATCGCCCGACTTTTCATTCTCCACTGCTCTTCATGCTCACTCAGTAACACATTCCTGCTACTCTCCCAGCCCAGTAGCTCACCTTTCTGCTGTTCATCCAGAAAACCCATACCCTGAAAATGTAGCAGTCGATCAATATTCAACTCAGCATCCCTCAGGATTTGATCATCTTTAACCCTTTTAGCAGTGGCCCAGTGAATAGTGGCCTCTTTAATATGCTTGAGATTGTGTTGAAAGTGAGCGCCCGCATGTTCCTGTGACTCCATAGGTCGATGAACCCACTGTTGCTGAACTAATTTGAGATAATCCTCCTCCTTCAACCAGCTAGGATTGAACTTGAAAGGACTAGGGGGTTTGTTTCTACTGCCTCTTAATTCCAGTAAGATGGGACAGTGGTCAGAGACCCCCCCTGACCCAACCCATTGCTTGACAACATCAACCCCCAGTGCCAACACATCCGCCACCAGAAACCTATCCAGTCTTTTGGCCACCCTTTGTTCCCCTGTTCTCTTATTCCTCCACGTCGGGGTTAACCTGGTTGGCTGTAAGTCAAGAAGATCCTTCCCGGTGAAGGCTTGAATGAAGAAGTTAGCTAATGGATCCGGAGCAGCTCGAGGCCCCCAAACTTCAGATGTCCCCAGAGAAAGGTTGAGGTCTCCACCCAAGATCACATCCCTTCCGTCAAAGAGATCCATGCTAAGCAAGGAGTCCCAGAAGCCAGCCCTATTCAAATAGGGTCCATAGATATTGAGAATTGTTAACATCCTACCAATCTCTGCATCCCATACTTCCAACCCAATACCAGAAGAGATACCCCAAGAGCTATCATATCTGCAGTTCTTCACCTTCCACCCCGTAGCCAGCCCTCCAGATCGACCACGTGCATCCACCCCCACGAACTTCCAGCCAGGTAGCAATGTTTCCAAAACTCTAACCACCTCCACACTGCCGCCCAATGTTTCTTGTAGTAGTAGTATATCAGGTTGATTTAAATCCACCAACCTCCGGAGTGACGATTTTTTAATGGGGCTCGCCAACCCACGGCAGTTGAATGACAGTAATTTCATATGTAATCCCCTTCCAGGGTTTTCGCTGCTCTAAGTGCCCATTCAATAGAGGATTGTGTGCCCATAACCAAATCAACTTTTGCCCGATCTTGTGCTTTTGACAGATGAGATTTCCGTCCCCGGCCTTTCCCCAGAGTGCTAACAGCCAATTCAGGAAGACCCCTGCCCCCCGAATCATCAGCAGAGATCACCCTATTCCTAAGTGCATATCGGATACTACGTCCCACAGAATTGGGAGAGGGTAGAGTGGATACAAGAGGTGGCGTGTAAGCACAATCCGTGACAGGTATTAAACAAGGAGCTACATTGCTGAGTGATATAGGACTGTCAGGAGGATGAGATTTTAAGCATACCCCCCCCAATTCAGGCGAGACAGAAAATAAAGAGACATCAGTAGAGAAAAGATGAGACCTACCCGGGGAATTAGTGGAATAACCCCGCCAAGAGATTGCCTGCGCTTGAAGCTTCCTGGCTGCAGCCCGAGTCAAAGGTGTCGTGTTGCCCAATGCAGACCCAACAACAACCGTCTCCTTGCTCCCAAAGTTGTCCAAACCCGCATTCTTCAGGGTTTTCATCCCGGATCCCTGTATTCCACACGATGCCACTGGTAGTGTCGGTACCTGGGCAGCCCCAGTGTCAATAGTAGTCACAAATTCCCTATCCCCTGCCATCTGTGGACTCCCCTTCTGCGCAGGATCAGTGCTAACAGCTGCTTCAGATACAACCGGCGGTCTGCTACCCCGAAATGGTAGCGTGCACCCTGCAACCAGGTGTCCATGGGCGTGGCAACGGTGGCATCGAAACGGCACCCCCACATAGTCCAAAATCTGTGTGAATTCCCCATCCTTCGTCTGAATCTTGATCTCAGACGATAGCCCCAGCCTAAGATCGATCTTGACCAAAATCTTTGCCACCGAATAGATACCAGTTGCAGTATGGGAATAATCAGCACAAATGTATTCACCAAGGAAATTCCCTATGGCTGCAAATCTTGCTTCATTCCAGAGATGCATGGGAAGCCTCGGTAGCTTCACCCATATAGGTTCTCTGTCAATTCTTTCAGTTTTGGAATCAAAGAAGGGCGACCATCTTTTCAGCACAATGGGAACGCCCAACATTGTCCAATGACGGCCTAAAACAGCTTCTACCTCTCCAAAATTCGCCAAGATAAATGAGAACCAACCCTTTGACAAAACCCTGATCTCAGGTGCAGTGACTACCAGGTCCATCCAATGCTCGGCCGCCCATCGCTGTAGGAAACCCCGCCCGAGCCTCTTTCCACGGACATGTCCAACCACCGCAATGCGGGAGAAATCCTCAGCCTCCTCCATCGAGACATCTACTCCCATCACCAATTTGTCCTTCCTATGCCGATCCTTGACCTTATTGACAAAATTTTTATGCGAAGCCGCCTTAGCAGAAACCTTTGCACGAGGAATAATCAGAGATTCAACGTCAGGGAGTAGTTCTCCATCCCCAGGTGCCGCCGCTGCAGTTGCACTAGTTGGGTGTCCCTGGCCTCCACTGGCCTTACCCCGTTCCTCGACGTCACGGGGTTCCACCGACAGAAGTGGATTTCCGACAGAGAGGGAAGCCGACAGAAGTGGATTTCCGACAGAGAGAGAAGCCGGTCCGCCACCCGACCGCTTGTTTTCACACCCAGCCAGTGTATCGAGCCAATCCTCTCGCCGAGCTTCCGAAGGTAATGGAAAATTTGTAAATGGCCCCATTTGGGGTTGCAGCGTCCGCCCCAGAAGACCCGCCAAGTCTGGCCTGTCCCTAATGCCAGCAGAAGCAAGATCAAAAATCCCAATGCCACAGTCCCCATCCGAGGTGTAGTCCACCTCCTGCTCGTCGCCGCTCCCCATACCGACCCAGCGATTCCCCCACGGCAGGCAAGACCGAGCCCCAACCGTGCAGTCAGCCAAGTTGACGAAAGCCAACCCGGTTATGGTCCGAGCCCCTATCCACCAATGAATGTGCAGCAAACCTCCGCAAACGTTTCGCTCAGCCGCAGATTACAGACATCACCAGCCCTCCTCTCTAAATAACACTCCGTTACAGAGTAAACAAATACCAAGGTCCCGAAGACACCAGAACGGAGCACTCTCAGCCACCAATTACAAGATCAAGAAGTAAAGCAATAACAGGGCCATACAGCTTCAGTCGTCGAGATGCTGGTCCAACCACATCGCTGATAGTCGAGCTTCCTCAATCCCTGTTCACCAGGCTGCCCACGCCCTAAACCAGTCCATACCACCGCCATGTCCAGAATTTCTGGGAGCCCAATTCATTTCTTGATCTGTTTCTTGGAGCCGTTCCGTTACTTCCATCTTTATCATTATTATACTAAAGAAAATTGTCGCACTTTTAAAAAGCTTCTTTATAATAATTAATTTGCCTACTGGATTTGGTCCGTATGAAAAAATATAATATTCGATGATGCGAATATATTTTTCAATATTTCTTATTTCTTGAATGTAGATCGGATGGTAGGTATTTGTTTGGATTTTTCAATCATTTAACGTGATAAAAAATTGGAAAGTATTTTCAATTTTCAAAATGTGCCTATTTCTTCTATTTAAAATAATTTCGTTTTGAACTTTGAAACATATTATTATTTGTAAATGATATGGTTTATGTTACAATAGTGTAAGTTACATGGTTGGAGTTATTACGACTACTTGTATAAATAAAAATAAAATAAATCTGTGTATGAGTTTTGTTAGGATCTTACTTTAATCTATCTTTTTATAGAAATATCTTATCTACTCACTTTTATATATATTAAATGTTTTAGTTTTATTTTTATGGTTTTCTTTGCTTAAGGTGTACTTTTATTTAATATATAATAAAAATTATTTTAAAAAAATATATAAATGAAAGAAAAGTAGTATATATATATATATATATATTTCCATCACCCTAGTGGGTACAAGGAGGAATGGGTTTCCAACGAGAATTCTTTAAGGATATATTTTATTTATGTCTGGGAATGTTTAAAATTTGATAGGGGAGTGTGTTTGATGTGTTGTGGAGGTGAAGAGATTGATGTGATATATTTAATGTGAATTTTTTTATGAAATTAAATATATATATTTTTATAGGTAAGATTATTTGAAAATGTAAATATGAAATAACTAATCTTTAAAAATTAGTAAACCCATATTTTATTAGCACATTAAATCAATAAATCACGATATTTACCATTTTAGTGTTTATATAATGTATGTGAATCTAATTTCCTAGGAGGAATTAGGCTAAACCAAAGTGTATTCTCAATTTGTATTTATTATTGAGATAAGCTTGTTTAATTAGCAAGTTAAATATTGCTTTCTCTAATATATGTGGATGATCTAATTGAGAGAATTTGTATGCATTACTTCACTTTGCAACCAAGTTTCTAAACATTATAGGAAATAGAAATTGCAAACTTACATTACACTATGAACATGTGAGAACAAAAATTATGATAATTGGTCTACCTAGGTCGACGATGAAAGATATTTTAACACAGCGTACATAAATCTCAACTAAAGCATTTATCTCAAAGCACATATTATTTGGTTCTTGAAATAATATTCGTGCATCCTCGGGGCCATAATCAAAATCTGCTTGATCTTTGAGCATTATTGGATTGCTTGACTTAAGTTGTTTCGTAACATAATTTGTGGTTGTCTCTACATTCTTGGTTCATATAGTAGCATCCCTCTTTGTCACCTAATTCTCTCACTCTTTTAACTCCATAGATACTCCCTCTCCTCAACTTCCTCTTTCTAGGATTTCATTAATCACTATCCCTCTCTCCTTATATATTCATCAATTATCAGTAATTTCTGACCTCATAAGAAATTCATCAACCATTTTAATGCTCTCTAAATCCCCCCCCATATTCTAGGTCTTTTCACATTCTGCAACTTACCATTGCCATCTCTAGCCACTCCCCCATGGCACAAGATATCTACTTGATCATGGGAACACGACTAAGTGACAAAAATCCCTCTTCTACCCACTGGATCTTAATTCAAAGTGGGATTTCTATTACCATTCTTCCTCGATCTCCTTTCTTAAAATCTACCTCCACTCAAGAGAAGGATTGATGATACTTTGCACAAAATTATTCTTTGTATCCATTAACAACACTATCTACTCAGAATTCCATTTCTCACGTAATCCAATGGTTGAATCAATGTAATGCCGCAAGGTTAGTAGTATTCTAATTAATTCTCTTCTTCTATGGATCTTGATATTTTGGGGATTTAAAAGTATTTTAAACCATTTATATAGGCTTACAGGGAGCTTGCACTAGAAAAACTCATACTGGTCATTAGAGGGTCCATCATATAGCACAAACTCTCTACACATCAATGAGTTCCATTCCCGCAACTCTGATTCATTGAAGACAAAATCCTTGAACCTCTTCTCCCATCAATATTGGATCTTGTATTTGTAAATCCCCCTACTTATTCAACAACTATTTCCCTTTGAGGCGAGATCTCAGCAACATAAACATTTGTTGGAGTTTAGTTGAGATCAAGATTCTCATGCAAGGGCCAACAAAATACCATTGTAGTCTAGATGCATTGACATTTTCAATCCTCCCAAATGGAAGAATGTCTCACCCAAAGCACAACCAAGGACAATGTAGTATGGGGAAAATGCTCTAGGATGGACACAACTAACAACCTATTGTCATAGTGGTATCTTGAAATTGCTTCTGGAATTGCTTCATTCATAGTGGTATCTTGAAATATGGTTTCCTTTGGTTCTTCATGGTCATCAACAGGTGTCTTCCTTGATTTGATGTATGCTGAGTCTTCATCAAATCTTACACCCCTGCTGATGTCAATCTTCTTGAACCCTGGAAAGTATATTCTGTAAGCCTTCGAGCTTTCATTGTAACCCACAAAGATACCCTTCTTTCCTGAAGGATCTAGCTTAGTCCTATTTTCCTTTGGAATATGTGTATATACTGGACAACCAAATATTCTGAGATGGCTGACTTCAGGTTTCTTACCAAAGAAGACCTCTTCTGGTGTCTTATTGTCCAATATCTTTTGAGGTGTTCTATTCTGCACATATACAGCTGTCCTAGCTGCTTCTGCCCATAGATGCATAGGAAGATCTTGGTCATGAAGCATTTCCCGTGTTGCTTCCATGATAATTCTATTCTTCCTTTCTACAACTCCATTTTGTTGTGGATTGTAAGGAGCATTAAACTCCCTCTTAATCCCGAAATCACTGCATACCTTCTTGAAATCACCTGAAGTGAATTCTCCGCCATTGTCAGATCTGAATGTCTTGATCTTCTTGTCAGTTTGATTTTCCATCAAAGCTTTGAATTCCTTGAACTTATCAAACACTTCATCTTTGTTCTTCAAGAAGTAAACCCAAGCCTTCCTAGAGAAATCATCAATGAAAGAGACATAGTATACATACCCACTCAGAGAAATGGATGACACTGGACCACATACATCGGAGTGGATAATCTCCAAGATTCCTTTTGCTTTGCTTTCACTGCTTGGAAATGCCTTCTTTGTATTCTTACCTTTTGCACATCCTTTGCAATCACCTTCATGCTTTGGCTAGATTTCAGGAAGACCTTCTACAACTTTGCTTGCAATTGGTAGTGCTCTATAGTGCATGTGTGCAAGCCTTCTATGCCAAAGTTCACTTGGCTCCATGGACTCATGTACCATGGAATGTTCAGGTTGTCCTTTCAATTTGTACAATCCTCCCTCTTGCTCTCCAATCACTACTGCATCATCTATGGTCTTACCCTTTGGCCACATGAGTACTTGGCCATCCACAAATGCAACTCTCATTCCTTTTGCATTTAAGGATGATATGGAGAGAAGATTCTTCTTGAGTCCAGGTACATTTTGAACATCTTTCATTTTCAAAGACATCCCAGAGTCTAGCATGTAGGCCCGACTTCACCACTTCCTTTGATAGGATATTGATAGTCATCCCCAAGTTTCACCTTATGGGGTGACTCATATTTAGATAAATTTGCAAAAGATTCTTTAAACCCAGACATGTGTTTAGAAGCCCCACTATCAATAAGCCAATCATTACATCCATGAGAGATAGTGCCTGTGAGTGCAGAGATTAGAACATATTCATCTTCACTAGATGAGTCATCACTTTCTGCTCTAGCCTTCTTCTTGGGAGGTTCATCATCCCCAGCAGCATGAGCATAATATTTTCTTTTATTGCCCTTCTTCTTCTTCTTGAATTTGTTGTTGTTGTTGTCTTTCTTGTTCTTGGGACAATCTGAGGCAAAGTGTCCCTTCTCATTACATATAAAACATCTTAGATGTTTCCTATTTTTATAGTGGTGAGAAGGTTTCTTGGGATGAGAATGCTCCCTCTTGAACTTTCCATTCTTGGTGTGTACTGTGAGAGATTGATCTTCATTTCCCATCTTTTCTTCTCGAGCCACAAGCCTGGCCTCTTCTTGAGAACACTCCTCCTATAGTCTATTGAAGGAGACCAATTTTATTCTTGCATAGATTCCTTGGATGAAGGAGTCCCGTGACCTAGGTAGGCCATTCAAGGTGGTCATTACAATTTCACCATTCTCCACTACTTCATCCACAGCTTCAAGTTGTTCATTGATTTGAGAGACCTTATAAAAGTAGGATTGAATGGTCTCTCCATTCTGAATCTTCACCCCTTTCAATTGGTTCCGCAGAGTCATCTTTTGATTTACGTTCTTTCCTTCAAACAACTTGGGCAAGGAGTCAAACATCTCCTTAGGTGTCTTTAGGGAAGACACATGGGGTATGAGATGGTCCTTTATAGAATCAACAATGATTCTCTTAGCCTTGACCAAGTTCTTCTTGTGTAAGGTCTTAGCCTTTCTTCTTCTGGAATTGGAACCTCTTCCTTTATGTAGTTGTCTAACTCATTCTCTTCTAGGATTAACCCAATCCTATACGTCCATGCTCGGAAGTTATTATCCCATTCAAGCTTATCCTCAAACTTGGTGTGGTGAGACATCTTAAAGAGTACTTCAAATGGAAATAGAAAAGATTTAGGTCTTACCACTTGATTTGCTGAAAACTGGATCTGGAGCTGGATTAGGGTTTGTCAGAGAAACCCTAAGAATTCAAAATGGAATTTTAAAATTCTGAAAGGATAGAAAGATGCGCCTTGATGAGCTGATCAGCCTGGTATACTCAAAAATTGAAAACTGCAAAGTTTCACCCTTCATAAATGCTTTTCAATCTCCTGGATTCACAAGGGAGGACCCTGAATTAGGGTTTGAGTTTCCCGGAGCTTCACCCAACCAAAAATTTCGATCCAAAGCTCTAAAATTTGATTTTTCCAAGGAGCTTCCAGCTATGTCCTTAGATTTCAGAAATTCCTATTTTTGTGGAAACCCTAATTTTTAGGGTCAAAACTGAAAATGCTCAGAATTGAATTATGTCTCGACAGAAAGATGCGCCCTTCCAAGGAGATTCAATTTAGCCTTCTGCCTTTGATGATCTGTGAAGAGAAACCCAAATATTAAGAAGCCCTAGCTTCCGCAGCCACACAATGCCTTCTTCTTAGGTTAGCTCTGATACTATGTTAATTTTTCGATAATTTCATTCCATTATCATAAGGATCTCTAAGAGAATAACATGTACAGCATATCTCTACAACATATCAATTATAGACACAAAAGCAATCACACAAGAGACACAGAGTTTCACCAAGGAAAACCAAGAAGGTGAAAAACCCTGCAACTTCCTCAGAGATAAGATAAGACCAAGATCACAATTATCAAACCCAATAAGATGTCTCTAGCCGATGCTCCTCCTCCTCCACTAGTGCGCCACTTTCTCTCTTAGCTATGCGAGCTTGAGAAGTGAGTGAATGATCTAAATGAGAGACACAATCTCTCTATTTATACACTGACTTGACCTGCCAATAATCCACTGGGGCCAACTTGCTAATCAAGCCTAATAACCCAACCACATGTGCTAACTAGGGCCAAACCCACACTGATGGTCTAATAACCCATCAATACAAATGACGACACTTGTCGATGCACATGTCGACACTTACAAATACAAATGGCGACACTTCCAATCAGAGGAATAATACATCTCTATGGGATATACAATAAAGTACAAATGTAATACATAGAAGAATATTTTCCGAAGTTACAAATACATCAACACTATCCATATGTTTATGCTGCAATATATTCATATTTTAGATCCTCAACAACATAATTTGGGCTGTAACTTAGGTGCTCATTCATCCTTGGTGCACCAGAAATATCTTCTCTCAAAGTTTCATCCTTCTCCAACTCATGAACCCAAACATCTGAGGGCTCAACCATGCCAATATTTTCATCAGACGTGGCTGCCACTTCAGTTGGACGCATAGGCATATAAAAAACAGAAATTACTAACTCACCATGTGTCATGTTCTCCTCCTTATGTGGTGGAATTATGATGGCTTGTTCACCCACCCATTCCTCAGCTTCACACCTTACTGAGATGTTCTTAATTTCTGCTTCCTTGTGAGGCTCAAGGGGTGACTGTAAATATGATTTGTGTTCCTTTTTTGGATAAGATCCAAAAGATGTCTCACCATCATCAATCTTCCCCTTCTCTTCTACACTTATCTTGAAATCAACCACAAAGAAATTGGGAGTGATTTCACCTTCCACATTACCAACAATCAAATGTTTGACTGCTGGATCTTCCACTGTGCATTGACCTTCTTCATCTACTTCAGTATTAAGGGAACTTGTACTTGCAGCAATCTCATCAAATGGTATCTCTATGTCACCCACATAGAGAGATGGACATCCATCAGAAGATGTCTCCTAAAAAATTGGGAACCCATCAATAGGTACTTCTTCACAACATCCATTAATAGATGCTTCTTTAGAATTTGAGCAACTATTAATAGATTCCTCTTCTTGGAATCCATTATTAGCTACTCCCTGATCCATAATTTGTTCATCCTTAGCAGAAATGGTGATGAATTCTTCATGCTTACTCCCTTTGGAAGATCTACTTGAAGAAAATCCAAACAATCTCATGAAGCTAGAGGATGCAGTTGGCTGATTTTTTCTTCCTTCTTCTTTACTCACAGAGGTATTACAACTTGGTTTCTCAATGAGTAGTTTGCTTCTCTTTATTAAATCCAAATATCCATCCTTGAGCTCAAATCCAAATCTATAGTAAAAATAATCTCTGGAAGAAATGGCCTTACCAATCTCTTTCCCCAAGGCTAGATACTCCCGGTAGTGGTGGGGCATGTTTTCACTTGCAGATATCATTTCTGTCACATCTTTCATCGGTTTAGCCATCGATGGTTCATCCCATTGGTATATGTACATATGGTCACAAATGTAACCATCCTCTACTATTGGTAACTGAAAATATCTGATAGAGAACACCTCTTCTTCATACTATTCAAATTCTTCTTCCATCATTGGTAGGAGCCTCATACTGCAACATTGAAGATTTGATCTGCATTATTCTTCACCAAAGAGATTATTTCTTTCCACAGGGGTGGAGGAAAGTGCTCTGATACCACTGTAATATCCCAGCCAAGAATTGGCCAGAATACTAACTCCAACTTTCAAATTGATCAGGATTTTAACTAGTAAATTTTAGACAGTTTCTTTATGGTGTGCAGGGTGTAAGTGAGGAGTATTGGCACACTGATCAAGGATGGTAGGGATGACTTTTGATTCTGGATTTTATATGGAAAATTTGCAGTAGAAAGATAAGTCAGGGACAAACTCCGAGTCCTATGCACAAGGTACTGGAGCCTTTCACTTTTCAACAACAGATAAGTATGTTTCCTACTTCGAGGCTTCCTGGGCTTCCATCATATGCATACTAGACTAGGAATTGATTCTGGATGGCAGTAAGGGTTATATCAGTCAGTATACTTTGTAAGAAATATTGGCACAGGTTTCATATGAGTTTGGGAGGTTACAGGTCGATTTGGAGGCAAACTAGCCAAGGGCGCTACTGGGGATTGCTCAACCAGGAGGTTTACATATTCCTCCAAACATTGTCAAATGCTTCCAAAAACTAAGGGAGTGGGCTAGAGTTGCTTGTGTGATGTATTAAAATACTCATACAACTTACAGAAATGAAAACTGATGCTCAGATAAAGAATAGCAGTAAATATGGCAAAACTAAGTTATTTAAAATTGCTCATTGAGTTAGTCTTGCATTCCTGATTCTCTAATTGCCTTGAAGGCTTACTAAATTTTGTTCTAAAGCATTTAGATTATTCTTATAAATGTTCATTAATAGTCACAGGTCGAAAATTGAAGTCCAGAATGCATATCTGATATCTTATTACATTCAGAATTACAAGGAGCCTCACAGGCTAAGAAAAATCTTACACACTGAGAGAGAATGAGTGTAAGAAGTAGGGAAGTGAATGTAACTCTGATCTGAAGCTGATATTTTACTGTCAACAGGTCTGATAACTGATATGAATGTTGCACTGATCTTCGTGGAGTGTCCTATGCGTATTCACTGAGTTATCTTCCTTCTACTGGGTGATCTTCTCCAAAACTAACTCCAATGGTATTGAATGAGTGTGATGCTATCTGGATGCTTATGAATATTCAACAATGTACTGATATGGATCTGATTGATGAATGACTGAAAAATTTCTTACAGCAGGAAGAGGTCTGTACATAAATACTCCAGACTCTTCAATGGCTCTTCAAACTTGATCTCTAATTGTA
The DNA here is from genome assembly GCA_027924585.1 of Larix kaempferi. Taxonomy (NCBI): domain Eukaryota; kingdom Viridiplantae; phylum Streptophyta; class Pinopsida; order Pinales; family Pinaceae; genus Larix; species Larix kaempferi. The sequence goes on from BSBM01000608.1 coordinate 3,729,162, forward strand.
CTAGTAAACTCCACCTTCCTCTAAGCTAGTTTGTCCACCAACTAGTACTAGAACTCGAATTATTCCATGAATTAGAGGGCTTGGACCTACAATAAAACTCTCATAGCTGCCATGGAGAAGAATATATCAGAATAGAGAAGAAGAAGAAAGAATAATGGGTTTCATCTCCCATTGGATGGCTAGGGCGCATCACCTTGCCTTGAGATGCTAGAATGCTTCACTCATAAACTCACAATGACAAAAGTTGTGAAATGGAGTTGGAATCCTTCTTTTATAGAATTGAGTGTGACCTGCTGAGCAAGTTGAATAGCTTGGTGACCTATGAGAATAGGTAACCCATGAGTGGACATACCTTCTTTGCTTTTTCCTTACAAGCTTTTCTCTCCTTTAGAAATTGTGCCCCGCCTTTGTCTCCACATGTTTCTTGCTTTGTAAAAGTTTCCTGATTTGTAAATTGGTCTTCATTTTGGAAATTGCGCCCTCCTTCTGCTTTTCTAGTTGTTTCCAATTTGAAAACTGGGCTCTCCTTTAGAAATTGCGCCCTCATTGGCTTTTTCTGGTTGTTTCCACTTTTCTATTTTTGGCATGTTCATACACCTTCTTTGATTTTCCTCTGTTGCTATTTTCTTGCCTCCAGTTCTAATTTGGAAACCTTATCCTCTTATGGGGGCACCCTCTTGGCCCACTTGCCCAATTATTTTAGGAATATTAATTAAATGAATTAATTTAAATTAACAAAATTAATTCCTCCCTTGGACTTAGGCTAATAATTACCAGAATTAATTTAAATTAAATTAATTAATTCCTCCAACAAAACTTAGGATAAAATTTATTATATAGCTACAGGATTAAATTATCATTTATCTGCCTAGGGAAATAATGTCCCCTTTTACCCATAGTCAGTGAATTAGCCCAAAATTGTGGACATGACAGAGTTCAAGCCCCATGTTTGTGTGAATGAGTGAGCTAAGCTAATTTGCACAAGATCGAAGAAATAAGCAAGAAACAATAAGATATAAAACTAATGCTAACTTTAATCAAATTGCCTCGACTAATAATCTCTATGAAATAGAAAGAATGATGTAGTTTAACTTCTAGTGAAAACTAAGAGGCTCGTTGAACATGCAAGAAATTACCTTTAACTTAAATAAAAAATGACTTCTTTACTTCCTATCTTGAGCTAAGTTATGTAATTACTAAAGATAGCCCTGCAAGACACCTCAAATAAGTTATTCTGAAAAGATAACCTATCTATAATGCGCCAAATCAACAAAAATAAGAGAGGAATCGCCATAAATATTGTTGTTGAGGGAAAATTCACCATCACATCATTCCATATATGCATCAGATTAAGGAGCGTTAGTCTTCCACACAGCCCTCAGTAAAACTCTCGTTCAGTCAATGAGGAACCCAGTAAAGGAAGATGCCTTTTTAGAAACGGTCATGGAAAGCATATCGAATGGGCGCTCTCTGTCTTATACGGCGCAACCTTTTACTCCTAAAGGGGGCATCTCTGCAATGTTGCGAATACAACGAATAAATGCTTCCTCCCTCTATTGATTCATTGTCATAGCAATGGTATGCTAATCGGTCTTGTTCCAGGCAGTCCCAATAAAGTCGTTGGTAATTTTTTCTCTCATCCACGCTCCACCAAAAACTAGAGGCTCACGACCATGTCTTGTTTCCGCATTCTCTGTCTTTACCAGAGCAAGTATTATCTCGTGCAGTCACAAAATTGACCATGGAACATAACAGTAGGGTCGGGCCAACTACGACGTATTTCATGCCAACTTATGAATTCACTGCAAGCAATGACCTCGACTTCCAAGTGGAATGTTGCACGCACCAAGACTATAGCTACTCCACTCCATCAACTGCACTGCTACTCCACTCCATTGACTGCAATGAATAATGTCCATCGACTACAATGCTACTCCACTTCATCGATTGTCATGAATAATGTCAAGACAATGTCAGGGAAAAGAGATAAAAACTTGTTTTGGACCATAAGAAGATGTAGTATAAAGCTTAGCAAAGCATTGAATCCCATTCCTGTCTTCAAATCTATAACATAGTTCAAAATAAAGCAGCACTAAAACATAACCTAAACATAATAAATCTTTTTAAAAAAATACAAAATCAAATCATAAAAATTTAAAATAAATCATTAACAATTTTCAAAATATCTTAAAACAAACCTCTCCATAGCATGGTCCATAATTGGAAACATTATAAAGTTATTCATTTTTTTATTTATGATGGTACACCAAATATTATTACACCAATGGAGGGGAGGTAATTCATCTTGATCTCATATTTCCATCCAACATTAAAATGGATTTCTTTATTTTTCTTTTAGGTGATTTTTTTTATTACAATTAGGAATTCTCACACCTAAAGGATGGGTTTATAACTTAAGGTCAGCCCAATATTAACTAAAAGAACGATTGGCCACCCTGAAGATGTTATCCTATCCTTAATTCCCATTTGGATGGCTCCATCCTCAGTCCTTGACTTGTAGGAATTGCATAAGTGACCTGTGGTGACTTAACCTCCACAAATACCAACTCCCCTACTATTACAAGCTTCTTCAAGGCGATTCTACACTTCACTATTTTGTTTGAATTCTTCTTTGATATAGAATCCAAACCTCGAGGGTTTATCCTAGTCTTTGAATGTAAAACAATATTAGGTAGATTTGCATTTAATGCACCCTCGTCAACATGAAAATCAGTTTGACACTCCTTGTTGCCACTCAATCACCCTCTATTTCCCGTGGAACTAGCCCGGTGATTCTTACCAAGAATTGATTTCTGGGAGCAATGATATATTTATTATCAACGTTGGAATCATTGTACAATGCTATTCTTCCTTCCACTATTATTGTACTGAGTAAAAGGAGGTGCTCTACAGAATCTATGTTGGTTCATAAAATAAAATATTATGAAAAGTAATTAAAAAATAGGTGTTCGTTTATAAAATAAAAACTTAAAACTTAAACCCGGATCTATCAATCAAGAAAGATCAAATTTCTTGAATTTAAATTTAAAAAAGAAATACACCTCAAGAAATTGGATCCCTCTCGGTACTTAATAGATACGGGTTTAAGATGGATCTATGCTGATAATTATTCCTATTCTACAGTTAGTAAATCCTTCATCCCTGAAGCATCTGAAAAAAACATATTAACTGAGCAGTGAAGAAACAGAGAGAACTCGTCTAGAACTCTTCTATCCAACTAGGAGAGTTCACTTCCACTGATATATTCATTGCATATCTCACAAAATCTATGGTTATTATTGTTGGAGCATGCGCCGACGTCAACACGGGTAGGCTGACATTCATGAACGGACAATGCTAACGTAATGAACGAAGAAATTTGTACGGACAATGCTAACGTAATGAACGAAGAAATTTGTACGGACAATGCTAACGTAATGAACGAAGAAATTTGTAGCGATCAATAAGCACACACAGTTAAATCCGCTCAGGGTCCAATACGTATTATTTTTTTTGACGTTTTGGGATTTTATATTACTCGTCTGAAAACGTTTTGTTTAAAATTTTAACTGTCTTCTCAAAAAATTATTTTTCAATAATTTAATTTTGTTGATTTTTTTTAGAATTTTTTTTTTTTGACTTTTTTATATTAAAATTAAAATAATCATTATTAATATGTATCACTATCCATTAACTTGATTCACATTCATTTTATTTACCATTTATGTATTAAATTAATATTGTATAAAAAATAACTTAAAAAGAATAAATATGAATACACTTCATAATACGCAAAAATAAATAAATAATGAAGCAAAAAATAAACAAAAAATGGTTTTATAATTTCGCACAATTATATATATAAAAACAAAACAAATATCACATAATTATTTTTGTTTGCAAAATTTTTATCATAAAATGGAGGTAAGAGTTACATTATATTTGAATTGAATCAATATGCCCACTTGAAAGCTATATATCTATGCGCTAGTCATTATTGTTATAAAAGATGCTTAAGTCTTTGTAAATATATGGCACATGTAATCATAATCCATATTTTTAAATAGATGTAAGTCTATGTAAATATAGCTCTACAAAATATAGCTCTATATGCATTTTTTTGTATGTATGGTTTATTCTACAAACTTCATAGGCAATTTTCATTCCAAATGTTGCATTATGCATCTCTCACTGAAATTGAACCATGAGAGAAATATAAGAGATGTTCATTTCAATTTCAATGGGAGTTGGAGAATTAACCAATACTCTTCGAGTCCAAATCTACATAAATTATTTAAATTATGGGATAAATGACTAAATACATTAGACGCTCATTGCACTAATAAAAAAAAAGAGTTTTCCTGTTTTTAGGAAAAATCAATGCAACTTCCAAATGGAAAGGCATGAAAATAATTATAATTTAATAGATGTTTCTATTTTTTTAATAAATGTATTGTTTGGAAGTTGGAATTTAGAAAGTACAGATTAACAACTCGATGCAACTTGTGCATGGAAATAATTTTAATTTAATAGATGTTTGTATTTATCTAATGAATGTATGCTTTCTAAGTTGGAATTTAGAAATTATAATTTATATAGCATAAATATATTAATATTACTATTAAATTAGTAATATAATAACATTTTAAGAATTTGTTGTTCTTAAAAAATAGTAGTAATATAATGACCATGTAAAATTTTTATTACTCTTCAACACTCTTCATAAAAGAGGGTTAATTGAAATTTTAAACTGAATTTGACGGTCAAAATGCCTCATAATGGCCATTTTGCCCATCAAATTCCATCACTAAGGTCCCCGAGAAACATTTAATACTCTGCCGCTGAAAACCTAATATTGGCGATAAACAAAGACCGAGCAACAAGTTCGCTGTTCAATACGGCAAGAAGAGGGGGCTCCAATCCAATAGCCTCACTGAGTTTCTAATTGTCACAGGTGGCTGACTTTTCACACCCATTGTCGCCGCTAAAAATATGACTGCGGGCCCTCTCAAATACCGGAAGTTAAAGTTGGAGGTACGTCCAAAGAAGAATGACAGGCCACCACGTACCACTAATTCCTCCATTAGTTACAGTCAAATTCTTGGAGATGATGAGAAAGAATACGGGTACTTTTCAGATGAGCGGCATCTACAAAAGAAAATCATTTTCAAAAGAAAATCATTTTCAAAAGAAAACCATTTTCAAGATTTAGCGTGTGGCTCAAGGATGCTGCTGGTGTGTGTGGTGAGTCTGATGAAGTCACGGAGACTATGTGTTTCTGTAACTTACCAATGCTCATCAAAGCACCACTGTGCTTTTAATGTGACTCTAAAACTGCTAAGATTTCGTTTCGAGAAAATTGTTTTTTAGATACTAATGTGTTTGAATTTTTAGAATCTCAAATAATAGTATTAATTATGTATAATTGGATTTTTTAGGGTGTTGAATTCATTTAAATATTTAAAACAATAATTTAGTCAATACAAATGACCAAATTTTTTAATTTCATATTCCAACCAAATTTTGATCAAATGGACAAAATTGTCGCACTTTTTTTTTCCAAAGAAAAAGTCGTAATTTTATTTCAAATGAATTGAACAAAATTACAATCTGCACATGTAGTAGAATCATAGAGATCCCTACATTATCACATATTTGCTGTTCTTGTTTCTGTCAGGTCTAGAGACCCATACATACCCAAAATAATGCTGACCATACAGCTCACAAATTGCCGGTTACAAATACCAAAATAGACTCAAAATGTAATAATTCCTATCAAACGATACTATATCTTAGCTGCCCGAAGGCACCAAGCAGAACAGATGTAAACTGCCAAATGCTCCATGTAAGATCCACCAAACGCCTCAAATAGGCCTATGATAATCTCTCTATGCAAAAACAAAAACCATAAAGTAAATCGAACCAGAACTGTAGTGTAATCTGAGCAACAGGTACCAATCAATCTCCCGCCCTGTCCTCCAATGCCTCACTGAAAGGCCGATGGTAATAACTGTAGGATGTAGCAGTAGTATGTAATGTGATTCGCCATGTGCCGTAATTTAGACGTTGCTGCAACGCTTCTTTGGAAAGAAAGTCGGCCATGCCATTTCTCTCCCTGTAAACATGTGTAATTTTTAAAAGATTAAAGTTCTGCTTTAACCGTAAAACATCTTCCAGTATAGGTGAGAGAACCATCACATTGCAGTGTGTATGCTCATTGGCCCAATCTATAACAATCAGTGAATCACCAAAAATCTGAAGTGAAAGACAACCCTGTTCTAGCGCAAATAACAGCAACAGTCTAAGAGACATGATTTCTGCATAGTTGTTTGTACCGCTCCCCAATCCAGCTGCTATCTGAAAATAATGTGAATCAGATTTATGTAGCACGATCGCCCCCCCCGCACACCAATAGATCCATTGATGCCCCATCGAAAAAAGCCCCTGGTATTGTTTTATCGATCGTTTCAGCAATCACAGGACGTGTTCTAATCGGAATGGGAGCAGTCTTGTAATGAGCAATGATCGCTACAGCTTGTGCCACTACTTGCTCAATCGGGACTCTACATTCCTGGAAGATCAGCCTGTTACGAGTGATCCATAGCCCCCAGGAAAAAATGCATGGGGCCGCACAGATGCTTGAAGACTGTTGTTCCGACCACCAATGATGGAATGCCTCATTAACATTCTCACCCCTCCAACGTGAATTGAGATCCAAATAATGGCAGATACGTGTCCAAACCTCTTGGGAGAAACGACAGTGAACAAAAATGTGTGAAATAGTCTCGTCCTCCTCCCTACATAGGGGACAAAAACCCGGGCCCTGTAGGAATCGTCGCTTCAGAACATCCCAGGTGGGTGCCTTTTGTTCCAAAATCGCCCAGAAGAGAAGTTTGGCTTTACCAGGGCAATTAAGCTTCCACAGAGATTTCCACCACCACTCCACAGCCCTGTTTTGCACCTCCACATTTAACTGTGTATATCCAAGTTTTGGTGTGTAAGTCCCAGAGGGATGGTAATCCCAGATAAGTTCATCAGGCCTGTCAGTCAGACGGATATTAGAGAATCTTAATATCCGAATATAGTCCTCCCATTCCCCGATCATGTCCTCAGGAACTGCTAGACGCTGGGCAGAGTACCACCCCTGGTGCATTAGAGTGGATAATCCCGGGTAGTGCGATATCCGCTAAGAAGTGATAACCCCGAGCTGCCAGAAAGGTCCTTAAGGCCACCGGCAGTACATGTCCCCCCCTACATCCGACCCATGGATCCAGTCCAATACGAAGTGAATTCCCATTTCCAATTCGCCACACAAGACCCGATCCCACAAGCTGAAAATGCTGAACCACCGCTTTCCAAACCACAGAGCAATTTGCTCTCGCCTTGTTGCCCAGCCTAATCCATTCAAGTAAGGTTAAGGGAGCAATGTATTTGTGGTATACCACCCTGGTCCAGAGGCTCCGAGTATGGATAAGTCGCCATACCACCTTTGCCCCCAACGCTTTGGCAAAGAGAAAGATATTCTTTAAGCCCCAGCCTCCCAGTGCTTTGGGGATTGCTATCAAATCCCATCTAACCCACACCAAGGCTCGATTCACACCCTTACCCTTCCAAAGGAAGGCAAAAACCAACCGACGGATCTGCTCCAAGATACCTCTGGGAATCCAAGCAAGTGACATCCAGTAAACTGGTATTGCTTCCAATACAGATTTAACCAGCACCAGTCTCCCAGCCCGCGAGAGCCATTTTTGACTCCAACCATGCAGTCTCCGCTCCATTTTGGCAATTAACCAGAACCAATCTGCCTTAAGATATGCATTAGGTTTTAAGTGAAATCCAAGATATTTCAAGCCTTCATCAATATCCATAATCCTATAGGGGAGTCTGTTGGCCAATCTGTTCTTCTCCTGCTCATTTAAGTGCGAGCATGAGATAGTTGATTTATCAATATTCACTAGCATGCCCGTGGCTACTTGCAGTAAATTGAGTCCTTCGACCACCTTGTCAATATCCTGTCTCGAGCCATCACAAAATAGAAGAATATCGTCAACAAATAGGAGATGTGTGATATACAGTACCTGTGTAATGGAGATGCCACGAAAGGATCCTTCAGCTCGTGCTTTCAGGATAAAACGACTGAGGCCCTCAGCAACTAGGAGAAAAAGCAGCGGTGAAAGTGGGCAACCTTGTCGTAGCCCCCGGCCTGCATGGAAGAAAGGGCTAGCCGAACCATTTATCAGAACAACAAAACTTACCGTGGAGATGCAGGCCATAATCCATCGAACAAATTCATAGCAAAAGCCCAGATGTGTGAGAAGCATCCGGATATAGAGCCCGCTGACCCTGTCGAATGCTTTAGAGAGGTCAATCTTAATCACTGCTCCCTTCTGCTTCTGAACCTTTAGTGTGTGTAAACCTTCTTGTGCAACTCCAATGGCCTCGTGAATTTGCCGACCTTCCAAGAATCCAAATTGTTCACATGAAATATGCTGTGACAGGATATTTTTTAATCTCCTCGCCATAATCTTGGCTATGATCTTATATATGCAATTGCAGAGTGAGATAGGTCTGAAATCCTCAAAATGATCAGGCTTGTCGATTTTAGGGATGAGAGCAATAAATGTCGAGTTGAAGGGACCATGAACAAAGCCAGCCTTTCTTGATTCTTCCACCACAGCCAATAAATCCTCCCCAAAACAGTCAAAGAATCCCAAAAAAAATTCAATAGGCCAGCCATCAGGCCCTGGGCTTTTATCCTTCTGGCAGGATTGCATAACCTGCAAGAGTTCACTCGGAAGCACCTCCTCCATCAAAAGTTTGTTCTCTTCTTCCCCCACAAAACGTGGAAAAAGCTGTGCCATCCTGATAACCTCAGCAATGGAGGCCCCAGGTGGAGCGGTGAATAAGTCTTCGTAATGTCGAACACCCATCTCAGCCAAACCATCAAAGCTGGAGACCCGTTCCCCTTCAGTTGAAGATAATTCCCAGATTGAGTTAGTGAATTTTCTCCCCTTAGCATATGCTTGGAAGAATTTTGTGTTCTCATCCCCACATTGTAACCAAATCGCCCGACTTTTCATTCTCCACTGCTCTTCATGCTCACTCAGTAACACATTCCTGCTACTCTCCCAGCCCAGTAGCTCACCTTTCTGCTGTTCATCCAGAAAACCCATACCCTGACAATGTAGCAGTCGATCAATATTCAACTCAGCATCCCTCAGGATTTGATCATCTTTAACCCTTTTAGCAGTGGCCCAGTGAATAGTGGCCTCTTTAATATGCTTGAGATTGTGTTGAAAGTGAGCGCCCGCATGTTCCTGTGACTCCATAGGTCGATGAACCCACTGTTGCTGAACTAATTTGAGATAATCCTCCTCCTTCAACCAGCTAGGATTGAACTTGAAAGGACTAGGGGGTTTGTTTCTACTGCCTCTTAATTCCAGTAAGATGGGACAGTGGTCAGAGACCCCCCCTGACCCAACCCATTGCTTGACAACATCAACCCCCAGTGCCAACACATCCGCCACCAGAAACCTATCCAGTCTTTTGGCCACCCTTTGTTCCCCTGTTCTCTTATTCCTCCACGTCGGGGTTAACCTGGTTGGCTGTAAGTCAAGAAGATCCTTCCCGGTGAAGGCTTGAATGAAGAAGTTAGCTAATGGATCCGGAGCAGCTCGAGGCCCCCAAACTTCAGATGTCCCCAGAGAAAGGTTGAGGTCTCCACCCAAGATCACATCCCTTCCGTCAAAGAGATCCATGCTAAGCAAGGAGTCCCAGAAGCCAGCCCTATTCAAATAGGGTCCATAGATATTGAGAATTGTTAACATCCTACCAATCTCTGCATCCCATACTTCCAACCCAATACCAGAAGAGATACCCCAAGAGCTATCATATCTGCAGTTCTTCACCTTCCACCCCGTAGCCAGCCCTCCAGATCGACCACGTGCATCCACCCCCACGAACTTCCAGCCAGGTAGCAATGTTTCCAAAACTCTAACCACCTCCACACTGCCGCCCAATGTTTCTTGTAGTAGTAGTATATCAGGTTGATTTAAATCCACCAACCTCCGGAGTGACGATTTTTTAATGGGGCTCGCCAACCCACGGCAGTTGAATGACAGTAATTTCATATGTAATCCCCTTCCAGGGTTTTCGCTGCTCTAAGTGCCCATTCAATAGAGGATTGTGTGCCCATAACCAAATCAACTTTTGCCCGATCTTGTGCTTTTGACAGATGAGATTTCCGTCCCCGGCCTTTCCCCAGAGTGCTAACAGCCAATTCAGGAAGACCCCTGCCCCCCGAATCATCAGCAGAGATCACCCTATTCCTAAGTGCATATCGGATACTACGTCCCACAGAATTGGGAGAGGGTAGAGTGGATACAAGAGGTGGCGTGTAAGCACAATCCGTGACAGGTATTAAACAAGGAGCTACATTGCTGAGTGATATAGGACTGTCAGGAGGATGAGATTTTAAGCATACCCCCCCCAATTCAGGCGAGACAGAAAATAAAGAGACATCAGTAGAGAAAAGATGAGACCTACCCGGGGAATTAGTGGAATAACCCCGCCGAGAGATTGCCTGCGCTTGAAGCTTCCTGGCTGCAGCCCGAGTCAAAGGTGTCGTGTTGCCCAATGCAGACCCAACAACAACCGTCTCCTTGCTCCCAAAGTTGTCCAAACCCGCATTCTTCAGGGTTTTCATCCCGGATCCCTGTATTCCACACGATGCCACTGGTAGTGTCGGTACCTGGGCAGCCCCAGTGTCAATAGTAGTCACAAATTCCCTATCCCCTGCCATCTGTGGACTCCCCTTCTGCGCAGGATCAGTGCTAACAGCTGCTTCAGATACAACCGGCGGTCTGCTACCCCGAAATGGTAGCGTGCACCCTGCAACCAGGTGTCCATGGGCGTGGCAACGGTGGCATCGAAACGGCACCCCCACATAGTCCAAAATCTGTGTGAATTCCCCATCCTTCGTCTGAATCTTGATCTCAGCCGATAGCCCCAGCCTAAGATCGATCTTGACCAAAATCTTTGCCACCGAATAGATACCAGTTGCAGTATGGGAATAATCAGCACAAATGTATTCACCAAGGAAATTCCCTATGGCTGCAAATCTTGCTTCATTCCAGAGATGCATGGGAAGCCTCGGTAGCTTCACCCATATAGGTTCTCTGTCAATTCTTTCAGTTTTGGAATCAAAGAAGGGCGACCATCTTTTCAGCACAATGGGAACGCCCAACATTGTCCAATGACGGCCTAAAACAGCTTCTACCTCTCCAAAATTCGCCAAGATAAATGAGAACCAACCCTTTGACAAAACCCTGATCTCAGGTGCAGTGACTACCAGGTCCATCCAATGCTCGGCCGCCCATCGCTGTAGGAAACCCCGCCCGAGCCTCTTTCCACGGACATGTCCAACCACCGCAATGCGGGAGAAATCCTCAGCCTCCTCCATCGAGACATCTACTCCCATCACCAATTTGTCCTTCCTATGCCGATCCTTGACCTTATTGACAAAATTTTTATGCGAAGCCGCCTTAGCAGAAACCTTTGCACGAGGAATAATCAGAGATTCAACGTCAGGGAGTAGTTCTCCATCCCCAGGTGCCGCCGCTGCAGTTGCACTAGTTGGGTGTCCCTGGCCTCCACTGGCCTTACCCCGTTCCTCGACGTCACGGGGTTCCACCGACAGAAGTGGATTTCCGACAGAGAGGGAAGCCGACAGAAGTGGATTTCCGACAGAGAGAGAAGCCGGTCCGCCACCCGACCGCTTGTTTTCACACCCAGCCAGTGTATCGAGCCAATCCTCTCGCCGAGCTTCCGAAGGTAATGGAAAATTTGTAAATGGCCCCATTTGGGGTTGCAGCGTCCGCCCCAGAAGACCCGCCAAGTCTGGCCTGTCCCTAATGCCAGCAGAAGCAAGATCAAAAATCCCAATGCCACAGTCCCCATCCGAGGTGTAGTCCACCTCCTGCTCGTCGCCGCTCCCCATACCGACCCAGCGATTCCCCCACGGCAGGCAAGACCGAGCCCCAACCGTGCAGTCAGCCAAGTTGACGAAAGCCAACCCGGTTATGGTCCGAGCCCCTATCCACCAATGAATGTGCAGCAAACCTCCGCAAACGTTTCGCTCAGCCGCAGATTACAGACATCACCAGCCCTCCTCTCTAAATAACACTCCGTTACAGAGTAAACAAATACCAGGGTCCCGAAGACACCAGAACGGAGCACTCTCAGCCACCAATTACAAGATCAAGAAGTAAAGCAATAACAGGGCCATACAGCTTCAGTCGTCGAGATGCTGGTCCAACCACATCGCTGATAGTCGAGCTTCCTCAATCCCTGTTCACCAGGCTGCCCACGCCCTAAACCAGTCCATACCACCGCCATGTCCAGAATTTCTGGGAGCCCAATTCATTTCTTGATCTGTTTCTTGGAGCCGTTCCGTTACTTCCATCTTTATCATTATTATACTAAAGAAAATTGTCGCACTTTTAAAAAGCTTCTTTATAATAATTAATTTGCCTACTGGATTTGGTCCGTATGAAAAAATATAATATTCGATGATGCGAATATATTTTTCAATATTTCTTATTTCTTGAATGTAGATCGGATGGTAGGTATTTGTTTGGATTTTTCAATCATTTAACGTGATAAAAAATTGGAAAGTATTTTCAATTTTCAAAATGTGCCTATTTCTTCTATTTAAAATAATTTCGTTTTGAACTTTGAAACATATTATTATTTGTAAATGATATGGTTTATGTTACAATAGTGTAAGTTACATGGTTGGAGTTATTACGACTACTTGTATAAATAAAAATAAAATAAATCTGTGTATGAGTTTTGTTAGGATCTTACTTTAATCTATCTTTTTATAGAAATATCTTATCTACTCACTTTTATATATATTAAATGTTTTAGTTTTATTTTTATGGTTTTCTTTGCTTAAGGTGTACTTTTATTTAATATATAATAAAAATTATTTTAAAAAAATATATAAATGAAAGAAAAGTAGTATATATATATATATATATATATATTTCCATCACCCTAGTGGGTACAAGGAGGAATGGGTTTCCAACGAGAATTCTTTAAGGATATATTTTATTTATGTCTGGGAATGTTTAAAATTTGATAGGGGAGTGTGTTTGATGTGTTGTGGAGGTGAAGAGATTGATGTGATATATTTAATGTGAATTTTTTTATGAAATTAAATATATATATTTTTATAGGTAAGATTATTTGAAAATGTAAATATGAAATAACTAATCTTTAAAAATTAGTAAACCCATATTTTATTAGCACATTAAATCAATAAATCACGATATTTACCATTTTAGTGTTTATATAATGTATGTGAATCTAATTTCCTAGGAGGAATTAGGCTAAACCAAAGTGTATTCTCAATTTGTATTTATTATTGAGATAAGCTTGTTTAATTAGCAAGTTAAATATTGCTTTCTCTAATATATGTGGATGATCTAATTGAGAGAATTTGTATGCATTACTTCACTTTGCAACCAAGTTTCTAAACATTATAGGAAATAGAAATTGCAAACTTACATTACACTATGAACATGTGAGAACAAAAATTATGATAATTGGTCTACCTAGGTCGACGATGAAAGATATTTTAACACAGCGTACATAAATCTCAACTAAAGCATTTATCTCAAAGCACATATTATTTGGTTCTTGAAATAATATTCGTGCATCCTCGGGGCCATAATCAAAATCTGCTTGATCTTTGAGCATTATTGGATTGCTTGACTTAAGTTGTTTCGTAACATAATTTGTGGTTGTCTCTACATTCTTGGTTCATATAGTAGCATCCCTCTTTGTCACCTAATTCTCTCACTCTTTTAACTCCATAGATACTCCCTCTCCTCAACTTCCTCTTTCTAGGATTTCATTAATCACTATCCCTCTCTCCTTATATATTCATCAATTATCAGTAATTTCTGACCTCATAAGAAATTCATCAACCATTTTAATGCTCTCTAAATCCCCCCCCATATTCTAGGTCTTTTCACATTCTGCAACTTACCATTGCCATCTCTAGCCACTCCCCCATGGCACAAGATATCTACTTGATCATGGGAACACGACTAAGTGACAAAAATCCCTCTTCTACCCACTGGATCTTAATTCAAAGTGGGATTTCTATTACCATTCTTCCTCGATCTCCTTTCTTAAAATCTACCTCCACTCAAGAGAAGGATTGATGATACTTTGCACAAAATTATTCTTTGTATCCATTAACAACACTATCTACTCAGAATTCCATTTCTCACGTAATCCAATGGTTGAATCAATGTAATGCCGCAAGGTTAGTAGTATTCTAATTAATTCTCTTCTTCTATGGATCTTGATATTTTGGGGATTTAAAAGTATTTTAAACCATTTATATAGGCTTACAGGGAGCTTGCACTAGAAAAACTCATACTGGTCATTAGAGGGTCCATCATATAGCACAAACTCTCTACACATCAATGAGTTCCATTCCCGCAACTCTGATTCATTGAAGACAAAATCCTTGAACCTCTTCTCCCATCAATATTGGATCTTGTATTTGTAAATCCCCCTACTTATTCAACAACTATTTCCCTTTGAGGCGAGATCTCAGCAACATAACCATTTGTTGGAGTTTAGTTGAGATCAAGATTCTCATGCAAGGGCCAACAAAATACCATTGTAGTCTAGATGCATTGACATTTTCAATCCTCCCAAATGGAAGAATGTCTCACCCAAAGCACAACCAAGGACAATGTAGTATGGGGAAAATGCTCTAGGATGGACACAACTAACAACCTATTGTCATAGTGGTATCTTGAAATTGCTTCATTCATAGTGGTATCTTGAAATTGCTTCTGGAATTGCTTCATTCATAGTGGTATCTTGAAATATGGTTTCCTTTGGTTCTTCATGGTCATCAACAGGTGTCTTCCTTGATTTGATGTATGCTGAGTCTTCATCAAATCTTACACCCCTGCTGATGTCAATCTTCTTGAACCCTGGAAAGTATATTCTGTAAGCCTTCGAGCTTTCATTGTAACCCACAAAGATACCCTTCTTTCCTGAAGGATCTAGCTTAGTCCTATTTTCCTTTGGAATATGTGTATATACTGGACAACCAAATATTCTGAGATGGCTGACTTCAGGTTTCTTACCAAAGAAGACCTCTTCTGGTGTCTTATTGTCCAATATCTTTTGAGGTGTTCTATTCTGCACATATACAGCTGTCCTAGCTGCTTCTGCCCATAGATGCATAGGAAGATCTTGGTCATGAAGCATTTCCCGTGTTGCTTCCATGATAATTCTATTCTTCCTTTCTACAACTCCATTTTGTTGTGGATTGTAAGGAGCATTAAACTCCCTCTTAATCCCGAAATCACTGCATACCTTCTTGAAATCACCTGAAGTGAATTCTCCGCCATTGTCGGATCTGAATGTCTTGATCTTCTTGTCAGTTTGATTTTCCATCAAAGCTTTGAATTCCTTGAACTTATCAAACACTTCATCTTTGTTCTTCAAGAAGTAAACCCAAGCCTTCCTAGAGAAATCATCAATGAAAGAGACATAGTATACATACCCACTCAGAGAAATGGATGACACTGGACCACATACATCGGAGTGGATAATCTCCAAGATTCCTTTTGCTTTGCTTTCACTGCTTGGAAATGCCTTCTTTGTATTCTTACCTTTTGCACATCCTTTGCAATCACCTTCATGCTTTGGCTAGATTTCAGGAAGACCTTCTACAACTTTGCTTGCAATTGGTAGTGCTCTATAGTGCATGTGTGCAAGCCTTCTATGCCAAAGTTCACTTGGCTCCATGGACTCATGTACCATGGAATGTTCAGGTTGTCCTTTCAATTTGTACAATCCTCCCTCTTGCTCTCCAATCACTACTGCATCATCTATGGTCTTACCCTTTGGCCACATGAGTACTTGGCCATCCACAAATGCAACTCTCATTCCTTTTGCATTTAAGGATGATATGGAGAGAAGATTCTTCTTGAGTCCAGGTACATTTTGAACATCTTTCATTTTCAAAGACATCCCAGAGTCTAGCATGTAGGCCCGACTTCACCACTTCCTTTGATAGGATATTGATAGTCATCCCCAAGTTTCACCTTATGGGGTGACTCATATTTAGATAAATTTGCAAAAGATTCTTTAAACCCAGACATGTGTTTAGAAGCCCCACTATCAATAAGCCAATCATTACATCCATGAGAGATAGTGCCTGTGAGTGCAGAGATTAGAACATATTCATCTTCACTAGATGAGTCATCACTTTCTGCTCTAGCCTTCTTCTTGGGAGGTTCATCATCCCCCAGCAGCATGAGCATAATATTTTCTTTTATTGCCCTTCTTCTTCTTCTTGAATTTGTTGTTGTTGTTGTCTTTCTTGTTCTTGGGACAATCTGAGGCAAAGCGTCCCTTCTCATTACATATAAAACATCTTAGATGTTTCCTATTTTTATAGTGGTGAGAAGGTTTCTTGGGATGAGAATGCTCCCTCTTGAACTTTCCATTCTTGGTGTGTACTGTGAGAGATTGATCTTCATTTCCCATCTTTTCTTCTCGAGCCACAAGCCTGGCCTCTTCTTGAGAACACTCCTCCTATAGTCTATTGAAGGAGACCAATTTTATTCTTGCATAGATTCCTTGGATGAAGGAGTCCCGTGACCTAGGTAGGCCATTCAAGGTGGTCATTACAATTTCACCATTCTCCACTACTTCATCCACAGCTTCAAGTTGTTCATTGATTTGAGAGACCTTATAAAAGTAGGATTGAATGGTCTCTCCATTCTGAATCTTCACCCCTTTCAATTGGTTCCGCAGAGTCATCTTTTGATTTACGTTCTTTCCTTCAAACAACTTGGGCAAGGAGTCAAACATCTCCTTAGGTGTCTTTAGGGAAGACACATGGGGTATGAGATGGTCCTTTATAGAATCAACAATGATTCTCTTAGCCTTGACCAAGTTCTTCTTGTGTAAGGTCTTAGCCTTTCTTCTTCTGGAATTGGAACCTCTTCCTTTATGTAGTTGTCTAACTCATTCTCTTCTAGGATTAACCCAATCCTATACTTCCATGCTCGGAAGTTATTATCCCATTCAAGCTTATCCTCAAACTTGGTGTGGTGAGACATCTTAAAGAGTACTTCAAATGGAAATAGAAAAGATTTAGGTCTTACCACTTGATTTGCTGAAAACTGGATCTGGAGCTGGATTAGGGTTTGTCAGAGAAACCCTAAGAATTCAAAATGGAATTTTAAAATTCTGAAAGGATAGAAAGATGCGCCTTGATGAGCTGATCAGCCTGGTATACTCAAAAATTGAAAACTGCAAAGTTTCACCCTTCATAAATGCTTTTCAATCTCCTGGATTCACAAGGGAGGACCCTGAATTAGGGTTTGAGTTTCCCGGAGCTTCACCCAACCAAAAATTTCGATCCAAAGCTCTAAAATTTGATTTTTCCAAGGAGCTTCCAGCTATGTCCTTAGATTTCAGAAATTCCTATTTTTGTGGAAACCCTAATTTTTAGGGTCAAAACTGAAAATGCTCAGAATTGAATTATGTCTCGACAGAAAGATGCGCCCTTCCAAGGAGATTCAATTTAGCCTTCTGCCTTTGATGATCTGTGAAGAGAAACCCAAATATTAAGAAGCCCTAGCTTCCGCAGCCACACAATGCCTTCTTCTTAGGTTAGCTCTGATACTATGTTAATTTTTCGATAATTTCATTCCATTATCATAAGGATCTCTAAGAGAATAACATGTACAGCATATCTCTACAACATATCAATTATAGACACAAAAGCAATCACACAAGAGACACAGAGTTTCACCAAGGAAAACCAAGAAGGTGAAAAACCCTGCAACTTCCTCAGAGATAAGATAAGACCAAGATCACAATTATCAAACCCAATAAGATGTCTCTAGCCGATGCTCCTCCTCCTCCACTAGTGCGCCACTTTCTCTCTTAGCTATGCGAGCTTGAGAAGTGAGTGAATGATCTAAATGAGAGACACAATCTCTCTATTTATACACTGACTTGACCTGCCAATAATCCACTGGGGCCAACTTGCTAATCAAGCCTAATAACCCAACCACATGTGCTAACTAGGGCCAAACCCACACTGATGGTCTAATAACCCATCAATACAAATGACGACACTTGTCGATGCACATGTCGACACTTACAAATACAAATGGCGACACTTCCAATCAGAGGAATAATACATCTCTATGGGATATACAATAAAGTACAAATGTAATACATAGAAGAATATTTTCCGAAGTTACAAATACATCAACACTATCCATATGTTTATGCTGCAATATATTCATATTTTAGATCCTCAACAACATAATTTGGGCTGTAACTTAGGTGCTCATTCATCCTTGGTGCACCAGAAATATCTTCTCTCAAAGTTTCATCCTTCTCCAACTCATGAACCCAAACATCTGAGGGCTCAACCATGCCAATATTTTCATCAGACGTGGCTGCCACTTCAGTTGGACGCATAGGCATATAAAAAACAGAAATTACTAACTCACCATGTGTCATGTTCTCCTCCTTATGTGGTGGAATTATGATGGCTTGTTCACCCACCCATTCCTCAGCTTCACACCTTACTGAGATGTTCTTAATTTCTGCTTCCTTGTGAGGCTCAAGGGGTGACTGTAAATATGATTTGTGTTCCTTTTTTGGATAAGATCCAAAAGATGTCTCACCATCATCAATCTTCCCCTTCTCTTCTACACTTATCTTGAAATCAACCACAAAGAAATTGGGAGTGATTTCACCTTCCACATTACCAACAATCAAATGTTTGACTGCTGGATCTTCCACTGTGCATTGACCTTCTTCATCTACTTCAGTATTAAGGGAACTTGTACTTGCAGCAATCTCATCAAATGGTATCTCTATGTCACCCACATAGAGAGATGGACATCCATCAGAAGATGTCTCCTAAAAAATTGGGAACCCATCAATAGGTACTTCTTCACAACATCCATTAATAGATGCTTCTTCAGAATTTGAGCAACTATTAATAGATTCCTCTTCTTGGAATCCATTATTAGCTACTCCCTGATCCATAATTTGTTCATCCTTAGCAGAAATGGTGATGAATTCTTCATGCTTACTCCCTTTGGAAGATCTACTTGAAGAAAATCCAAACAATCTCATGAAGCTAGAGGATGCAGTTGGCTGATTTTTTCTTCCTTCTTCTTTACTCACAGAGGTATTACAACTTGGTTTCTCAATGAGTAGTTTGCTTCTCTTTATTAAATCCAAATATCCATCCTTGAGCTCAAATCCAAATCTATAGTAAAAATAATCTCTGGAAGAAATGGCCTTACCAATCTCTTTCCCCAAGGCTAGATACTCCCGGTAGTGGTGGGGCATGTTTTCACTTGCAGATATCATTTCTGTCACATCTTTCATCGGTTTAGCCATCGATGGTTCATCCCATTGGTATATGTACATATGGTCACAAATGTAACCATCCTCTACTATTGGTAACTGAAAATATCTGATAGAGAACACCTCTTCTTCATACTATTCAAATTCTTCTTCCATCATTGGTAGGAGCCTCATACTGCAACATTGAAGATTTGATCTGCATTATTCTTCACCAAAGAGATTATTTCTTTCCACAGGGGTGGAGGAAAGTGCTCTGATACCACTGTAATATCCCAGCCAAGAATTGGCCAGAATACTAACTCCAACTTTCAAATTGATCAGGATTTTAACTAGTAAATTTTAGACAGTTTCTTTATGGTGTGCAGGGTGTAAGTGAGGAGTATTGGCACACTGATCAAGGATGGTAGGGATGACTTTTGATTCTGGATTTTATATGGAAAATTTGCAGTAGAAAGATAAGTCAGGGACAAACTCCGAGTCCTATGCACAAGGTACTGGAGCCTTTCACTTTTCAACAACAGATAAGTATGTTTCCTACTTCGAGGCTTCCTGGGCTTCCATCATATGCATACTAGACTAGGAATTGATTCTGGATGGCAGTAAGGGTTATATCAGTCAGTATACTTTGTAAGAAATATTGGCACAGGTTTCATATGAGTTTGGGAGGTTACAGGTCGATTTGGAGGCAAACTAGCCAAGGGCGCTACTGGGGATTGCTCAACCAGGAGGTTTACATATTCCTCCAAACATTGTCAAATGCTTCCAAAAACTAAGGGAGTGGGCTAGAGTTGCTTGTGTGATGTATTAAAATACTCATACAACTTACAGAAATGAAAACTGATGCTCAGATAAAGAATAGCAGTAAATATGGCAAAACTAAGTTATTTAAAATTGCTCATTGAGTTAGTCTTGCATTCCTGATTCTCTAATTGCCTTGAAGGCTTACTAAATTTTGTTCTAAAGCATTTAGATTATTCTTATAAATGTTCATTAATAGTCACAGGTCGAAAATTGAAGTCCAGAATGCATATCTGATATCTTATTACATTCAGAATTACAAGGAGCCTCACAGGCTAAGAAAAATCTTACACACTGAGAGAGAATGAGTGTAAGAAGTAGGGAAGTGAATGTAACTCTGATCTGAAGCTGATATTTTACTGTCAACAGGTCTGATAACTGATATGAATGTTGCACTGATCTTCGTGGAGTGTCCTATGCGTATTCACTGAGTTATCTTCCTTCTACTGGGTGATCTTCTCCAAAACTAACTCCAATGGTATTGAATGAGTGTGATGCTATCTGGATGCTTATGAATATTCAACAATGTACTGATATGGATCTGATTGATGAATGACTGAAAAATTTCTTACAGCAGGAAGAGGTCTGTACATAAATACTCCAGACTCTTCAATGGCTCTTCAAACTTGATCTCTAATTGTACTAGTAAACTCCACCTTCCTCTAAGCTAGTTTGTCCACCAACTAGTACTAGAACTCGAATTATTCCATGAATTAGAGGGCTTGGACCTACAATAAAACTCTCATAGCTGCCATGGAGAAGAATATATCAGAATAGAGAAGAAGAAGAAAGAATAATGGGTTTCATCTCCCATTGGATGGCTAGGGCGCATCACCTTGCCTTGAGATGCTAGAATGCTTCACTCATAAACTCACAATGACAAAAGTTGTGAAATGGAGTTGGAATCCTTCTTTTATAGAATTGAGTGTGACCTGCTGAGCAAGTTGAATAGCTTGGTGACCTATGAGAATAGGTAACCCATGAGTGGACATACCTTCTTTGCTTTTTCCTTACAAGCTTTTCTCTCCTTTAGAAATTGTGCCCCGCCTTTGTCTCCACATGTTTCTTGCTTTGTAAAAGTTTCCTGATTTGTAAATTGGTCTTCATTTTGGAAATTGCGCCCTCCTTCTGCTTTTCTAGTTGTTTCCAATTTGAAAACTGGGCTCTCCTTTAGAAATTGCGCCCTCATTGGCTTTTTCTGGTTGTTTCCACTTTTCTATTTTTGGCATGTTCATACACCTTCTTTGATTTTCCTCTGTTGCTATTTTCTTGCCTCCAGTTCTAATTTGGAAACCTTATCCTCTTATGGGGGCACCCTCTTGGCCCACTTGCCCAATTATTTTAGGAATATTAATTAAATGAATTAATTTAAATTAACAAAATTAATTCCTCCCTTGGACTTAGGCTAATAATTACCAGAATTAATTTAAATTAAATTAATTAATTCCTCCAACAAAACTTAGGATAAAATTTATTATATAGCTACAGGATTAAATTATCATTTATCTGCCTAGGGAAATAATGTCCCCTTTTACCCATAGTCAGTGAATTAGCCCAAAATTGTGGACATGACAGAGTTCAAGCCCCATGTTTGTGTGAATGAGTGAGCTAAGCTAATTTGCACAAGATCGAAGAAATAAGCAAGAAACAATAAGATATAAAACTAATGCTAACTTTAATCAAATTGCCTCGACTAATAATCTCTATGAAATAGAAAGAATGATGTAGTTTAACTTCTAGTGAAAACTAAGAGGCTCGTTGAACATGCAAGAAATTACCTTTAACTTAAATAAAAAATGACTTCTTTACTTCCTATCTTGAGCTAAGTTATGTAATTACTAAAGATAGCCCTGCAAGACACCTCAAATAAGTTATTCTGAAAAGATAACCTATCTATAATGCGCCAAATCAACAAAAATAAGAGAGGAATCGCCATAAATATTGTTGTTGAGGGAAAATTCACCATCACATCATTCCATATATGCATCAGATTAAGGAGCGTTAGTCTTCCACACAGCCCTCAGTAAAACTCTCGTTCAGTCAATGAGGAACCCAGTAAAGGAAGATGCCTTTTTAGAAACGGTCATGGAAAGCATATCGAATGGGCGCTCTCTGTCTTATACGGCGCAACCTTTTACTCCTAAAGGGGGCATCTCTGCAATGTTGCGAATACAACGAATAAATGCTTCCTCCCTCTATTGATTCATTGTCATAGCAATGGTATGCTAATCGGTCTTGTTCCAGGCAGTCCCAATAAAGTCGTTGGTAATTTTTTCTCTCATCCACGCTCCACCAAAAACTAGAGGCTCACGACCATGTCTTGTTTCCGCATTCTCTGTCTTTACCAGAGCAAGTATTATCTCGTGCAGTCACAAAATTGACCATGGAACATAACAGTAGGGTCGGGCCAACTACGACGTATTTCATGCCAACTTATGAATTCACTGCAAGCAATGACCTCGACTTCCAAGTGGAATGTTGCACGCACCAAGACTATAGCTACTCCACTCCATCAACTGCACTGCTACTCCACTCCATTGACTGCAATGAATAATGTCCATCGACTACAATGCTACTCCACTTCATCGATTGTCATGAATAATGTCAAGACAATGTCAGGGAAAAGAGATAAAAACTTGTTTTGGACCATAAGAAGATGTAGTATAAAGCTTAGCAAAGCATTGAATCCCATTCCTGTCTTCAAATCTATAACATAGTTCAAAATAAAGCAGCACTAAAACATAACCTAAACATAATAAATCTTTTTAAAAAAATACAAAATCAAATCATAAAAATTTAAAATAAATCATTAACAATTTTCAAAATATCTTAAAACAAACCTCTCCATAGCATGGTCCATAATTGGAAACATTATAAAGTTATTCATTTTTTTATTTATGATGGTACACCAAATATTATTACACCAATGGAGGGGAGGTAATTCATCTTGATCTCATATTTCCATCCAACATTAAAATGGATTTCTTTATTTTTCTTTTAGGTGATTTTTTTTATTACAATTAGGAATTCTCACACCTAAAGGATGGGTTTATAACTTAAGGTCAGCCCAATATTAACTAAAAGAACGATTGGCCACCCTGAAGATGTTATCCTATCCTTAATTCCCATTTGGATGGCTCCATCCTCAGTCCTTGACTTGTAGGAATTGCATAAGTGACCTGTGGTGACTTAACCTCCACAAATACCAACTCCCCTACTATTACAAGCTTCTTCAAGGCGATTCTACACTTCACTATTTTGTTTGAATTCTTCTTTGATATAGAATCCAAACCTCGAGGGTTTATCCTAGTCTTTGAATGTAAAACAATATTAGGTAGATTTGCATTTAATGCACCCTCGTCAACATGAAAATCAGTTTGACACTCCTTGTTGCCACTCAATCACCCTCTATTTCCCGTGGAACTAGCCCGGTGATTCTTACCAAGAATTGATTTCTGGGAGCAATGATATATTTATTATCAACGTTGGAATCATTGTACAATGCTATTCTTCCTTCCACTATTATTGTACTGAGTAAAAGGAGGTGCTCTACAGAATCTATGTTGGTTCATAAAATAAAATATTATGAAAAGTAATTAAAAAATAGGTGTTCGTTTATAAAATAAAAACTTAAAACTTAAACCCGGATCTATCAATCAAGAAAGATCAAATTTCTTGAATTTAAATTTAAAAAAGAAATACACCTCAAGAAATTGGATCCCTCTCGGTACTTAATAGATACGGGTTTAAGATGGATCTATGCTGATAATTATTCCTATTCTACAGTTAGTAAATCCTTCATCCCTGAAGCATCTGAAAAAAACATATTAACTGAGCAGTGAAGAAACAGAGAGAACTCGTCTAGAACTCTTCTATCCAACTAGGAGAGTTCACTTCCACTGATATATTCATTGCATATCTCACAAAATCTATGGTTATTATTGTTGGAGCATGCGCCGACGTCAACACGGGTAGGCTGACATTCATGAACGGACAATGCTAACGTAATGAACGAAGAAATTTGTACGGACAATGCTAACGTAATGAACGAAGAAATTTGTACGGACAATGCTAACGTAATGAACGAAGAAATTTGTAGCGATCAATAAGCACACACAGTTAAATCCGCTCAGGGTCCAATACGTATTATTTTTTTTGACGTTTTGGGATTTTATATTACTCGTCTGAAAACGTTTTGTTTAAAATTTTAACTGTCTTCTCAAAAAATTATTTTTCAATAATTTAATTTTGTTGATTTTTTTTAGAATTTTTTTTTTTTGACTTTTTTATATTAAAATTAAAATAATCATTATTAATATGTATCACTATCCATTAACTTGATTCACATTCATTTTATTTACCATTTATGTATTAAATTAATATTGTA
Source organism: Larix kaempferi (assembly GCA_027924585.1). Lineage (NCBI taxonomy): Eukaryota > Viridiplantae > Streptophyta > Pinopsida > Pinales > Pinaceae > Larix > Larix kaempferi. The sequence goes on from BSBM01000608.1 coordinate 3,753,796, forward strand.
TAAAAAATAACTTAAAAAGAATAAATATGAATACACTTCATAATACGCAAAAATAAATAAATAATGAAGCAAAAAATAAACAAAAAATGGTTTTATAATTTCGCACAATTATATATATAAAAACAAAACAAATATCACATAATTATTTTTGTTTGCAAAATTTTTATCATAAAATGGAGGTAAGAGTTACATTATATTTGAATTGAATCAATATGCCCACTTGAAAGCTATATATCTATGCGCTAGTCATTATTGTTATAAAAGATGCTTAAGTCTTTGTAAATATATGGCACATGTAATCATAATCCATATTTTTAAATAGATGTAAGTCTATGTAAATATAGCTCTACAAAATATAGCTCTATATGCATTTTTTTGTATGTATGGTTTATTCTACAAACTTCATAGGCAATTTTCATTCCAAATGTTGCATTATGCATCTCTCACTGAAATTGAACCATGAGAGAAATATAAGAGATGTTCATTTCAATTTCAATGGGAGTTGGAGAATTAACCAATACTCTTCGAGTCCAAATCTACATAAATTATTTAAATTATGGGATAAATGACTAAATACATTAGACGCTCATTGCACTAATAAAAAAAAAGAGTTTTCCTGTTTTTAGGAAAAATCAATGCAACTTCCAAATGGAAAGGCATGAAAATAATTATAATTTAATAGATGTTTCTATTTTTTTAATAAATGTATTGTTTGGAAGTTGGAATTTAGAAAGTACAGATTAACAACTCGATGCAACTTGTGCATGGAAATAATTTTAATTTAATAGATGTTTGTATTTATCTAATGAATGTATGCTTTCTAAGTTGGAATTTAGAAATTATAATTTATATAGCATAAATATATTAATATTACTATTAAATTAGTAATATAATAACATTTTAAGAATTTGTTGTTCTTAAAAAATAGTAGTAATATAATGACCATGTAAAAATTTTATTACTCTTCAACACTCTTCATAAAAGAGGGTTAATTGAAATTTTAAACTGAATTTGACGGTCAAAATGCCTCATAATGGCCATTTTGCCCATCAAATTCCATCACTAAGGTCCCCGAGAAACATTTAATACTCTGCCGCTGAAAACCTAATATTGGCGATAAACAAAGACCGAGCAACAAGTTCGCTGTTCAATACGGCAAGAAGAGGGGGCTCCAATCCAATAGCCTCACTGAGTTTCTAATTGTCACAGGTGGCTGACTTTTCACACCCATTGTCGCCGCTAAAAATATGACTGCGGGCCCTCTCAAATACCGGAAGTTAAAGTTGGAGGTACGTCCAAAGAAGAATGACAGGCCACCACGTACCACTAATTCCTCCATTAGTTACAGTCAAATTCTTGGAGATGATGAGAAAGAATACGGGTACTTTTCAGATGAGCGGCATCTACAAAAGAAAATCATTTTCAAAAGAAAATCATTTTCAAAAGAAAACCATTTTCAAGATTTAGCGTGTGGCTCAAGGATGCTGTTGGTGTGTGTGGTTCCCACATACTAAGGGCGTCGGACGTGGCAAGTTCGGGTGCACAACCAAGTCAAGTCAAGAAGCGACCCAGGCAAGTGGGCAAAAGGGCGCACAACGTGGGACTTGGAAAACAAACGATTAAAGGCATCGGTCAGCTAGAGTGGGCATGGACCGACACGTCGATTGCAAGTGGACCGGAAAGGGGCGCGTTGGCAACACGAATGGGCGCGTCATGTGGAAACCAAGGAACGAAGGGACGTCGGTTAGTGGGGCGCAACCAATACTTGGACCATTCGGTTGGCATGTGAACCATGCGGATGGGCAAAAGGACCAAACGGGCGTTGGCTAGGAGTGTAGCGACTAAGACATGGACCATGAGACGACTATAAGTAGATGGCTAAGTCTCAAAACGAAGGCAGCTGGAGGGAAGTTTTGCAAGGCAAGGTTCGCAGAGGCCCTGAGGCAGGAAAATGAAGTTTTGGGCGTTCGCAATAGCTGGCAGGAAGCAGTGGCACACACTGTTTCAACCGGGAGACAGAGTTTCGGTTTTGGGCTTCTCGTTTTATTTTTCTATGTAACAAAATTTGGGGTTTCTATGGTTTGGCTGGATTGTGCCATGCAGGGAGTGTTGCAAGTTGGGCACCTCCATATGATGTAACTTGTAATTCTGTTGTAATCTTGCCAACTTATATAAAGATTGCGGCAAGCCCACTTGGGGCTGCCGCCCACTCTAATATGTGTTGTCTCTTGATTATTGTCACTTGGTGCAATTGTTATACTTGTGAAAATTGACTAACTACTTGTAATGATGCGATTGCAAACATGAGAATTGTCTAAGTAACAAGTGTAACTCGTAACAAGAGTTAAACAAAGTGATAGGAGTGTTTTCCACATGAACATGCGTATTTTTCCGGAGTGCGCCCAAGTTGGCCACACCCTTGGGACGCATTTGGGTAGTGTCACACGACTCAGTTGGATGTCATTTGACACGGCGCAGTTGACCCCGTGACACTGGGCGTGTAAAAAAAGTACAAACAATTGAAGGGGATCATAACTAACCATCGTGGGTCGTGGCAAGTTTGTAATACTCCGTAACTAACTAGCACAACCACTTAACTTGTGGTTGATGAACATTGATAGGTCAAAAGTTAACCATGAACCTTCTTTAGTTAAATGGGTTATCTGTCACTACCTGTTATCCTTACATGAGCCACTAGTTATGCATGCATCAACTAGTTATTTTTTATAATTTTTTTCTATAATTGTTTATTTCAAATTTTTAACGACTTCCATAAAATCAATCTAGATAATACACTTATCCTATCCTCTGTCAATCTAGGAAAAGCATAGATGGTAATCCACCCCAAATTCTAAGATATAAACACGTAAAAATACATGCTAGTCAAAGTTAACAGATGGTTAGATTTCCCAAATTTCCATATCTATAGTGGGCATGATGGTCTATATTTGTTTGACCCTCTCTGGACAAAGTGCGTTTGATTGGTCTAAAAGCTTGTGAAGGTTGGTAAGACTTTTTAACATATAAGAGTTCACATAACCTTTGATATTCACACCTTAGTTACCGAGTCGAATAATGGAGCTATCTAAAAATTCGATGATTCGGTCCGTATGGGGCTTTTCACCAGAATCCAGTGTTTTTTTATTTTACAAAATTTGAATTTAATTGTGTGAGTTTAAGAATTGTAACCAAAATTTTTAAAAATTTCTCTCAGATGATTTTAAAATCGTGCTAGAAAAATCAAATTTTTCCTTTTAAAATCATAGACCTTTTAGACTACAGTGTCGAATAACACATGGTTGCCCAAATGTTTGTTGTATGCTTGACTTAGACTTTCAAGATCATAATGGGTTCATATTTCACAAAACTACTAAGAAGCCTTCCTAATTGCTTCATAGTAAAGAGAGAGAAATCGAAGATGGGAGACTCAATGAAAAACAAGAGGGAGTTGCAAGGCAACAAGTCCCTGCCTTTTTTGGGACTTCAAACTTGCTCCATTGTTATGACCAGATTTGATAGATGAAGCTATTGATTAAGTTGCTTAAATCGATTTGATAGATGAAGCTATTGATTAAGTTGCTTAAACAAATTCAGCAGATTCAGTAATTCCAACTTCCAATTTTAATTGATGATTTTCATATTATACAATGCTATCTGATCTAGTTTTCAGTAGTCACGGGCAGCAGAAGAAGGGCATGAGTTGAATATCCAATGCCAGAAGTAGCATAAATAACATAGGTGAGGCAATATATGAGAAACAAAGTCACTATCAACACCACAGGGAAAAGAGGGAGAAGCATAATACTCAACTATGACAGTCTTACTGCCTATGGTTTAAGAATGCATGTTCATTCATTCACATAAAATGGGTTGTTATAAGGGTCGAGGCTCAACCTCGGGAGAGAGAATTTGTGGACTCAACATTTTGTTTTTATAGAGTGAACATCAAGCAGTAGATCAACTTTAAGGAGCATGTTTATAATTTGTCAATTATGACAATAAGCCAGTGGCAGTTGAATCCTTGTTGCCAAGCCAGGGTAGTAAGCCCCAATTTTACCCATTCTGATGGCTTAAACATTATTACAATACAGGTCTGCATCACATATATGTTTGAATGCTACCAATTCAAAATTGTTTTTTACGATTGCATTGTCATTGATCCATCAAAACTCTACAACTGCAAAGAGTTTTTAGTATGCTACATGTAGACATGTAGACTAGCTCTTGATTGTCAAAGTAAGATAGATAGTCTCACTAAAAAGATATTTATCTCGGGAGCACCATTTTGGATTTATATAAATGAGAATATCAGTTAACTTTATGGTGTTCATGGAACAGTAAAATCCACAAAGTTATATGTTAGTCACAAAAGGGCATGCTCGAGCTCATAGAACACATGACCTTGCTCATATAACACATGACCTTATCACGACTATCCGAGCATTACATTGGAAAGGATTTCTATTATGAAGCTAAACATTTTAAGCAAACTCCTTGATAGAAGTTGAACCCAGGGTGGCTTACAAGCTCAAAATAAGATAAGCATAACTTTGTAAATCTTAGTTCGTAGTTCATACCAAGTTCCCAATCTTGCCTCTTTAGGCATAGACTACAAAATTCACTCTAAGTTTATATGAAGCTTTGGTTGTTTCAACCTTGTACAATGGATCTAAAGAATTTTGATGTCACACATATGAACTTATGTCATTAGTTTCTTTGTAAATAGCTATGCATGGAAACAAATGTCCACCATAAATAGTTATTGTTGCACCTCATTCCACATGTAATATATGTTAATGTTGAATGGAATGTACATGGAAGGAAACTATAATGGAAAGGGGCATTAGGTAGGGATTTCAGATTAACATATTGTTCAACACATAGTCTATGTGGCCTACCTCCTAGAGGATAAAATAAAGTAATCAATTGTTCAACACATAGTCTATGTGGCCTACCTCCTAGAGGATAAAATAAAGTAATCGATTGTTCAACACATAGTCTATGTGGCCTACCTCCTAGAGGATAAAATAAAGTAATCAAGGCAAGAACTCAAGGTTTCCAAGACAAGGATCACCATGTCTTGTAGCAGGTATTCTCAAAGGGAAACACCAATTACAACATCCCCTCACAAAAGAAATGCAATCAACATTCCCAACACCTTGAAGTTAATAAAAAATTATCTAAACAATGGTCCAAGCATGGATCTTACGCTAGTTCAATGTAATGTCTGCTTGCTCGAAGTCTCTGGGCTTAATGATTTGCACATAACTATGCAATTATGTTTCTATCAATTGGCACTATTAGTGAGTTGATCTCTGTCAATTCTCAACGTGATTTCTTGTAAAATGGCTCATGCTAGTGTCAAGGGGAGCTCATAATTTTATGTGAGTGGAGACTTCCCATAGAAAAAGAATGGAATGGATAGTATTGTTTGTAAAATGGTGCATAGACTCGAAGGTATTTATCTTGCAAATTGTCTTCCTAATTATCTGTAAATGACACATCTCCTACGGGCGGAAGCTATTCCACTTTTGGTGTGTGGAGGGCTCCTTAGAACTCATTCACTTAAGTGGAGTAGATAAGTGCTTGGACTCTTAGTTAATGAAATTTATTTGATTCTACTTTACACTATTACATAATTTGGTGTGCACACCCAGTGTGTGAGTGAGGGAGAGAAGTAAGATACATGCTACTCCAATAAGTTTTCATCAGCCATTTCATCCATATCATAGAACCTCTAATGAGCTACTGAAATACTTTCATACCATAGAATGTTTAATGAGATCTAATGAGATACTAATTTGTACATATTTAAGACTATTTTTAATAACACATATTGTGCACGATGATCTTTAAAGGACTAATTATAAAGATTGTGAATTTATTTTAAGGACTAATGATAAAAACCATTAATTTACATCAAGTTGAATTTATTTTAAGGACTAATGATAAAAACAGTTAATTTACATCAAGTTAATTATAAAGATTTATAAAAAACTTAAAAGTTAATTATAAATATTATAAATTTACATTAAAGACTATTTATAAAAAATGTGAATTTACATTAAATTAATATACATAAGTTAAATTACATAGTGTTTATATATCTCATATATTTATCTATATATAATGTTATTAGATAGCTATATCCAACTGATATGAATCACAAAAAAGAATTGATTTTATCTCTTATATTTAAGGAAAATAAATTAAAATGGTATAAACATATCTTTGATTTCATACCATTAATGAAAATTAGCTCTACAGCTCAATATGAGGGAGATCTTGTAACATGTGTGGAGTGTTTGTCGAGTTTGTCAAGTAACAAAACAATACAAAGTAAATAAAAAAAAATAATACAAAGTAAAAAGTAAATATGAGACTTAAACTAGAGAATTGGAGCTTAGGATTAGGTGATAAATATTATGTCCGCCATAAACAAAAAAGAATAATACAAAGTAAAAAGTAAATATGAGACTTAAACTAGAGACTTTAGAGTGTTTGTCGAGTTTGTCTTCTGGAGTGTTTTGTTAAACAAAATAAAATAATTCAAAGTAAAAAGTAAATATGAGACTTAAACTGTAGACTTTAGAGCTTAGGATTAGATGGCTCAAGTATTTCACTCAAGGAGCTATTCAAGGAGGGGTTTGCACCTCGGGAGATTTGATCCCTCTCGACCCTTGATAGAGCCTAGAATTTGGATCTAGACTGGTATAATTTATGATTTATTTTATTTGTCATGACAAGGAAATAACATGTTTATTTTTCCAATCATTAAAAAATTGGATGAAACCCTTCCAGAATTGGATGAATGTTATCGCTGGTGTTTATTTTTGTTTCGGTGAGGTCCGCTTTGGAGGAGGTCCCTGTCAAGAAAAAATAATAGAAACGAGAAGAGTGCTGGAGGGGTGAGACTGGTTTGAACTTGGGACTACTAATATGAACACAGAGGCCCTGTCAAAGATTGTGGATGCTGGCATTCCAGTTGTTTGCAATCAGGTTCAGTTCTCTGTTCTTGATCCTCGGCCTCTGGCACAAATGGTTCCTTTTTGCAAGAAAAATGATATCAAATTGCTCACATATGGTTCCCTTGCTGGAGGGCTTCTTTTAGATAAGTATTGGGATGGAGGGAAGAAGGGTATTCTTGCAAAATTACAGGTCTCCAATAGAGTCATTCTCAACACATCCACCCTGAAAATGTATTGGATTATTGTTAGGGTAGCAGGGGTGAATCGTACTGGAAGAAATTGTCGGCAGTGTTGGCAGAGATTGCTTGTAAACATTCTACCACCATCTTTGGTGTTGCGTTGAAGTGGGTGATGCAGCAAGGGCCAACTTTGAAGGATCAATAGACCGCTAGTTTTCCAATTGAAAGGTATTTAAAACTTAACTCGTTGTAGCTGTTGACTTTTATTACTTAGAAATTCAGAATTGACTCGAGTTTTAGTTAAAAATGCATTTGGGGCAAGCAGTTGTAATCTCTGTGATGAATGTTCTTTCACCTTTTCAAACGCATACAAACCCAGGTAGTTCCATTCAGAATTTCAAGAATGTGGTATGTATATGCTCTGCGTTTTGTGGTTTGTATATGTTTTGCATTTTTCTTTTTAATGTCTTCTACTTTTTCTGTGTTTATTTTTTTTCCTGTGATGGGTAGTGTTTTTTTTCCTGCAGTTTGTTATACCTATGAGAGGAAGTTTGTGGTCACTATTGTATTGTGTGCAGCGTTTTTCATCTCTTTTCCTGCATTTTGCTATACCTATGAGAGGAAATGTGTAGACACGATTGTATTGTGTGTGGCGTTTTTCATCCCTTGACTGTAATGTTCTGAACTTTCATTTATTCTGAGGTAAACTCGAGCTAGGATTAGCACATAAGAAGGATGATTACGGTAACCAATTGACAATGAGAAAATAAGATCACTGCACAATTCTTTCTCAAAATCAGTTCTTGCAGCCATATCAAGTTATCAACTCACATCACCAAAATCCTAACAGCCTCTTTGCATTCAATTACTCTTGAATGATACCCTGGTGTACTTGGTAATGAATATCTCAAACTTGAAATGGTAGTAATATTTTATATGACTCCGATTCCTGGCATTGGCTATTGTTCTGAACTTTCATTTATTCTCATCGTTCATATTTTATGATAATCTCTCTTCTTACGTATATACTACTTTCTTCATTGATACATATATACTTTCTTCATTGATACATACACCATGATGTATATTTAGGTGTGGAGGGGAAGCCTTACTGTAAATAATTATTTCTATCTTTTGTTTTTTTTAAATTTTGTTGTTTTTCTCTCCTCATTTCTTATACATATGAAACTTGTAAACTCTATTTCTCGTACCGTTCTCGTTTCTCGTTCTGTTTCCCATTTCTCGTTTATGGTAACATAGAACAGAATAACAAACAGACTAACCAGAATAACAAATAGCATGCGCAACTGTAACTGTAACAGAGATAACGTGGCAGACTAACGAGAATAACAAACACCACGTGTCAGAGGAATTTATTTGTTTTCTCTCTTCATCGGCATGGGTTGTTGGAGAATTAGTTGTGATTAAATTTTAAAAGTTTCCTGGAAAATATTTGAAGCAGGTTGTCATCTTTTTCACAGAAAAATATAACTTACTATTAATATGCGAAATAGTAAAATATGTCCAACTGTCAGTCCATGTCCAATACATACAAATCTGCCAATAGAAATCCCCGGAACAAACCGGTTATATCATCAATATGAAAACATGAGGGCTGTCTAAAACAGTCAACAAAAGCTACCACTCCCATAGTCAAACTGCTATGTATCCAGTAATATCAGAAAAGCAACTGCCACATCATCAAAAGTATAAGCGTCTCCTAAAAAGACCAAAATATAGATATCCACATACAATAAATATCGAAGTCACCCCAGCAGGAAGTGGAGTGAAATACGAATATTACACCCGATCTGAGTCAGCATCTGCATGTAGGTGATATAAGGATGCAAAAATATATGAGAGAAAATATAGTTATGCCCAACAAGTGATTGGACGCATCATAATCAAGTATCTGCACATGTAAACTACATAATAATAAGTAACCAGCCGCATAAATCCATATGGAAAGACAAAAAGTATGAGCAAAAAAGACAAACGCCCTCAAGTCCAATGTAACAAGTGGGAACCATGAGAAAATAGCAAATCATCCCGCCATTCCTGCCACAAGATGACCCCAGGCAGAGAGTTGAGAGCCCGCTTTGAGAGCCTATCCGCCACCAGATTCACCTCCCTGAAGATATGTTCAAAGTGAATGTGCTCAAATTCAAGAATGAGCTTTCGAGCCTCCTCCAACCAGTGTTTGAGCAGGAGAACATTCAGGGAAGCATCACCCTTAGCCCAAGCGATAATAGCCTGTGAGTCACCATAAATAACAAGGGAGGAAATCTTCCTTTGACGGGCGCAGAATAACAAGAGCCATAGGGCGCAAATCTCACTTCGAGTGTTTGAACCATAACCTAGGTTTAGCCAATAGTGAACAGTGGTAGTATTGGAAATGTGAATAGTAGCCCCGGCACCCCCAGCGCCATTCAAACGAACAGCAGCCCCATCGAAAAAACCACAAGGAAATACCAGGATAGGAGGAGTCAAATGGTTTCTCAATATCCGCGTCTTCGAGCCAACACCCGCACCAAAAACGAAAATGTATTCCTTATGTGCAGCAATGATTTTATAGCATAAAGTTGCACTGTGCGATTTCAGATCTTCAAAAATGTATGCATTGCGAGCACGCCACACCTCCCAGATCATAAAGAAAGGAAGTTCAACACATTCATTGTGAAGGCTCGTCCAATCCTCCAACCATTCACATAATGTATGCCCCCCCCAACGGAACTGCACGCCGGATCTATGAGCAACCTGCTCCCATAGATTCTGAATGAAAGTACAAGTCGAAAACAGATGATCCACTGTTTCCTCCAAACAGCAGCAGAGCGGACACCTACCCGGTCCACAAAACCCACGACGGCATAAGTTATCCCACGTGAGTATCCGGTTTGATAACGCAAGCCAGATAAAACACTTAACCTTGAGAGGAATGACTAGCTTCCAAATATATAATTCCCACCAGCAGATGACATCACAGGAATCGACAAACAATGCATCATAGACCAATTTTGCAGTAGGCTCTCCAGAAGCCACATCCCACGACCAAACCAATCTGTCAGCCACATCAGTTAATTGTGTGTTTGAGTGATAAAAAGGCCTGATATAAGCATCCCATTCCAATCCCATAGTGCCAGATAAACCCAGCTGTGTTGCCGTTATCCAAAGAGGCCGTCCCCCCATGAACTGCCCCACCGCATGTGCCAGAGTGTAATAGCCTTTAGAACTGAGATGGGTCCTTAATTCCAATGAGAGAGTATGCTCAGAAGGACCTCCCAGGATCGGGTCAAGTCCCAGCTTAATGTCACGTCCATTGCCAAGTATCCAAGCAGTCCAATGCGAGATAACTTTTAAAGATCCAAGCAACCCGCTCCATATATTGGACACCCCCACAGTAACAGGCCGGTTCCCCCGAAGCCATACCTCAACTGAGGTGTTCTTCAGGTACTTAGCTCTAATAATTCGGCCCCAAACAGAGTTGTCAAAGAGAGCACGCCACAGGCTCTTCGCATGCAAAGCCATAACAAAAAGGTCCAAGTTCTTTATATTCCATCCACCCAACTTCCAAGGACGAGCCAACCGGGACCAACTAATAAGGTGATATTTTTCCTGACAACCACAACCCGACCATAAAAAGTTAAACAGCTTTCGACGAATGAGACATAGAACAGACCTTGGGACTTTGCAGAGTGTAAACCAGTACACTCCGAGGTTCTGTAGAACGGCTTTAGCCAGAGTGAGTCTGCCCCCCATAGATAGGTTGTGATAGCTCCAATGACTGATACGTCCTTCAAATCGGCGAACGAGCCAGCTCTAGTCCTTCACCAGATAATTAGTCGGCTTTATAAAGAAGCCAAGGTATTTCGTTCCAGCCTCCAATTCTAAGAAATTTAAGGGAAAGATTGTACAAATGGAGTTTTCCACCTCCCTCAATAGGGAGTGTTTGATAAAACGTGATTTGTTATAGTTGATGATCATACCAGAAACCGAGCAGAATAGGTCCAGTATCCTCTTATGATGTACCCATTCATCAAGGGTACCAATACCGAAGAGCATTACATCATACACAAATAGAGAATGTGAGACAGATATATCTCTAGCTATTTGAATGCCTTGAATCATTCCATCCCTCTTAGCCTTATGTATGGATAAACTCAGGCCTTCAATAACCAAAAGGAAAAGGAGTGGTGATAGAGGACAACCCTGTCGAAGACCCCGTGAGGCTTTAAAAAATTCCGTAGGAAGGCCATTGACTAGAATTGCATAATTAACCGAGGTTACACAAGCCATAATCCATTTCATCACCTTCCAAGGCAGGCCAATTTGAATCAGAATAAATTTCAGGAAATTCCAATTCACCCGATCATATGCTTTCACCAGATCCAGCTGAAGAATAAGGGCAGAAAGATGCTTCTTTTTTATAGTGTGGAAAATTTCCTGTGTCACACCCACCGCATCATGGATCTGTCGGCCCTGCAGGAAACCATATTGCTCTACTAAAATGTGTCTGGATAGTACAGGTTTGATCCGGTCAGCAATAACTTTTGCAATAATCTTGTATACTAAATTACAGAGAGCAATAGGACGGAACTCATTATAATTGTTCGGGTGGGAGGTCTTCGGTATAAGAGTCATATATGTGGAATTGAGTGCCCCAGATACAGATCCTTGTTTCCGAGATTCCTCAACAGCCTCTCTGATATCTTCCCCCATAATATCAAAGAAATGTAAAAATAGTTCCACGGTCCACCCGTCCGGCCCCGGCGACTTGTCTTTTGCGAACCCACGCAAAGTACTTTCCACTTCAACCAGAGAGACCGGCAAGAATATATCATCCCCCTCCACCTCATTGAACATGCGAGGATATTCCTTAATAACTTTAAATTGCTCCGCCATAGAGGTATTTTTAGGGTCACAATAGTATTCCTGATAGTGGTGGACAGCCTCCTCCATCAAATCATCAGACCCCCAGATCCTCCTACCACAGTGATCATTAAGGTCCCAAATAGTATTTTGCATCCGACGAGAGTCCGCAAACTGATGGAAAAATTTAGTATTCTGGTCCCCAGACTTAATCCAAATAGCCCGGCTCTTCAGCCTCCAGGACTCCTCTTGTATAAGGAGAATACTCAATTTACGGCTCTCCAGAGAGGAAATTTTCAATGCATCCTCAGGGCTAAGATCAGACCCAATAGAACCCCGCATCAGCGTGGTCAATTCCAGTTCAATCTCATTAAGTTCACGGCCCATATCAGCTTTTTTGTTTTTTTCCCAACTAATAGTATGATCCTTTAAGGTCTTCAGTTTCATCGCCAGCTTGTCCATGGCAGAGCGTTCCCCCGCAACATCCATCTGAAGCCAACAGTTCCTCACACCCTGAGTGTATTCCCCATCCATGAGCCAAGTAGAGTTGAATTTAAAAGGGTAGCATTGTGGTTTGGCTTCCACTTCAAATTGTAGAATAATAGGTAGATGGTTATTGATTTTGATTTGGTGGATCCAAGACCTGTAATTGTGAAGTCCATCCAACATAGATTCAGAGATAAAAAATCGGTCAATACGTTTCTGGATCATCATATCTCCCCCCCTACCATTTGTCCAAGTGGGAGCCAGCGGACATGGCGCAATATCAACCAGTGAAAATTTCATGAAGAGTTGTTTAAAGTAAGATCCCATCGTGTCTCTACGAGCCATCGTACCCCAGACCTCCGCATCCCCCCAAGTGAAGTTAAGGTCCCCAGCCACAAATAAATTTTCCAGATCCAACAAATGATTCGTGACCGCATCCTCCCAGAAAGCCAACCTGTCAGCATATGGCCCATAGCAGTTGATAATATTGACATTTTTATCCATCCCTCTGATATTGCCCGATAATAATATGCCTAGAGAGGTGATAGAGGGATCAAGTCTCAGAACCGCTGGGTTCCAAGCCGCCAAAAGACCGCCTGATAGACCAACAGCGTCCACGGTACAAACCATCCACCCCTGCTTAACTTTATTAAAGAAAATACGTGCCTTATCACCACATACCATAGTTTCCTGCAATAGAACCAAATCGGGATTTGTAATATAAAGAACTCTCTTGAGGGCCAATTGTTTGGGCAGCCCTCCCACACCCTGAATATTTAGGGAGAAAAAAATCATTTGCGAACCCTTGCAAGGGCTTTCAATCCTCTAAGAGCCCGGGTATCAGTAGATATGGGGGAATCCACAGTGACACAGCCATCCACATTCCCCCCCATGGAGACCTTCTTATTTTTCCTGGCGCTCCTCGTTTTAATAGGAGAGAGTTCCAGGGCCAATCCACCCCTACGGGCTTCTTTAAGAATACAAGTGTCCCCCGTAGTACCAGTAGATTTCACAGGAATAGAACTCCCCCCCCCCACCAATTCAGTAGAGGGCACTTCTAAAGTCCCTCCCCCAACATCACCAAGGGTCAAAGACCTCCCAACTTGCCGGTTTTTGTAGAAGGTAGGGATAGGTGCCTTCTTTACCATCTCGGAGTAAGAAGGTATAAGTATTACCTTATCGCCAGGCTCCTCAGAGCTTATCATCCCTTTAACCTTGTCATCAACCGGATCCCCCCCCACGGGCCCCCCAGAATCAGTTCCAACCCCCACCAAAGGTTCCACCCGAGGCAACGACCCCCCCCCAGTCACACATACATCCCGAGGCTTCAGAGAGGCATCAGTATCACTAGAAATAATCACAGTCGGAGTGTCTGTAGGTGGTATCTCGGGAGATACCGATTTGTCAGGTGGGGTGTCAATCCGTCTCGCCGCATTCCCAATCTCAGTCAGCTCGTTCCCAGTGGGAAGGCCATCCACCCCCCCGGGTTCATTAGATATATATTCAGTACCAGAGGATGAGGAATTCTTGTGATGTTTGCGACTCATATAATTCCCATTATTACCATGATTTAAATCGAGAGCATTTATAAACGATATATCCAACTCATTCAATGAATGAAAAAAGTTTGGGTCTTGTGATTCTAACTTATGGAACAGAGCCGAGTCTGGAGCGTCCAGAGTGGGAACCCGGTTGGAGAAGCCGTCCATCGAACCCGAGGTATCCAGCTAAATATCACTCCCATCATCTGACGACCAGAAAGGACCACCATCCTTGAGGCGCCCAGAAGAAGTAGGTGCCGAGCACTAACGCCACAAATGCCCAACTTCCTTACAGTTGGAACAACGGAAGGGGATGCCCCAATAATCTATAATCTGAGTAAAAATCCGGCCACGCCAACGGATGTTTAGTACATCAATTAATCCCAAGGAAATATCCACCTCCACGAGTACCCGGCCCATGCGCCGGTCAAAACCATTTAGATGCTCGTCCTCAACATGCAGAAACCTCCCCAAACTGTTTCCAATGGCCTCAAAGGCCCCCCGATTCCAGAGAGCAAGGGGAAGCCCAGGCAAAAGGACCCACAAATGTCGCAGGCGCACCGAGGCAGATTCCGGATCAAAATCCGTTTGCCATTTCTGCAGCATTAAGCTTCCAGAACCATGTAGCCAAATTCTCTCCATAATAAGAGTGCACTGAGCCTCTTCTTCAAACTTGAAACCGTACCACCCGCAGGCCATGGCGAAAATTTGAGGAGTGTAGTTTAACAGAGGCCGCCATTTCGCCGTGACCCAAGCCACAATATCACGCCGATTCATTGCATGGTATGAAAATTTCCCAACAAGTACAGTCATATTGGCCTCAACGACCTCCTCCAGCCCAATGTCTCGACCCACAGTCAACCAGGACTCGCCAGGACGCCGAAAATATCTCCCATTCAGACGACGGGCCGCACGAGAGGATGAACCAGGGTTTGGTTTGTTACCCACATCAGGGTAATCCTGGCCGCTGCCAACGGAAGGGTCCGACCCCCCCGACTCACCATGTGTCCGTCTCCCAGCCAGGTGTCGACGGTGTGTTTTGCCACGCGGAACCATATGGCGACCACCAGGGTTAAGAGCCCTCTTCCCCTTTAACTGTTCCTTGAAATGCTCATCCGATTGGAATAAACCCGCCTCCTCAATCATATAATCGGAAACGTTGAGGCTGCCGTCCTCCGGAATAATGGGTTCCGATGCCATATCACCAAAAACGGTAGCCATATGACATATACCACAACCAAATCCGCCGCGATAACAAACAAATCCCTTTTACCAGCCAACAATACACCCAAACGGAAGCAGATGAACGGTGACGACAACACAGGATCTGTGATAATGAAAAGAATGATTAAAAATCGCAAACCCCTGACCGCACGCAGGCCCAGTAACAGAGACCCACACGCCCTCCACACGCCAGAGACACCGGATCCAGGGCTCAAGGTTCCAACGAGCCAGACAGTGCTGAAAACCAGCCGCATAAAATGTAAACTGCCCGCGAACAATCCCTTAATACCGCTTACAGACAACTATAACCGCACCGTTCCAAGACCGGGTTATCACCATTTCGCCAAAGCAGATATTTCACCGCCGCAGAGACCCAAGACGCAGGTAAGATGCTCCTTGAAACCCTAGTTTTGTGTGATGAAACCCTATGTGTTCGCTCCCGACCGCCATCGCTCCCCTTTTCAGGTCCAAAACACTTGCCAAAAACCAGCCTCCCCCAAGCAGGTTGTCATCTAGTAAAGAAAGGAAAATAACACATAATAATGAAGCGAATTAAATGAGGATGGACAGAGACCTTTATCTACAATTTCCCAATTTTCATTGAAAAAATAGAAATATGGGATCTATAGCAAAGAATTTAAGAATGTATGAACCTGCAGCTTTTGGCAAAGTCCGCCAGCTTCCTCCGCCATTGGTTTTAATGTATTGTATGAGGCGGAGATCCTCTTGATGAGCCCAGGAGCCTCTGTTTAGCCCTATTTTTTCACAGCAGGGTGCTCTCCCCATGACTAATGTAATATACACAATAGTTAATATTATCCCAAAATGCATGAGCACTGAAATATAGTGGCAAGCTTTCACACTGCAATTGCTCATGGAATCTCTAATTACGCTTCAAAATACATATATTATATACAAGAATATTAAGGCTCTGAAGGGCATATAATGCCTCGCATCCTCGAGATTTACCTGGCCTGATATGGAATCCTTGCCCTAAAGAGAGATTCATCCTCGAGATTATTCGTGTTGCCATCGTCTAGATTGCCATTGCCTAATATAAAAGCCTTGCCACCTTTGTCTTCTCCTGCATCAAGTGAAAGACCTCCTCGGAGACATTGTTTTGTGCCTACAGTATGGACAAAGAACCAAGATCTGCCTCTTTGTTAAGAAGATCTCAGTATGGACAAAGAACCTTCATGCGGGAGTACACGTGGCCTGCATGCAGTGAGGCCTGCACATGGGCTCCCTAAGATAGGTTACGGCCGAGGTAGGTTACGGCTGGCATAATGTAGCCTCATTCATAATTATCTAATAATATGGGGAAAAGGCCAAATAAGGCTCTCGATATGATCATTGGCCAGAGATAAAAATGGCCTAAAAAACTTAGGATAAATTGCATTAAAAACTGTGTAGGAACTAATACTTATTCTTCAAATGATTTATATAGTCCCTGCTACTTGGCAGGCCGGTAGGGACTAATAAAGAAATCCACCTTTAAAGGCGGAACAATATTTTTTTAAGTGCGTCATAACGAAAAACAATATATTTGCACTATTATTATTATTTTTGGGTTTTAAAAATGAAAAAACATATTATAGTTAAGTTGTTAATGGGTTGTTTGAAAAGTTATTAGTTATTATTGACCAATACACCATGACTCATTATTATTATTGAAGAGAAATTATACTATTTGAATTAATTGGTTGGTGTTTTGTAAAATGATAAATTTTCACTCTTACCAAATATCTCTAAATATTAAATTGTTAACTTTTTTTTCAAATTAGCCTTTACATTATATTCATAGAAAAAATAGAAATATATATGCTTAGAGTATGGTAAGAGCCCTTTCGCCTTAGGTGAGGCTTAAGCATTGAGTCAAGGCCTGCCTACTTATAACTATGCAAAGAAAAAACCCTACAGGTCGCTATTCAGCGGAATACAAAAACCAACAGAACTTTTGTGCATTGCCAACTAAGCATCCGAACTATGTAAAATAAGACAGATATTAAGATGTGTACAAAACCTACTTGGATTTTTATGGCATCCATGCTAAACATCTAAGCGGTTGCTCATCAAGCAACTATATATCTTCATGATAGAGAAACCAGGACAAAAGCAGGATTACGCGTAGCACCATTACCATTTTGGGAGAGCTGGCAGGCCAGACTCAACACGGCCCCACTTGAGGGAAGGTTCTTCTTCATCCCGTTCACTAGTCTCAGGAGGAGACACGTTGATCTACACATTCATCTCAGTTTTGACAATTGTTGTGTGTATCGGCATGGTGGCACCGGTTCCAGCTTCCTTCAATGTTTGAGTATTCTCCTTATGCTCGAGTTGAGGAATGATTGTTTATGCTGGTTTCGGAGGGGGAGAGGCTCTTTTTGTGGTAGAAAGTAGGTTAAACGGGTGGCTATGTAGGGACTCACTTGATGTCTCCACCGAGTTAGGTCCCGTAATCAGGGTCGGTGGTTTACCTTGGGTACCATCCTTGAAATGAGGGGAAGTACCTTAGGGTTTCCCATTATGTGTTCCATTGAAAAAAAAATGAGGAATTGATTGAATGATGTTACTTTGTATATATGTTTGAACACTTCAAACTCTTTATGTGTATAAAGGAGATGAGATGTATTTTTTATTTAGGTGTTTTGAAAGAAAAATAATATTCCCAAATATTTTTAATTATTTTATATTTATGTTTAGTAAATTGGAATATGTTATTTGTAGAATGTTTAGTATAATATATATGGAGAGAGTGTATGAAAATTAAGTAAAAATTATTAATTTAATAGATAATTAAAAATATGATTATTTATTTATTAAGATATATCAATGAGAATTACTGTAATGAGTTTTTGTTTATGAAATTAAAAATTAATTGATGTTTTCGTTTTATTTAAACTTTATTTATTTATTCCATTTACTTAGCAAGTTGAGATAAAGGTGGGTGAATCCATGAAGATGGATAGCCCTTTCAATGAAACGTGGAAAAACATGTATTTTTTTTAAAGATAATAAAAAAATAATATAAATATAAAAATAAAAGTAAATATAAAAATAAAAATATATTTTGAAAATGATGAATTATGAAGATGGGTAATATTTTTTGGCTAAAAGTGATGATGAAAATTCGAGTTTTTATTTATTTATTAAATGGAAACTCTCAAAACTCATATATGCTTTGTGAATTCTAACAAATTGCCAAAATTGCAAAAAAACAAATTGTAGGGAATTATGTTATATTTCCACCTATATTTTTAAAAAATATTATTTAATTGCCAAAATTCCATTTGATGATATGTGTGTTCTTGTAAATTTCCGGAAAAGTTAACAAGTGGCTTGTGTGCATGTAAAATAATCTAGTGATAAATGCATAATTTTTAAAAAATTATATATGAACATAATCTACACAAAAAACACCAGGGCACACATTTTTTTTAATTTATTTTGGAAAATTATAATTTTTCTTAATTTTTGAAACTAACCATTGAAAATTTTAATTGCATTTTGTACATGTGTGTGCATGTAAACTTTTTTTTATTGGTTACACAAATCAAAAAATAAAAAATATCCTTTTGAAGATGACACGTTGATGTGGGGTGTATCTATTTTTTGAAATTTGTTGGTTGTGTACTTTTTATGTTGTTGATTTTTCTTTGTATTGATTTGAAGTTGTGGACATGGTTTTTAAGTGTAAGTTTGAAAAAAAAATAAAAAAAAAATCATATGAATTCAAAAATCTGTAAATTATATGCCAACGGATAGACAATTCATTGACAAATCCATTGGTATGAAGTGCACCACCTAAGGTGCATCTCAGGACAGGGTTTAAGCTTGGAAAAGATGTTAGTAAAATTAAATTTCCAGAAATGGGGGCTAAAAGTCTGTTTTTAAAGCTCTCGATTGAGCTATTAACTCCATCGAGGTTTGTAAAACCCTTGATCAAGCTTTTATGTGCACTTTTAAATACCCCGATCAAGGGTTTATGTGCAGTTAGATATAAGTTTGATTGAGTTAAAAATCTCGATTGAGATTTTTAGCTTGATTGAGCTTTTAAAAACTTTATTTAAAAAAAAATTGAGTACCAATATTCGTGTGCACATGAATATGGACACCCAATTTTTTTAATCAAAATATTGAAAAGCTCGTATTGTTTATGGTCCATCGAGCTCTTTGAATTCAATTAAAGGAAAATATAAAATTATATGATAATAAAATACAATTTCAACAAAAAAAATGATACATGTGGGTAGTAATAAATACCTTGAAGAAGAGTCAAGTAAATGCATTACTACCGCCACTTTCTCTAGATATTTATTTGTAGATGTGAGTCATGGAGTAATTGGAGTCATAGATTCGATCAATCATATCTATAATTTCTGCGACCCATATCTACAAACAAATAGTCCACCCTTCTCATCTATAAACACTAATCACACATCTATTATATCTATAACCCGTCTCTATTAGTCCTTCACTAAATTTCTATGCAACAAAGGCAATGAAATAAGCCGTGCTTTGTTGCGTTTTTATACTTATATCATGTTTGGAGATGCTTGATTGAGCTTCTAAGTTCGATTGAGTTATGAAATGCAGTGGCTTGATCGAGCTATTTAAAAATGCTCAATCGAGGGTTAGTAAAACCCTCGATCGAGGTTTTTTTTAACATAATCACACCATTTGCTTGCCAATAAGTGTCACCCATCTTCATGGGAACAACCACAAATTTTTTATAAACATAAAAATAAAAACATATGTTGAGACAAATCCTCATGGTGAAAGTTA
Organism: Larix kaempferi; assembly: GCA_027924585.1. Classification (NCBI taxonomy): domain Eukaryota; kingdom Viridiplantae; phylum Streptophyta; class Pinopsida; order Pinales; family Pinaceae; genus Larix; species Larix kaempferi. The sequence goes on from BSBM01000608.1 coordinate 3,773,845, forward strand.
CACACTTGCTACTATAGGGGAAGTTAGTTGGAGCCACATGTGCCATTTGGAAGGTTCATTACACATGTTAGGAACTTTCATGGTTTTCAAAATCAATTGATGGTATTTGCACATGGTTTCCTTCCAACATTTGGTTTTACTTTCCTACCTACCCATGGTTTTTTCCATTATATATATATATATTCCAAAAAAATAAATTATATTCTAAAGAGAAGTAAAATACATACTTTAGAGTATCAATCCAAAAGAGGACTTAAAAAGGCCTCCATATTAAGTCCTAATAAAAATTGTTAAAATATAGCCTCAATAGTGAGCCATTACGCCACATCATTTGAGTTACATGTCTAAAAATACAATTTGTAGTAGTCAGCTCAAACCTCACCAAAAAGAATCAACAACCAAAGTCTCCACATCATTATATGCCAGACTAGGTCAACAAGGAAACAAATTCTACACATGAGCCTTATAAGAATATCCATATCTAATAGTAGAAGAAATAGGATTGAATGGTTGCAATAACCTAATTATCTAGATGCTCTTCAATGAAGAACTTGTCCCTCAGGTACCAATAGTCCAACCTTAGAGAGAGCATCATCTTTAACACTGAGTTCCTTGTAAATATGAGATAAGTAGATGCCCACAAAATGGGCCTTGACTTCTTTTAAATTCACTACTAATGGAAGAATATTGATATTCTGTATATTTACTTTGTTATTCATCCAAGGGATAATTAGGGAAGATGCCCCGTAAACCTAAAGATGTGTTAAGCCCAAGTCTAAGGAAACCTTTATCAAGATTTTTAAAGCAATGAGCTCTACCACATTAATGGAATTAGTTCCACTATTAGCTTTGAATCATGTAAATGAGAGTAAGACATGTAGATAGACCCCCCCCACCCCATAAATAGTGTCATCCCCTAGATTGGTACCATCAAAGTGTTAGAATTTTAATGATATAGTAGTATAATTTTCACATAATCAAGCACAAGAACACAAGAGACACAATAGTTTACCTAGAGAAAACCCAGACTCGGGAAAAACCAAGCAAACCTTTCTTACTCAGAGATTCAGTACATAATACAAGTACAACATACATGAAGGTGATATATATCAAGAGAGATCACAAATAGAGAAGATACACAAAAAAAGAGCCCCAAAATCAATCTTCCACAACCCTATAGTCTTCTTCTCTCCCTTTTTTGCATTTGAGTAGCAATCTTGAGTGAATTGGCTGCTTCACTAGTACAAAATGAGAGATAAATTACCAAAACAATGACCGAAATCTACATATAAATGACCATTTTTTATTTGGAGATCACTGGTAGCAAATTAGCGGTCATTGATCACGCGACAAAAAAGTGGTCATATTTAACTTGGTCATTTATAGCTTATCTTGTGGTCATATATTTGGTCATTAATTTTTATAATTAATGACCAAATATATGATCGTAAGATAAGCTATAAACGACCAAACTAAATGTGACCACAGTTTTGGTCGCGCGATCAATGACCGCTAATTTGTCACCAGTGGTCGTTTATATGTGGATTTTGCTCGTATTTTGGGTCATTTATATCTATTTTTGTAGTGGTCATTTTTTTTCAGAATATATATAGAACACAAATGAATCGAACCAACAAACTCCTACCTATAAGGCATGTGCTCTTCCACTGAACTAGAACCCTTAAATAGAATTTATTATATAATTTTACATCAGTGATCTAAGGCACAAGCATGGTTTCATTCAAAATGTTCTATGGTCACAACAAATGTAAGGGAGCACGCTATTTGACTAAGTATGGAACCTAACTCTAAGAGCAACTCGGAAGAAAACAAGTCATATTGTATATGTTAATATAAGGTTTACTTTTTCTTTTGGAACAAAGAAAAAATAGACTAAAAATCACTCTATCACACAAGACAAGAGATGTATTTAGGACAATAATCGACCTACTTGACCCTCCATAGAAGCTAAATTCTATATCTAAATAAGCTTTTAATTAGCTAAAAATGAAATTCATATATAACATGAGAAGGGAAAATTATTTTAAGCAAAAGAAAACCAAAGTTTAAAAAAGAAGAAAAAAAATACATACATAAAGAAAATCAAAATACCATGCATTGGAGAAGGAAAAATGTTAACCCAATATAAAATTGAAGAAAATACAAGTAACTCTTCAAATGGAACAACACCTCCACCTAAACACACAACACATATTGCTGAGACTAGTCCTTACCTTGATTGAATTATTTGTTGCAGAACTCATGAGGATATATGGACCAAACAATACAATGAAATACTAAGACAATGGTTGAAAACCACTTCAAAACAAAGATAAAATACCTTATATAGATCCAAAAATTGAAACAAATTAAACAAACCTGCAACCGTGAGCTTGTTCCATCAACACCTTGGTCTAAGTTATCATGTTAAGAATTACCATATAGAAACATGAGAAATTAGAAGCACCAATTAAAATTTATAAAAAAGTAGCACTTTGTAGAGTAAAAATGAGGTGTCCCATGTCGGTTAAAACACAAAAAAATTGATTCAAACACCACATAAAATGAATTTTATAAATTAAATATATTGCATGCAAGATTATATAAGAAGTCAAATCTTCATATTATGACATTATTGTACTCAACAGTCCTATTGACCTACTTTTGTGGTCATTTGTTGGACATTAATAAAATGATCTTATCTTATCTTAGCTTAGCTATGATATACATTTCACTAGACATTTAGTACTCTTAGTTAATTGCTTTGTACTTAGACCTTCACATTTTTATGTGTTTTCAAATTTGATCTAGGAACAACTTTCACACTCCCACTTTGTACCTACACCATATGTACTATTTTAGTCCCATTGACCTACTTTTATTAATAAAATTATCTGATCTCATCTAAGCAATACTGTCTCATCAACATTATAGCATATGCTTTCTGGCCCGTATGCCCATTGTAGTAAATAAAGTTCCTTAAGTTTCTAAAAGAACCCAAAGTAGAATGGTCACAAAATTTTTGACTTGCAAAACTTAGGCTAAGTATTTTCAATCAACTACAAGAGACTCATATACACAATTCCATTTTTTACGGTTAACAAGGATGTTTTGGCTTCCTAATTGCATCTGGACAAAAAATCACCCAACAAAACAACAGAATTTAACCTCTCAAATAACTAATCCCTTCAGAGATAGAATCTCCTTTGTCAAAGCTTAAGAACCGTGATACTGGATATTCCAGTAGAGTAAGTAAAAAATCCTTGAGGATCAAAGGATTTAAACCTGTTTTGGTTCAAAGGATCCGAATACTCAACATTTTCATAGAAAATCCATATGGAATATTTATGTGAATGAAATCATATGCAATCAATACCGAGATGCACAAATTTCTACAGGGAACATGATACAACCATGTCAACTTAATCAACAATAGCGTTAATAAGCCAATGCTGCTAAAACAATGTATTTAAACAACATGGCTAACCAAATGAATTGTACTTGGATACTTGTGTCATGGAAAAAAAGATGTCCCATATTATTGAGGACAATTAAATATGTATAGCAATCTATTGGACTTTGGCATAGTGGTTGGAACAACGTACTTCCATGCAAACAACCCAAGTGAAAACATCGACAAATGTAAAGAAATTATGTGGGAGTGGGGGGGAATTTGTAAGATGTTTGAACTATAGGAGTTGGTTTCCCTCCATCATCAAAGGATATTAACATGTGCAATAGGCCAAATTGGTTAAAGTGGGTACTAATATGATACTTTATCCTTTTCTAAAATATAAATATCTAAAACATAATTGCGCAAAATCAACTCAAGAAAAATATCTAAGATAAAATTTAAAACAAAACCTTACCCCCATGTCAAACTCCCGTGAATTTGGAAAATACATTTTCAAAGAGCACAACAGTCCTCCTTATATGCACATAGAATTCTATAGCCACACCTATATCCATGAGTTGGAAAACCACACTAGAGACAAAACTCAAGCCAAATAAGATTGAATAAAGGCATAAATGCATATAATCTATCAATCAAACATCAACAACTATTTGCATTCATCTTCCTTCATAAATCCATTATAATAAAAAAAAGAAACACGTAAGGTGGAGTTTCCCAAAATCAAAGAGAGAAAGACATGTTGGTTCTTTGCCTGATTTTTGCATGCCAGTTATATTGCACCATTAGATTAATGTCATATGATCTTAAATTTAAGCACTATTTTTCAATCACTAGTCAAGAAACTTTACAAAACCCACACTGCACCTTTGAGCATATATATGAGCATTGCAAATTTATTCAATATGAGATGTATCTTTGTAGAAAAAGGAATAGCCTACAGTTGCAGGAAACCTAACAATGATAAGAGTCCAATTTAAACAGTCTCACTAACATTAATCTCAACAACTAACATTGTGGCATCACAAACTTCCTTGGATGCATATAAAAAACATTACCATCACCTGAGTGTTCTTGATTGTTTAGATCATGTTCAAAGAATGAACTAGAAGGACTCAATTCAACAGCTATAAGAGATCCATCTTCACCAAAATATGTACTACAGACAAGAGTCTTGATTCAAGTTGTATGTTGTAAGAAGGCAAGTTTGAACTAGAACAAGTAAAAGACAGCTAGAATAAAATCAAAAAATATTTATGGCAGAATTTAGTGTACTGCTCAATTACTTTCCTTGGGAAATAGATGCAACACTGTAGTTGTACGATAATATCTAAGATTATTGGTAGTTATTTTATATTTGGATTTCCAAAAACCAAAATAATGTCCTTAATGCATCACAAAAGAAAGGATGAACGTATGAAACTTAGGATATTTGGCTTGTATTTTCCCCAAACTTGAGTTGAAAACAAAATTATAAAATCAAGGAACACCTGGAGGTGGTAGAAACAGTGTAAATGTTGAGGTAGAAGCTGCTCAAAGACAGGTATATGAACATCTAAAGGTGGTGTGAAAACTTGAATCATTGATGGACTAGTAAGCATTGTAGGAGCGCCAGGTGTGCCAATTGTGCTTTGAGTCAATACAACGTCTTCTTGCAACAAGCTAGAAAAAGAAGTGTTTCCACAAAAATGTTCATTGCATTCAAAGCAGCCTTAGCATGTTCTTTGTTTTTAGATGCAAGAAGAGCAACTAATGCATCTAAGAATATCAAATGATCTAACTCTTTCAAAATGGAATGAGATGAACTCTGTGACATAGAACTTAAGCCCCCACTACCTCTCCCCATTGAGCCCCCAAGTTGACTAGATGTCGCCGACGAGGAAGTAGTTGATGAATCAACTTGAAATATCATAGAAAAATGGAAGCATACATTGGGGGCAAATTCATCTTTAGGATCCTTCTGCACTAGCATCAATTATAGTCAGCAAAATAAATTTAAATACAGATTGCTCCGCCATGAGTTGTGTCTTTGTTTTTAACCCTGGGTCAACCTGCGAGTTGAAACACAATATGATATTGATATGCTGAACAAATAATAATGCAGGTTCTTTATATCGTAAAGCTCTAAGATTACCCAAATGGAATGGAATTTTTACAATCTATTTAATCCAATACAAAATCACATAATAAACATGATGCACAAAAATTCAGACAGTATTATTGGGTCACAAATTATGAAGAAAACTGTATATCCTCAAAGCTTTATGGAAAAATGATTTCATGGATATTAGCAATAACTACATTAATATTGGTCACTTTAATCTTCTATTCTACAACTATATAATAGAAACTGTAGAAAATATATTGTCACTCACGTCTGCACTCAACCCATTCTTCAATCAAAGCGCCTGTTCTCTTGAGGGAATATTATTATTCTCATGGACCATATTCATAGTATAAACCCAGTCATGGCTTAGCCTACGAATAAGAAATGAACTGCCAATAGTTTTGCTGGCAACTGCGGGTTATGAGCCCCAATATTACCCTGTGAGATGATCCTACACACAGGTTAAATAATTATACATCGTTCATACAATGACATTTCAATGCACGATTTTGCACACATCCCTGCACATTCTCAGACTTATAAATGTTTTCTCATATGGATAATATATTGACATATAGATCATAAATAAAATAAATTTACATGCATTCATATTATTACACAGACAACCTATAAAATCAACACATTCCTCAACACATTAAATCTTTTCTTATGCATCATTTTATGAATTGAAAGCTGTAAAGTGAGGAATAAAAGTAATATAGTATTCAAAGTCCAAATAATTGAGTGCATATACTGAAGAATTTAAATGAAGGGTGATAATTCGTTGCTTCGTTTCTCTCATGCCATTATAGAAAATATTCATACGCACGAAATGAAATTAGGAAACATAAACGACAGGGTAAAATTCCAACAACAAACGTATTATGTTTTCAATTAGGTTTTCTTACCTCATGGAAAAAAGGGACTCATTGTCGCCAGTGGAAGTCATCTGGCGGGGTGCTTGGTTATTTCTATTTGAAATACATAGTTGTGACCTGTAACTAACACAACATATGTATTATGTTTTCGATTAGGTTTATATGTAAGATGAAACCCTTATAGCATAGCCCATTTATCAAACATACATGATTCTCTGCAATGTGAAACAGGATACCGATAGGCCCATGGGATTCTTATCAACTTGAGTGAGATTCGTTGTTGTCCTTCTGTTTTTTGGTTGGTTTCTTGGGGGCATTGACAGGCACTAAAATTTCCTCAACAATAAGTTGGGGTTGGGGTCTCCTTATTAGCCCAAGTGGTAAAGCAATAGTCAAGTTTGCTTCAAAACTTGGCTATAATTCCAATAAAGCAACATAAATACAATCCCTATGGAAAGACCTTGCATTCATTAAAAGGCTGGCAAGCTCAAGTGCTATAGGGACACCAAATTAACAATAGGCATTATGAATAGTTCCAATTCCCCAAGTGAATAAACCCAAGCATATTGCAATAGTTACTTGACATTAAAATCAAATTATTTGATAAGATGACGCCATTCAATAAGGAGGAAATTCATCTTGCCCATATAGAAGGCTGATTTGGAACAAATAATTTTGAAGCTAAATGGTAACTTAATGAGATGAGTATCACTTGCATCACTTCGACAAGATAAGAATCCTGTGTGAAGAATCACAAGTATGCTCTCTCTAATTAACATCGTGGATAAAAATTGGGACATGGATCTAGGACTCTGGAGGCAGTGTGGCAAAGAAGTTCAAGTTTCGGATATTTTGAAAAGAGGACATGTTCAAACTATGATCAGGCACAAGAACTATGTATTCAAGAAAGTGGCACCGAGAGAACATTGAACCTAATCTATGGTAATGGCAGAACAAGTTGTTCCATCGAAAGATACAGTACCTGTCCTGAAGGATAAGCTAGAAGACATGATTAATGATAAAAAAGATGAATATAATGAGCATGTCAAGCTCATGACCATCCATGAACATATGAAAGTAAATCCGAGGAAATAAAGCAACAAAATTTGTAGGCTGAATTCAAAGAAGAATACCTATTGAAAAATATTGAAATTGAAACCGGGTTTGATTCAAGAGTTCACCAATGGTGGATACAACTACCTATGCACCTATCAAAAGAAAGCACAATGATGATATTGAGCTAGAGGAAGATGGGTTCATCAATGGAAATAGGGGTAGTGATGAATACTATGCATGGATGGAGAAGAAGTACAACTCTTTTTTTCCAGCCAATATCACAACCTTTTGTAAGTTTCTAGAAAAATCCCAAGATGTTGTTTTGAGTATGAACCACCATTATTCTGAAATACAAGTTCACAACTCAGACTCATGATCATTTTGTGTTAGAATGTTTCAATCTAGAAGTGCAGTTCCTCTCTAAGAAAAAATGAAACTCCTAACCACCATTCAACACAAAATGAACTTCCATCTACGCACATAACAACTCAAAAATACAATTATTGGGAGACGCTTAGATCAATCTCCCAACAGTTTTGAGTCCTAGCGATTCAATGGATAAAAAATAAATGAAGAGCCACAACTATCAGACTTAGCTACATTCTCTTCTATTACTTAGAAATACAATATATCATGGAATTCATACACTTTTACTATGACTTAGACAAAAGCAAAACTCTTACACCAGCAGCCCCAGATTAGCCCAACATGTGAAACACGAATCAATGTTGATCTGTGCGCCCCTTGAATATATATCTACCTATATCAGTGTAGATCAGGATCCAATTAATAGATTTTATGGAATATATTATCACAGTGTAATGTACTAGATCTTCTCAATGGCACATTAACTCAAAGTATTTGCAATTGAAACCACACAACAAATTACTATGACTCAAACTAGCTAGTTTGACAATTACTTACATGTAGGAAAATTCAAATTGCAATAGACTCTTCCAAAATTCTTAAAAGGGATGGGTTAGGACCTGATAAGGTTGAAGGTTATATGTGCAGTATATTAGACAACATGGGATAAGCTATCTTCAGAATCCTTTGCACAAAGTACTGGGACCATTTATGTTTCGACAACAGCTGCCGCTAAATTCTACTCCAAAGCTTCCTGGGTACACCAACATATGAAAAATAGATCATTCCACTAACTTGGGTAAGATAAATGGCTCATATCATACCTGCCACAAAATAATTATAGATATTTGATAGCAATAGGATCAGATTTGGAGGTCAACTTTGCAGGGGCACTACCTTGCACTGCACACCTAGTCTACTTCCAGAAGACTCCAAACATGACAAAAGGGTCTCGAATTCTCAGTTTAAGGCTTGGGTTGGTTTCATGAATGTATTAAGGACCTATAATAACTGAAAGAACATAAAATATACTCTCAAAGGTCTTTGGTATTAATTACTGCAAAACTAGTCAAATTTAACATGCAAACGAGCAAACATTGAAACAAAACTTCTCAAACAACCTTAGAGGCTCACAAATTCGACACTAGAACTGATATGTAAGATCAAAATAATGTAAATTAACAGTAGAAATCTTATGTCTGAGATTTATAGCGGAAATGCAAGTTGCATTGATTCAAACTTACAACCCAACCACCTTATTCAATGATTTTACATAAAAGAGCAGAAATATTCAGTAGAAAGGAGAAAGGAGAAGGTGGAACCCTTGGATTAGAGTTATTTTAAGAAGAATATTAGGTTTGCTGCTCATGGAAGGATCTATAACATCATATCTCCCTCACAAAGGTGCATTCACTGTCATGGCTCAATCATCCAGATGGATCTCTTCACCAATATCACTTCAATCTTGTATAATTCACTGCATCAACACTAGGAGCTTGAATTATTCATGGAGTAGGCTGAATCAAAGCTATGGATCAGACTTCAATGGTTGTATATCAGATCATGGAAGAGACATGGAACAAGCTTGCATTGGGGCACATCACCCAATCATTGGTTGAGGCGCATCACTCAACCTATGAGAAGCAATTGCTCTCAAGGAAAAACCAAACTACCAAAAGATGTGAAATGGAGTTATCCTCTTTCTTTTGTAGAATTTTCTCCTCATGGTTGAGCTTATACTCTTAGAAATTCGAATTGGAGGAGGCATGGATGTTTCCTTGATTAGTTAGATTGGGTTTGGACCCACTTAGCCTCATGGATGCACCCTTACTTTCTAAACTTGGACCCTGTATATTTTCTAGATGTTTGTAATCCTTCTTGAGTTGCACAAATTAAGAAACTTCTTTCTTTTTTGTTTTTCCTGCTTTACTGCTTTTGGAAACATTCTTCTTGGGTTGGTTTCATGAATGTATTAAGGACCTATAATAACTGAAAGAACATAAAATATACTCTCAAAGGTCTTTGGTATTAATTATTGCAAAACTAGTCAAATTTAACATGCAAACGAGCAAACATTGAAACAAAACTTCTCAAACAATCTTAGAGGCTCACAAATTCGACACTAGAACTGATATGTAAGATCAAAATAATGTAAATTAACAGTAGAAATCTTATGTCTGAGATTTATAGCGGCAATGCAAGTTGCATTGATTCAAACTTACAACCCAACCACCTTCTTCAATGATTTTACATAAAAGAGCAGAAATATTCAGTAGAAAGGAGAAAGGAGAAGGTGGAACCCTTGGATTATAGTTATTTTAAGAAGAATATTAGGTTTGCTGCTCATGGAAGGATCTAGAACATCATATCTCCCTCATAGAGGCGCATTAACTGTCATGGCTCAATCATCCAGATGGATCTCTTCACCAATATCACTTCAATCTTGTATAATTCACTGCATCAACACTAGGAGCTTGAATTATTCATTGAGTAGGCTGAATCAAAGCTATGGATCAGACTTCAATGGTTGTATATCAGATCATGGAAGAGACATGGAACAAGCTTGCATTGGGGCACATCACCCAATCATTGGTTGAGGCGCATCACTCAACCTATGAGAAGCAATTGCTCTCAAGGAAAAACCAAACTACCAAAAGATGTGAAATGGAGTTCTCCTCTTTCTTTTGTAGAATTTTCTCCTCATGGTTGAGCTTATACTCTTAGAAATTTGAATTGGAGGAGGCATGGATGTTTCCTTGATTAGTTAGATTGGGTTTGGACCCACTTAGCCTCATGGATGCGCCCTTACTTTCTAAACTTGGACCCTGTAGATTTTCTAGATGTTTGTAATCCTTCTTGAGTTGCACAAATTAAGAAACTTCTTTCTTTTTTGTTTTTCCTGCTTTACTACTTTTGGAAACATTCTTCTTTTCAGAGTTTCCTTCTTTTTGTTGGCACCTTGATTTTGGGCTGCTTTCTTCCTGTTTCTATTTTTTTTCCTTTTCAAGTGAGGTCCACTTTATACTCATGTGCTCCCTCATGAGCCTAATCAAATCATAAATAAATATTATTTTTATATTTTAGGCCAATATTAATAAAATCAACTTGTGTAAAATATTATTGGCCAATTATTCCCAAATTATTAATAATTATCTTAGCAAACTCAAATTGTGAATCTTATACTTCATGTGGCCCACCTTAGTCCAATTATTCTTCAATTACTCTCTTGGGAATCTTACTTAGGTAAATTTCCACCCTTAGTCACCAATTTAATAATTTTAATCCTAGGCGACTTAGGCCAAAATTATGTCTTGAACCATGGCAAAATTTGGGGACATGACAAATCTTCGCCTCCTAATATTTCTTTTCCTCAAGCAATTTAGTTCAAGGACTAACAATGCATCTCCATCCAAAGCATGATTTTGAATTTGCTTTCTCTCATCATATTGATGACCATACCAAGTCACCAAATTTGTGCACCACAACTGAAATCATCAAAATCATGGGTCTCAACAATTCAACGGAAATGAAACATATGCTCTGGTCAATGCATGCTCCAGAAATTCAATGTATCTCTAAACTCCCCAATTAATTCTAAGAGGGTCCATCATGTTGGTACTGGCGAACTCTGATCATAAGATGCTCATGTATTTCCCAAGATTTATATCCATCATACAGTTTCCCATGCAGGGAACTAGACCACTACTCAACATAGATGGACTTCAAGATATGTAGGCTAGATTGCCCTCCTGGAACCCACTGATTATGTTGCAACCTTATCAACATTTCTTCCATTTGAAGTGATCTACCATGATTCCAAGGAATGCCAAGATCCCATAATGTTAGGGTATTTTATTGTGGCATATGCTTGTCCATCCAACCCATGGATACATGTGTAATGGAGGCATCGAAGGCTTCCATGAATATATTTTCCGCTGCTCACATGAAAAGACAATAATAATAATATTAACAAGTTCATGACATAAACCAAAAGTACCTTTACCTCCTTGCTTCCCCATCTTTTCTCTATCCAACCATAAGGGTATCTCATGATCTTTTTGGAGCAAAAGGGGTGTTTGGGAAACACCCTCCATGTCATTTGACCCATCCCAACACCGAGTCAAGCCCCATGCACTTCTATGTATACTGGAAGGATCATATGAAATCCATAGAAACCTTTGCTGCTCTTTATAAGATTGCATGATGAAGGATGTGTCCATTAATCTCCTAACAAGGAAAACTATATAGGTGCATCCTTGAGTCTCCATCTCTAATAAGTACTCACCTATCCAATCCATGGACAGATAAGTAACTTTTCTTGTAGATATGAATGGTATGTTCTCTTGACTGTAATTCTGCAACAAGACAAGTGTTTGGCCAAGATCTTCTATGGCATCTTCCTTTACCAACACTTGAAAATCAGAACTTTTCTCATGTTCATCCTCCACATGAGATTCCTCCATAATACCCATTCCATTTCCTTCCATGCAACATGAAAGGTGTGGTACATTCAAATCCTTCCGAATTTGATAGTTCTGCAACTTTTAATCTTGAATATACCTTTGGGTGCTCTCCAAAGAAACATATACAACCTCTAATTCACTACCAATATATTTTTCTTCATCTTCCTCTCTTCTGAGTGCATGATGGTAAATTGTGGTCACCTCAAGAAGACGATTCCTATTTGAGAGCACGTTCATATATCTTTCCTTCATCTTGTCCATTGCTTCTTTGAGAGTTTCAAAATACCCCAAGGAATCTTCTCCTTCCAATCGTTCTTGTGAAGCTCTCCAACAACATCTTGACACCAAGGCATTGGCATCAACAAAACGATCATTGGATGCTATGAGATTCTCTTGGTCCTCCTTCAATGTTCCACTCAAATGATGTGACTCTCCAAGATATCCTCTATGAATGAACCTCCCTCACATAGAGAAAGTTCATAGTTCTCTTGCCCTGAAATAAGTGATTTTCCCTCATCTTGTAAGTCGATGATTCCTTCAAGCACCTGTAAACCAGAAAACTCCTCATTCTCACCTTGCACATGAGGATGCTCCATTATGCCATGTGTGCAATCATCCACACACATGTGATCACATGTAATTTTGGGAAAGGACTGTGACTCTCCCAATGCCATATGGAGTTTCTCTACTTCTATTATCTTGTCTTCTACAACTTTGAGAGTAATATATCTATCCATAAATAGTTGCAAGTATTTTGCTTTCATTCTATCTAGCTTTCTTTTAATGATGATTAATTCGCAAGTAGAGACTTTATCTACCATTCCTTATTGTCCCCCATTGATAATATTTTCAATGATTTTTTGTGCACCATCATTTCAGGACAAGGCTTTTAGTACCCTTCCTTCTATGACTAAGAGTTGGATCTCTAAGTCACTAAATGGCTCCTTAAGTGCACTATGTGGGATGCCACAAGTGTGCTCATGCAACTCCCGAGAGTCATGCAAACTCTCCTCTGACAATTCAACCTTCTAAAATTTTTGTTTCTCAACACTAGAAGACCCTGCCATGCCAATATTTTCACCAGAAATGGCTACCAGATCAGAATAACACAAGGGAATGAAAAAATCAAAATAGTGACAATACCTTTGTGATACCCTTGTTTCTTCAAGTGATGGAGTTGTGAAGGTGTGTTCCTCCACCAAACTTCCAGTTTCATCCTCCACTAATGTGGGGATGCATCTTGCTTCATGATGAATTTATAAGAGTGTTTGGAGGGCTACACTTTGTTCTTCTTCCATATCTGCTCCAAAATTAGTTTGCTTTCCACCCATCCTATTTCCCATCTCTCTTGTAGTGATCTCATGCTCACCAACAAAGAAGTTTGAATGTCCTGAAGTGGAATCTCTTTCCACACTATTCATAACTTCAACACCTTTTGCTTGGTCTATGGGTACTTCCGCTTCTTTGTCGTCCTCCTCCAAGTGGATTGTGGCTTCTTCATCATCATGGTTGCCACAATTATGCTGGTTTCTGCACTCTTCATGCTCCTTTAAAGGCTAATCCTCCATTGTAGATTCATTGTTGCTTGTACCACCTTCTTCACAAAAAAATTTGGAGTCTTTCTTTTGAGACAAACCAAAGAAGAATCTCTAAAATGAAACAACCAAAACTTTACATACCTTTAGAAACGCGGGGGTTTGAAACCTTATACGTGTGTTTGTGACAGAGCTGAAACGCAACAAAACAAATAAAGCCTCACTAGTTTCGATCGAGATTCACCCTCTATCCAAATTGACATAGCTATAAAAATGTAAGCCCTCGTACGGTGGACTGAAATGTTCACCCGTGGCTTGGTAGAAGGATACACTTTTTCCATGGATTTATCGTTCAACCGCTTTCAGGGTAGAGGAGGGGAAAATTGGGGGAAAATGGAAAGGAGTCGGAAAAAAATAACATGTATCTATTTTCAATCTATTTCTTTTTCTATAGAGGTGGGGAAAATTGGGGAAAATTTGAAGGGAGCCCACTAAAAATAACATATATCTATTTTAATTAAAAATATAAATATTAAATAAAAATAAATTTTTTATTTAAAAACTTAAATATAAATTCAAAGTAATTATTAAACATAAAAATCTTAGTATTGAACATTAAGACTTTAAATATTTATATTTTTAAAAAATATTGAAAAAACTTTAGTATGAAAAGATAATTCATGATACCTTTAACACAAATATAACGCTATAAGATTTAAATATTGTAAAATCAATAGTTACAAATTTTTAAAATGAGATGAAATGAAAAAAAATTGAGACAAGCACAACAATGCACAAAAAGATAGAAGCATAGGCACTAGGTTATTCCAAGAAGAAAACTTATAAAGTGAAGGATAGTCAATCACAAAACATATGAACACAAAATATTTTGCTATGACAAATATAGGGAGGACTGGGAGGAGCTAGTATGCCAATTATTTGTATCAATAATGTAAATTTCAACAAATAGACCATATTGGATAATGCTTTCTAGAGAGGCGTGCATTGACAAGGACCTAGGGTTTAATCTTGTGTTGCATCAACCTACTTCTAATAATGGTCAGGCTTGAAGAAAATGTAGGTTCACTCTTAAAATCTAGGGTCAAATAACTCGTAGTATAAGGAAGGACACTGGTAATGTGTTTATGAGTAAGTAGGTGTGGACTACATAAACGACTTTTTCAACCAAATTGATCCTCCAAAAATATCTTGATGTAGCATAATATATATGGAGCTCGAGTGGCGTGGCTGATGGAACAATGTGATATAGTCCTATTGTTCTTCAATTGAGTAGTTGTGGGGTGCTTGAGACCCTTAATGCATTGCGTTGACCTTGAAAATATGAATGTGAACAATATGACGAGCCAAACAAAATGACACCAACTTCACGACAGGACATGTGTGAGGAGAACCATGACGAATGGATGCATATGGAGAATTAATGGAGGTTGTGAAATTGACAATTTTTAGCTATCATGAAACAAAATACATGAACTTGCTGAAACTTTAATAGACTACCGAGAGGGTCAAACGACCATGGTTTTGTTCAAAAAAAAATATAAATGCAACCAATACGATGATTCGAACACAATGAAACCAACTTCACGACATTACAATGCCTGAAGGGAAAGACGATAAATATCCAAGACTCAACTCAACCGACACACTATGATGACACACATGACACAACTTGGTGGATCTATCGAAGGGATATAAATACATAAACAAGAATGATGAAATACAATCTATTGAACATGATAATTAAGCACATTGACTAGATATTATATGAATCCATCTACAATGTTACAATTTACTAAATTTTAACACTGCAGATGAATTCATAGTTCATATGCAGTGTTAAAATTTAGTAAACTGTATAAATTCATTGTCAAAATTGTAATTTTTCATTGTCGGAGTGAAACAACTAAAAATACCAAATAAATGACCAATTCATATTCTTAATGCTATTGTTATGTGATCATTTTTAGTTTAGTTACTTGTTATATGGTCATATATTTTATCCCGTGACCCAATTGGTCATTCCTATGGTCATTTTTAGTCGGCTCACTCAGGTTTGGTCATTTATATCTTGAAAAACCTATGCTGACCAAATTTTTTGGTAGCCTGGTAATTTAACTCTCATTTTCTACTAGTGCTTGTCCAAATGAGGAGGGTTTCATTTGTATTTAGGCTGGTTCTTTGCTGGCCTTTTTCCACTTTGGGCCGACTTGCCTTCTTAAAATGGGCCGACTTCACTTTTTGTATAATAAGATACATTTTATTTTATTTATTTCTTTTGTAGGCCAGCTTTAGATAGTGAGGATACCTCACGTAGATACAACAACAACACTCCCTCTTATCTAGAGAGGTATCATCATGCTGGAACACATATGAGCATCATCTGATCATCACAGCTTGTCTCGTACATCTCGTCTTCATAAGAAAGTTATAATTACATCCATGTGACTACGAACAACATGACATCTTATACACAACTCAATCCATGGAGAAGTGTCATAAAGAACAACCAAATCCATCTCTCTTCTTCTCAAGGAGAGTCACACCATTCTCCCTATCTCAGGGAGAACACTCCCTCTTAGTGAGGGAGGTATTATTCTTGCTCATTCTGCTTGAACACATTTTGGGTTTCTTCAAAATCTTAATGCCATGAATTTTCTTCAATGAATCATCTCAAGGAAAGGTTGATCACGAGCTTACTTCAGGTTGATTGTTTCAAGGTCTCTTAGCCAAGTCTCATGGCTAAATACATGAGTGAGCATCTAGGGACTAAATTCTCCACCCCATTCGGTGTCCCACTCTGAGCATTTAGGGTCTGTCCCACTCTGAGCATTTAGGGACTAATCTCTCCACCCCACTTGGTGTCCGAGAGAAGGCACTGCCCCGTTCTGAGTTGTCTTAGGGATTAATATATCCAACCTAATTGGTGTCCAAGAGAAGGCATTGTCCCACTTGACCCACCCATAGCTAAGTCTCATGGAAAATACTAGGGAAATGCTCAATGCTCAACCTCTAGGAGGATAGTGTGTGCAACTGAGAATTAATCTTCCCACCTCGTCATAGGATGTCTGGAAGAAGGAACTGCCCTACTTTGAGCTATTCACCTCTATCCAAGTCACATGGATAATACTAAGGGAATGCTTGATGCATCAACACTACTCATCATGCAAAATACAATCTCCCCACCCCGTCATAGGGTTTCCGATAGAAGATATTTCCCTGCCACTGGACCATTCACCCCTAGCCAAGTCATATGGATAATATTGGGGGAATGTAGGACTGATGTTGCAAACATTCATCTTCAATCTCATCACATCTCCCTTTGTGGTAGAGTACCCTGCTCCCTCTACATATGAGCATCCTACTCCCTTTGCATCCGAGCATCTTGCTCCTAGAATCCTCTATTATTCACGTAGTCCCCACATCTCAGGTAGCATACTGATGAAATTCATATAACTTATTTGTTTCTACTAACTGCAACTCCTTATGTCCATCAAAAGCATGCACATATGTAGTAGAGAGAGACCAATCGTTAGTCTTCATATGAGATCTCCTGGACCTATGGGTCATGGGTCCACATATGACTGAATGTACTAGATCCACATATTCCTCTTGTTATTGCTAAATAGTCATCATATCCACTGTAGCTTCTCCCTCTATCACATAATCCATCTTGCTATCTGATCTTGGGATCCATTTCTGAGCATCCTTCTCCCTCTCAAATAATGAATATCAACAGGATCTTAATCTGGATGACTACACATCCATCACTTTCTCTTTATAACAAGTCCCATAGTCCTTATCTTGTATGCCATAGAATATGATCTTTCCCTACAAGTCATATTTTGTCAATAGTCAGCAACATTGCATAATCATGAAGATCAAATTATATTTCAATGTAATGACAATAGTTCACATAGTCATGTAAGCATCTTAGCCAATTCTTCAGCACAACATCCATCCATATCCCAAACATACTTGGTGACTATCTGGATTCCTTCCATATCCACCAGAACATACTATCAGGAGCGTGCAGTGATCCAGTATGTTAGCAAAGAGGTTTCCTCCTAGACTAGTTCCATCTACGGTTCATGGACTGTTGTGCAGCACTACAAGTTGCTTACTCAACATATACATAACATGTACTATAAGATCCTATTGCTCATCATTATTAGTCATATATAAATGTATAATATGCTAGATTATAACATGCATACTACACTTCCTGATTCTAAGAATACAGACGTACATACAACTGTTATGAACATTCATATCTAATCTACAAGAGAAATAATGACAAGTGATCATCCAAATGCAAATACTTTATCTTTTATTGTTTTTTTGGGCTCCCTCTTGATCTCTTCCTCCTTGTAGGGATCACTAGAATCCTTATATATTTATCTTATTTATTGTTGGAATCCCATTGAAGAAACTACAACTTGGATCTTCATACATCACCGATGACAATCTCCTCATCTAGAGATAATGTAATCATTGGTGTACTAAAAGAAACACTCCTTTCGACAATCATCATCTTCTGCATTCCTTGACTTCTTTGTGGAGAATCTTCATGAGAATTATTGTCTAAAATAGAGCCTGAGAGAGTAGTAAGAAGGTAATCTTTTCATATTTTTTCTTGTTTTTTTAATTTGTCTCGGGCCCCTCTGGCTCTGGAATATCTATGAGTTCAACAACCATCTTAACAGATCTGGTGCAAAAACCCTTGCAGAAGAGGGTAAAAAATTGAAACTTGGACTTTGATAAATCTGAATCCACAGGCTAATGCGTCCTCCCAAGGTGATATGGATAGACCTCCTTTTCTTCTAGATCTATGGACAGGACAACTCGTAAAATGAAACCCTAATTTCTACAGTTTCTGCAAAAAATTCAAACTTCACCAAAACTGAAATTTTAGATCTGCAATTTCTCGGCCCTAAATTTTCAGACCCTAAATTTTTCGGCCCCTAGATTTTTAGCCCTTGATTTTTGGTCCCTGATTTTTGGATCCTGGATTTTCGGCCCTTGATTTTTGGACCCTAGATTTTCGGCCCTTGATTTTCAAGCATTAGATTTTCGGCCCCTGATTTTTGGACCCTATATTTTTGCCCCCCGATTTTTGGACCCTATATTTTCGGCCACTGATTTTTGGACCCTATATTTTCGGCCACTGACCCTAGATTTTCGAAGTAAATCTTTTTGCTTCACACGCAACAGGATTGCGTCTGTGGGCCCATAACCTGTTGTAATTTTAATGATATATCAATATAATTTTCACATAATCAAGCACAAGAACACAAGATACACAATAGTTTACCCTGGGAAAACCCAAACTCAGGAAAAACCCAACAAACTTTTCTTACTAAGAGATTCAATACATAATACAAGTGCATTAGACATGAAAGTTATCTATATCAAGAGAGATCACAAATAGAGAATATACAAAAAGAAAGAGCCCCAAAATCAATCTTCTACAATCCTGCAGTCTTCTTCTCTCCCTTTTGTGCACTTGAGTAGTAGTTTTGAGTGAATTGGTTGCTTGTCCAAATGAGGAGGGCGTCACTTATATTTATACTGGTTATGTGCTGACCCTTTTACACTTTAGGCCGGATTGCCTTCCTAAACTGTGTCGACTTCACTTTTTGTATAATAAAATACATTTTATTTTATTTATTTCTTTTGTAGGTCAGCTTTAGCTAGCGAGGATACCTCACTTAGCTACAACAACAATACAAAGAAGTGCCAAGGATGAGTTTTTTTTTATCTAAAGGCCATTGAGTTTTCTAGGGACCTAAGGTTTTTCATAAGTGAGAAAGAAGGAAAGAATCCCTAAAAACTGTGTTGAAACATGGATATAGGGGATGGATTTACCTTCAATGATAGCTACATTCCCTACTATCTATAGCCACCAAAGTAAAAGGAATGGCCAAGACCTCAATATTTTGAGCTCATGTATGGTAAAACACTCCTTCAAGCAATCCTCAATCAAGGGCCTATCCCATGGGCCATGGATGGTCTAGATTGAACTTTACCTCCAAATCTTAGAAGAAAAAGGGAACTAAAGAAATAGATGAAAGTAATTCTCAAAATCACATCTACACAAGAAACAAATTCCAAACCAAATTTGTTCTCTTTTTTCACTCTTTCCTATTAGAAGTTTATTTTCTAGGGAAATCCACATAAAGAGAATCTACTTAAGGGGTTCTTTCACCTTCCAAATTTTAACCCACCACAACTTAGAATCCCAATTAATTTCATCAATGGTAGTTAAGTATGATAGTTTTGTTGTATAGGAACCTCCTTCTTTGTTGTTGATCCACACCAATTCATCTTCCTCCTATCTAAGTTTGATATGTCATATTTTAATTTCCTCTAGGAAAAGACCCCAAAGTTGAGAAAGATCCTTAGCCAAACCTAAGTCTTGGGAAGCTTTCTACCCTTTGTTCTACATAGCAGTACTTAAAGGGTCCCCGACCAAATTTAATATGCATCTATCAATTTCTTAAAGATGTATAATAAATGAATAGGTATAAGAGAAATTGGGACACACCTCATGATAACATATCATAAGAATATCCATAGCTAATAGTAGAAGAAAGAGGATTGAATGGTCATAATAACCTAATCCTCTAGATTCTCTTCAATGAAGAACATGTTACTCAAGTATCAATAGTCCAACCTTAGAGAGAGCATCAGCTTTGACATTGAGTTTCTTGTAAATATGAGATAAGTAGATTCCCACAAAATGGGACTTGACTTCTTTTAAATTCACTGCCAATGGAAGAAGATTGATATTTTGTATATTTACTTTGTCATTCATCCAAGATATAATTAGGGTAGATGCCCCATAAACCTAAAGATGTGTTAATCCCAAGTCCAATGCAACCTTTAGAAATATTTTTAAAGCAATGAGCTCTACCATATTAATGGAACTAGTTCCAATGTTAGCTTTGAAATCATGTAAATGAGAGTAAGACATGTAGATAGACCCCCCACCACCCATCTCATAAATGTCATCCCCTTGATTGGAACCATCAAAGAAGTTGCAAGGATGAGATTTGTT
Organism: Larix kaempferi; assembly: GCA_027924585.1. Classification (NCBI taxonomy): domain Eukaryota; kingdom Viridiplantae; phylum Streptophyta; class Pinopsida; order Pinales; family Pinaceae; genus Larix; species Larix kaempferi. The sequence continues at coordinate 3,794,740 of BSBM01000608.1, forward strand.
TATCTAAATACTATTGATTTTTATAGGTACCTAAGGTTTTTCATAAGTGATAAAGAAGGAAAGAATCCCTAAAAACTATGTTGAAACTTGGAAATACGGGATGGATTTACCTTTAATGACAACTACATTCCTAGCTATCTACAAGCAACAAAGTACAAGGAATGGCTAGGACCTCAAGATTTTGATCTTATGTATGGTAAACCACTCCTCCAGGCAATCCTCAATCGAGGTATTGTCCCATAAATGGGCTAGACCCAAGTTTACCTCCAAATTCCAAATATGAGAAGAAAAAAGGGAACTGAAGAAATAAATGAAAGTAATTCTCAAAGTCACACCTACACAAGAAATGAATTCCAAGACCAAATGTGTTCTCTTTTTGCACTCTTTCCTATTAAAGATTATTTTGTAGGGAAATCCACGTGAAGATAATATACTTAAGGGGTTCTTTGAAATTCTAAATTTTAACCGACCACCACTTAGAAGCCCAATTAACTTCTTCAATGGTAGTTAAGTATCATAGTTTTGTTGTATAGGAACCTCCTTCTTTGTTGTTGATCCACACCAATCCATCTTCTTCCTATCTAAGTTTGATATGTCATATTTTAATTTCCTCTAGTAAAAGACCCCAAGGTTGAGCAATATCCTTAGCCAAACCTAAATCTTGGGCAGCAATCTGCCCTTTGTTCTAGATAGTAGTACTTAGAGGGTCCTCAACCAAATTTAAGATGCATCTACAAATTTATTAAAGATGTATACTAAATGAATAGGTAGAAGAGAAATTGGGACACACCTCACGATAACAACTTCTCATATTATTGCTTGTATTCCATCACATACCTTCCTAGACAAGTAAGGCCCAATTAGAGAAAAGGATAAAGTCAAAACCTTCTAGTGATTTGAAGCATGCAATAAGGGATTCCTTTCCACCCAAATACATACAATAAAGGATCCCTAACCAATGTATTTTCTAACAATTATTATTTTCCACAAACCTTCTTGGCTATCAAATTCCATTAGGATTTGGTTGCCAGGGATTTCCCAAACATATGAATATCCTGAATCTTCCATCTACCTATGTACTTGGGAAGAGCTATAGACTTCTAGCTAGTAATATGAGGAAAAAGGTTGTGTTTTTTTTCCCTCCACAAAAAGTTAATGCACTTTTTTCTATAACCCTCCAGGATACGTTTATGAATATGGGCCATTAGCAACCAATAAACAAGGATTGCTTGCAAAACACAATTCAAAAGAGTCAATATGCCACCTTTTGATAGCCACTTGTTGCATAAAAAAATTATCCTTTTTCCCATCTTAGCTAATAGAAAATACCAATCATGTTTCACATAGCCATTAGGCTTGACAAGAAAGATTGAATAGTTAACAGCATCTTGAAAGTTAGAGGTTGAAAAGAGGATAAACTTGTTGGTATCCTCATCTAAGTCATTGGAAAGAGAAGCGGATTTATGTATGTTCACTTACATAATTGTGGCTAGACTATAAAGAGTTAGAATCCTTTTGAATCGCCTTCCTTCCTATTTGGTGCCAAGGAAAAAGAATAAAACATCATCAATGAATATAACATGAGTTAGAGATTTGGAAGACCCCACTTTAATTCCTTTAAGTGACCTTTGATTTATTTATTCAGGGGTCATTGTGCTAAACCCTTTTGTCACCATTATAAAAACATATGGAGATATATGGAAACCTTGTCTAAGGTCTCTAGTGTACTTGAAATACCTAGAGGTAGAGCCATTGATGAGCACTAAATAATTGGAATTTTGAACTCAACCCATTACCCACTCCACAAAAAGTGATGCATTCCAATATGAATCAATATTAATCTCAAATAAATCCAACACACCCTGTGATAAGCTTTGGATAAGCCATGCTTGATGACAAAGGCATAGATATGCTTTAGTTTAGTGGAGTTAAGTCCTTCCCATGTTGACCCCACAACATCATGGATCTAGTTGGAAATATTGTTGTCATTGATGTCAAAGGAAAGGAAATGTTGTTTCCATTGATTCCAAATATTTGTTGATGCTACATATGTCCAAGATGAAGATGAAAGATGACCCTAATAGGAATCCCCAATAAAGATAAAATGTGATCTTTACATGATTCCCAAGTGAAGATATTGATGTTCCCCCAAAAGTAATGGCGATTCCCAAGTGAAGATATTGATCTTCCCCCAAAATAAATACATGTAATGACGATTCCCAAGTAAAGATATTGATGTACACCTCAATTTCCCACTCGTGGAGGTAAGAAAACCAAAGGAATATGAAGATTGTTGGAAATATTGTCATTGATGCCTAGTTTAAATACCCTGTATTTTAAGGAATTTTTACTCTAGATACCTATATCAAATTGGAGGATAGGTTAAATGCTTAGAAATATTATTCTGATACCTTTCTAACGGTATATGGAACTCTCTCTAACCCTATAGGAATGCAAAAATATGAAACGATTTTTAAAGTTAACCCAACTATAATTTTGGTCGGCCCTGCCAAGATATTGAACAATGTTATGTTGACCAAAAGTAGTTTAAGAAGATTATAAATAAGAAGATAAATTCCTCATTTTTTCACTCACTCATCCAAGACATGGAGATAATATATGATAGGTGCGTTAGTGAAAACGATTGCAACATTTGAAGAAGAGGATGAGAAAATATTGAGTACCATTCCAAAAGGGGATATTTTTAGGTCATCTTGGAATGTTCGCTATAAATTTTGTTTGGAGATGTTTCACAATGTGAAAATTGGATGGTATGCATAGGAGATGGTGAATTAACTATGGTTCAATTTTAATAGGATGGATCTCTATATTTTAGGACATATGACCTCATGAAGTCAGGGTTTCTAAATGACCCCAAAATCATCCTCAAATAGGTTAGTGTGGTACTTTCGCTATAACTTATGTTCTAGGACATTTCAGACCATGAAACTTGGATGAGATCAAGAAAAGGTATTTAAGTACCCATGTTTCAAGTTTTAGAATATGTTTCACTATATATTAGGAGATATTACCCATGTAAATTAGGGTTTCTGAATGATTCTGAAATCAACTTTAAACAAGTCAGTTTGGAAGTTTTGCTATAAATTTTGTTCTAGGAAGATTCAAACAATGATATTTGGAGGAGATGAATTAGAGAGATTGAAGAAAGTGTGGTATGAGTTTTAGATGCTGGTTCACTATATTTTCAGATATATTCTCTTTGGAAGTAATGGTTTATGCATAGTATGAAGTAGATTAGAGGTAGCTTGTGAAACATATCAGAGGAAGATTATGAAGCAGATTAGAGGCAGATTACGAAGCATATTAAAGGAAGATTATGGAGATGATTTGAGGCTAATTTTGTGGTAGATTGATGTTTATTATTGTTGGAAAATATGTAATTAATGAGTTGATCGCGTATCTAACTGCACCAGCTCTGTCAGTAACTTCGTCAGTCGTTTTGTGTCAGTGCACAAAGTCTACAATGTCAGTCTGTCAGTAAGTTCTCAACCAATCCAGCGCTTGTCAAGTTTGTATTAATGTAACTGTGTTAGTGGTTCGCATGTCAAGAATTCTTAGGTAAGAATTAATTACAATGCTTAATGCAATCCTGTAGCTTCTAAGTGAAGCGATCTTAAGTCGGTTGTTATGAATCTCTATAAGTAGAAGAAAATAGTTTAAAAATGAGAGAGAGAGGTGAAGAGGATACGAGTAGAAGTGAAGATTTGTGAAGATTGTATCAAGAGCCCAAGCTCTGTGAAAGTAAAAGATCAAAGTAGAAACTCATTTCCATATATTGAGGTGTTGCGCAGTTTACTATGGTAATATATATAAGTCTTTAGTTTTATGTTTCATTCTCAAGAATGTTGAATATTGCAAGTCGCACATCTTTTCCTTGAATATTGTTTACATTTACGTGCATTAAAAGAAATAAAGATTTCCAATTAGTTCATCGCATTGAAAGTTCTATTTTTACAAGGAGTAACTTCGCGTAATATGTTTTAGTTGTTATGCCTTAAATATATTTAATGATAAAGTTTGTTTAAGTGATCCGCGAAGTATTCGTGAAGTCCGCGAAGTAAAGTATTGCGAAGTTAACTGCGCATCACTACGAAGTTCAACTATGCAGTAAAAAGTTGAAATCTGCGCAGTTAACCGCCGCGCAGCTAATTCCTGCGTAGTTAATCTGTGAAGTTAATTCTTAGTGAAGCAAGTGTTCCACGGAGTAAAATTTGGGGTTCCCTATTGTATGATCAACGAAGTCCGAAGTGAAGAAAAAGAAGATATTCATATACTGCGCAGTTAAATATTATTTACTGTGCAATGTGCTTTTCCCTTGATCTGGTATCAGAGCGAGGTTTACGGAAAGTAGGAATTCAATTTATAAGGGAAAAACGATTAGAAATGGATTCCACTTCTGGTAATTTGCAAACTTCAATATTTTTAGGTAAAAATTTTGAATATTGGTCTCTAACTATGAAAGCTTTGTTTAGAGGTCAAGATGTATGGGAAATAGTCCAGAATGGCTATGTAGAACCAACAGATATGGCATCATATAACAATCTCACACAAGTTGAGAAAGATGTCCTGAAGGAATAGAGAAAGAAAGATGGAAAGGCGTTGTTCCACATACATCAAGCGACACATGAATATATACTCCCAAGATTAGCAACAACGCAGTTAGCTAAGGAAGCGTGGGACACACTGGAAAATTCGTATCAAGGTTTGAACAAAGTTAATACTGCCAATCTTCAAATTCTTAGAAGAGATTTTGAATCTTTGTCAATGAAAGATACAGAGTCAGTAGACTCATTCTATACTCGTGTTATTGGTATGGTTAATTAAATAATGTCTCATGGAGAACATCTAGGTGACCAAAGAGTTGTTGAAAAAGTTCTTAGAGTTCTTCCAAAGAAATTTGAATCTTTAGTTGTAACCCTAAAAGAAAACAAAGATCTATCCCAATTTACTCTTGATGAGTTGCAAGCCTCATTACTCAATCATGAACATAGAATCAACGGTTCAGATACATCACTGGAAGGTGCATTTATAGCACAGTCATCCATAAGTCATGGAAGAGGCAGAGGAAGGTAAAACTCTATAGGCAGAGGAAGAAGTTCTTTTAGAGGAGGTCGCAGCAGCAATCCTGCACATGTCGCGGGAAAAGGTCAGAATCCGAGCCCCAGTCGGCCAAGTGGACAAAGGTATGATAAAGAAAAAATTCAATGTCATTACTGTAAGAAGTATGGACACTTCGCATATGAATGCAGGAAGAAGTAGTATGACCAAGGAAAGCAAGGCCAAACACAATCAAGCAACATCAACACTCCAAACAACTCACTGTTCTTAGCATGTGCACCGCCACTTGAATGCAATGCTGTCCAAGAAAGTCCAATTGACATATAGTATTTAGACTCAGGCTGTAGAAATCATATGACTAGTAACTTAAATCTATTTTCTAGTCTAGATAAATCAATTCAAACTGATGTCACACTTGGAAACAATATTCAAGTTACTGTTTTGGGTAAGGGTACTGTTGATATTCTAACAAACAAGGGGAGCATAAATTTATGCTCGATGTTTATTATGTTCAAGGTTTGAAGCATAATTTGATGTGAATTGGGAAACTGATGGAGAAAGGTTACAAATTTCACATGGTAGGAAAGCATTGGGTGATTAAAGACATATATCCAAGCAATCAGTTAATTGCCGAAGTGCAGATGATAAGAAATCACTTGTTTCCTTTGAGGATAACACCAATCATAAAAGGAAAAACAACTCAAGTTGTTCATGAAAGTCAGAATGAAAATTCTGGATCTGCATTCAAAGAAGAAAGCAAAGGAGCAGACATTTACTGTGACAAGGAAGAAAAAGACAATGCAATGCAAGCTGCGTTTCAGACAGAAATAAAGGATGAATCCCTATTATGGCACTTCAGATTTGGACATCCGAATTTTGGTGGGCTGAAGCTACTGCACATGAAGGACATGGTGAAAGGATTGCCATTGATTGAAAATCTAGAGAGAATGTGTGAAGGCTGTATCTTTGGAAAACAACACAGAGAGATGTTTCCAGTTCGAAAGTCATATAGAGCTCGCACACCACTTGAAATTGTGCACTCTGATATTTGTGGACTGATGCAAACACCATCCATGGGAGGATGCACTTATCTTCTCACATTTATTGATGATTTCACAAGAAAAACATGGGCATATTTTATAAAACATAAATCTGATGCATTTAGTTGTTTTCAACAGTTCAAGGTACTTGTGGAGAAGCAGAGTGGTTACAACATCAAGATATTAAGAATAGACAGAGGTGGTGAGTATTGTTCAAATGATTTCTTAAATTTTTGCAAAAATCATGGCACACAGAAGCAATTCATTGTGCGGTATACACCGCAACATAATGGTATCGTAGAGAAGAAAAAAAGAACCATTATGGAGATGGCACACAGTATGTTGGCAACCATGCATCTGTCAAATGAATACTGGGCTGATGCAGTGGCAACTGCTGTATACATCATGAATCGATGTCCGACGAAGAGCGTGAAGAACAAATTTCCGCAAGAAGCATGGACAGGTATGAAACATAGTGAAGATCAGCTAAGAAGGAAATTAGACAATAAAGGACATAAATGCATTTTTATTGGGTATTCTGAAGAAACAAAAGCATACAAGTTGTATGATCCTGTTGCAAGAAAAGTTATCATCAGTCGAGATGTTCAGTTTGTAGAGAATGAAGCATGGGATGGAACCGTAGAGAAGAATGTTAAAATCGTGCCACATGTTGAACATGATGACATCGCAGAAGATGTGGATGAGTCTCTACATGTGAATCAGAACTGCGCAGCTCTGCCTACTCCCAGGACTGCACAGCATGTTCTAGCACAAGGAACTCCGACACAAGTCGCAGTCCAAACAACTTCGACAAGCACTACAAGTGCGCAACAAACCCCAGCAGGAAGTTCGCGCAGTTCGACACGAGCAACTATGCCAAGGACAAGAAGTCTGCATGAGATATATGAGACTGGTACACCTAATTCCTTCTTTGTTTTTGCATTATTTTCTCAAGTTAATGATTCTCTAACATTTGAAGAAGTTGTAGAAGATAAATTTTGGGCACAAGCCATGGATGAAGAAATAGAATGCATTGAGAAGAATTAAACATGGGAATTAGTTGATGTTCCTAAGAAAAAGGATGTGATAAGCGTGAAATAGATTTATAAGACCAAGCAAAATGCTGATGGAAATGTGTAGAAGCACAAGGCAAGATTGGTAGCAAGAGGATTCGCACAGAAATCTGGCATAGACTTCAATGAAACCTTTGCTCCTGTAGCTCGAATGGACACTATTAGGACAGTTTTGGCCATCGCAGCACATAAGACATGTCTTGCTTACCAAATGGATGTTAAGTTTGCATTTTTAAATGGTTATTTGGAAGAGGAAGTATATGTGGAGTAGGCACAAGGCTATGAAGTTCCAAGACAAGGACACAGAGTATACAAGCTGAAAAAGGCGCTCTATGGTCTGAAGCAAGCTCCTAGAGCTTGGTACAGTCGCATTGACTCTTACCTCATTCATAATGGATTTCACAGAAGTGAATGTGAGCCAACATTGTACAAAAAAATCAACCAACAAGGTAATGAGCTAATTGTCTGCATGTATGTAGATGATTTAATATTTACTGGTGATTTTGGCATAGAAGAATTTAGACCAGTCATGGAAAGTGAATTTGAAATGACTAATTTGGGGCTTATGAAGTATTTTCTGGGTATTGAAGTCCAAGAGTCTGAAAAAGACATATTTATATCTCAGTCAAAGTATGCAAGTGATGTCTTGAACAGATTTAAGATGTTAAACTGTAAGACAGCTCCAACACCAGTGATAATAGGTTCGAAATTGAACAAGGATGATGATGGATCCAATGTAGATCCTACATTGTTTAAAAGGCTTGTTGGTACCCTTATGTATCTTATAGCAACAAGGCTGGATATCATGTATGGAGTCAGCTTAATGTCAAGATTCATGGAGTCACCAAAAGAATCGCATTGGCAAGCAGATACAAGAATTCTGAGGTATGTAAGTGGAACAAAAGACTTTGGTATTTTGTATTCAACCTCATAAAATTTCAAACTCATTGAATACATTGATAGTGACAATGGAGGCAACATAGATGATAGAAAAAGCATGTCTGGGAATACATTTCATTTAGGAACAGGTGTTGTATCATGGGCTTCAAAGAAACAACCCATAGTAACTCTTTCTTCAGTAGAAGCATAGTATTTCACAACTACAAGTGCTGCATGTCAAGCCGTTTGGATGCAGAGGATGTTAAGTGATCTATCGCAGAACCAACAAGAATCCACATTCATTTATTGTGACAACAATTCAGCTATCGCACTATCAAAGAATCATGTGTACCACAAGATAACAAGGACATCGACACAAGGTATCATTTTATCAGAGAATTGATAAACAACAAAGAAATCTGTTTAGAATTTTGCAGGTCTGAAGATCAGGTAGCAGACATATTTACAAAACCATTGGCAAAGGACCCATTCCAATTTCTGCAAAGTTGTTTGGGACTGACAAGTTCTACGCAGTGAACTTCATCATACATAGATCATGTTTCAGCTCTGAAACATTTTGTAAAATTTTAATTTTGTTTTATGATCCCCATCCACTCATAATTAAGGGGGAGTGTTGGAAAATATGTAATTAATGATCTGATCACATATCTAACTGCATTGGATCTGTCAGTAACCCTGTTAGTCATTTTGTGTCAGTGCGTAGATTCTGCAATGTCATCCTGTCAGTAAGTTAGTAGCCAATCCGGCGCACGTCAAGTTTGTATTAATGTAACCGCGTTAGTAGTTCGCATGTCAAGAATTCTTAGGTAAGAATTAATTATAGTATTTAATGCAATCCTGTAGATTCCAAGTGAAGCGATCTTAAGTCGGTTGTTATGAAACTCTATAAGTAGAAGCAAATAGTTAAAAATTGAGAGAGAGATGTGAAGAGGAGAAGAGTAGAAGTGAAGATCCGTGAAGATTGTATCAAGAGCCCAAGCTCTATGAAAGTAAAAGATCAAAGTAGAAACTCATTTCCATGTATTGAGGTGTTGCGCAGTTTACTATGGTAATATATATAAGTCTTTAGTTTTATGTTTCATTCTCAAGAATATTGAATATTGCAAGTCGCACATCTTCTCCTTGAATATTGTTTACATTTACGTGCAGTAAAAGAAATCAAGATTACCAATTAGTTCACTGCAGTGAAAGTTCTATTTTAAAAGGAGTAACTTCACGTAAGATGTTTTAGTTGTTATGCCTTAGAAAATATATTTCATGATAAAGTTTGTTTAAGTGATCCGCAAAGTATTTGTGAAGTCCGCGAAGTAAAGTATTGCGAAGTTAACTGTGCATCACTACAAAGTTCAACTATGCAGTAAAAAGTTGAAATCTGTGCAGTTAACCGCCGCGTAGTTAATCCTCGCACAGTTAATCTGTGAAGTTAATTCTTAGTGAAGCAAGTGTTCCACGAAGTAAAATTTGCGGTTCCCTATTGTATGATTGGCGAAGTCCGAAGCGAAGAAAAAGAAGATATTCATATACTGCGCAGTTAAATCTTATTTATTGCCCGGTGTGCTTTTCCTTGAATTATGAAGTTACCTTTGAGGTGATTATGTTATTAGTTTTGTACTTGATTCTTTAGTAGGTTGTGCCTACATATTAGTGAGTTGGTGCTCAGTTGAGGAGATTGGTGTCTCCAATAGGTTGGTGCCTACATATTACTGCTTTGGTGCTTAGTTGAGGTGATTATGTTATTAGTTTTGTACTTGATTCTTCAGTAGGTTGGTGCCTACATATTAGTGAGTTGGTGCTCAGTTGAGGAGATTGGTGTCTCCAATAGGTTGGTACCTACATATTACTGCTTTTGTGCTTAGTTGAGGATATTAGTGTATCCAGAGGTTGGTGCCTACATATTTCTGATTTGGTTCTCATTTGAGGGGATTGTTGTCTCTAGTAGGTTGGTGTCTACACACATTGTAATAGTAGTGCGGTGTCCTCGACACTGCTAAACACCTCAGAACCAGGGGGATCAGAGGAATGAGTCAAAGTAACAAACATCAGAATAAAGGATATAAGTCTAGTACAACATGTATAAATACCAGCTAAATAAACATACATCCATTTTAAATGAAATGCGGAAAACAATGGATATCATTCCCCCTGATGCACATACAATGCAAGCATGAATGCAATCTCGCTCGAACCTATAATTTAACATGTAACTAAACATTATTAAGATATCTATGGGATTCCATGAACAAACAAATAAACCATAATAAGACATACTTAGAGTTTGACATGTGAAAATTAATAGATTTTCAGTTCTCGATTTGCTAGTTTCAGTTATGCAAGTGTTGTCCGTTTTTATTTAGGGGTTGCCATCTACCACCATTAAGTGTTTATAAAATCAGGTTTAGAAGTTGTTTCTACAGCCATATACTCTTTACATAAGGTGTGAAGGATTCCATGTATAGGAGAAGAATCTGAATATAGAGAAGAAGGGAAGAATGCTCGCAAGAAACCGAAGAGAAGTCATTCGACCTTCATCCAAGGTTAGCATAAAAAGTCATAAACCAAATCAAAGTTCACTTATCCTCCATGGGAGAATTAGTTGCATAAAATATAGAGTATGAATATAGCATAAGATTCCATAATATATATCTATCTTTCATATCTCATAAACAAATATTGCAAGCAAGATTCCAAGTAGAAAACCATCCAATCTTGCATCCAATCATTGAAAAAATGAGCATCTATTTAAACAGAGTTTATAAAAGCCACCAAAGGTGCATTAGTAGAGATAGAAAAAAATTATAAAGACATGAATAAATATATAACATAGTACTTATCTTATTGAAGAGAAATTGGATTCAATAGGACAACTTTCCTCCCAGCTGTAGGAATAGTCTAGCCAAATCTTACTTGGATAGGCCACCGTCAAGATGAAGCAAAGGAATCCATAGGAAGGGTGCACTCAAGCAATGTAATAGATCAATATCTAGTTAACACAACTCAATCCTGTTGATGTATATGTAACTTCGGAATGTATTTCACTCATGTATATTGTATTCCTATAGAGATGTTATTATTCCTCTATACGGAAGTGTTTGTATTCCTATAGAGATGTTATTATTCCTCTATACGGAAGTGTCGTCATTTATATTGTAAGTGTCGTAACTTATACTTGATGGGTTATTAGACCACCTTGATGGGGTCGACCCTGTATGAGTCATGTGGGTGAAAGGCTTATTAGAACACCAAGTGTGGGGTCGGCCCAGATTAAGTTAACCATGGGTTATTAGGATAAGCTAGACAAGTTGGCCCCATTAGTTTATTGGGCAGGATAGGACACGTATAAATAGAGATCGGGAGATCTCTATTTGATCACTCATTACACACTCTTCTCTCATTTGGAAAGTGGCGCACTTGTGAGGAGGAGGATCTATTGCTAGGAGAAGACTATCTCTTGTACTTTGGTTGTATCATTGTTCTTTCTATCTTTGAGGAAGTTGTGGGTTTTTTCACCTTCTTGGTTTTCCCCGGTGAAACTCTGTGTCTCTTGTGTGCTTGCATTATTATGTCCATGATTGATATGTTGTAGATATGCTGTACATGTTATTCTCTCAGTTAAGATCTTAGATCAAATTGAAAATTCTGAAAAACTAACATGGTATCAGAGCTAGCCTGAAAGAAGGCATGGTATGGCATGTATGACACTTGTTGCACTTGCGATGTTAGGGCTTGATATAGCAAAAAACAGTCATCGTAGCACTTTTGCTATAAATCCATTTGGTGAATTTTTCAGATCTGAAACGTTTACAGGTCGAATATCAGATCACCATGTACCTTGTGTCTAAAGGAAAACTTCTAATTCGTTGTACTTTGTGTTTTATGATCTGTACAATATAGGGTTTATGCCTCTTCCAGATTTGAGTCATAAAAAGGTGACCTAGGAAAAAAGGTCTTAACTTGGGCTAGGAAACTCCAAATGAAATTTAGTAAAAAGTGACAGGTAGTGCACGGACTGTACTTTCTCAGGTAATGTTTTCAGATGCAGAAAATGAACCAGTGACACGTGGCACACCGTACAAGTTCGCTCTCCTGTTTTATCCCATAAACAGGTCACGTTGCGACAATTAGTATAACTCTCTGTCAGAGAATCCAATTGAGGTCAGACCTATGGGGTTGGAACAATGACAGGTCGGGATACCACAGGTCGAAGTTTCATACCCCGTGGATTCGTAATTTCAGAGTTACACTAGAAACAATTAGGTGCATATTTATTTCAAAACAAAATTATTTTTGAGCACCTTCATTCATGGCTCCAGGAATTAGGGTTTCGGAGAAAGTTGGTATTTTTGTAATCGGAGACCACGGATGAATGCTACTCATCAAAATAGAAATTTAGAGACCAAGTCAAATTTTTTGGTTGGGTAGAAGGCCAGGCTTGATCAAACCCTAGTTTGGGACTTTGATCGGAAAAGTGAAAAATTAGGGCTTCTGCAAAAGTTGGAATTTTTTAAGTCTGTGACCACGGTTGGAATCTCCTCAGAAAAATCAAAGTTTAGAGCTTTGGATTGAACCTTTTGGTTGGGAAGAAGGGTGGACTTTATCAAACCCTAGTTCGGGATCCTGTCCAAAAGATCCAGAAGTTTCAAAGGCAATTTTTGGGGTGAAACTTTGCAGTTTTCAAATTCTAAGTATACCGGCTTGATCAGCTTATCAAGGCACATATTTCTATCCTTTCAAAAGTTTGAAATTCAAAGTTTGAATTTTTAGGGTTTCTCTGACAAACCCTAATCCAGCTCCAGATCCAGTTCCTTAAAATCAAGTGGATTGGGTTAATCCTAGAAGAGAATGGATTGGTCACCTGCATAAGTGAAGAAGTTTCTGTTTCAGAGGGAGATGAGGCTAAGGCCTTACATAAGAAGATTACAAGCAATCTCGACAGGTATGACTTATCCAAGTATGTTTCGAGATTTGTTCATGATTAAGTTTATGGTATGTTTGTCTTCATATTATTATGGTTAGTACAATCTTGATTAAATTTAGACTTATCGTATCACCTTAATAAAATTATGAATGCATGATAGAAGATATTCATTCATTAGGGTGTTGACACTTATGACTGTACTAATGCATTATGGTGTTGTATGAGGTTTATGTTGTCCGCTTACATGAAAGGTACACCAAGAAAGAAAAATCATGTTCTAGTTCAAGAACATATGATCATGGTGACATGAAGACAAAGATTCATCCATTGTTATGGATCACTTAGAAGATCTATTTACGAGGTATGTATAACTTGGTTCTATAATGGTTAACTTATGAGATATGCAGGTTACTAGCACAAGTCATTGAAGAGAACTAGAAGACATCATGTGGGTATGTTAGACATAACTAGCTAACATACTAATCCAGGTATGTTTTTTCTATATCAAGTTAGAATCCTACCTTTTGTTAGGATCTTATACTGTTGTATGGTTGATAATGATTATTCATGAAGTTAGAAATGTAAGTAATCATGGGTGTATGCATATTATGTTTCTTACCTTAATTGATGATATGACTAACCAGAAGAGTCATGAAAGTATAGATTTGAATAATCACGGGTTTAGGCATATTATGTTTCTTACTTTAATTTATGATATGACTAACCATAAGAGTCCTTGAATACTAATGCTGATTATTTCTGTTTGAAATGATTATGACTATACATGCTTCAGATTATTGTGTTTTGATAGTATTGAGAATATACTAATGAATGTGTGATTATGTATGAAACCTCGAGGATAACACAATGATGATACTAATAAGCATGCATACTGATTAAGGATGGATATAAGTTCAAGGATAGGTAATCCAGGAAGAAAAGATCAAGAGGGAGCACACTTCAGTAGTTTTTGCAAGGATGCAGATATTTAAAGGGAGTTGACCACTTCTCACAATCCACATCAGAATGGAGTTGCAGAAAGGAAGAAAAGACTGAGAGGGAGTCAACCCAACAACAACTAACAAAGATAAGTATTGAAATTATCATTTCTTGTATATTTGATTAATATTGTTCAATAATGTATATGCTTATGTTCCTAGACTTACATTGTGTGTTATGCATATTAGAATAATTGCATTAATGAACATTATACTACTAATATGCATGTGATGGGTAAGTGACCTATGACATTGTACAACATTCCATTGCTACTTATCTAAAATGAAACCTCTTTGCTGACATGTTGGGAGTAGTGCAAACTCTTAACAATGTTCTGGTAGAGATTGGAAGGCATCTAGAAAGTTATAGGATATGGATGAATGTTGTATTGAAGCATTGGCTAAAATAATTACATGACTGTATGACATATTTCTTTATGTGTAAGAATTTGTTCTAAAAAACTATGAGATGTTTCTAATCATGCAATTTAACTTGTTTTGTAGGAAAGATCGTATACCTTCACCTACAAAAGAAGGACTACAACATTTGTTCCAGCAACAAAGTTATCTATTGAAGATATTGAATATATTGAAGTTTTCAGGATTTGGGAAGAATGCCATGATCGAGGAGTACCAGTCAATCATGAAGAATTATGTTCGGGATGTAGTCCCAAGACCTGAAGGGAAGTCTGCTGTGACTTCCAAATGGATCTATAAGATCAAGCATGCTGCAGATGGTAGCATGGAGAAATACAAAACGAGGTTTGTAGCTCGTGGCTTTTCCCAGAAAGAGGTATTGAGTATGAAGAGAATTCTACACCTATAGCCAGACACACTTCCATTAGATCAGTACTTGCTCTGGATACAGTGATGAAATGGAAGATACACCAGATGGATGTCAAGACTGCTTTCTTGAATGGTGTAGTCGAGGAGGAAGTGTATGTGGAGAATCCACTTGGTTTTGAGACACATGACAAGAAGTAATATGTGTGCAGATTGAAGAAAACCTTGTATGGCTTGAAGCAAGCTCCTGGGACTTGGTATGGTAGGATGGACAGATTTCTATCTAGTTTTGGATTTACCAAGAGTAAAGCGGATTCCAACCTTTACTACAAGGTTGAGGAAGGCAATCTAGTGATACTACTTTTGTATGTGGATGACCTGTTTATTACAGGTGAAGATAGATTGATTGCCGACACGTAGCGGAAGCTTGCTGCCAAGTTCGAGATGAAGAACTTGTGGATGATGCACTACTTTCTAGGCATGGAGGTGTGGCTGAGTGCAGATGAAATCTTCCTTGGACAAGGGAAGTATGTAGTAGAGATCCTGAAGAGGTTCGGGATGATGGATTGCAAGGCCATGGCCACACCTATGGCATCAAATCTGAAGCTTCTGTGTGATGCTTCATTTGATCCCGTTGATGTCATGATGTATCGTCAGATGATTGGGTCCTCTATGTACCTGACGAACACGAGACCAAATATTTGCTTTGCGGTGAACACATTGAGCCAGTTCCTGATGGATCCGAGAGGTGTTCACCTGGTTGCTGTAAAGCATATTCTAAGGTACCTGAAGGGTACGGTTGATTATGGGATCAAGTATGATGCGGATCAAAAGTTTAACCTGGAGGGTTATGTTGATTCAGATTGGGAAGACAATGTTGCAGATAGGAAGAGCACATCTAGGTGTTGCTTCAGTATGGGATTAGGTGTGATATCTTGGTTTAGTAGGAAGCAGTCCCGTGTAGCACTGAGTACAGCCGAAGTAGAGTATGTTGAAACTTGTTCAGCTATTTGTGAGGCAGTATGGCTCCGAAAGCTACTGTCTGAGTTATTTGATCTCTCGCTGGAGGCTACTGGTATATTTTGTGACAACCAGAGTTGTGTGAAGCTGTCTGAGAACCCAGTGTTCCACAACAAGTCTAAACACATTGAGATCAAATATCACTGTATCAGGGATATGGTGCAGAGAGGAGCTGTGAAGCTCCTATATGTTGCGATAGATGAGTAGGTTGCAGATGTGCTAACAAAACCACTAGCCAGAGTGAAGTTTGAGTACTTTAGAGAGAGGCTTGGTGTTCTTCAGATTGATGAAACTTCGAGGAAGAAGTGACGGACACATTTGCAGGAGCCATTCCAAGCATGGTGAGAGGAGGATCCTTCCCATGGCTGTGGTTGTAAGTGCTGGATGATGAGCATGAGGACAATGCTCCAGTTACTACTCTGTATATGCATCAGTTGGATGCTTTGATCAGTGTGATCATGTATTTGTATATGCATCATGTTGGATGCTTGATATGATTAGGTGGATCATGTATTTATGTACCAGGTGGATGCATTTTATGATCAGGTAGATCATGTACTTATGTATGTATCAGGTGGATGCATTGTATGATCAGGTAGATCATGTACTTATGTATGATCAGGTAGATCATGTACTGATGTATGTATCAGGAGGATGCACTGTATGATCAGGTAGATCATGTATTATGATATGTTCCAGGTAGATACTTTGTATGAATCAGATGGTGATCAGGATGATCACAGATGATGAGATTCAGGATGTTGCTCCAGATGATATGCATTAGGTTGATGCTATCATTAGAGAAATTTTGAGGTCAAAAAAGGGCCTCAAAACAAAGAAAATGTACTATAAAATACAACCAATCACATTCTAGTAGATGACATCATCCCCCTTGGTGAGGTGGCATTGCATGAGTTAAGAATGCTTATTTGTCAAATTTTCTATGGTGGATGAAAACACATAGTTAACCAAGGTAGTGGTGTAAGTATTTTTAAGTCATAAAGTAAAGTACTCATAATGAATGTCTTTTCACACTTTCACATAAAATAATATTATTGTCATTTTCAAGTGAAGTACTCTTAATTCATAAAGAAAGTCATTTCACATTTTTTTATAAAATAATATATTATCATTTTTATGTTTTTAATTTTAAATTATATATTCACTCCATTCTATTTAATAACATAATGTCAAACTAATAAAGAATAATAATAGATTTAATAAATAATAATAATAATAATAATAATGCAATGTGGATTATAATAATATTATTGACATTTTACATGTAAATAAATTCTCAATTAAATTACATTATTAAATTCATGAGAAAAGTACTAAATATAAAAAGTCAACATAAAATTTTAAAAAAAGCTCTTAAAAATGTTTTTTATTATTTAATTTCATTTGCAAGTTCAAGACAAATAAATGTTAAAGGACAATACATTTTTGGGAATTTACAATGAATCTTAGTCACATCAATGTAGACTTATTTTATTAATTTTATTTATAGTGAATTTTGAAAAGTAACTCAACCATGGTTATTTATATTGTGCATAGAAAATAGTGTGAGAGGTGACTTGTCATATATACCTACCCCATAAAACCCCCAATTCATAATATTTTAATATATCTCATATTTTTGTAGTACATCTCTTAGGAGGCCCTTTTTTGACCTCAAAATCTCTCTAATGAATGATGATCATGATGATCACATATGACGAGCTTTAGGATGTTGCTCCAGATGATATGCATCAGGTTGATGCTATGATGATGATCAGGATGATCATAGATGACGATCTTTAGGATGTTGCTCCAGATGATATGCATCAGGTTGATGCTATGATGATAATCAGGTTGATCATGTGATGATGTACATCAGGATGATGTATGGTGAGTTTTGGTTTGATACTCTGTGTCCGTGGATAGGTTGTGCAGGTAGCATAGAAAAGATCCTTTAAAATCCGGACAGGTAGAGCGGTGTGCTTGTAACATCCTGGGATGCTCTATCGAGATCCAGACAGGTAGAGCGATGTGCTCGTAACATCCTGGGATTCTCTGAGTAGGTTTTGCTACAGTTTCGCATAGAAAAGATCCTTTAAAATCCAAATAGGTAGAGCGGTGTGCTCATAACATCCTGGGATGCTCTATCGAGATCCATACAGGTAGAGTAGTTTTCTCGTAACATCCTAGGATCTCTGAGTAGTTTTTACGAAAGTTCACGTAGAAAAGATCCTTTAAAATTTGGACATGTAGAGCGGTGTGCTTATAACATCCCGGGATGCTCTATCGAGATCTAGACTGGTGGAGTGGTTTGCTCATAACATCCTTGGATGCTCTGAGTAGGTTTTGTGAAGGTCAACATGTAAAAGATATTGGGAGATCCGATAGGTTGAGCAGTGTGCTCGTAATCAGTCCTGGGATGCTCTTTTGAGGTTTTGTTGAGGCACATAATCAGTCCTGAGTATTCCACAATATGTCCAGTGATGATGAAGACTTACAGGTGGTGGGACTACATCTAGTATGAAAAAGGACTGGCTCCATAGAACTTCATGTGACGAGTAGATCAGATATGATTGAGATAGCAGCAGCAGTGTCGATGACGACGATTCGAGGATGATGATTCGCTGATGATGATCCATAGAAGAAGACTTGTGCTAGCAGATCTGTGTCGAGAAATACCTTCCTAGTTAAGAGAGAGTGTTGATGTATATGTAACTTCGGAATGTATTTCACCCATGTATATTGTATTCCTATAGAGATGTTATTATTCATCTATACGGAAGTGTTTGTATTCCTATAGAGATGTTATTATTCCTCTATACGGAAGTGTCATCATTTATATTGTAAGTGTCGTAACTTATACTTGATGGGTTATTAGAACACCTTGATGCGGTCGGCCCTGTATGAGTCATGTGGGTGAAAGGGTTATTAGACCACCAAGTGTGGGGTCGGTCCAGATTAAGTTAACCATGGGTTATTAGGATAAGCTAGACAAGTCGGACCCATTAGTTTATTGGGCAGGACATGACAAGTATAAATAGAGATCGGGAGATCTCTATTTGATCACTCATTACACACACTTCTCTCATTCGGAAAGTGGCGCACTTGTGAGGAGGAGGATCTGTTGATATAAGAAGACTATCTCTTGTACTTTGGTTGTATCATTGCTCTTTCTATCTCTGAGGAAGTTGTGGGGTTTTTCACCTTCTTGGTTTTCCCCGGTGAAACTATGTGTCTCTTGTGTGCTTGCATTATTATGTCCATGATTGATATGTTGTAGATATGTTGTACATGTTATTATCTCAATTAAGATCTTAGATCAGATTGAAAATTATGAAAAACTAACAAATCCTTTCACCATCTACTTCCCCCTCCATCTACACTACCCAGTGGAATGTGACTCCCTTCACTACACAAGTCCCTCAGGACATCACCACTCTTCCCACGCTTTACGTGACAGGATGGGGCAGAAATAAGAAATGAGCGTGATGAAATGTTGTTGTATCAACAATGGAAAATAAGCTCTATCAATGGTTCAACACCATATCAAATCACAATGGTTCACAATGAACACAACTCTCATAGAATCATTCCTCACACTAGCATGAATAGATCACATAACATGATTGAGGTAACTGGTAACTGTTCCCAAGGATGGTAGCACTTGGTTTTATAGATGAAGGAGGAAATTAAAATTCATGAAGGGTATAATGGAGGGAATTTGAACTCCAGGAGGTTAACTTGAGTTGGGGTGAAGTAGAGGTTAAGTTTAGATAGATTCCATTTTCTGGGAATAGAAAAATGAGAGGAGTTACTAAAAAATGAGGAGTGGAGGCCAAGGAGGGAGAAATTGGTCTTGGGAGGTGAGAGAGGGAGTCAATTAGGTGTCATAGCTGACCTGCAACACACAAATATGGATCCTCTCCCATGAGTAGTGGAGCAAGGGTGCTAACTACAAGTGGGGCCCACCAATCTCTAGGGAGGGCACACTAGTGTAAGTGGAGCTACCAAACCTTCATAAGGGATTTCCAAAACATCAATAAGTTCCAAAATGGTGAAGTTGGGTCCATAATCAAGTGTTTGGGTGGTCATCAAGTCTAGAGTGCAATAGGAAGTCCCCATTCCCTCTCACCCGTGGAGTCCAAGGTCCCTTGTTAGTTTTTTATGTTGAGCCATATATTTTATTTATTTACAATGATGTATATAGATCATAGTCTTAGCACCTAGTGCAATAATAACAAAGCAAATAACAAGTACATATGATCATGGGCTCAAAATTAGGGTATTACATCTCACTTCCCTTTAAAACAATGCATAGTCCTCGATGCATATTTATTACATACATGCCTTTACAAAATTTCAAAATAGATGAGGGTATTCCTCCCTCATAGCATCTTCCATCTCCCAAGTAGAGATTTGGTGTATTTTACAAGTATATTTATTATCATATTTGAGAGTTTGCAGCTCATTGTGTATTTTACAAGTATATTTAT
Source organism: Larix kaempferi (assembly GCA_027924585.1). NCBI lineage: Eukaryota > Viridiplantae > Streptophyta > Pinopsida > Pinales > Pinaceae > Larix > Larix kaempferi. Next base: position 3,815,041 of record BSBM01000608.1, read on the forward strand.
TATCATATTATATATCTCATATTATGAAATAGAAGGGTTAGTTTTCTATGTTGAGCCATATATTTTATTTATTTACAATGATGTATAGAGATCATAGTCTTAGCACCTAGTGGCTCAAAATTAAGGTATTACATCTCACTTCCCTTTAAAACAATGCATCATCCTCGATGCATATTTATTACATACATGCCTTTACAAAATTTCAAAATAAATGAGGGTATTCCTCCCTCATAGCATCTTCTATCTCCCCAGTAGAGAGTTGGTGTATTTTACAAGTATATTTATTATCATATTTGAAAGTTTGCAGCTCATTGTGTATTTTACCAGTATATTTATTATCATATTATATATCTCATATTATGAAATAAAAGGGAGCATTTCGTTTACCATTTTGGTGTATCATTCACTCATTCGATGAAACCAACTTTAGCCCAATAGCTCAAATTCCAATGCTCAAACCATAAGCCAAGTTACAATCGGGTCATATTCTGTGCACAACACGTTGATTAGATGGATAAAGCCCTGTGAAGTTTAAGCTCATGAAATGTGGGATATTGGCAAAACAATGGAACAATCAAATATGTATGGAATATGTAAAAGCCCGGATCGATGCTGCTAAGAATTCATTAAGATGGCTATCTACAAGTTACAGGTTACGGTTGACACTCTGTCACTACATTCTACATGAATATATTCAGTCAATGCAGATTCAAATGCAAACGTTCAAAGTGCCACACATCTTTTAGATCGTCTGGATAGAGATAATGTTATTAAAAGTGACTAGTTCAGTATTGAGGAGTTTATACCACTTTTAAGGGAGCGCATGAATGCTCTCAACCCTTCCGTGCATAAGATCTTCACCTTGAGATTTGCATAAAAGACATCCAACAAGATTTCATAAGCAGAGATGAGACCCGAGCTAAAATTCTCCATATAAAATATGTTCGAAAGAAGCATTTAGCTTGATGATAATGCGTCACGCCTTGACCAGTATGCAAAGATTTCGATGGACACAGTTAAACCTGGCATGCGTGCTAAAGAACAAAGATATATTGACCAGCTCACATTAATTCTTTGCGTTCAGAAGGATAAGACATTCCAGGAATCAGATACCTCACATCTGGTTGTTATCATGGAACAGAATAATTGAATTGTTTTCTAAACCCCGTCTGCAAGTCAAGATGAGTTCCAGGAAGGACCGACAACAACTCTAGTATTTCAAAGATGTAGATTGAATCTGATTGCACAGAGAGGATCTAAGTGCTCTACAATCTAGTGTGAGGGAATGTTGTAACTTTCTTAGCTAACAAAATAATTAATATTAGTCTAAAAAGTAAAAATTTAAAACTTAAAAAGAAATGCCCGGAAACTAAAACACTTACATTGTTTTAGTTTCTACAGAAACTGTTGATACCCTCGACGGAAAAGGGATACAGGCAACTTACTATTGGAAAGCGTAGCTTCCTATTGAAAATTCTTTGCCACGTTAGCTGCCACAGTTGTTATACTTCAATATATTACTGAAACTGTTGTAAACGTAATGAAACTGCTAAGTTTATTGACAACATATTTGCTACCTCAAGTATTAACATAAAGATGCAGAGTAGAGAGGAACAAAATAGGTTGCCTTTAAAAGCAGTAGTTGTGGATTGTGCAAGGTACTAGTTTCAAGATAGATTGAATGAAGCTAAAGCTGTTGTTACAGGAATGCAAGTTCTTTATATGGGGTAAATGTATTGCAGTGGCTATGGTATACAAAAGGGAAGAGCATGGCTTCACAAAGCTGCAAAGTCTCGAATCACAGGTCATGAGTTTAATAACTAAGCAACCAGAGTACAATGCGAATCGGAGTAGCAAAGACGCAGATGTTGATGTTCAGATGTGAGCAAAGAATTAATATCAGAATATATATTCGAATGTCAGAATAATGGAGCCATGGCACACTGAAAAATGGATTATTAATGGCGCACTACACATGATGATTTGCCCCAAAGGACCCATTGTTATCTTATAGAAGTAGTCTGACTGTATTTGACATATAACTGTTGCTCAACCCTTTAAAAGAGGAATGCATTCAACTCATGCAGGGGTCGGTCTATGCAAAAATCAACCTCTAGGTACACATAACACTTTATTGATATCTTAGTCCAAACTTCTCATTCTTCTGTTATTTGTAAATTTGATTATGATAATGATAATGGGATGTTATATTTGGCCTTTTATGGTTTTGAGAACTATATCTGATCCGAGAGTTTTGAAGACAGGTATGAAATGTTTTGAAGACAGATATGAAATGTTTTATTAATAAAGGAAAGTATTTTTTAAGGTTCACTTATTTCTGGTTGATTTTATTCTACTTTAAATTCATTATCTTTTATATTCAGATATCTTTCAAATTTTGCCTTGTATTTTGAAATTTTCTAATTTTATATTTCTAATTCTCGGTTTACTTTAATTTATATTAATATTTTATTAAATATTAATATTCTCTTTGTTTAATAGTTTATTTTTATTTATTATTTTATTTTTTATATACAATAATATAAATGTTTGAAATCATTATAAACAAAATAAATACAAATGAAAGATAAAAAATATTTATTTATTTTAGTTTTATTTCAGTCACATTTTTTTCCTTTTAAGATGGACTGTACTTATTTAACTCAGCAGGGCTGTACTTACGGTCTTGGAAAGAGCGTTTTAATCTAGACAAAGAAAATATGACGATTTCCCCTATCTAGCTATGAATGTATTCCTTACCCACGGAATACTGTAAGGAGGAATTTCTCACCGACATAGGCAACACGCTAGGAATGTTTGTCAAGGTTTTGGAACAAACAAAGAAAATGAGGTACACCTCGTATGCTCGTATTTGTCTCTATATGGATATCTCCCAGGATATACCAGAGGGGATCGAACTAACATGGGAGGATGAAGACTGGTTCCAGGCAATCGACTATGAATAGATCCCATTTTGGTGTCGGAGATGTCATGAACATGGACACCTATTCAGAGACTGCCTGTTAAACAAACAGCCAGGAGCGAGCTCCAACCTGGAAGGAAAAGATACAGAAGGGTTCACCAGAGTGGCGAACAAGAAATGACCAACCAAACGAGGTACGGGGTCAGAGATACACAAGAAAGCGCAGACACACAACATGTTCGAAGTTCTGCAGACAACAGAGGAGAGAATAGTAGTGGAGGAGACACAACCTAAAGAAAAGGTGGACAAGATACCCAACCCTGTCTTGGACAGTACCATCTAGGACACAGGGAAAGAAGCTATGGGCGAGGATTGATCCATGCAAAGGGAAGAAGGTGACGAGATGGAACTGGGAGATATAGACCTGGAAGGACTGGAGGTGGCCTGCATAGAATATGTTCCAGTCTCTATCCCACCCGCAACAGGTTTCTCTGTTAGAGAAAGCTATTATAAAGACAAAAGATCTCAAATATCTGACATAGCTTCAGAATCCCATAAATAAAATGAAGGGAAAAATAAAAGTAGAGGGGAAAAATGAGGATGATGCAACACTATACAAAGAATCCAAATGGTAGGGGTGAAGCTGGTGGCCTCAGGCTAGTATCCCACCATTGATGCAGCCCTAGCCTCTTCCCCCCCCCAAATTGTTATAAGATGCAGATTATATCCTAGAAAATTAGAGGCTGTAATAGCCCTATTAAGACCCGTCTTATGAGATGGAAGATAGAAATTGAAAGGCCATTCATAGTTTTCCTCCAAGAAACTAAATGCTCTGAGGCAGAACTACAATCCGTCGGAAAGAAAATCTGGAAACACTGCGAGGTCATAGCAACTAACGCAACCAGATTTGCTGGGGGGATCAACATCCTGTGGAACCCAAGGGAGGTATGTCTGACCGACTGGATGGCCTCTAATTTTATCTTATAGACTTCCTTTCATGTGATAGGAACCAGAGCAAGAGGTTTCCTGTCCAATGTGTATGGATTATCCACATCCAACATGAATAGTTCCTTCTTGGACTCGCTGCTCAACCTAAAAGAAGTGACTCATATGCGCCCTTGAGTCATAGGGGGAGAATTCAACCCAGTCAGATGCCTTGAGGAAAAGCGAAGAGGAATCCATTGTTTATGTTAGGGGTAATAGAGACTCTGGACCTAATTGATGTTAGAAATTCTAATAGTACCTTTACTTGGAACAATAAAAGAGCAGGGGATAGAAGCATAGTCTCTAGGCTTGATAGCTTTTTAGTGTCGGAATCCATCATGATAGGGAGGGAGAGTTATCGGCCATTGTGCTCTCCTCCACGGGCTCCTATCACTGTCTGATTAGCCTTGAATGGAAACGAATAGGGGAAAACCTTCGAAGACCATTTTGGTTTGAACAATTTTGGCTCCTCCATCCGGACTTACTGGATCAACTTCGACTATGGTGGCATGACTGCTCTCCTCTCACAGGAACTCTGATGTACTAATTCCAACAAAAAATCAAGTACCTAAAAGGAAAAATCAAGTATTGGAATAAGGAAACCTTCGGGAACATATTCCAAGGGAAAAAACAATTAGACTAAGAAATGAAAGAGGTACAAACTGCCGCAATGTCCTAGGGCTACTCTGCGGAGCTAATGGAACAAGAAAAAACCTGTTAAAGGAACTAAACCTTAAGGAACAACAAGAAGACATCCTCTGGAAACAAAAGTCCAGGAATCGTTGGTTGAAAGAAGGGGAATGCAATACTAAATTCTTCCACAAAGCTGTTATTTAGCATCGACAGGGAATAGGGTGGTCCGTCTGAAGAGAATGGATGGTAGATTTGCAGAAACACAAATGGAGATGGAGCAGACTCTGAACGATTTCTTTGCAGACCTGTTGGAGGAACCTAATATCAATAGATGGGATGGGAGGGAGGAAATCCTACAACACATTCCAAAGGTGGTCACGGAAAATCATAATAAAATGCTTATTAAACCAATAAGCATGGAAGAATTGGAAGAAGCAGATGGAAGCAGACAAATCCCTAGGTCCAAACGGGTTCACCACTAATTTCTTCCATACTTGCTAGGACTGGATGAAAGAGGAAGTCCTGGCACTAGTCGAAGAGTCAATATAGATAGGAAGTATCCTAAATGCCCTCAATGCTACTTTCTTGATTCTCATCCCGAAGGAAATGGGCATAGAATACCCTGGCAAGTTCAGACCTATAGCCCTCTGCAACGTTATATACAAAATCATAACAAAGATCATAGCAAATCGATTACGCCCGCATCTACCCCTGCTAATTTATCCAGAGCAAGCAGGCTTTGTGGAAGGACGAAAAATTCTTGATGGCATAATTCTGGTCCATGAAACCATTCACACCTTGAAGAAGGACAAAATGCTAGGTATGCTTCTTAAACTCGATTTATCCAAGGCCTATGACAAGCTTAATTGGACCGTCCTAGTAGAGATGATAAGGACCTTTGGTTTTAATGAGAAATGGATAGAATGGGTAATGAGCCTTGTCTCCTCGGCCTTCTTCTCGATCCCGGTAAATGGAACACCCTCGCAAACCTTCTCGGCTTCCCGCGGGATTCGACAAGGAGACCCCCTATCCCCGTTCCTTTTCATCATCATTGCGGAAGGGTTGGGAATAATGCTCAAAGCATCACAATGAAGCAATTGTATATGTGGTCTTACCCTTAGCATTGGGTTGACACCCCAAACCCACCAACAATTTGTTGATGACACCGTGTTAATGGGCCCTCCCTCTTTCCAGGAAGCCAAAGGTGTTAAAAGAATCCTTGATACCTTCCTTAATGCCAGTGGTCTTGAAATCAACAAGAAAAAGTCCCAGGTTTATTTTTTCAATACACCAATAATCACCCGCAAGAATATCTTACGCATCCTGGAATCCTCAGAAGGACACCTCCCATCCAAATACTTGAGTGCTCCTCTGGCGGACTCCACGATCCCGAAAATTTCATGGAAGGACCTCCTTGAAAAACTTAAGAGCAAGCTAGAACTCTGGACTTATAGAGCTCTCAATTTCCCAAGCTGCCTTATTCTGGTTAAGACGGTGCTCCAAGCTATGCCCGTTTACCTCTTCTCAGTGCTGGATTCTCCAAAAGAGGTTCTTAAACAAATCCGCAACATTCAGAGGAATTTCCTATGGGGTGGAACCCACAAGCATAAGAAATGGGCCCTGCTAAAATGGGACACCCTCTGCACTCCAAAAGCGGCGGGAGGTCTGGGATTACGAGACCCATTATGTGTCAGCAAGTTGATGGGAGCCAAAATATGGTGGAGGCGGACCACGCACACAGAGGAACTGCGGGCAATTGGAACAATAACTATGCTCCTAATTGGCCAAAGCAATACCTGATCAGATTTGGGGAAGACCTGCCCGACTCGCATATATTGAAAGCTGCTCAAATGAACAGGGGACTTGTTCAAAGGCATATTTTTGGGGAATTAAGAGATGAAGCTTCTTCCTCCTTCCTTAGGAACGCATGGCAACAATCATCCAAACTGGAAGAAAGACAAGATATACATGAATTAAAGTTGTACCTTCAGAGTTTCCCTATGGAAAAAGTGCTTGACTTTTGGGAGCCTACCCTGGGTGGAAAACATTTTAAGATATGGAAGCCAAAACACTAGTGGCAATCATTGGTACTGGAGGAGAACTTGGACAACTTCTATGAGGAGTTATGCAACTGCCAGATCCCACTAGGGGATGGGCCGGACAAAGTCCGTTGGGGTTATACAAAAACTGGGAACTTCAATATTGCAGAGGCGGTTAATCTACTCGAGGAATATGAGAGACTACCACAGGAGGAAAAATGGAAAAATATTTGGCATATGAACCTTTGGCCCAAAATAGACACCTTTGGCTAGCTTCTCATTCACCACCGCAACTTGACCTGGGAAAATATCTGGAAAAGAGGCATGTTAGGACCCTCCCACTACTTCCTGTGCCTGCAAGATATCGAGACCATCAACCATCTACTGGATGAATTCCCAATGGCCTCTTCTCTATGGGATAGGGGCGAGGCAAGGTTCAGAAAGACCGCAAGGGTCTGAGGCCAGGCAGACCTCACTCTGGCCACATGGCTATCCCAGCAATTCAAGAATGAGCTCCTAAATCGAATTTTGGAACTGTTCCTTGGGTTCGTGGTCTGGGAGGTATGGAAAGAAAGGAATCAACGTACATTCGAGGGCAAGAAGAGAAATGTCGAGGCAGTGTGGTTATTGATTGAATTACACCTGAAAGAAACTTTGAAGCTCAACCAATGGCCACCTGAAGCAAGGAAAGAATACCTTGCGGAAAGACAAATTTTAAACGAATGGGGTATTTTCATATTACCTGAGTGTATCGATAGATTGCGTGAAAAGAAGGTTCAACCCCAAAGCCCCACCTTTTGTAAAATTCCACCCTTTGGCACATTCAAGCTCCACTTTGATGGCGCATCCAAGGGGAACCATGGACTGGCCGGTTTTGGTGGAGCAGTAAGAAATGATACAGGAAAGGTGCTCGACGTCTTTTGGGGAGACCTGGAAGAATCCACAAACAATGCAGTCGAATTAGAAGGATTAGTAAGTGGATTGAGATGGGCAATTCAACAGAATTGGCCATCTTTGATAGTGGAGGGGGACTCCATGATCATGATCGAAATTGCAGGTCGTATTCAGAGGGGGTCATCCTTAGCCAAGATTTCAAAAAATTGGAGGTGGGAGTGAAGACTTTCCCAGCTGCATCATCTCCTGTGCAACACCCTGGCTGTCCAATTCTTGCATGTCCGTCGCAAAGGGAATCGAGTGGCGGACGAGCTGGCGAATAAAGGGGTCAAAGCACGTGTTGCTTTCAAGGCAGGCACATTAGAGGATACATGAGATCACGTGTTGAGGCGTCGGTGTAATGAGATCGCTACCACTAATCTTAACCACTTGGCCGGAGCTTCGTACTGTAGAGGTGATAAAGAACATGGAACTGAGGGCACGTGGACAAACATAAGCTTCAGATCGCCTCCTAATAATTATGAATCGTCGCATGCATCCATGTACCTAGATGGCATAATTATTTCAAGTGGAGGCCAAGACGGGAGGCCAGCTTGAACCAACAACACGAAGCCCCCCTTTTAAATTGTTCATTTTCCAGCAGGTTTGCGTTAATGTGAGCGAAAGGTGTTAATGCCCGGACAAGGATAGATGGTCGGTTCAAGGACACTTTTGATGTTGAGAATGGTTTCATCAGGTGGAATCGTACCACCTTCATTTTGATACGAAAGCTTACAACACCCCAAGCATGCGATGCCATGGGAAGGGACGATATGACAATGATTTCCACTAATGGTAATCTAAGGACCTGCACGATGGACTTTCCCAGTAGCAGGCCTTGGGATTTTAAATCCGTAAAGGCAGATCACCTCAGGATGACTCACACTGTTAAAAACGTTTGTTTTATCTAGAGGGGTGATATGTTGTGCCTATTTCATTATAGGAATTGGTGGTTACAGTTGGTTGGAGGCATTTCCTTTTCGTTTGGAACTCTTTTCTTGTGTATCATGGCTCCCTGCATGCATTTGAGTAGCCACCACGGCTCTTGACAGAGCACCAGTGAGAGGAACAGACAAAGGGGAGAAGGAACCTCTCACCAGGAGAGGAATGATATGGAGGATGCTCACCCTTTGGTGTTCGACTGGGTGCACCAGTACCTCGAAGAGACATCTGGGGCAATGGAGACACAAATTGCAAACATGGAGATATCTTTCCAGCAAGAATTTGATGTGCAACATGGGCGACTGATAGTAGCAAACCCATTATGGGATGGCTAAATTCTCCTCGCCCGTGAAATTCAGGCTTGGGAGCATATTATTAAAGAAATCAAAGGAGTTATAGCAGAGCTGAAAGGAAACCAGCCAAGAGGCCTGGTGGGAATACATACTCTGGAGGAAGTGTTGGAAGAAGTAAACATCCAGGATCCGTAGAACGCCAGGAGTAGTGCAACCAGGAATGCCAACGAAAATGTGGCTCAGTGACTTGTTGAGCTCCGAGTAGCGCGGTTTGCTAATCTTGCACCCTGTTTTGCTGTATTTTGTGTTTTGTTATTTCCTGCACATGCTCATTCTCTAGAAGGGTGATTTCAATAGAATAGTACTGCATTTTTGGCAACTCCTTGTGAATTTTTTTGTTGAACTTTGGGTGCCCTGTTTTCCCATCTAGGGAAGGGATTCAGGGAGGCTTTCTGCCTTATTCTGACTGTATTTTTGTACCATTTTGTACTCTATTAATAGAAGGTTCTGACAATGCTTACTTACAAAAAAAAGAGTATAATATTAGAATCCTTAAAAAATACCCTGCTATGAAATTACAACATTTTGCAAGGCATTGTTTTCCAAAATTTTCACTACGTGGGTTCTGCCCCCGAATTCCCGCCTGGGGGGATCCCAAAAGTAGTTGTCTTCCCCCCTGGAACCCCCATGGCGACTATTATGGGGGGTAAATACCCCCCACGCCCCCCCATCATGGGCTAGGATCTATACACATTGAAACAGAACCTTTGAATTAGGAAGAAAAGGCTCCACAACCAACAAGGTGTGACCCAAGCATAAAAATTACTTTCAGGACTTGGTCACACTTATTGGGGAAAAAGGTTCAACCTAGGTCACATGAAACTGCTGAACATGCACGACCCGTCACAAAAAAAATCAAAATCAGTAAGCATAGGCTCAACTTGATCAAATAGGGTAGATTCAGGCCAGTTTCTTAATTATAAACACAAAAATAGCAACAAATAGACAAAAAAATGAAGTATTCAAGCAAAATAAGGAAAACTCAAATAAGTTTCGGAAAGGTTGAATGAGCACAATTGGAGAATGGTCCCAGGTATGGTCACCAAAAACATTGTTGGTGTTTTCACACCAGCATGTGCAAAAGTGCACCTACTAGGAGTTGTGCTAATCCTAGTGGAGCGTCAAGATAAAAGATAAAAATAAACAAAAAATAAATAACTGATATGCAAGCAAATCTAAATTTAAACAAAACTAATATAATCATTTTTTCCACATTCTCTCACAAGCAACATTTCAAAGAATCAAAGAATGTCTTCTATTAATAATGAAGGTACATAGGATAAAGTGTCACCTCTGAGTTGCAATAGAGAAGGCCGCTGCAATTGTCCGAGGGAGGGTCCGATTGGTCTCCCAGCAGTCCATAATTCTCTGGCCAAGCATCACATATACGATCTTCAACAAGGTGATAAAGGAACACAAGAGGGAGTTCATATCTTGGGGATATTTGTGCAGAGTAACAACTTGAGCAATGAATGGAAAACTGGTGTTTAGTGAAGGACCTTGAGTGTTCATTTATAGGCACAATGAATAGCTCTAGGATAAGGATCACGATTTGATTTTGTATTTTTGTATTTTTATTTTTTCCTTCTTTTTTAATCCTTTTATCCAATTTTGGCTATCTTACAAATCATGTCAACTTTCTTCTTTTAGCTAAGGTTAAAAAGAGATAAACATCCAAAAATGAAGTCAAGGCAGAGGTTTCTCATTTATTTCGAGATAATTGAGCAATTTAATTTGGAAAATAACCCTTTTTGGTGTGCCACTTTGATTTTTGTTTTAATGAAGGTCCAAGGGGTGGAAATGAAATGTGGTAATGATGTATATGTGGAACTGGGCTAATGAAAATGTAAGTGGAAAAAATTTAGGTGTTAACAATAGTGAGAGAAACTGGATTGTCTTTCTATTTTCTTTATATTTTTTACAATTAGTTTTAACTATTCCAACCTAGTGATCATCCGAGTTGAAGATCTTTGTAACAACCTTCATGTAAAATAATGAAATAAAAGGGGTAAAATAATAAAAAGGGAATACATAATGAAATGTAAAATAATAAAATGGGTAAATAATATAATGGGGAATATGAAAGAAAAATGGAGGAAAACAAATTGCATTAAATAAATTAAGAAAAAATGGGAGAAGGGGGAGATAAAAGGAAGAGGAGAAGAAGAGAGGGGGATTTTTTTTTTCTTTTTTCTTTTGGAATTTTGGATGGAGAGCTCTGGAGAAAGAGGAAAGCAAGCAAGCTTTGACATAGGGTTAATTGTTGGGGGCTCGGGGGCCTCAACCATTGGATGGGGGTTGGTTTGGTGGAGAGTCATCCCCCCACCTTCAGTTGCACGCATTGGAGCTATCAAGGTAATGGTAGCTACCAGGTCATCTAATCAGGTATGGTTCCAATAATTTTCACAGTATATTTTCTGTTATTATTGATTAGATCCAATGTTTTTGTCAGATCTTCTTGCATGCTAGTTATTTATTTTGAATTGTTATTTTTATGAGTTTATAGTTATTACATTTGTTATGAGAAATGTGTTCCAAAGCTTGGGCCTAAGGGCTCTCACTACACACAAATGATATCATCGTGTAAAGTAGATCTGCAAGAAAATATCATTAGATTGAGTTGTGAATGATACAGAGGGGCCAGAGAAAATCGATGTGCATATCTGTATCTTTAGGTTGAATGCTTAAAATAAATCCTAATTACTCGTGTGCATTAATCCACCTTGAAACAGTCATGCAACTCTCTAAACCCTAATCCCTTCCATTTCCACTACCTTGAGAATTTGACCTCTCACAATCTCGCTCCAGAGTCATTTCAGCTGCCAACCCTTGAGGAATTAACCTATGTACGGTGTGAGGGGGATGAAAGATGGTTTGTTTGTCTGGGCATTTATCACTGTCTCTGTTTCTAGAGACCTTCGATCCGTTTTCTGAGGACTTAAATTGATGATTTGTCTCAGGAAACTTTTATTTCATGGTCCTCGAGTGTTTGAAAGGTAATATTGCTTGAATTTTTCATTGGTTTTGTTTTTCATGTTAGATCGGTAAAGTATTTGGAAAGATCCAACCATGTTAGCGTGGTTAATGTGTTTGAAGGCTTTACGTTTTGTTTCGAATCATGGAAAGATTGTGAGGCTTTATAATCTGGTTTAGTGCCTCTTGATCTCTAAAATGTCAAGGATATATAAACTCTTTTCAGGTATCTCGATTCCTGAAAGGCTGAAAGGATGAGAGTTTGAAGACTTTATGCTATTCCTTAATGCGTCTCGATCATTAATATTAATATGACTTTTCTTCTTGAAGACGAGCCAATATCTATAACTCACTTTGATCTAGGTTCACACAAATTCAAATCCTGCCTCTAAAGTGTCACGCTCGATCCCATATTAATCCATTGTGACTTAATTAGTAGATAGAGTAGCATAACCTACAAATTTGAATTAGCCAAATCTCGGATCTTTACAATCATACTTTGGTTGAAGTGGATCCAAGTGAATGCAAGCGAATAGCGGGCACAAAACAGTGGAGTAGATCATTTTGTACTCAAGGGACATGATCGTGTTTTGAACTGGGTTGCATTTATACTAGCTTGCCATTAATTGTTTATGGTGTCAATAGTAAGTCATATGAATTCCATCGATTCCCATTGCACTCGCGATCCATCATCTTGGGGTTCAGAGGTGAGCTCGGAGAAAGAGATATATTTGGGCTCGTCCAATCTATGTTTCTGCTGTTTATTTGTCAAATTTAGGTGAAATCTAGAGTGTAAACCCATGCCCACCTACGAGAACACATTATTTTCTTGGACCATAGTTCCTGGATTTTGCCACTCTTGCGTGTAACATCCTTCCATACTCTCCGTATACACTCTGCTTGTTAATCTGAGTGCTAAGTCCTGCTTTTCTTTGCCCTATGCGTTTATAATAAGATTCTTCTCAATTATCGTTCACCTATAAAGCCTAATTCTAGAATGCATTATTCGAAGTGGTTTCTTTGTGCATCGGTTGAGAACCCTAGTGAAGTAACTTGAGAGGAATACTATTGATTACTCCCTGCTTAATGGCTGGCGTTAATACCTGGCGTTACTCCCTCTGTAATGGCTGGCGTTATGGCATTACTTACTGAGTGATGGCTGGCCTTGAATATATATATATATATATATATATTGAAGTATAAATTGTGAAATTATATTTTGAATATATTGTGAAATTATATTTTGAATATATATGTGTGATGTGGTTATTTCAGTACCATTCGAAAATAGGTGATGTGTAGTATGTTGGTTATGCAATGGATGCATGGGATTTCGCTTTGGATTATTGATAGAATAGTAGAAGACCTATCGTTCTTTTCTCTTAGTGTATAAACTGGATATAACTGTATAATGTTCTGTGGAGTTGTGTGAGTTAGTTGATCCTTGAAAGCTTGACTGAGAATCTATAATTATTGGTAGTCTCTGTCCTATTTTGAAAGTAATGAATTGCAACATGATTCTTTTATTTTTATGATGTTACACAGAGAGTCTTTTTTATATATTATCAACATTCCGGTTTAACTTTGGGTGTAGTATTATGTGGTTTGTTTATGTTGAAGTTATGAAAATGGCGCATGCGTAGAGTTAACCCAAAAATCGTCGCTCGTAACCTTCCTTGTGCCCAGTCTTTGGTCGAATATTGATTGTTGGTTGGGTTATGTGGTAATTCGCAGTAAGCGACAACAATCTATATGTGTATATGTCGTATTAGTGTTCGCTTTAATTTTTGGGCGTGAAGTGCTTTGTGGTGAAAATGTAGCCTCTGCCTAATGGAAGGAGTCCCGTGCCTATCTTGTGTCATGATTGAAAACTATGTTAACAGACTTGTACTAGATCACAACTGAATAATATCAGTACTACTACTTGACGGGTTAATTCCAGATCGTGGCCATAGACGTTGATCTGTGGAAGTTTCGGTTGTAACACTAAGACTTCACATCTTAGTTATAACTGTTCACACACCAGTAAAATTCCCCAATGAATTGTCATAGCATAAGTATTCTAATATAAAAGTGACTATAACGAAGGAGTGAGTGAGGAAACTCATGCTTAACCTCCTTAGTAGAACACTCGGGTGTCTCTGGGGAAATGTAATCATAATCAATGCGTCGATCTGCTACAAGAGAGTTGGATCTCTTCGAACCTTTCAACCTCATGTTTCCATACTTGGAAGTTCTTCTTCTTACTCATGAGAGCGGCTCATACTGAGTGTTTCTTTACTTTATCGCTGCCCAGGGGAAATCCAATCCCGGTAGTGGCATTGCTTCCAGATCTAACACCTTCCGATAATTAGATCGTCACTCCTAAACTTTATGTTGGTTCATTTTAGTCATGCGTTTAGTGTGAGTCTTGTCGAACCTCAGCTCGAGTGTCGAGCTGTCTCCACCAGCTTGAATGACTAATTTCTAGCCATTTGTGTTGATAGAGATAACCTAGAGTTATTTATGTAGCAGTTGAAACCATTTTTATGAGCTACCTTATATAAATTGCAAATGGGTACTCATGTCATTGAACTAGTGCCATGCATAGTAATCGCTTTTCCCTTTTCGTTAATTACTCATTCGATAAGTTTTAAATAAGTTCCTTTGCTTCTTAAATCGATGAATTGGACTTTGATTATGATGAAGTCGAGTTAAAATTCCCAAATGTAACTGTAGAATTCATGAGCGTGGTATTTCTCTCCCACAACATTACAATTACATAAATGCAATAATACAATTCTTGTGACAACTTAAACTCAATAATAAAGAAAACAACTACCTATCATCTTCTTCTTCAAAAGCACCCAAAATACGAACCAAATAAAAGGTCATTTATGAGATGAATCAACCGCCTACCTTGAACCATATATTCAAATTTGCATTCTCATGGTATGAGCAAGTTGGAGCACAACCTATCAATTCTTTCAGTAGCAAAACGATCCTTTAAGGCAGGCTGGTAATAAAGGAAATAGTTAATAAATATCCCAATAATAGTAGATCTATTTCCAGCTATGACTATTAGATAAAGGCAAGATATCAAAGTACCAACATTCCCAATTCAGCTCTCCAAACTATAAGCTTGGGTTCGAAGCCTCTCGGCTGAACTACCTAATTACTTTCTTGTTTTTCCATGTTTAAATTTATTTAAGGGGCTTTATATCTCAGGGCTATCGGCGACTTGCTCAATTAGGGGGTTTATATATGCTCAAGGCTATCTCAGATACTTTCTTGTGAATTAAATAAAACCCCACTTACGTAAATATGAATAAGAAATAAATGGAAGAATAAAAGGTAGGCTCATATTAAGAAATGAAGCATTATCTCATGAAAGTACATATGCAAAATTGATAAAAAAAAACCATTCAAAAGATGCCATCAAACTAATTAGCCGAGACAAAACTCTTGTATTAAAAAGTTCCTCTACAAATTTCGAGAACAAACCTATCTCAACGAGTATTACCAGAAGACAGTGCAAAGTTTAAATTTTTGAAACCATTCCTCGATGGCCATTCTACCCCCATACAAATGGTTTCCAAAAACATTATATACTAGCAGATTGTGCACTGATGATGTACACTAATAGCACGCACACATTCCTTTTCCACTTAGTTTCATAATATAGCGCGACATCCTATCTCAACACCTTTAAAGATAAATTCACAAATGTAAGGAATACAAGGTCATCATCATCCAACTCTTTGAAATTTCAAAAATCCATGCAGTGATTTAACGATCTGGAAAAGGAGGCTATCAAGCTCTTTAAAACCTTTTAAGAAATGCTATGCTTAAGACTTATACCATTAACATATATGGTACAGGAAAGAGTTGCAAAATAGAAGCTATTGTGTTAAGTACACTACTACAGTTTAAGATTAATATGATCAAGTTTGTGCATCGTTTACTTGCAGTGAAAACAAGTATAGGGAATGACAAATTGAACGTGGAATGGAAGGCCCAACTTTTCACAAAAACTGCTATGGTGAAAACTATCTGCACAAGTCAGTAGGAAACATATATTGGTAAACACAAGGAAATGGATATATACCAGTCAAGCACCCTTTCATCTACACCCTTTCATTTGGAACATACATGATCAAATACTCACAAACATGCAACTAGCGTAAATGCCAAACAAATTACATTCGTAATTGGACATTGACTACCATACAATATTTTAAAACAAAACAAAAAATGCAGCTACAATTATCAAAGGTAAGGGGAATTCAGATATCAAATCAAATAAAACTTTCTTGAATGAATACTAGTCCAGTGTGAAGATTTTGCATGGGTCAGTCCTAATATTTGTTGGGATAGGTCATCCCTCGTGTTTTGTATATTTTAGGTTGGCCTCATGATATGAAGGACTAATTTATATATTGATCTCAAGATTGATCTAGGGTTGTTTTGGAATTTTTTTTTTTGGCACTAATCCATTGTATGTTGTAAGTGCATGTTGTTCACACATAGGCTGCTTAGATTGAAGATATGAGATTGTTCATTGCTCATATCTGCTCCTTTACGGACAACCCTTCCTAGACTCCATTTAGGGTAATTTTTCATGACCGTTGACTGCTGATTTAGGTACCAAATGTGCCTTTTTTGTCCAGACCTACTGATTGAATACTAACATATGGCCAGGACTTATGTTAGGGCTATTTGATGGATACAACAAGCCCAGGATTGTTGTTAAAATATTTCCTAGGTCATCAATGTTGCTCAGATTTGAAATTTAATATTGCTTACTACTGCAAAAGTGCCTTGAACAACACATTCACCTTCACAAAAACCCCTATAGGATACATGATATAGGTAATAATTATGCCACACCCATCATGTCGCAATACTAATAGAATAACCTCTACAGGATACAGGATATAGACATAGGTAATAATTATGCCACACCCATCATGTCACAATACTAACAAAATAGTTAGCACATCATATCATCATTGCAATGCACTCCTAGAAACCTTGATAAAAATAGAAGCATGCTTTATATTTTGTAACTCAAAATAACTTATCCTCGTGCACTTGTCCATAGGTAGAGATTCTTGCACATCACGTCTTTTCCAATTGAGGACAAACCAAGCATACTAACCTTGTTACAAAAATAGCACACAATTGAAGAGAAACAAGATGGGTAGGCTCTCAGAAGATGTAACCTGTTCATTTTCTAATTGTATTGTATGTATAATATTTCCTCTTGAATATCAACACCAACTCTCTCTCTTACTTTATCCATGACAAACTTTATCAATGAACGCATATTTGTAGAAGTTGATTTCTCCACATTGATTAAAAAGTTTGCATGCACTTCTGAACTTTTGCACCACCCAACATCATACCTTTTAGTCCTGTTTGCTCGATGCTAGTTCTAGTAGAAGGATTAGTAGTTGCAGGGTTGTGAAAGACACAACCAACATTGTGTTGGATGATTGGTTGAGTTTAATTTCTTCTACTCGTCGAGAGCACCAACACAACATCTTAATGAGAACATGGACTATATAAAGGATTTCATTTTAGAAGATAATCATATAATAATGTGTTCAATTCTCTATGAAAGATTTTGGAATTTCATGTGTGCCCACTATAGACAATGTGGATAATATGATTTTCATTTCGGAGAAATTCACATTTCACATTATATGTTCTATATTCTAACATGGCAAGAGTTGCAAAGGATTTTGATTAAAAAAAGAAAAAGAAATATCATAAACATAAAAACACTAAGGTGGTTAGTGACGCCTCTCCAAGTAATCTTGTTAGCGAAACACAAATAACTAGCATGAAGACATGGGTTTCAATGGAAGAGAAGAAAATGCCAGGAATAACAAGATAGTGTCCCTAAAGGAAAAAAGACAAGGTAAGACTAGCCTAGAGGAAAGTATAGCAATGAAGGAAGAGGGAATCTTCTTTTCTTCTTGTGTTGGTGTAGATTGAGTCGTTACACTTTCCTCATTGCTATCCTTCGACAATATTCCACAAGAAGTTCCACAATATTCCACAATATTCCACAAGGACTCTCATGCTTAAGAATTCCAATAATGACCTATTGTAGGTCCAAGTAGGTGTCTCATTGTATACTTTGGACAATAAGTAGAATCATGAAAACTATGTTGAATTAAAGTAACATGACAACTAGAAATGATGTTCTAGTATTAAAATCTTATATGTTATGGATTATTCCAGCCTTAGGAATAATTTAATCCATAGATGTAAGGTAACATTAGGAACTTGGGAAATGATAAACATATATAAAATGTTGCAAAATAAGAAATGGCACCGTGAATTAATAATGAATACATATAGTAATATCATGATGAAAATAAATTGATTTGGATTTTTGAGACATATTATTATTACCATTTATAAATTATGAAGGAATTTTATTGTTTAGAGAATGATAGATTCCCATATTGTTGTAGCCTAGATAATGGGATTACTTATTTCAACATAGTACTTAGGTGATGAAAATATACAAAAATACACTAGCACCTAATAGGCAAATTAACTGTACCTACTCCATAAAATACTCATTTTCTTATAAGGTGAGGAATTCCTATCATAATACATGATTAGTAGATGGGAAATATCACTTGATGAGAAACAAGAATAAAATTGAAGAAATGAATCTAATATGAACTTAATCTATATACTGGTCGGGTGTGTGAATACCTCCTGAATACCAGGATTTGTGATATTTAGGTACTCATTCCTATATGTTCAAGAAATATTAAGGTACCTATATATTCCATGTAATAAGTTGGTTAACTGTGATAGGAGTATTCTTGATATTTATATTTCATTCTATATGATATGTTTTAAGTTGATGATCATGAGATGAATGCTCATAATATCATGCATCCTTGTGGTATTTAAGAAGATATGTGGTTATTAGGATGTGGCTCCATTTCACCTAAGACATGTGGTTATTAGCATGTGCATGTGATAATTTTGGATGTTATTTCATGACGTCATGGTACTTTATAAGATAAATAACGTGTGGAACATAAAATGATATTAATTTAACATTTTAATAGATTTATCATGGCATCTAGAGATAAATGACACTTGGCACATAAATCGTATAAAATCATGTTGTGGTTTAATATGGTATTTTTGTTGAAATATTGTAACTTCAAAGAATATTATATTTGTACTTTATTATTCTGGAGATGTTTCATTCCTCCGTGAAGATCTTATTGTATATCCGGAGATGTTTATTCCTCTGTCGGAATGTGGTAACTTGGGTTATTAGACTTCCCTAGTGGGGGTCGGCCCTGTATGTGTTATGTGGGTCAAAGGGTTGTTAGACCACCCTAGTGGGGTCGGCCCAGTCAGTTGTAGTGGGGTGTTTAACCCAGTGGTAAATTTGGGGCCCACCTAGTTAATATAAAGTACAAGTCGGATATGTGTATAAATAGAGGAGGTGTGTTCCTCATTAGACACACATTTCCCTCACTTGAAATGTAGCGCACTTGTGAGAGAGAGGTCTGTTATGGAGGAGGAGGAGATCATGTCTTTGGTTTGCATCTTTGTATATTGCTGGTCATCTATATTGAGGAAGCTTTGCTGGGTTTTCTACCCCATGAGGGTTTCCCAGGATAAATCTGTGTCTCTTGTGTTTATGCTGTGCTTGTTGTTTCTTCAGTGATCCTGTATATGCTATTATTGTGAAATGGAATGTAATACTGCTATTTTCTATCTTATCATATTAAATATTAACATGGTATCAGAGCTAACCTGAAGGAAGGCAATGTATGGCACTTACGACACTTGCTTCACTTGCGACAATTTCAAGGTTTGGGTTTTGTATAGCAAAAACCAGTCATCGTGAAATTTTCACTATAAACACATTTTGGAGAAGGTTAGGGATCTGAAACTTTTACAGGTCGTAGATAACATCCCCAGGTACCTTGTATCCAAAGGACACCCTCAGATTCGTTATACTTTGTGAGTTATGATCAGTACAAGTTAGGGTTTCTGCCTCTTCCAGAACTCAGTCAAAATCAGGTGACTTAGGAAAAAAGGTCATAACTTGGGCTAGGAAGCTCCAAATGAAGTTTAGTAAAAATTGACAGGTAGAACACAGACTGTACTATCTCAAAAAACTTGTTCATAGGTGGAAGTTGAACCAGTGACACGTGGCACACCGTACAAGTTCGCTGTCCTGTTTTATCCCATAAACAGGTCACGTTGCGACACTTGGCATAACTCTCTCTTAGAAAATCCAATTGAGGTCAGACCTATCGGGATGGAAAGATGACAGGTCATGCTACCACAGAAAAATGTTTCAGACCCTGTGGATCGAAACGTTCGGAGTTACAATAGAAACAATCAGGTACATATTTCTGTCAAAACAAAATTATTTTTGGAGCACCTTCATTCATGGCTTCCGGAATTTAGGGTTTCGGAGAAAGTTGGAATTTTTAGATTCAGAGTCCACGGCTGAATGCTACTCAAGAAAATTGAAATTTAGAGACCAAGATCGAATTTTTTTGGTTGGGTAGAAGACCGGGCTTGATCAAACCCCAGTTCGGGATTTTGATCGGAAAGATGGAAAAATTAGGGCTTCAGCAAAAGTTGGAATTTTTGAAGTTTGTGACCACGGCTGGAAGATCCTCAGAAAAATAAGAGTTTAGAGCCGTGGATTGAACCTTTTGATTGGGCAGAAGGGTGGGCTTCATCAAACCCTAGTTTGGGATCCTGTCCAAAAGATACAGAAGTTTTGAAGGAAATTTTGAGGGGTCAAATTTTGGAGATTTCAAAATTGAAGTATGCTAGTTTGATCAGCTCAGCAAGACACATCCTTCCATCCATTCAGAAGTGTGAAATTCAAAGATTGAACTTTTAGGGTTTCTCTAGCAAACCCTAATCAAGCTCCAGATCAAGTTTCAAGGGGAGTTGAGGCTAAGGCCTTACATAAGAAGACTACAAGAAGTCTCGACAGGTATGACTTAAGAAGATATAGGTATGTCTTGAAATTTGATTCTTGATTAAGTTTATAATATGTTTGTCTTCATATTATTTAGATTAGTACAATCTTGATTAATGTTAGAATTGTCTTATCACCCTAGTAACAGTATGAATGCATGTGAATGATAGAAGACAATCATTGATTATGGCTATATGATTGTACTAATGGACTGTGGTGTTGTATGAGGTTGATGTTGTCTGCTAACAAGATACAGGTACATCACGAAAGACAAATCAAGTTCCATGACCATGACAACATGAAGACAAAGACTCATCCATAATCCTTGATCACATAGAAGTTCTAGTTACGAGGTATGTATGACTTTGTTCTATTATGCTTAACCTATGAGATATGCAGGTTCCAGCATAGGATCTCTAAATCATTAAAGAGAACAAAGAAGATATTGATTAGATATGTTAGACATAACTAAGCAGGTATACTAATCCAGGTATGTTTTCCTATATCAAGTTAGAATCTTACCTTGTGTTAGGATCCCTTATATAAGTATACTTGGTATGATTGGTTATGCTTATTCATAAAGTTAGTAATAAAGGGTTTATGAATATTATGTCTCTTATCCTGATTGATGATTTAACCAACCAGATCAAACAAGAATATGCATGAGTAAAAGAAGACTTCCCTGAAACCTTGAATACTAATGTTTATTATCTATGATCATGGCTATACATATTCAAGATTATAATATACTAATGAATGTATGTTTGTGTATGATATCATGGGGATGACACTAGTGCACACTTGAGCATGCAAAGTGGTACAGAATGAATAAGAAGTTCAAAAGACATATAGAAGATCAAGCAGGAGGCAACCGCACAAACATAAAAGATAAGTATTTGAGTTGTTATTTGAAATAGTAAATGATATTGCTTGTAATAGGTTGTATGCATATTTGTATTCCTAGAATATATCATGTTGAGTGTAAACATTCATAGAGCATTGAATAGTATACTACTAATATGCATATGATTGGTAAGTTGGACAAACATTCCATTGTTGCTTGTCTAGAATGAAACCTCTTTGCTGACATGCTGAGAGCTGTGCACACTCTCGATAGTATGTTCTGGTAGAGATGGAAGGCATCTAGATAGCCACTGTATGCATACAGGATATGGAAAAGTGTTGTGCCAAAGTATTGGTCAAGATAGTTGCATAACTATGTAAATGATATTTGTATGCATAATAGGTTATCATGTCAACATGATTTGATGATTATGAAGTATTACTAATCATGTACTTAATTTTGATTGGTAGGAAAGATCATGAAGAATGATGAACAATGAACAAGTGATGGATGTTCAACAAGAATATTTACAAATCAAACAAAATATAGAAGGCTAGTGGCTAGAAGATTCTCTTAGAAAGAGGAAGAGAATCATGACGAGATGTTTGCTCCAAGTGGCTAGATAAGACCATTCTCTTAATGGCGTAATTAAAGAATAAGTGTGAATCAGGTTCTGTATGGGCACCCAGGATCGATAGTCAATTGATGAGCTTAATGATCATCATGGGTGATGTGGATCTCAACCTTTGCTACAAGGTTGAATATGGCTTCTATACAAAGATGACATGGATGCAAGAAGGAACTCACCACAGAGTTTGAATGATATTGAGGCTCATATCAGTAGACCCATCTAACGAGAGATGGCACAGATAGATATGCAGAAGATCACTCAATGCAGAGTGTGAATGATGGAGAATTGACAGCTTCTTGACAAAGCTTGGGCTTTACCAGAAGTAAAGCTGATCCTAACCTTTACCTTAAGGTTGTGGATGATGAACCTATCATACCATTATTGTATGAGGATGATCTCTTTCTGACAGGGAATGAGAAACATATCATGGAAAGCAAGAAGAAGATGGCTACAGAAATGAAAATGAAAGATCTCAGATTGATGCATTACTTCCTAGGTCTTGAAGTATGGAAAGGCTCAGAAGGAATATTTCTCAACCAGGGAAAATATGTCGATAAATATTAAAAGGACTTGATGTGTTGGAATGGCCACTCTCATGGATTCCAACTTGAAGCTATTAGCGGATGACTCATCAGAGTTAGTGGATATAACTCTGTACATAAAAATTATTGGGTCATTGATGTATCTAATGAATACTAAGTTAGATATATGCTTTGCTGTGAACACCTTGAGTCAGTATTTAGTGGAAACTAGATGTGTTCACCTGATAGATGCAAAGCATGTGATGAGGTACCTAAAGGATACGATAGACTTCGATCTATGGTATCTTGGAAATCATGAATTCAGATGGCTACACAGATGTTGATTGAGCAGAAAGTGTATCAGACAGGAAGAGCACATTGAGAGGATGTTATTATCTAGAATCAACCATGATTCAAGAAGCAGTCTAGTGTGGCTCTCAGCACAAGCGGAATATATGGCTGCTTGCTCTGCTAGTTGTGAAGAAGTATGGCTTCAAGATTGTTTGACTTAGAGACAGACCCAACTGTGATCCTATGTGACAAACAGAGTTTTATCAAGATGGCAGAGAATCTAGTGTTCCATGATAAGTCAAAGCACATAGAGATCTGACAAGATATGGTGCAGAAAGGAACTATAAAGTTTGAATTTGTAACAAGTTACCGATGTACTAACCAAACCTCTACCTCAAGTAAAGTTTGAGTACCTCAAAGACAAGCTTGGTATAGTTCAGAAGGATCCTCCTCAAAAGGGGGAGTGATGTTGTCACTTATGATGAGATTGCCTGCATCGACAGTAAAGTCAATGATGTGGATACCTATATTGGTGATGCCAACAGAGAGGTTGGTGGATAGTCCAACAGAGAGGTTGGTGGATAGTCCTTAGACAGGGTCTAAGTTGACAAGGGGATTGCATCATCCTTGAACACATGTTCTAAAAGAATCTGTAGATATATATATCCGAGAAAGAAGAGGGATTGCATCATCCTTGAACACATGTTCTAAAAGGATCCGTAGAACTATGTCTTTGAGAATGAAGTCCATAGTGGATAGGTGGGGATTGTATCGTCCTCGGACTTCGGTCCCTTGAATCGATCCGTAGACATATGTCTCCGAGAATGAAGTCCTTAGTGGACATGTGGGGATTGGATCATCCCTAGAATTCAGTCCTAAAGTGAGCCATAGACATATGTCTCTGAGAATGAAGTCCTTAATGGACATGTGGGGATTGTATCATCCTCAGACTTTGGTCCCTTGAATTGATCCGTAGACGTATGGTCTCTGAGAATGAAGTCCTTAGTGGACAGGTGGGGATTGTATCATCCCTGGAATTCGGTCCCTTGAATTGATCCATAGACGTATGGTCTCCGAGAATGAAGTCCTTAGTGGACATGTGGGGACTAATCATCCTTAGACTGTAAATCCCATAATTCCGAAAGGAAGGATTGTCTTAAAAGAGATTGAGTGGGACTAATGATCCTTAGACCGTAAATCCCGTAATTCCGAAAGGAAGGATTGTCTTAAAAGAGATTAAGTGGGACTAAACATCCTTAGACCGTAAATCCCGTAATTCCGAAGGGAAGGATTGTCTTAAAAGAGATTGAGTGAGACTAATCATCCTTAGACCATAAATCCCGTAATTCCGAAAGGAAGGATTGTCTTAAAAGAGATTGAGTGGGACTAATCATCCTTAGATCGTAAATCCCGTAATTCCAAAAGGAAGGATTGTCTTAAAAGAGATTGAGTGGGACAAATCATCCTTAGACCGTAAATCCCGTAATTCCAAAAAGAAGGATTGTCTTACAAGAGATTGAGTGGGATTAATCATCCTTAGATCGTAAATCCCATAATTCCGAAAGGAAGGATAGTCTTAAACATGATTGTGATGGATCCCGTAATTCTGAAAGGAAGGATCACTAGAGTTGATAGGACTATATCGTCCCTCGACTTCAGTTCAAAAGATACGTGATTTGGATTGTATCATCCATGGACCTATGTCCTAAAGAGAGCGGGATTGATCATTTTGTAATATGATCGTGTGTGTTGCAGGGTATGCTGCTATTATAAGGATACTTGTATTGATGTATTGATACTTGTATTGATGATGTGTATTGATGAGGATACTTCTATGTATACTTGTATTGATGAGGATACTTCTATGTATACTTGTATTGATGAGGATACTTGTATTGATGTATTGATACTTGTATTGATGATGTGTATTGATGAGGATACTTGTATGTATACTTGTATTGATAAGGATACTTGTATTGATGATGTGAATACTTGTATTGGTGTGGATACTAATACTGATGATCCAGATGACGATGCTGCTGATCATGATGGTCTAGATGACGATGCTGATGATCGTGTGATGACGATGTTGATGATCGTGTGATGACGATGCTGATGATCGTGTGATGACGATGCTATTGATCGTGATGATCTAGATGACGATGCTATTGATCGTGATGATCTAGATGACGACGTTGATGATCGTGTAATGACAATGCTGATGATCGTGTGATGAAGATGTTGATGATTGTGTGATGACAATGTTGATGATCATGTGATGACGATGCTGCTGATCGTGACGATCTAGATGACGATGCTGATGATCGTGTAATGACGATGCTGATGATCATGTGATGGCGATGCTGATGATCGTGTGATGGCGATGTTGATGATCGTGTGATGACGATGCTATCCAGATGTTGATGTTGCTGTAGCTGTTCGAGTGCTGCAGAAGATAAAGACTTAGTACTGAAGATGTTGATGTTCTAGTATTAAAGATGTTCCAGTAACTGCTTGAGAAAGATTCCAATGATTTATAGATGTATCATGTATGATGTTGATGACTCCTTTCTCGTGCAGATGTTGTTATAATATCCTTCTAGTTAAGGGGGAGTGTTGAAATATTGTAACTTCAAAGAATATTATATTTGTACTTTATTATTCCGGAGATGTTTCATTCCTCCGTGAAGATCTTATTGTATATCCGGAGATGTTTATTCCTCCGTTGGAATGTGGTAACTTGGGCTATTAAACTTCCCTAGTGGGGGTCGGCCCTTTATGTGTTATGTGGGTCAAAGGGTTGTTAGACCACCCTAGTGGGGTTGGCCCAGTCAGTTGTAGTGGGGTGTTTAACCCAGTGGTAAAGTTGGGGATGACCTAGTTAATATAAAGTACAAGTCGGATATGTGTATAAATAGAGGAGGTGTGTTCCTCATTATACACACACTTTCCTCACTTGAAATGTAGTGCACTTGTGAGAGAGAGGTCTGCTATGGAGGAGGAGGAGATCATGTCTTTGGTTTTCATCTTTGTATATTGCTGGTCATCTATATTGAGGAAGCTTTGCTGGGTTTTCTACCCCATGACGGTTTCCCAGGACAAATCTGTGTGTCTTGTGTTTATGCTGTGCTTGTTGTTTCTTCAGTGATCCTGTATATGCTATTATTGTGAAATGGAATGTAATACTGCTATTTTCTGTCTTAGTATATTAAATCTTAACAATTTTACAACTCCATCATGTATTAGTGGGGAATAAGAGATTATATCAGATATTTGGTATGACATGTTATCGTTTCATGCTAACCTTTATTGCTCCCCGTAGAATGCATATTTGATATGATGATGGATTATGTGAGTTGTTACTCCATGTTGATAGTACTAATGTTGAAATATGGTAGCTTATCATGGCATATTAATGAGATGCTTAGTGAAATTATGAAAGTGTCATGACCAGTTATGTTATAATGGTAGCATAGAGCAACTAAATGCATTAGATGTTAAACTTGGAATGAATTATCATGACAATGGATTATGTATGATGCAATGTGAACTGGTGGCTAGACATTCTTGTTAGCACATGATTCAAGGTTGGTCCATGATATATTACTTTATTTAGAAATGGTTACTAATGATTATTCATTATGGCAAGTGCCAGTTGTTCCAGGTGATCCACTTAAATATCCTGATGAGGCTAAGTATTCTATGATTTTGTGGGAGCCCATAACCACGAATGGGAATGGATATTATAAATAAATTATGGGCTGGGGGACAAGCCCAACAATTAGCTCTATGCCAACAACGCTTGACTTTAGTACCAGAATTTGGGAAGGTGGCAATGCCACAGATACTTCCTGGAGAACTTTTGATGTGACCAGAGTCCACGGTTGGAGACATACTCACCGGGAGGGAGGTTTATGTAGAAGGACTTTTGATGCCTGGGGCTAGTTCCATGAGGGTGTTGTGGAGGATGTTTAGGCTATCCTTTCGAGATGCTTGGGGTATAATGATATTGATATCAGGATCGGGGTACTGGGAAACAGATGCCAATTAATACCGATGAGGCCATACTATTACAAGAAGTTGGGAAGGTGGAAAATGCCGCGGTAACTTCCCGGAGAAATTCTGATGCCTACTATATGATGATTCCGGTTAGAATACGATGAGGTCGTATTATTACCAGAATTTGGGAAGGTTTCAATGCCGCGGTAACTTCTCGAGGAACTTCTGATGCCTACTGTATGATCCGCAGACAGGTTACAGTAGAGGGCCCGTTCCATGGCGAGCGAGACCATCCTGAGTTTAAGGGGAGGTTTATGGAGGTGGTGGATGGTATGATTCTCGGAGAGAGGGTGAGTAAGGAAAGAGGAAGTGAATAGATACACAGTTATAAATTATTAATTAATTGTTATGTGTGTATGATGCATAATTGTTGCTATGGTTGCATACTAGGCTCATAGAGAATTACTTAAGAGCATGTTGTAATTTAGGGCGTTTGATTGTATTAGTGTGGTTTGGAGACTTCTATGTGGTGTCCACACATATAAATCTCTAAACTTCACAATAGTACTAGCTACCTATATACTCTAGTGTTTACTTGATTGATTGATTGAATAAGTATTGTATTTATTGCTTGAAGATTATAACTTCGGGATGAAGTTTCCTGAAGGGGGGAAGTATGTAACAACCCTCATGTAAAATAATGAAATAAAATGGGTAAAATAATAAAAATGGAATACATAATGAAATGTAAAATAATAAAAGGGGTAAATAATATAATGGGGAATATGAAAGAAAAATGAGGGAAAACAAATTGCATTAAAGAAATTAAGAAAAATTGGAGAAGGGGGAGATAAAAGGAGGAGAAGAAGAAGAGAGGGGGATATTTTTTGGTCTTTTGGCATTTTGGATGGAGAGCTCTGAAAGAGCCAAGAAAGAGGAAAGAAAGCAAGCTCTCGCATAGGGTTAATTGTTGGGGGATCGAGGGCCTCATCCATTGGCTGGGGGTTGGTTGGGTGGAGAGTCATCCCCCCACCTTTAGTTGCACGCATTGGAGTTGTCAAGGTAATGGTAGCTACCAGGTCATCTAATCAGGTATGGTTCCAATATTTTTCACAGTATGTTTTCTGTTATTATTGATTAGATCCACTATTTTTGTCAAATCTTCTTGCATTCTAGTTATTTATTTTGAATTGTTATTTTTATGAGTTTATAGTTATTACAATCTTTGTGTGATATTCAATAGCTTTTATTGCCTCCAATATTTCTAGCTTGAAGTCGGATAGTCAACTAGAACCTGTTAGACACAATGATATTATGACTACCATCCATGTTATCAATGGGTAAGTAACTTTGTTGATGATCAAGACTTTTGAATTATTTCATGCTGCTATTCTAATGGATTCCTCAACTAGCTCCATGGGATTAGTCACAATAGGCATTGGCACTCCTTTTCTTGGTAGACTAGTAATATGGGTGATTAGGGAGTCATATATTTCTATGGGATCATCCAACCATATTTTTTCATCATGGTACTTGCTCACAACGAACTTGGATATTAGGTTTTTCAGGTTTCCATTGATGGCCAACAATGACATTTTCACATAGTGGTGTATTTTGGCTATGGTTAGCTTATTGGAATTGTAAATCCATTTTTTATACCCAATTCGTCATTCCCTTAATTCTGCATATTTTTTCCTAGTTGTGCTCCTTCGTTTTAGATTTCTTTATTTGGTTCATCCAAGGTTGTAGGGGTGTCAATGCGGCTTCCTCCTGTTGAGATTTTATATTGTCCTTAGTTTCATTTGCTTTTTTTATGATGCGGATTTTTTGGGTTCAATGTTTTGTTGTTTTTTTTCTATGGTTGACAAATATTTCTAAAGAAATGGTTTTCAGAATAGATTATGCTTGCTCCATTTCACAATAGAAACTTTGACAATAATCTTCTAGTAATAGAGAATTTATAGGCACATAAATCAGTGAAAATTTATTTGCGCATATGTGAGTGTATTAACTTTGATCTTTGTGCAGAATAGCTACTTCGCACACTTGATGAAACTTTCATTAGAATCTTAGTTAGTGGTCCAGTCAGTTCACTTGATGGTGGGAGATATCTAGGATGGTCTCTTCCATGCTTTTCTTCTTGTTTGGTTTCCTCATTATTCAACTGGTGGGGAGTCATTTTTGTCACTCTAGTTTCCTCTTTTCTAGCTAATGGATCAGTTGTATCCTTTCCATATTCTCTTTTCTTCTGGTTGGTATTAGGTGAAGGTTTGCTACTTCTTGGATGCTACATAATTGCACTCTTCCACTCTGCCTCCTCTTCCTAGTTGACTATGATTTGTATTGAAGCCCTTTTTTCCTACCAAGTTCCATGTCTTAGTTCCCTTTTTATGTTTGATCTATGCTAAGTTAGTTAAATAACTATTTATAAATGAATTATTTTTCTTTCTAATTAACAATACACAAACCTAGGGGCACGACAATTGACTAGCGGTGATATGGCCACTAGTCATTGAGGTTCCTCTTTATATTCAATATCTTTTTAGTTGACCTCCATTAAAGACTTTACTAAAGACTTGAGCCTGAAGTGTTTTTAGTTAGATGGATCCAGTATGGTTCAAATATTTGACTATATAAGGTCCCATCCATGCATTTTCTAGCTTTCTTGGCTTCATTTTATCTTGCTATCATACAAGAGCACTAGATCTCTAACTGAGATATCCTTGTTCTTTATATTTCTATCATGGAAAGATTTATGTTGTTTATTTTTTACTTCTTGATGATGAATAGAAACTAATCTTTTTTCTTCAAGTTTCTACAACTCAAATACTCTATCCTTAGTAGCATGTACAACATCCAAATGAAGTACTTTTGTTATTATTGGGGCTTATTGTTTTAAATACAGTGGTACAACTGCTTCCTAACCATAGAATAATTTGAACGATGTTTTTTTAATTGATATTTTCTATGTTGTTATGTATGCCCATAGGATAGAAGGATTTTTTTCAGCCCAGTCGTCCTTGTTGATATTGCAAATTTTTGTTAATCCATTTGTAAGTGTATTATTGAATGCTTCAATAGTATTGTTCAATTAGGGGTGATATAATGTTGAAATTTTGTGATAGTCTATCATAAATTCCTTAAGTAATACTAATATAGTATTAGTAATGAAATGTGTTCCCCTATCATTGATTAATGTGAGGGACATATGAATCTAGTAACAATGTTTTTGTAGATAAATTTTGTTGCAAATTCGCTTAAACAAGTTTTGACAGGTTACGCTTCATCCCATTTAGTTACATATTCGACTAAGGTGATTATGTATTGTTAAATTTTCAGAATTTACTTCAATCTGATCTAGGATCTTAACTAAGAGAACAACATGTACAACATATCTACAGCATATCAATCATGGAGACAATAATGCAAGCACACAAGAGACACAAAGATTTACTTGGGGAAAACCATAAAGGTGAAAAACCCCAATAACTTCCTCAGAGATAGATAGAGCAATGATACAACCAACCAAAAGAGATAGACACAACCTAGCAGCAGATCCTCCTCCTCCATAAGTGCGCCACTCCTCCTTTAGTGCATGAGTGAGAAGTGAGTGAGCAAATAGAGTGCCTCCCGCACTCTATTTATACTTGACTTGACTTGCCTTTTTACCTAACTCATGTAGGCTCGAACTTAACCACATAACATAATGCTGACTGGGCCGACCCCCAATAGGGTGGTCTAATAACCCTTTGACCCACATAACTTATACAGGGCCGACCCCAAAAAGGTGGTCTAATAACCCATCAAGTATAAGTTACGACACTTACAATATAAATGACGACACTTCCGTATAGAGGAATAATACCATCTCTATAGGAATACAATATACATATATGTGAAATACATTCCTAAGTTACATATACATCAACATGTATTGGGCACCCATTCTTCCAAACACCGGGAATGGACTAACGGAGTTGATTGTCCATATTTCAAAGGTTAGACTCAATTTTATTGAAATTAACGGCATTTGATTCCGTCGGAGTGGTTGGCCCATTTGTTGGCATTTATCACATTTAATGATAACAAATTTTCAGTATTTATTCAATGTCGGCCACCATAATCCGGATTGTAATATCTTTTAAAAATTGTATTGAATTGAAAGTGTTGTCCAACTCATCCTAAATTTTGCTTCATCAATAATAGTATATTTTTCAGGGTTGAGGAAACACCATTGTAGTATGGCGTCTTGTCCTAATTTATATAGAAATCCATTAATTAGAGTGTATGGTGCTACTTTCATGGCTAGTATTTTCTTTTTCTTTTCAGATTTACCTTTTGGAGCTTATCCTTCCTGTAATAATTGTGTTATATTTTCTAATTCAGTTGGTACAACCTCAACTATGAAGAGGTGGGAATCAAGTAGTTCTTCATCTATTCCAACACATTCTTCTCATGTTTCTATATGTGAAAGATGATTAGGTCCAACATTGGACTTCCCTAGTCAGACTATTATCTCGAATTCAAATTCTTGAAATAATAAAATCCAACAACATATCCATCCTTGGTGCAATGGTTTATTAAATAAATATTTCAAGGACTGATGATCTATGAAAAATAAAAAAAGGTTAGCCAATAACTAATGATGATACTTTTGTAGAGAAAAAATCATACCTATCCCTTGCCACTATGTAGTTGAATGTTTTCATTTAGTTTTGTTTAACTTCCAATTAGCATAATCATTTGAATAGTTGATCTCATCATCACCAAGCTGGGTCAGTATTGTGTTGAATGCAATAACCAACACATCGATGTGGACATGAAAATTATTGAACCAATTTGGGAATCATAGGATTGAGGCTTCGAACAACTTGCATTTAATAAGTTCAAATGATTATGTCTATTCTTGTGTCCATGTAAACTCAACATTTAGTTTGAGCAACTCCTCCAAGGGGGAATGTCATATCTAAATAATGTCAAAAGAATTTTTTCGAGTATACCTTGTATGTGCTAGAAATTTTCTAACGTGTTTAGGGTTCACATGCGGCTTCAAGTTGATGATGACTTTGATATTTTCCAATTTGACCTTGATTCCTTCCTTGCAAACAACATGGCCCAAAATGTTTCCAATTGGGGTGGAAAATATACATTTCTTGATATTTAAAGATAGTTGGATCTTCCTACATCTTTCTAACATCAGTTGAAGCCACTGAGCATGGTCTCTTAGAATTGTATATATGGTATAGTAATCAAAGTAAACATCCATGGTTTTATCTAAAAATTCCTAAAAAACCTTTATCACGATTATGGAAAAAACTACAAGTGTGTTATTCAATCCAAAGGGCATAACTTTGTATGTGAATGACCCAAATTCATACATAAATGTATTCTTGTGTTGATCCTTGTTTTCTATTGGAAATCAATTTTACCTTAAAAATCCATCTATGGAGTAGCATTCATGACCTGCAACTCCATCGATGATTTTGTCTACAAAAGGTGTAGGGAATGGGTGTGTAAGAGTTACTTTGTTTAGTCCTCTGAAGTCAACACAAATTCAAAGTCTTTTTGGGTCATTATTCTTAGGTTGGAAGGCCATTGGAATAGCCCATTGTAAATGACTATCTGGATATATAATTTCGACAGCCAACATATTTTCTATTTCTTTCTTGACTATATCCTTATAGGTGGGCTAATTTATATGGTTGCTTCTTGACAAGTTTTGCATCCAGCATGATATCTATCTTCATTTATCCCATTTATTGCACCAATCCTTTCAAATATTTATAATCTCTTGCAAAAAACACATCCTGGTATTGTTTCAGAAGATTGGTTATCTTTTCTATATGTTTCTCTGACTAGTAATCTCCATTTTTTTTCTAATTTGGGTCTACCGTCGATAGATATGTCAACTTCTTTTGTCTTGATTCCTAGGTCCACCCATTCTTGGGCTTTTTATTCATCAATGTGTCATTCACCTTATTTAAATTATATGAATGATGGAGGGATGTTCTTTTCTCCGAGCTCTCCATCTTTTCATTTATCTTTAGTAGATACCTTCATAATTGATTTAACTAGATAGATTGTGCAAGGGTGATCTCTCTTCCACCTGAAACTTTCACTGGGGTATTATCATTTCTAATTCCAATTGATTCAGGAGGTGGACATTTTATTTTATTTTATTTTATTTTATTTATTTATTTATTTATTTATTTATTTATTTTTTTTATTTTTTCTTCTTCCGATGATTAGATGTATTCCCGGCTACACCGACTGCCCATTCCACTGGTTTGATAAAATTTTGAATTTCTTGTACAACTTCTTTAAGACAATCTTCTATGAGAGTAAATGAAAAATCATTAATGAAATTTTCTTTAAGAGATTCCAATTAAATTCCTCACCGTAATTCTTTGATTGTATACCATTTACTAGGAAAGTCATCCAATGTGCTTGGGAACATATGTGGATGTGCCCTTTCATTGCCATAACCAAGTCTTTTCCATTCATTTTCATAGTTATTGACATGGTCGACTGGATCTTGACCTTGATTAAATTTAGGAATGTTTTCCTATGTTGTCAACTTCTTTCCTTTGAATTGCTCGGAAAATTAAGTTGAGGCTATCGTTCAAGTCTAAATATGGGCCTGATGAGTGTCCCACCAATGCACAACTTGATCCATGAATGTTTTGAATAAAATTTCTAGTCATCCTTTGCGACATTTCTAGAGTCTTTGTCGACATGACTAGATGGAAACCATCGTTCCATTTACCAAAGAGGGAAATTAGTTAGTTCATTTCTAGTTGGTACCAACGTTGGATGCTCCCTTTGTTTCTTTTTGAATACTTTCAGAAATATGTATAGAAAAATACTTTCACACAGAGTGTCGGGGAATGGATTCAATTGTACAACATTCTCATGCTTGAGATTCATAGTTTTCAATCTGCCAGCTGTATAATTTTGAGTTTGAATTTTGTCCACTCAACATGGTAAATCCTAGATGGATCTTCCCATTTTCATTAGGCTTGAATGATTCTTCATTATTCTACATTACTTGATAAAGTATTTGTGTCATTGTCATCAAGCTCAGCTCAAGGGTTTCCTTAGGATGGGTAGATGTGTACAATGACCTTTTTACCTTCTCCCTTTAGCTTTATTCTATATTTTTATAATGATATGGAATCCTTCATATTTCTACCCCATAGTTGATTGACTAGTGCAAGGAAGTATTTGGAACTTCTTTTGGATCAATTACTTCAAAACCAACTTGAGTTTCGATGCCAATTATTGCAATATTAACATTCTTCCTCACCCCTATTTGTTCAAGTAATCCTTTCTCAACGAGATTAAGATATATACCCAACTTAATCAATTATGGTCAATCTAGTCTTTCCCAAGTAGACCTAGTCATTATATTTGCTTGAGATTTGAAGTCGGGGACAACTTGCGAGATACAATATCCTTCAACTTAGAGGTCCACCAGGGGTTCAATGTCATTTTTTTATTTTTTATTTAGTCAGCATAAATTTTTAGAAATATTATCATTTCCCATATTGATTCTTATAATGTACATCAAATCAATTAATCGAGCGATGTCAACTTATTTTGTGATAAGTTGCAAAAATTCATTAAGTGTTTTGTTTCTTGATTCTTGAGTATCCTCCTCATATGCTAGATCTTCAAAAAAAATTGCAGCATTATTAAAAATATCCCTCTGCTTATGAGGATAAGGATAATTATTATATTTACCTTGAATTTTAGTAATGTGTTGATTGTCTTCTCCCATTTTTGTGACTTGTTTAGTAATGATATGCAAACTTTTAGAATTTACAACTTCATGCTTAGGTACACCATACAAGAGATTAACGTTCTTCCTATTGATAATTTTATTAAGGATGATGGGGAAATATTATAATGAATGATCACCCAACCCACATTTTGTACAAAATTTCAAATTTGTCTTGTCCTTCTAGAGACAGTTGGGACTCAAATGTTCTTCACTATAGCCTATTATGAAACATAAATACTTCCTTAGACCAAGAAGACAATTACCTCTATCGTTATCGTTATCGTTATCGTTATCATTATCATTATCGTTATCATTATCGTTATCGTTATTATTATATCATGCTCGATCCTTGTAACTGCCTTGTCATTTGTAGACATTGTTTCGTTGGTCATTGTATCTGAAGGCTCAACCATTTTGGTCGTTTTGGTCGACAGTCCAAGCTTTATATACCAAGTGGTACTTTTATTTCTTCTTCATATTCAACACACATTTTATAATACTATGTGAATTATTCCAATAGATGCCACACCATTTAGGTTTATCATTATTTGCATTGTATGAACAATCTATCATATACTTCGCATATATTAGAGTAGTAACTTGTGTGGACAACTCAACAATTATATGGTATTCTTTCATTTGGGAATTTTCATTTATTACCATAGTGACAATTGTACTTGGTATGGCCCTCCATTGACCATGTCGTACACCACAAGTAATTATGTCACATAGTAAGATCTCGAAGTGATCTTTGCATGATTTCCAATTTTTCTTCTAGCCTTTTTTCGATAGGCACGACTTTGAAGTCATTGTAAAACTCAATCTTTTGGGATTTATTTAAAGCATCCTCATATGAAGTGAATTCATGTCATATTAGAGGTGTTCTATTTTTCTGCAGGAGGCCCATCACGAGCCACTAG
Source organism: Larix kaempferi (assembly GCA_027924585.1). Classification (NCBI taxonomy): domain Eukaryota; kingdom Viridiplantae; phylum Streptophyta; class Pinopsida; order Pinales; family Pinaceae; genus Larix; species Larix kaempferi. The sequence goes on from BSBM01000608.1 coordinate 3,850,787, forward strand.
ATCAATATATTTTCATCAATACAGTATGATATCTAAATGAGTAGATATTTGAATCTTTTATCATAATCTTTTTAGAGACTAAATGTTTGTTATCCCGAGTCCACAAAAAAAACTAGAAAGTTCTGCTTGCTTTATGTCCTTTTTTGTTATTTTCTGATTTTAAATGAATTGCATATACCCAGTGTGCACTATTTTGTGTAGGGAACCAACAAATTATTCCTTTAGTCGATTCTCATGATTGACAAGATTACATTCCCACACACATTCATAGACAAACCAGTTTCTTCGAGGTTCTTCTTCCCCCTCATATAATTGGATGTGTACTGAATTATGAAAAGCCATATTGGAAAGATTCTGGTTCTTATCTGGAAGGAAATTAGTAGTTTCATGAGCACTTACTTTTATCTATTGAGTTTTGTGCAACGATAGTCGGGTTTCCTCTATCATTTTTTTGTTCTCAATTCAGATCTCCAACGGACCTTGTGCTTCAATCAATAGTGTTGCTGGCATGGCGAGTGATTCAACATGCTTTGAATATAATAGGTGAAATATTTTTATTTCGAATTCAGGTGAAAAAGTTATTTAATTACCATGCAATAGTCTTTGCATCATCAGTAGGCCCATGACTTTTCCACAGTCATCTAGTCGAAACCATATCCTACTTTGGATAGATCCAATTCCAAATACACACTCAATCATCTATCTTACACTTGGACCATGCATCAAAAGAATCGAGAGTGGATATATATGACTCATAAATGTTTCGTACCTTCCTTCATCATCTGATATTATTTGGCTGGTGTTGGTGCCTCATCCTTTCTCTAATTTGGTCAAAATTCCCTCGAATCAGGTAGGCCTTTTGGTTGCTTGACCATTTTCTTCATATTTCACTTGATATGAATTAAACTTAATATGTCCCTAAATTATTCTCATTTTTTCTATCTTTTCTCCCTTCTGATTTTATGAATATCATTTTTTTGCTTGTGGTTGGCCATCTAATTTTCATTGAGTCGTGTGAGTTTTCTCTAGATTCATTCCATTTTCATTTTGTTGACTAGTATCATATATTCATTCATTCAATGTGGTTGGTGAACCCCTGATTGCTGACCTATCTACTGATGGGCGTTGGGTAAGGGTTCAGTAATGATGCTAGTTTACTAAGAAAATATTCCACTCTCTTTCGCAAATAAAGCGCTCCTAGTATTTTTGCCTCTTTTCCCAATTTGAGAAACCAAGGCCCAAAAGAGGTTTATCTTAGTAAAACAAGATTGCATAGAAATAAAAATAAACAAGATGCACGTATAAATCACATAAAAAAATACAATAGAGACACCAATATAACATGGTTCACCTAATCTAGGCTACATCCATGGAGAAATTTCCATTCCTTTTATTATTATACCATCCAACAAATGAATGGATACAACCTGCAACACATCTATTGCAACTTCCTCTTGAATCTCTCTTAGTCTCTCTTACACAATCACATAGATCTTTTCAATGCTACAATACATTACACAGTCATATTACAATGCATTCCTTTTAAATGGAATTACCATGGGAAAATACTACGGTCTACACAATACCATGGGGCCGTAAGTTCTTGGCAAAAAAAAACCCATAAATTTTATTTTAGGGGCTTCACCGCTGAACCCCTGCTGGCCCCTGGACCCCCGTGGGGGGGAGACGCCCCCCTACACCCCCCTTCTGGGATGAGTGTATAGTCCACCTGCATATCATATAAAACTGGGGTACAAACATGGCTGAAACAACAACATCTCTGAATTAATAAGATCAAGTTCCAAAACCAACAATCTCCCACTTGGATACTGGTCACATCAACTCCACCGCTGCTGCACTTGTTGGACTATTCGCTGAACCTTGGATCTGGAAAATTTCTCATATTCACCTTCATGCTAGAATTCCAACTAAAACAAAGCAGGAACTTAGTTTCTCTATGGTTACTACCTTTTTCAACATGTTTACAAGATTATGGCTAGTGTGTATCTTTTCCAGCTTCAACGGTTCATCTTCTAGAACAGACCGTATGAAATGGCACTTTATCTATATATGTTTAGTCTTATAATGGAAGGCTGAGTTCTTTGCAAGATGAATGGCACTCTGGCTGTCACTATAAAACCTGCTATCCTCCTGCTTCTTACCCAATTCCTCCATGAACCTCTACAACCAAATCATCTCTTTACTAGCGTATGTAGCAACAACATACTATGCTTTTGTTGTTGAAAGTGCATCAAACTTTTACAGCATCGAAATCCAATTTACTGCTGTTCTACCTATAGTAAAGACACACCCTATGGTGCTCCTCCTGCTATCTTTATCACCTGCCATATCTACATCACCATATCCCTGTAGAAAAGTTTTTGAACCTCCAAAACATAATGCATGAGTGTTAGTACCTCTCAAATACCTAAGAATCCATTGTACTGCCTTCAAATGTTCTTTACATGGATTGTTCATATAACTACTCACAACTCTCATTGCATGTGCAATATCTAGTCTTGTGCACACCATGGCATACATCAAGTTTCCAACTACTGATGAATAGGAAACCTTGGACACGTAATATATCTCTTCCTATGTCTTGGGACACGTCTCCTTACTTAGTTTGAAATGGTTGGCCAAAGGTGTACTAATTGGTTTTGCATTCTGCATTCTAAACCTCTCCAACACATTTTCTATGTACTCACCTTGAGACAATGTCAATTTGCGATTTTTTGTGTCTCTTGTTATTCTCATACCAAATATTTGCTTTGCAGCACCCAAATCCTTGATTACAAATGAATTATCTAACTTTTTTTGAGCATATTTATATCTTGCATGTTAGAACCTGCAACAAGCATGTCATCCACATACAATAAAAATATAATATATCTTCTATTATTTAGCCTCTTGAAATAAAAACAGTGGTCAGAATGACATCTACTATAACCTTGTTCTTTCAGAAACCTATCAAATTTCAAATACCACTACCTTGGAGCTTGCTTCAAGCCATACAATCTCTTCTTCAACCTGCATACTAAATTCTCTTTCCCTTTGACCTCATACCCTTGTGGATGTTGCATATAAATCTCTTCCTCCAAATCCCTACTGAGAAAGGTTGTTTTTACATCTAACTGTTCAAGATGCAAATATTCTACTGCCACTAGACTTAAAATAGTCCTAATTGAATTCATTTTAACAATAGGAGAAAATATTTCATCAAAATATATACCTTTCTTCTGTGCAAACCATTTTACAACAAATCTGGCCTTGTACCGCTTCTTGCCTCCATCTTCTTCCTTCAACCTATAAACCCATTTATTTTGCAATGCTCTTTTACCTGCATGCAATTGAACCAAATCCCAATTCTGGTTTCTTACTAATGAGTCCATCTACTCATTCATGTCTTTCTCCCACTTCTTTCTAGTTTCCACTTACATTGCTTCTTCATAACATTCTGGTTCACCAGAATAAGTCATCATTAAATAATACATTGAAGGAGAGTATTGTTCATGGGGTTTACTTAACCTAGTAATCTTCTAAAACTTGCAGGAGTTTGAGGTACCTACTATTGTTCTTGATTTTCTGGCACCTTTGGAACTTCGTTTTTTTTTTATTTCATAAAAAACTGTGTACTCTATGTTTTCATTTTCCTGTTTCTTTCCCTGCAACTGATATTTATACATGACCTTTTCATTGAATACCACATCTCTACTCCTAATTATTTTGTTACTTTCATAATCCCATAAGCGATAACCAAAATCATCAACCTCATATCCAATAAAGGTACATTTCTTGGATTTAGCATCAAGATTTGTTATATTTTATTTATCAATATGGACAAATGCTTCACAACCAAAAGTTCTCATAAATGAGTAGTTTACCTTTTTACTTGTCTATGCCTTCTCTGGAATCCCAAAATCCAAAGTGCTTGAAGGCCCTCTTTTTATTAAGTAAACAACAATATCTATAGAATCTACCCAAAACTGTAAGGGAAACCCTGCATGCAATCTCATACACCTTGCACCCTCCATGATCGTTCTATTCATCCTTTCTAACACACCATTTTCTTGTGGTGTTCCTGGGACTATCTTCTCTCTAAGAATCCCATGGTATGAACAATAGATATCAAACTCCTTTCCGCAATACTTACCTCCATTATCCAATCTGAGACACTTCAACATTTTTCCTGTCTCATTCTCAACCAAATATTTCTATTTCTTACAAGTAGCAAACACATCAGATTTTTGTCTAATGCAATAAACCCAAGTTTTTCTAGTTGCATCATTAATAAATGTAACATAATAATGAGAGCCATCAAGAGATTGTACCTGAGCTGGTCCATATACATTTGTATGCACAAGCTCTAACGTTTCACTCTTCTTATGGTTCCCAACCCTGAGAAATATGTCTCTCTTCTGTTTTCCATAAACACAGTTCTCACAGAATTCCAAAGTTACCTGCTTCAGATCTAGCAACAACTTCCTTAAGTGGAGAATCTGCATCCCCTTCTCACTCATGTATCCAAGCCTATGATTCCACAATGTTGTATTTGTTCCTGTGTAATCTAAAGAGATAGAACAATAAGTATTATGAGGACATAAATACAATGTACCTATCATGTCTCCTTTTGTTATCACCATCGATCCTTTAGTGATCTTCCACCACATTTCTCCAAACGTAGAAAAACAACCAACATCTCCCAACTTCCATGTTGAGATCATATTTCTTTTCATAGCAGGAATATGCCTTACATAATTCAATAGCCAGTCAGTTCCATTATTTAATTTTATCCATACCTTAACCATTCCAACAATTTTACATGGCTCATCATCACCCAATAAAACATGTCCAAAATCGCCGGGAACATAATCATGAAAAATTTCCTATGGGGTGTAACATGACATTAAGCCCCTGAATCTACTACCTAGTAATCACTAGTATTCTCTAATGCAAGAATCAATGAATCTTGTAACACATCACTTGCTACATTTTCTTCCTGAGTAGTCTCCTGCTTTCCATCTCCTTTTTTCTTTATAGATTTGTAGTCTTTCTTCCGATGTCATGTATTTCTATAGTTCCAACACTCTATCTTTCCCAGTCTAGACTTAGATATGCCTTTCCTAGAGTTTTTGTGATTACCTGGAATTTTTCCTCTCCCCCTTTGTCTTCTCCCACTCTCCATGGTCAATGCATTACCAGATGTCTCACATGTGCTTTTCCTTTGCATTTCCTTGCTAGGAATAACACCAACAACACCATCAAATTTCAAAGTGTTTGAACCAGAGACAAAGTTACTTACAACAATGACCAAGCCATTCCATATTTCTGGAAATGAACACAAGATTAGAAGATCCCTAACCTCATCATCAAAGTTCACTTTTACAGAACTTAGCTGAGTTGTAATCATATTAAATTCATTTACATGATCACCAAAAGATCCACCTTCTGACATCTTCATATTAAATAAACACTTCATTAGAAATACCTTGTTGGAGGCCAAGGGTTTTTCATACAAATTAATCAATGTGCTCATCAAACCTTCCGTTGTCTTTTCTTTTGAAATATTGAAAGCCATCGATGAAGCCAGGAAAAAATGTATTATTCCCAGTGCCTTTCTGTTAAGAAATTCCCATTCTTCGTCCTTCATAGTCGTCGGTTTTTTTTCTTTTCCTCCCAATGGTAGGAATAGATCCTTCCGACACAGAAAGTCCTCCATTTTCATTTTCCATAACTGGTAGTTTTGGTCGTAAATTTCTCGACCTTACACTTTCCTTCTTCCTCCATTGCTCCCACTTGAAACAGGAACCCTTCTTTCCTGGGAGTTTATATGCCAAATAGACCTTTGGATCTAATACAAATTGTTAGTAAAACAATATCGCAAATAAATAACAATAAACAATATGCAAATATAATTCACATAAACACAATACAAGAGAGACACCAATATAACATGGTTCACCCAATATGGGTTATGTCCATGGAGAAATTGCCAGTCCTTTTATTATTATACAATCCAAGAAATGAAGGGATACAACCTATAGCATATTCGCTGCAACTTCCTCTTCAATCTCTCTCAGTCTCTCTTACACAATCAAATAGATCTTTTGAATTCTACAATACATTACACAGTCGTATTACAATGTCTTCCTTTTAAAGGGAATTACCATTGGAAAATACTACCGGCTACCCAATACCATGGGCCCGTAAACTGTTGTCCAACAAAACAAAACATAAAATTTCTTTTGGGGGATTCTCCCTCGAACCCCCGCCAGGGACCTGCTAGCCCCCGAACCCACATGGGGGTGCGATGCCCCCCCGTTGGGATGAGTGCACATTCCACCCGCATATCATATAAAACCGAGGTACAAACACGGCTAAAAAAACAACATCTATGAATTAAGAAGATCAGTCTCCACAACCCACAGTTTACATTTGACTATGTGACTGACTCCTTTTTCAATTAATTTTTTTTAAAGTAAAAACAAAATCATATAGAAAAAGTTATCATGCAAGTTGTGGAAAAATTTGCATAATGTGCACTCTTCCACTTGGTAAGAGGCTAGGCCTTGTAGGTTTCAGCAAGACCTCAGTCCTTGGAGTGAGTGGTTTTCCTCCAAGTGAACCTGCAAGAGATTGTTAGTGCAATTCACTGTAAAACAAAGAAACATGGATAAAATGAAAAATAAAAGAGATGGGGGGAGAATAAAAACTCCAATCACAATCCAAGATATGCCAAACCACTTTTGTATTTCCCAATCGTCAAGTTGTACAACACATGGAAGGTGTGGGATTCAAGGGAAGCCAACAATCTCCCTTAGGGAGGGCTTTTTTGTCCAAACTATATGCTCAGTAGATGATAGAACCATGGAGAGGAACTCTTGCACCTTGATGGAAGGTGGAAAGGGATCTTGAATGCTTACAATGATATGAAGAGGTGGGATATGAGGAAGATCCAACAAAAATCCAACAACATAACCTTGCTCTTGATTTCTCTCTACTAAATGCATGACAATGGCTTCCGTTTATAGGCCAATAGGTAGCCAACAAACAAATAGATCCAAATGTGAACTCATACCCTCCGTGAACTAGTTCCCAAGTACACCAAGGGGGCTATTTAATGCCGCCAAGTGTGTGAGGGGTCGAATTTGGGTTCTTGGAGGTTACAGAGCCTTCAATGCACCGCAGGAAGTAGGTGGTCACTCCATTTTGACAGTAGCACTACTATCAAAGGAATAGCCGCGCTAGTGTAACACGGGCACTAAACTAATAACCTACACTGTAGCATGGCTCAACAATGGTTCAACCGCACTACCCCTTGTTTTATTCTTGGGAATTTTGGACTCATGCTATCTTTTGGATTTGTTGAGGATGCCTGTGTTGAGCTGCATTCTCTATGTTGATGACGCCTTACTGGAAGAATCGTTGAAATGTCGCATGTGTGTGAAATTTAGGCGTTAACACAAGTCGTTATAGAACCTATTTCTAACATTGTCTAGAGAGGTTCTTTCTCATTTGGATTCCTCCTCACAGATTTCATCGACTATCTTCTCGAACCAGTCATGAAAATTTGTTCATACACCATTACAGAGATTTTGCATCAACAATCTTTCATTATGACCTTCTAGTTTGGATATGAATGTTATCGAGAAATTTATTTATTTCTTGAGGAGCAATCTCAATAAATTGTTCATGAGATTCTACAAATAAATTTTCTCTGGCATTTGCAAGAGTCAACTTGTTCCTTCTGGCATAATTTTGGATGTATTTTTCAATCCCTTTTTTCCAGCACTATCGTATTTCATCCTCACTCACCATTTATGTACAATTGTCCATGCTTTGTCTCAGTTCAGTACTATCTTTAACAAAATCAATGTTGTAATCTATGGGATTACATTAGGTTACAGGTGCTGCATTATAGCAGATAATCATGTACGATAACAAGCATACATAAAGAGAGTAAGAAGAAATAAGATTAATGGTCATAGTAGCAACAAGTCTTCTATTATATTAAGAGGCCATCATGTTCAAAAGGGGTTAATCATCTCTATATAATCCTGGCTCAAGAACCTATATATATGCAGTATACAATTGGTTAGGCACTTGTAACTATATAATTGTCCACTAGTCATCCTAACTAACTCGACTAAAATGGGCCAACCATTAGATGGTCGATCAGGAGAACCTAGTCAACTGATCAACTAGGCTCCTACAATAATCACTATCTACTAGATTCACAACCTTTTAGATGCATGTTGAGAACTAGTCATTTTGCACTCATGAGGATCCCACCTTAGACCTTTTAATCCCGCTTGGACCCCCTTTCACTGACCCATATTGTGCAATCATATCCGCCATCCCTTCTTCGTACTTATTTATCTGTAGTCAACAAGGATTTTATATTAAATATGAAAGTATGTATTTACAATACATTCATTCATCCCATACCATTTATATCAGGCTTCTATCCTTTTCATCATTACATCATATTTACATCATGTGGTAAAAAACATGGTGTTATAGTACCTATCCCTTCCAACCAATTTCAAAGAACAACACATGGGATTATGAAACTTGTATTCAATGTGAAATTTATATCCATTGTTTAGAGAATCAAGACATCAAATAGTTGTTTTATTCAAAAAGAAAAATTAAAATTTACACATGTAGGAAAGGAAAAACCTAAAAGTAAACAACCCTAACCTATGAAAGAAGAAAATGCAGACTAAACTACTATATACAAGTGAGATAATGTATTAAGGAAACTAACTAAAGTATCATTTCAATATTTATATTTTGATGAGAAGGAGATTCACATCTCATTCCATATTTCTCAATCGATATGTACTAGAACTCATTTTTTCAACTATCTCATATGGACCAAGCCATAAATATTGGAACTTAGTGCGCCTTCCCTTAGGTTCATTGAGTTTATTCCATTTTATCACTAGGTCCCCTATATCATATACCTTGTAGGTTTCCAAATGTTTATCAAAACATATTTTGACTATTTGTTTAGTGAGCAGACAATTTCCTTTTAGCCTTTTCTCTTTCCCCCTCTAACTGTAGTAGGAGGTTGATTTGACCTTGGATGGTTAGGAAATTTTTTCCTTGGGTAGATTGTATCAATTGGAGGGAAGGTAAGAGGACGTTGGGGGTGATATGGATTATTTCCCATAAACCAAAAAGTATGAGTATGTTTCTAACACAACCCTAGGTGTTACTATATTGACCCACAAATATTTGGGTAATGTGTTATGTCAGTTTCTCTCATGATAAACTACATCCTTTTTAGGATCCTAGTGAGGTTGTTATTGGTGGATTTGGTTATGCCATTTCCCAAGGGACACTATTTGGTTGAATACAAAAATATGATTCCTATTTCTAAGGAAAATTAAATCAATTTCAATGAAAAAAATATGAATCATTATAAAAAACTAGAGCTGGTGGAATTCCAAACCTAGTGATCAGGTGTTGTTCAATGGAAATGATGATGACTGCTTGATTTACCTTAACTAATGGCATCATTGTATCCCATATTATGAATTAGTCAATTTTCATCAAGATATACTTATGCTACTTTGATGAATTTGAATTAATGTCTATTATAATGTCCACACCCCAATACTAAAATAGTTCATCAATCGTTGCCATTTCCAATGGGATAGAAAGTTTATTTTCATGTCTAGCACTAATTTGGAACACTTTGCATTTTGGGGAATAATAATGGGCATCTATGAAGAGTGTAGGATAATAATATCATGTCCTCAAAATTTTGGTAAGCTGAATATTTGTTGTGGAGAGAAAAAATCAGATATTGGACTTGTTGTTAAGGTATCAAATTGATTGCTAATTTTCTAGTTGTGTTATTGTGTTTTTTATTTGGTTAAATTGTAGTATCATTTGATTTTTGAAATATTGGAGTTGATTTAGGACTCTCTTTGATAAGAAATTGGTAGGAAATTTAGGTTTGGTAAAGTGTATTTATGGTTTGTGATGAATTTTCCTAACTTGTTATGAAGCTAACAAGTGTATGCAGACATCTTGGAAACCATAATAACAATTGAGGGAAATGGCTTGGCATTGGCACTAAAACTAGTGCTGGGTTAATTTCACTAAAAAAACGCGGTAAATTAGGTTGTTGTCGATGGAAGAATGGTGTAGGGGGATTTTCTATTCTCACCACAAAAATTCCCTCTCACTTTAGGTTGGATTACCTCTGACTCAAGGGGGGTTTCCCCGAGTCAAATATAAGATAAAATTTAGAAATAGTATGAGATGGAGGACTGAGACTAGTGCCTATCTAATTATGGAAAATGGAGTAAAGGGGATCCTTGTTCTAATAATTCATTGATCTCAATCACACACAATGATCTCAATAGGAGTTTCAAGAAACTTTGGAATTCAACAACATAACAATACTGTCTTCAGTCTCCCCTTCTATAGTGTATACTTTTGTACACATACATGCTAAAAAGAACCTCCTAGAAGGTTGTGGACTCTAACAGAGTTTCACAAATAAAAAATTAAAAAAATACCAACTATTAACTAACAAAATAAAGTACCAATGCAGATATAAAGAAAATATAATTCTTTTCTTTTCTTCCAACTCAGTCAACAAGCACACAAACTAAAAGATATAATTTTTCTATTAAAAATGTGTAATAGTGATGCAGGAGCATCGGGCCCTAGGAAGATCAGTCGAAGATGATCGAATGGAAGGAGCTGACTAGCGGGAGTGCCGATGACCACTAGTGCAGAGTGCAGGTTGACTTGTTGAAGTCAACAAGTTGAGCCGAAGCAATCGGGGTGCGACTGACTGGAGCGATACAACAGGTGTTGAGAAGGGTTGAGAATCCATAGGAATTAGTCGATGGATGACAAGTGGGGTAAGATGTCGGGTAGTCGATAAGGAGTCAAACCACGACACGACAGGTTTTCTGGAGCCAAGCGCAGAGGAAGAGAAACAATCCAACAGGAAGGTCCAGATGTGACCGACTACTGTAGCAGGGTGGGAAGGACAGAAATTCAAGAAACTGTACCTGGTAGCTGTTCAGGGTTGCTGAGGAAGTTAATACAGTTATTGTGAGTTGGTGAAGGACGTGACAGGTGACGTCACAGACAGAGGCTATGGAACAAGGCTAGGAGATAACAGTACAGGTTCACAGGATCTGGGAGGAACAGAGAACAGGTGGATGCGTGTTTCTGGGATTGCAGCAGTCTCGGGAATAACATCGGCAGAGTAGAATACATAGAGAGGATCACCAGGATCTTGAGTCTTGGATCAGCAGTATCAAAAGATGGAGCCAAGGGAAGTTGTGAAGAGTCACATCGGCCGAAGAGGAGAGTTGAGATCGATCCATAGCTCAATGTTCAGTGTTGAACCAGGAGAGGGTGAGGTCAACACACAGGGAGAACACACAACAATTACTTCTGAGTTGTAACGACTGAGGCCGACTGTAGTTAGTTATTTGTTTATAGTTATTCCACATTGTAATCGAATTCATAGAAGTAATATAAAGCCACTCTTGGCATCCTGTTTTACACCTTGTTTGTGTAAGCATTCTGGTTTGCGTCATGTGTATTGTTAAGCAAGAAAGTATCCCAGTTGTTGAGGTATATGTAACTTCAGAATGTATTTCATATATGTTGTATGAAATCCTATAGGGATGGTATTATTCCTCTATACGGAAGTGTTGTCATTTATATTGTAAATGTCGTAACTTATACTTGATGGATTATTAGACCACCTTGTTGGGGTCGGCCCTGTATAAGTCATGTGGGTCAAAGGGTTATTAGACCACCCTATTGGGGGTCGGCCATGTGGGTTAAAGGGTTATTAGACCACCCTATTGGGGGTCATCCCAGTCAGCATTATGTTATGTGGTTAAGTTCGATCCTACATGATTTATGTAAAAGGCAAGTCAAGTCAAGTATAAATAGAGTGCGGGAGGCACTCTATTTGTTCACTCACTTCTCACTCATGCACTCAAGGAGGAGTGGCGCACTTATGGAGGAGGAGGATCTGCTTCTAGGATATGTCTATCTCTTATGGTTGGGTTGTATCATTGCTCTATCTATCTCTGAGGAAGTTATTGGGGTTTTTCACCTTTATGGTTTTCCCCAAGTAAATCTTTGTGTCTCTTGTGTGCTTGCATTATTGTATCCATGATTGATATGCTGTAGATATGTTGTACATGTTGTTCTCTCAGTTAAGATCCTAGATGAGATTGAATTAAATTCTGAAAATTTAACATGGTATCAGAGCTAGCCTGAAAGAAGGCATGATATGGCATGTATGACACTTGTTGCACTTACGATGCTAGGGCTTGATATAGCAAAACCCAGTCATCGTAGCACTTTCGCTATAAATCCGTTTTGGCGAAGTTTTCGGATCGGAAATCGTTACAGGTCAAAGATTAAATCCCCATGTACCTTGTTTCCAAAGGAAAACCTCTAATTAGTTGTACTTTGTGATTTATGATCTGTACAATATAGGGTTTATGCCTCTTCCATATCTGAGTCAAAATCAGGTGACCTTGGGAAAAAGGTCATAACTTGGGCTAGGAATCTCCAAATGAAATTTCATAAATAGTGATAGGTAGTACACAGACGTTACTATCTCAGAAAATATTTTCAAAGGCCGAAGTTGAACCAATGACACGTGGCACACCGTACAAGTTCGCTCTCTTATATTATCCCATAAACAGGTCACGCTGCGACACTTGGGCATAAGTCTCTCTCAGAGAGTCCAATTGAGGTCAAAACTGTCAGGATGGAAATATAACAAGGCGAGATATCTCAGGAAAATTGTTCAGAGGCTAAAGTTGAAACAGTGAAACGTGGCACTCCGTACAAGTTCGCTCTCCTGTATTATCCCATAAACAGGTCACGTTGCAACACTTGGCATAAATCTCTCTCAGAGAATCCAATTGAGTTCAGACCTGTTGGGATGGAAAGATAATAGGTCGGGCTATCTCATGAAACGTTTTCATACCTCGTGGATCAAAAAGTTTGGAGTTACACCAGAAACAATCAGGTACATACTTTTGTCAAAACAGAATTATTTTTGAGTACCTTCATTCATGGCTTTCGGAATTTAGGGCTTCGGAGAAAGTTGGAATTTTTGTAATCGGAGACCATGGCTGAATGCTACTCATAAAAATAAAAATTTAGAGACCAAGATCATAATTTTTGGTTGGGAAGAAGGCCGGGATTGATCAGACCCTAGTTCGGGACTTTGATCAGAAAAGTGGAAAATTAGGGCTTCTGTAAAAATGGAAAATTTTGAAATCTGTGACCACGGTTGGAAGCTCCTCAGAAAAATAGAAGCTTAGAGCTTTGGATCAAACCTTTTGATTGGGAAGAAGAGTGGGCTTCATCAAACCCCAGTTCAGGGTCATGTCCAGTGAATCTGGAAGTTTCAAAGGCAAAATTGAGGAGTGAAACTTTGCAGTTTTCAAATTCTGAATATACCAGCTTGATCAGCTCATCAAGGCACATATTTATATCCTTTCGAAAGTTTGAAATTCAAAGTTTTAATTTTTGGGGTTTCTCTGACAAACCCATATCCAGATCCAGGTCTAGTTCTTGTAAATCAAGTGGATTGGGTTAATCCTAGAAGAAGATGGATTGGTCACCTGCATAAGTGAAGAAGTTCCTGTTTCAGAGGGAGATGAGGCTAAGGCCTTACATAAGAAGATTACAAGCGATCTCTACAGGTATGACTCATCGAGATATGTTTTGAGATTTGTTCATGATTAAGTTTATGGTATGTTTGTCCTCATGTTATTACGGTTAGTACAATCTTGATTTTAGACTTGTTATATCACCTTAATAGAATTATGAATGCACGATAGAAAATATTCATTGATTAGGGTGTTGACACTTATGATTGTACTAATGCATTATGGTGTTGTATGAGGTTTATGTTGTCTACTAACATGAAAGGTACACCAAGAAAGACAAATCATGTTCTGGTTCAAGAACATATGATCATGATGACATGAGAACAAAGATTCATCCATTGTCATGGATCTCATAGAAGATCCATTTACGAGGTATGTATAACTTGGTTTTATGATGGTTAACCTATGAGATATACAGGTTACTAGCACAAGTCCTTGAAGAAGAACAAGAAGACATCATGTGAGTATGTTAGACATAACTAGATAGCATGCTGATCCAGGTATGTTTTTCCTATATCAAGATAGAATCCTACCTTGTGTTAGGATCTTATACTGTTGTGTTGTTGATAATGATTATTCATGAAGTCATAGATTTGAATAGTCATGGTTGTATGCATATTGTAATTGATATGACTAACCAGAAGAACCATGAAGGTATAGGTTTGAGTAATCATGGATTTTATGCATATTATATCTCTTATCTTGATTGATGATTTAACTAACCAAAAGAGTCCTATGATCAAATAAGAATATGCATGAGTAAAAGAAGACTTCCCTGAAATCTTGAACACTAATGTTTATTATCTGTGTTTGAAATGATCCTGACTATACATGCTTGAGATTATTGTGATTATACTAATGAATGTATGAGACCTAGAGGATAACACAATGGTGATACTAACAAGCATGCATAGGGATTGAGAATGAATATAAGTTCAAGGACAAGTAATCTAGGAAGCAAAGATCAAGAGGGAGTACACTCCAGTGGTTTCTGCAAGGATGCAGATATTCAGAGGGAGTTGATCATCTCTCTACATTCCACAACAAAAAGGTGTAGAAGAAGCTACTTCAAATTAGGACTCCAGTAGCTCCTGCAAGGAAGCGAAGACTCAAAGGGAGTCCACCCAACGAACAAACAAAGATAAGTATTTGAATTGTCATTTCTTAAATAATACTGTTCAATAATGTATATACTGATGTTGCTAGAATTAGGTTGTGTATTATGCATATTAGAATAATTGCATTGATGAACAGTATACTACTAATATGCATGGGTAAGTGTCCTATGGCACTATACAACATTCCATTGCTACTTATCTAGAATGAAACCTCTTTGCTGACATGTTGGGAGTTGTGCACACTCTTAACAATGTTCTGGTAGAGATTGGAAGGCATCTAGAAAGTTACGGGATATGGATAAATGTTGTATTGAAGCATTGGATAAGACAATTGCATGACTGTATGACATATTTCTTTATGTGTAAGAATTTGTTCTGAAAACTATGAGATGTTTTCTAATCATGCAATTTAACTTGTTGTGTAGGAAAGATCGTATGCCATCACCTACAAAAGAAGAACTACAACATTTGTTCAGCAACAAAATTATATATTGAAGATATTGAAGTTCCCAGGATACGGGAAGAATGCCATGATCCATCGATCATGAAGAACGATGTTTGGGATGCAGTCCCAAGAGCTGAAGGGAATTCTGTTGTGACTTCCATATGGATCTATCAAGATCAAGCATGCTGCAGACGGTAGCATAGAGAAATATAAAAGTGATGAAATAGAAGATACACCAGATGGATTTCAAGACAGCTTTCGTGAATGGTGTAGTTGAAGAAGAAGTGTATGTGGAGCAACCACTTGGTTCTGAGACATGGAAGGAAATCATATATGTGCAGAACTTGGTATGGTAGGATAGGCAGCTTTCTATCTAGTTTGGTCTTTACCAAGAGTAAAGTGGGTTCCAACCTTTTCTACAAGGTTGAGGAAGGAAATCCAGTGATACTACTTTTGTATGCGGATAACCTATTTGTTACAGGTGAAGATAGATTGATTGCCGACATGTAGCGGAAGCTTGCTGCCGAGTTCGAGATGATGAACTTGGGGATGATGCACTATTTGTTTTTGGCATGGAGGTGTGGCAGAGTGCAGATGGAATCTTCCTTGGACAAGGGAACTATGCAGTAGATATCCTGAAGAGGTTCGGGATGATGGATTGCAAGGCCATGGCCACACCTATGGAATCGAATCTGAAGCTTCTTTATGATGCTTCATCTGAGCCGGTTGATGTCTCTATGCATCGTCAGATGATTGGGTCCTTGATGTACCTGATGAACACGAGACCAAACATTTGATTTGCTGTGAACACATTGAGTCAGTTCTTGACAGATCCGAGGAGTGTTCACCTGATTGCTGTAAAGCATGTTCTGAGGTACCTGAAGGGTACAGTGGATTATGGGCTCAAGTATGAAGTGAATCAAAAGCTTAACCTGCAGGGTTATGT
Organism: Larix kaempferi; assembly: GCA_027924585.1. Lineage (NCBI taxonomy): Eukaryota > Viridiplantae > Streptophyta > Pinopsida > Pinales > Pinaceae > Larix > Larix kaempferi. Next base: position 3,866,984 of record BSBM01000608.1, read on the forward strand.
TGATTCAGATTGGGCTGGCAGTGCTGCAGATAGGAAGAGCACATCTGGGTGCTGCTTCAGTATGGGATCAGGTGTGATCTCATGGTTTAGCACAAAGCAGTCCTGCGTGGCATTGAGTACAGCTGAGGCAGAGTATGTTGCAGCCTGTTCAGCTAGTTGTGAGGCAGTATGGCTACGGAAGCTACTGTCTGAGTTATTTGATCTCCCGTTGGATGCTACTGGTATCTTCTGTGATAACCAGAGTTGTGTGAAGATGTCTGAGAACCCAGTGTTTCATGACAGGTCGAAACACATGGAGATCAAATATCACTATATTAGGGATATGGTGCAGAGAGGAGCCGTGAAGCTCCTATATGTTGAGACGGACGAGCAAATTGCAGATGTGCTGATGAAGCCACTAGCCAGCGTGAAGTTCGAGTACTTCAGAGAGAGGCTTGGCGTTCTTCAGATCGAGGACACTTCAAGGAAGAAGTGATGGACACATTTGTTGAATCCATTCCAAGCATGTTGGAAGGAGGATCCTTCACATGGCTTTGGATGTAAGCGCTGGATGATGAACATCAGGATGATGTTCTGGTTTATGTTGGATATGATCAGTTGGATCATTTTTATGTATGTATGTACGCATCATGTTGGATGCTGGATATGATCAGTTAGATCATTTATATGTATGTACGCATCATGTTGGATGCTGATATGATCGGTTGGATCATGTGTGTGTATTTTGTATATGCATCATGTTGGATGCTTGGACCATGTATCTGTATATGTATCAGGTGGGTACATTGTATGATCAGGTAGATCATGTATATTGATATGTATCAGCTATGATCAGGTAGATCATGTATGTTGATGGATACATTGTGTGGATCATGTATCTATGTATCAGGTGGATACACTATGTATGATGATATGTATCAGGTAGATACGTGGTGTGCATTAGATGGATGCATTGTATGATCAGGATGATCGTGGATGACGAGCTTCTCCAGATGACATGCAACAGAATGTTGCAGTGATGATGATTAGGGTGATCATGTGTACATCAAGATGATGTATGATGAGTATCAGATGATACTTTGTGGCTGTGGATCAGGTTGTGCAGGTAAGCATGTAATTTGTGCCCTGGGAGATTTGCAGATGGTCTTTCGAGGTTTTTCCTATGGCATGTAATTCGGTGCCCTGGGACATCTGGAAAATGCTCTTTCGAGGTTTTGATTGGGAGGACATATAATTTGTGCCCTGGGAGATCTGTAGATAGTCTTTCAAGGTTTTTCCTATGGCATGTAATTCGTTGCCCTGGGATATCTGGCAGATGTGCTTTCGAGGTTTTTTCCTATGGCATGTAATTTGCTCCTGGGAGATCTGGACAGGATGAAAAAGGCCTCAGATGCTTCAGCTAGGTTTTTCCATGAAAACATGTAATTTGCTCCTGGGAGATCTGGAAAAGATGAAAAAGGCCTCAGATGCTTCAGCTAGGTTTTGTGGTGGACCACATGTAATGTGCTCCTTGGAGATCCGACAGGTAGAGCTGTGTGCTCGTAATAGCCTGGGATGCTTCAGCCAGGTTTTGTGGTGAGATCACATGTAATGTGCTCCTGGGAGATCTGACAGGTAGATCCATGTGCTCGTAACAGCCTAGGATGCTTCAACCGGGTTTTGTGATGGGTCACATGTAATGTGCTCCTGGGAGATCCTACAGGTAGAGCTGTGTGCTCGTAATAGCCTGGGATGCTGCAGCCAGGTTTTGTGACGCACGTAATAAGTACTGAGGATTCCACAGTATGGCCAGTGATGACGAAGACCTGCAGGTGGTGGGCCTACATCCAGTATGAAAAAGGACTGGCTCTGTAGAACTTCCTATGACGAGTAGATTCAGAGATTGATTGAGATAGCAACAGTAGTGTCGATGATCCAAAGAAGATGACTTGTGCTAGAAGACCTGTGCTGAGAAATACCTTCCTAGTTAAGAGGGAGTGTTGATGTATATGTAACTTCAGAATGTATTTCATATATGTTGTATGAAATCCTATAGAGATGGTATTATTCCTCTATACGGAAGTGTCATCATTTATATTGTAAATATCATAACTTATACTTGATGGGTTATTAGACCACCTTGTTGGGGTCGGCCCTGTATAAGTCATGTGGTTCAAAGGGTTATTAGACCACCCTATTGGGGGTCGGCCATGTGGTTCAAAGGGTTATTAGACCACCCTATTGGGGGTCGGTCCAGTCAGCATTATGTTATGTGGTTAAGTTCGAGCCTACATGATTTATGTAAAAGGCAAGTCAAGTCAAGTATAAATAGATTGCGGGAGGCACTCTATTTGTTCACTCACTTCTCGCTCTTGCACTCAAGGAGGAGTGGCGCACTTATGGAGGATGAGGATCTGCTTCTAGGATATGTATATCTCTTATGGTTGGGTTGTATCATTGCTCTATCTATCTTTGAGGAAGTTATTGGGGTTTTTCACCTTTATGGTTTTCCCCAAGTAAATCTTTGTGTCTCTTGTGTGCTTTCATTATTGTCTCCATGATTGATATGCTGTAGATATGCTGTACATGTTGTTCTCTCAGTTAAGATCCCAGATCAAATTGAAGTAAATTATGAAAATTCAACACCAGTAAGGTGACTTGCGTCAGTTTGGTTTCAGAGTCCGGTTGGGAAGACGACTATACCAACCTGACTTGCGTCAGTTTGGTATCAGAGCCCGGAAGGGAGTCCGATTGGGAAGATGACTATACCAACTTGACTTGCGTCAGTTTGGTATCAGAGCCCGAAAAGAATTCTAGTTGCGGTTGGACGCGGGAGAGTTTTCAGCGGAGGTTGGAAAATGGCTCACAGGGGCGTTATTGTCCGAGGACGAAGGATGCATGGTGCAGTAGCCGTCATAGTGAATCATGAGATGTTCGATGAATGCATCAAAATGATGCAAACTTTGACAAATGAAGTCGCAGTGATCAAGGAAATCTAGAGGCGTGGTTGTATTCCTGATGTGTTAGACCACAGCGATGAGGAAGTGAAATCTCGGGAAGCCACAACAGAAGAAACAGAAGAAAGACTCATCAAGCTTCTGACAGATATGAGAGGTCGGGTGAAGATAGATGTGCGTACGTACTCAGGAATCCTGGACCCATAAGACTTGATCGACTGGTTCAGAGAGATGGAAAAATACTTCGACGTGGAGCAGATTGAGGACCCTCAGTGGGTGAAGACTGCATATCTGAGGTTGAAAGGTCATGCCTCGTTGTGGTGGGACAATGTACAGGCTGATAGACTCAAGGAAGGCAAGGAGAAAATAAAGTCTTGGGACAGAATGGTTTCCAAGTTGAAGGGAAAGTTCTTGCCAAATGACTATGTGATTTCCTTGTTTAGGAAGTTACAGAACTTTCAACAAAAAGAAATGATCGTGAAAGAGTACACGGAGGAGTTCTACCAATTGTCGATTTGGTTAGGACAAACTGATGAAGGAGAAGAAGCTGTCGCTAGATATGCGAATAGCTTAAAATATGCTATTCAGGACGAGCTGAGCATGTCGAGAGTCAGAGCAGTCAGCGAAGCCTACTAGTTAGCTCTGAAGGTAGAATAGAAACTTATGAGGAAGTCCGCAGCAACCAGGAAGAAGATGACTGGTTGGGGCCCAAAAAATATCTCCACGAAAGGCCAATGTAGCAAGTACAGGAGGGACATTGACAGGGAAGGTGCAATAAAACCGACACGATGGTCATGAGAACTGCGATCGAGGTGCGTATGGTCGAAGTGGTCCATTCGACAAGAAAGGAGCTAACAGACCAGCGATAATATGTTACAAGTGTCAAGGAACGGGACACATGGCATATGAGTGCCCTAAAAACTTACATGCTGCAGAGGAGTCGAAACCTAGATGTCGAAAGGATGAGCAAGTCGACGAGAGGGAAGAATCGACATCTGACAGCAGTGGAGGTGAGAAGAAAAAGAACCAGAATTTGGTGGTTCAGAGAGCTTTGATCCAGGAAGATCGACATGACTCGATGGATCCAGCATAATGGAAGGTGATCTTTTGAACGAAGGTGTGGATCGGGGAATGGGGTTGCAAAGACATAGTTGATGGTGGAATCACGGAGAATCTTGTGTCGACAGAAGGCATCGACAAGATCGGGTTGAAGTGTCAAGAACACCCACACCCATACAAGATCTCATGGTTGCAGAAAGGACACCATGTCAGGGTGACCAGATAGTGCATGATCAACTTCAAAGTTGAAGGATTAGAGGATAGTGCACTGTGCGATGTAGTTCCCATGGATGCATGCCATCTACTGTTAGGAAGGCCATGGAAATATGATCGGAAAATGATCTACGATGGTCGATCCAACACAGTCACAGTGTGGAAGGATGGCGTGAAGAGGACTCTTAAGCCGAGGTGAGAAGAGCCAGCCAATGGTAGGGATGACGAGAACAATCTTTGGGAAAAATGAGTGTTGATGAGCACCACAAAGGAATTCCTCGCAGAAGAGGAGAGGAAGTTGGGATGTTTTGCGATCATTCCAAAAGGACCATATGTCAAAGGAACGACCAGGAAGGAGAACATTCTGATCGAGATCGAGGAGTTGCTCGAATAATTCAAGGACATAATGGATGATGAGAAAGCGAAGGAACTGCCACCGACAAGGAGCATATCCCATCAGATCAACTTGATTCCAGGGTCGATTCTACCAAACAAAGCACCATATAGGATGAGTTTGAGAGAGGGACAGGAGTTAAACCGACAGGTCCAAGAGCTGTTGGAAAAAGGGTTAATTAGAGAAAGTTTGAGCCCGTGTGCAGTACCAGCGGTATTGACACCAAAGAAGGGTGGAGAATGGAGAACGTGTACCGACTCTAGAGCCATCAACAGGATCACGATCAAGTATTGGTTTCCATTGCCGAGGATGGATGAATTGATGGATTGCCTGAGTGGAGTGACATACTTCACAAAAATAGACCTGAAGAGTGGATATCACTAGATTAGGGTCAGAGAAGGAGATGAATGGAAGACAACATTCAAAACAAAAGAAGGGTTGTACGAGTGGTTAGTCATGCCATTTGGGTTGACTAATGCACCCAACACATTCATGAGATTGATGAATGACGTGTTGAAACCATTCCTTGGAAATGTTGTCGTGGTCTATTTAGACGACATTCTGATTTTCAGTCGAACCAAGGCAGAACACTTGGGACACATTCGACAGGTATTGCAGAAATTGCAGAAAGAGAAGCTGATGGTAAATTTGCCAAAGTGTTTCTTCATGAAGAAGGAATTGGTGTACTTGGGATTTGCAATCTCAGGTAAAGGGTTGGCGATGGACTCAGAGAAGGTGATGGCAATAGTGGATTGGCCGAAATCGACAAGTACGACTGGAGTGAGAAGTTTCCATGGACTTGCTAGTTTCTACAGGAAGTTCATTTGGGGATTCAGTCGAATTTGTGCACCACTGACAGAATGCATGAGAAAGGGTGAGTTCAAGTGGACGGATGAAGCCTAGAAAGCTTTCAATGAGTTGAAGGAAAAGGTCACTGAGAGCCAAGTGTTAGCACTCCTAGATTTTGATAAAGTTTTCCAGGTCGATTGTGATGTGAGTGGAACAACAATTGGAGCCGTGTTGAGCCAGGAGGGTCGACCAATTGCATTCTTTCGTGAAAAGATGAATGGAGCGAAGCAGAAGTATTCGGTCTATGACCAAGAATTTTATGCTATCATTCAAGCATTGAAAAATTGGAGGCATTATCTATTTCCCAAGGAGTTTGTGCTATACACAGATCATCAAGCACTGAGGTATTTGAATACTCAGTCGAAAACGGACCAGAGACACATGAAGTGGGTGGAGCTACTTCAGAGATATACATTCGTGTTGTGGCATAGGTCGGGCAAGTCGAATAAAGTTGCCGACGCATTGAGTAGGAGAGTTGCTCTATTGAGCATGATGACAGTTCAGGCAACAGGGATAGAGTCGATAAATATGGAGTATGAGACCAATGAGGATTTTGCGAAAGCATGGAAGGCTTGTCGTGAACCTTGGAGTATCGACATAACTCCATTTCTGAGTTACTTCATCCAAGAAGGATATCTGTTCAGGGGAAGTCAAGTTTGTATTCCCAGAGGATCAGTAAGAGAGAACCTAATCCGAGAACTTCATAATGGCGGGTTAGCAGGGCACTTTGGGATCGACAAGGCCAAAGCACTGGTTGACGAGAAGTATTTCTGGCCAAGAATGTCAACAGATGTTGGAAGGTGGGTTCGAAAATGTCAAGTTTTCCAGTTGGCAAAAGGAAGGAGTCAGAACACAGGGTTGTATACACCATTGCCGATACTAGAAAACCCTTGGGAGCATCTTAGCATGGATTTTGTGTTAGGATTACCAAAGACTCAGTAGGGAAGCGACTCAATATTTGTTGTAGTCAACAGGTTTTCGAAGATGGCACATTTCATACCATGTAAGAAGACGAGTGATGCCACAGGGATTTTCGTACTATTCTTCAAGGAGATAGTCAGATTGCATGGGTTTCCAAAGAGTATCACGTCAGATCGGGATACAAAATTGATGGGGAATTTTTGGAGAACCCTATGGAAGAAACTAGACACGAAATTGCAGTTTAGTTCGGTGCATCATCAGCAGACAGATGGACAGACTAAGGTGGTCAACAAAAGTTTGGGAAACCTTCTGAGATGTCTAACTACCAACAGACCCAAGCAATGGGAAAGCGTATTGGCACAAGCGGAGTTTGCATATAACAATTCTTTGAATCGGTCGATGGGATTGAGCCCATTCCAGATTCTTCAAGGGAGAAGCCCACACGGAGTGGTGGATTTGGTCGAGTTGCCAACAGAAACCAAGAAGAGTGCAGATACAGAATCGTTCGCAGAACATATGCAGGAAGTCCATGAAAATATGCAAAAGTGCATAGAGAAGAGTAACATGGCATATAAGTTGAGGGCTGACAGGAGAAATAGACTACAATCGTTCCAGGAAGGGGACTTAGTCTATGCATACTTACGGAAGGAAAGATTTTCGACAGGAAAATACAACAAGCTGAAGACTTGAACATTTCAGCAACGTTCAACGTCTCAGACCTATATAGATTTGAAAAGGGGTCAAGCAGCGAAAGGAATGAAGTGATAAACGTCGACTGGATAGAGTAGATTCTAGATTGACATAAAAAGGAGATCGCAAAAGTAATCAAAGAATGCGAAGTAGGGCGTACCCGTAGATCGCGAATGAAAGAATATTTGGTGCGATGGACAAATGATGAGTTGCAGGAAGCAACGTGGATTTTTGAAGAGGAGTTCAGGAGACTGATGGAGCAGTCGAATCCTTTTTCACTTGGGGAGTTTGATGCAGGAGCATCAGGAACGAGGAAGATCATTCGAAGATAATCGACTGGAAGGAGACAACCAGTGGGAGTGCCGATGACCACTGGTGCAGAGAGCAGGTTGACTTGTCGAAGTCAACAAGTCGAGATGAAGCAGTAGGGGTGTGACCTACTGGAGCGATGTAGCAGGCATTGAGAAGGGTCGAGAATCAACAGGAATTAGTTGATGGACGATAAGCCAGGTAAGATGTCGGGTAGTTGACAAGGAGTCGAACCACGACACGACAGGTTTACCAGAGCCAAGCGTAGAGGAAGAGAAACAAGCCGACAGGAAGGTCCAGATGTGACCGACTACTGTAGCAGGGTTGGAAGGACAGAAAGTCAAGAAACTGTACCTGGTATCCATTCAGGGTTGCTGAGGAATTTAATACAGTTATTGTGAGTTGGTGAAGGACGTGATAGGTGATGTCATGGACGGATGCCGTACAGCATGGACAGGAGCTGACAGTTCAGGTTCGCAGGATCTGGGAGGATCAAAGAACAGGTGGATGCATGTCTCAGGGGTTGCAGCAGTCTCAGGAATAGCAGCGACAGAGTAGAAGACATAGAGAGGATCACCAGGATCTTAAGTCTTGGATGAGCAGTATCAGAAGACGGAGCCGAGAGAAGTTGTGAAGAGTCACACCGGCCGAAGAGGAGAGTTGAGATCGAGCCATAGCTCAGCATTCAGTGTTGAACCAAGAGAGGGTGAGGTCGACATATAGGGAGAACACACCACAGTTACTTCTGAGTTGTAACGGTTGAGGCCGACTATAGTTAGTTGTTTGTTTACAATTATTCAGCGTTGTAACCAAATTCATAGAAGTAATATAAAGCCACTTCTAGCATCCTGTTTTACACATTGTTTGTGTAAGCATTATGGTTTGTGTCATGTGTATTGTTAAACAAGAAAGTATCCCAGTAAGGTGACTTGCGTCAAATAGGAGTACAAGAATCAAAGGAACCTAGATAATAGTATACAAGGACGCCACCAAAACTATCCGAGGGAGGGTTCATTGGTTATCCTCACGTCCTTGTTCTCTTGCCACATCACAAGTTGGAATATCTAGCAATAGGTGAGTATGAAGTGAGAAGAGGTCTACTTCAGTGTCTCGAAAAATTTGACATAATGATGACAATGAACAACTGGAAAGGATATGTGTATGGAATGAGGGATCTTGGTGTCTCTTTTATAGTTGAGTATAGGAGTCTAGAGTTGAGCTTTGGGATCTAAAATCATCAACCACATAGAGACTCACGACATTTGGGTTTTCGTTTTTCCGTACATGAAGAAGGAGTTGAAAGCTAAGCCGATTGTTGGGTCATGATTTTTTAGTGTTTTTATGTGACTTGTGTCACACATATTGAAGGATTATATACGACCCAGGTCACACTTATCGAGGGATTAAGTGCGACCTGTTTTATAGATTCTTTTTTGAGGATTTAGCTTTCATTTTGGGATTTTTAATTGACTTTCGAAGGTCCAAAGGGGATGAATGAGGTGTCATGATGACATATGAAGGTGACTGAGATGGTGATATGGCAGGTGAGAAAATTTACCTGGTGAACATATTTCCCCCTAATGTTTGAGGTCAGGAGCTCATTGTATGGCTGACATACATCATAGGATTTTCATAGTGGGAGATACATGTGACATTGGCATGGAGAAAAAAGACTGTTTCGGAGAGAACTTATCTTCCAATGAGGCAACAACAGCCTTTTCCTACAAATATAATGGTGCATATGATCTCAAATATATATATATGAGGCATGCATACCCATGCTCGTGTCAATGTCTAAAACATAGGAGAGGATTTGGATCCAAAGGTGATCATACCAATGCATAAATAGTCATTCTGTACATCATAAGGGGGAGACCACACCCAGTGGGGGTCTGGTCAATACATAAAAAATTTCCATGAGGGATTTGGGAAGGTACATAAGTATGGTCCAACCCAATTTGATCTTGAGAACTGATAGTTGAACAATGGAATTCTAGAAGAATTCTCAATCAAAATAACTGATGTTCTGCTGAAACTGAAATGGGCTCAACAGTCTTGGATGATTCAACAATCATCATGCTCTAGAAATTGCATCAAGAACTAGATGCTAAATGGGGCCTAAAACTGGGGCTACCATCACACTGTCTCCTAATGCATCCTAGATATCTCAAAGATACATAACTGAATAGTAGACTCCATTAAGAGTAGCAGTCAAGGAATCTCAATTGTGTGATAAGTGATTTGGAATTGAGCACGTGAGAAATGACCAAACTAAAGGGCACCGATGTCTCCCTTTAGTTGATCCAAGCGACTCATTGATGATGGTAATGAAACCAAGATACAAGATACCTTTGGTTCTATATTCTGGAATAGATGTGTTGAAGTCGATAGAAGGATACCTACAACTGCTAAGGAAATGATGTTTCCTTAATAGAAGTGCGAGGAATATGACCAAGATAAAAAGGAAAATTGGACATGTAATTGAGACATTGTATGGGGACATGAGGATGACTGAGATGGGGCTCAAAATTTATTTGTTCAAAGTATAGAGGCAAGGTTGACCTATTAGCACATGTGATACTTCTTGATGGGATCAAGGGAAGGAAAAAAATGGGGTACCATAGAATATGACTCATAATTGGGTGAGGGAATTGTTACTCTTAGGGATAGGTATACTGATAAGGTATGAATGCAAGGGTGACTCATCGCAAAATAATATGAACAAAAGAAACTGGGGATGCTGCCAAAAAGGGGAGATAACACATGATCTATAGGAGTGTTGATATGCACTTTTGTTGAATGGTTCATCCAATACATGAGTATCGAAAGGTAAAGTAGTACTGACTACTCTTAAAAATAGTATTTTCCCAAATGGATGACCATCTGGAAAAAGGGTGTGTTTAGGAACACCATTTTGGAAAGTATGGTCGCTTTGGGCGATGCCTCACCTGGTTGAGATGAGGAAGATTGGCAAGGAGATAAGTGTCCATTGGTGCTTGGACTACTGGAATGATCGGTAGCAAGGAAATATTTTTGTTAACGATAGGGAGGAAACTGATGGTAATGTACTTGCATTTTGGTGAATGGTGGAGAAATAACGTGACATTTTGCAGTATAGCTGCAATGGTGGGATTATGAATATGTAGTATGAGACATTATGTGCGAAAATAATCATAAGTTTGGGATTCTGTGGGGTTGGATAATGAATGATCCAAGCATAGTAACATGAAGTTGAGTTCTCGAAATCACAGACTAGAAGGAATCCTAGTCCTATGGAAATAAAATAAAAATAGCATGGGTGACAAATGACAAGGGGATCTACTATGGAACCCATGTTCGAGAGGCTCTACTGCCGAGTAAGGGTGAATGCGAAATATGGTTGGGATGGGCCACTTAATATTATAGAGGGGAAGCTTAGATAGGTTTAAATTCTGAAAAGAGGCTTGATGCATCAGATGGAGGGTGTGCTTATATGCCAATGAATGAATTATACCTATGTGAGACTAGATGATTACAAGGCTCCTCACAATTAGGGATCTGCACACAAAGATGGTACCCAAGAGTAAAAGTGCATTTGGAAAAAAAAGTAAACCAAATGTGTTGAGAGGAAAAAATTAAAGTTAAACATGAGCTTGAAACTGACTTCCTGATCGTGGAGATAGGTTCACATAACCGAGAATATCTCTTCATTCTAATTCCAATGGTACAAGTGGCACATCAAATGAACATTGTATGATCCCAAAAATATCATGAGAAAAAATGGTTCAAATCACTTAAATAAGGGCGGGGTCCACTCTGCTAAGTGTCATTTTCACAGTGCACTGTTGGAGTAGAGTGTGGGACCCAAAAACTTCAGCTATTGATTTCTCTTATTCTAGCTGTTAGATTCAGATTTTGTGAGTTGTAGGTTATTTTTGTCACTTTTCTTATCATTTATGTCCATTTATTTTTTGTATTTGGAATCCTGCAGGACCATGGTGACCCTCTAGGGGTTTTGTGGGTCGAGTCACACTTTTCAAAGGGAACTATGTGACCTAGGTCATGTCTTTCTGGAGTATAGGAGTGACTAGGGTCACATCTATTAAAGGGATAGGTGTGACCTGAATTACACCTGTCAGGCATAAAAGATAAACCTGAATCGCTAAATTCTTCCCAACAAGAGCGATCTCGCTTGAAACTATAAGAAAAAAACGACCCGAGGAAGGCCAAAATTATGAGAAATTTTAGTAATCTTCCTTTTTGATGCACTTGTAGGATGCCCCAAATCCACTGTTAGGAGAGGGATGTCCCGGATATCCAATAGGACATTCAGGATGACCAGCTAATGAGGGATACACTGCCTAGATGTGGGTTGCTCAAGTTCATGGAGAACCCACTCATTCACATGTTGATTGTGGAGCCTGATCTTCCTTATTCAAAGATCGTGTTTCAGCCGTGTCTGGATCCCATCCCATGAAGGGGGGGTTTCGAGGGGATCCCCCCCCCCCCCAAATAGTTTCCATGGGGGTCTAGGGGGAAGTGAAGACTACTTTTAGGAGCCCCCCCCTGGAGGGGGTTCGGGGGTAGCGCCCCCATAGCGCAAATTTTAAAAAAAAAGCCTTGTAAAATGTTGTAATTTCATAGTCATGACTTGGTCGATAATGGGTGATTTATGGGCCCATGGTATTGGGTGTACCATAGTATTTTCCCATGGAAATACCTCTTTAAAAGGAAGGAATTGTAATACGGTTGTGTATTGTAGCATTGTAAATATCTCTATGATTGTGTGAGAGAGATTGTGAGATAGTGAAGAGGAATATGCAACGGATGTGTTGTAGGTTGTATCCCTTCATTTGTTGGATGGTATAATAATAAGGACTGTAAATTTATGTGTGGATGTAGCCCATATTGGGTGAACCACATTATATTGGTGTCTCTCTTGTAATGTGTTTTGTGTGATTTATATTTGCATCTTGTTTATTGTTATTTCTCTACAATCCTATTTTTCTAATAGCGCAGCAAACCTCTCTTGCTTAAGAAGATAGCTGAGTTCTGGAATCGAGACGCATAAGGCTTCATAGTTCAGGGTCAGTGTGTGGAGCTCACTTTGTAAGATGTCTACTTTATGACTAGATTTCCCCAACTTGGGGTCATTGGGGATACACCATCCAAACTTCCATGTGATGTGGACATGCGGGAGGTGATAGAGAGACACTTCTTTCTGACTACAAACTTAGACTCTACCTTTTCCATTTGGTTTAAATTAAGAGTATAAGCACACGAGATATTGTGGCCGTAGTGGTCTGAGTGTTAGGGTCAACAAGACCGCACAAGGTATCTGGAGGGTAGATGTGTTGGAGCCTAGGCCGTAGCTGCGGTAAAGCTGCGAATTTTGGGGAAAAAGCACAAGTATGAAAGGAAAGTGCTAATTTTGGGACAAGCACTAAGTTTTGGGCAAGAAGGAGACGGTGCGCAGTACGGTGCCAGATGGACAAGCTCAGCGAGGATCACGGACCAGAAATCGCGGAGCTCGCGCGCACGTCATAGAAGAATGAAGGTGGCTCAGCTACCATAATAAATAAGGCAATAGAGTAGAGGGCTCAGCTACCCTCATTTAAAGGCTAAGTACAGAAGTTATGGTTGCTCAGATCAAGGAGGAGCAACGGACCAGAGCATTGAAGGCGAAGGACAAGCGCCCATACCCACAATCTGCGCCGGAAGTCAAGGAGCCTGCAGGAAGCGGCGACATGACTACAAGCGGCGCCTACAGTACACCTAGCCATGTGCGTGGTTAGGGTTTTTGGGAATCACTGTTGGGAAAGGCCCACAGTTTTGTAAAGGTGTGACCGTCATGGCCACCTATATATATGTATACATGATAAGAAGAAGAGTTAGATACTTTTGGGATAGTTAGATGGTTAGACTGTTAGATAGTCAGTCTCGAGGATAGATCATGTGTTGATTATCCTTTGTTATGTTTTCTACCGAGTGTGTAGAACTAGGGTGGAAATCGGATAGCCGAGGAGCTAATCCCTGAGTTGCCAGACAGTCTGAGTTGACGTCTGTGCCTTTGTAATCTCTGTAGAGAAGAGACTAGATTGAGAGAAGGGCTCCCAGCTGTGTGCGTGGAGTTTCCTGGAAAGATCTAAGGCTGCAGCTGTGTGCGCAGCATATTGTATAACTCTATCATTTTCTGGTTAATATAACACTCCCGTGGACGTGGTTTCCCTCGAGGAGGTGAACTTCACATATTTCTTCTTGTTATAATGTTTGCGTGAATGATTAACTGTTAAGTTCATTACCTGTGTATACAAGACTCTTGCATTATCTTTGTGACTGTTTAAGTGAGTTTGGGAAGGTCCCTTGAGAGCTATAAGTATTAAGTATAGAAGAAGTGGTGGAGCACTGTCGCGACATCGATCGAGGAAAGCGTTACTGCGCTGGGCGCGCAGGGCGAGGAGGTACTTAACGCGTTGACGCAAAAAATAGTTGCCTTTTGCGCCAGAGCTGAGAAACTGCGCAGCGGGCCTGCTGAGGGAGGAAGCCGCGCAGTTGAGCCGAGGGGTCTGCGGGAAAGTCAGACCACCGATATCTGAGGAACCGGAAAAGGAAGAACAATCTCCGCATCACCAAGGTTAAGGAAATATGATTCCTTAACCCCCCCATAGCCACTTCGGGTGAGACCTCGAGCTGCTGCGCAGCTCGTTGCCGAGAGGGCCAGTGCGCCTAGGGGTTTGTTGCTGCGCTTCATTAAAACCCGGGTCTGCCCAAGAAAGCAGCCAACAAATGGTTCCGTTGCCACGTGAATGAGACTTCTTATTTCAGTGACGTGCGAGATTGATGCGAAACCCAAAGAAAGAAGGGAGCCAACAAATGGTTCCCTTGTCTTGCGACTTGCTGCTGTGAGACTTACTATTTCTGCGACGTCTGAGATTGTTGCTGAAGCCAGCACAAGGTTCTGTTACACTGAGACTTGCTCAGTTAACAAATGTGTTACTGGAATCCTACAGCTAAAGAAATTGGAGACTGGTTTGATTTAAAGGCTAAAGAGTTCGCTGAACAAGAAAATAGAAGCTCTACGCTCCAGACAGAAGACTGGTTGCAGAAGTATATTTATACTGACCTTCACGAAATTTTCTTTGTTACATTCGCACTGGAGTTGCACGCTTGGATAGCCAAGTTAGCAGATTCTAGACCTACTGTGCATATTGATCGACCCGTCGCTTGGACGCCTGAGCTAGTTAGTATTGTGAAGCGGATAGACAATCCTGTGTCCCGCGCCGTAGACTTTTGGTTGAATAGTCTACTGAAAGGTTTCATCACCGAGTTTGCAGTAGATACAAGAAAGAGTTTCAGTGAAGCTGAGAGGAATTTCTTCCAAGTACACAGAGTTAAGTTCTTAAATTCTCTGAACTTATGGATTAAAATGCTTCTGTATGAAAAAGGAAAGCTATGTATTGCTTCTGATGAATAGCATAGACAAGTAATGTCCGTAGATTCTGATAGTGATCCTGAACTTATTGGTTGCACTCGTAGTGGAAAACGATATAAAGTAGGCCTTGACCAATATTCTTTTGAGTCTAGCCCAGACGGTAGCCAAGTCCCTAGAGCAAGCCATATAGAAAGACAAGGGAGTGCTCATATCCCTTATCACCCCTTTACACCGCAAAAACCAGACGGAGCTCAGTATAACCCCGCAGTAACACCTTCTAGTAGCCCACACGGTACTTCTAGTACCTCAGAACCACCTTTAGTTAACCAGCCCAGAAGCACTGCTACAGCACCCTCACCTCAACCTAGCACAAGAAGGATGGGTGATGACATGAAGCTACCAACTTTTAGAGGAACAGGGATAGAAGACCCTGAGCAGCACTGGTTCTTATGTGAAGCCATTTGGACAATTAAGCAAATTAATGATGATGCTGTTAAACTGGTTCAGTTAGCAACCACACTAAGAGAAAGAGCCTTAACTTGGTTCATGAAATACTCAACAGCACAGAATAGAACGCTTGTTGATGTAAGAAATGCTATGATTCGGGAATTTAAGAAACCTAAATCAGAATCACAGTGTATAACAGAGCTCAAAGACATCAAACAGCTACCTACAGAATCAGTATGGGACTTTGACCAGAAGTTCAAAGCCTTGATAGATCAAGTAAGCTTCGAGTTTGCACCACAGCAGCATAAGGAATGGTTCATTGCTGCGCTGCTTCCACACATTAGACTTCCTCTTATGCAACAGAATCTCAATACTCAGGAACAAGCTCTAGAGATGGCTATGAAACTAGAAGCTTCGCCCATTGCGGGAACAAGCAACGATGTTGCGCAGTTGCAGAACCAATTAGCAAACTTAACCTTGCAAGTGCATGATATTAAGAAAGGCAAGGAGATTAAGGAAGAAATTTGGTGTACAAAATGTAAAGCCCAAGGTCATTCAAAGGACCATTGCCCCGTTTTCATAGACTATATTGCAACTGGAGCACCTAACCCTTTACCACAGGCACAGGGGCCTTGGTGTGAAATCTGTAGAACTAGAGGTCATAGACCACAAGAATGTCACTTACTTCAGAAATATGTACAAACTCCAAAGAATCTATATTGTAATTTCTGTAAATCAGTAGGTCATGATGAGAACAATTGTACAGCATATGATCTTATGATAGAAAGAAAGCATGATGTTTATAGGGTACAAGTAGAGACACAAGGACCCATAGCAGGTCCACCATATGACCAAACTCGCGACGCCCAAACAGGAAATTACAGGGGACGCGGACGCACAACAAATTTTGGTCGCGGAAGAGGACAGATCACTTGTTATAATTGCGGAGCACAAGGTCATTTTGCCAGGGATTGCCAAAATCCTACAACCCTCTGCAGATATTGTAAATCTTCTGACCATATCATTGAAGAATGCCCTCAGTTACAGGCTAAGATGCAAGCAAAGACCCCACAGGTCAATCAGAATATTCAGTTGATTGGAGCAGAAAAAAGAGAACCAGACCCTACAGTTAATATAGTGACACGCAGTGGAGCAACCACTGGTGCGCAAGAGATGGGCATGGGAAAGCAAGCGACGCAATGGGTGCGCCGCGCTAATATTAAACCAGCCCCACTTGACCTGCAGAAGCAAAAAGAAGCATTCAAGCAAGCTCAAGAGTATTTCTCAGATCCGAGAGCTTCAAGTTCTGCCACAATTCCGCAGAACAATATTAGATCGCAAGTGCTAAGACAAGACAACCTGGTACAAGAACAGGCCACTACAGCTGGAAGGCCTGATGAGGAGCATGCACTAGGCAGTGTTCATGCGTTCCTGCGACAATGTTTAAAATTGTTGCGCAATGAAAACGCAACTCTAGAACTCCAACACCTGTTGGATCAGTGCCAACAGTCTGCTTCGACGAACACACCGCAGTGTGCTGTTCACCAGATTAGGAGTCACATTAGAACTGGAAAAGAGATGAGGCTCACAGCGCAGATTGGAGCATTTGAAATGGACGAATTCATGTTAGATCTAGGCTCCGAAGCCAATGTTCTCACTATGCAGACATGGGAACAGATGGGAAGCCCTCCCCTTACAAGATCCCCTATCCAGCTAAGACTCGCAAATCAGCAACGAGTCTCTCCATTGGGCAGATTACCCAATGTACCTATTGATATTGAAGGAGTAAGAAGCTCTGCAGATTTTGAAGTAATCAAAATCCTGGATGATAGTAGACCATACCCAGCACTTTTAGGAATCGACTGGGCATTTGATAATTTGGCTGTCATTAATTTGAAAAAAAGACAGATGACCTTTGAGGATGACCAGATTAGGGTCATCGCACCACTTGATCCTATTCAAGGACCAAGGTATATAGAACCCATTCGCGCAGAAGAGGAAGCGCGCCACATGGAAATTTTGTACCAAATGACTACTAACCACAGTGACTATGTCAACCCCACAGTAGATGGCCATATCAGCTGGCGATGCGATAGGTCGTGCACATCAGACTCAGATGCAGGATTGGAAAACTGGTAGAATCGTTTACATGAGGTCTCTGCAAGGCGTTGCGCTATGATGACTAAATCCATTCGATGGATTGGCACAGAAGTAACTGACACTCCAATTTTTGATGGTTTAACTGAAGTAACTAAATTCATACATGAATATGAACAGAAACTTCCAGAACAACAGCGCATACAGGCACTGGATGTAGCATTGCGCGCTACACCCGCAAGATGGTGGGTTGCGCATAAGGAGAATATTCATACATGGCAAGACTGTCGCAGATTGATACTGTGCAGATTTCAGGACACCACAGCCAAAGTCCTACGCAAGTATGAGGGACAGAGTGACCCCAGGTCACACATTGAAGCATGCATTCAGCAATGGTCAGATATTCCGGAAGATGAATGGGTTCACCTATTCATCCACACATTGGATACATTTCCAAGGAACTGGTATACTGAAACAGAATTGCACAAAGGCACTATCAGTTGGCCTCTTACGATAGAAAGCTTTCAACTTACCTTCAGCTTTGAGTCAGAACATCCAAGCATCGATCAGGCTTTGAAGTGTATTAAAAAGAAGATATTTGAACAATGTCCGTTATCAGAATATTCCCAACCAGATTGGGCTGTCCAAATAGAACATGCCCTGGAATGTTATAACTTCACCGCTGAAGATGAGGAGGATGACCCTCGCAACATCAATATCCCAGAATCAGAAGGGACGCGCAATATTGAAGGTCCTAAGCTTGATATTCCTGCCATCACAGAACACATCAAGCTCAAGAAGATTAACATTGGTACAGAAGCTGAACCAAAGTTTGCTTCTATAGGAGATTATTGGGATGATGAAACTGTTGGACATGTTTCAGAATTATTACGTGACTACCAGGATATCTTTCCTACCAAGTTCACAGAAATCTAAGGCATCCTAGGAGACTTAGGAGTGATGCGCATACCTCTGAAAGCAGACGCCAAGCCAGTAAAACAGCGCCCGTACAGATTGAACCCCCGGTATAAAGACAAAGTTAGAGAAGAAATTGATAAAATGCTCGCAGCAGGTATTATTGAGCCAGTAGAGGAAAGCGATTGGATTAGTCCTATGGTGGTCCAAGAAAAGAAAACAAAAGGTGAAATAAGAATCTGTGTCGACTTGCGCAAACTCAATGATGCATCAGCGCACGATCCATTTCCCACTCCTTTCACAGATGAAGTACTTGATAATGTTGGAGGACAAGAGGCTTACTCTTTCACTGATGGTTTTTCGGGATATCATCAGATCAGAATCCATCCGGACGACCGCCACAAGACTACTTTTGCAACTGAATGGGGCTCATTCCAGTATACAGTAATGCCCTTTGGTCTTAAAAACGCACCTGCTATCTTCTCTAGAGTTGTTGTTGCTATTTTTAAAGAATTCATTCACAAGTTTTTAGAAGTCTATTTTGATGACTGGACTGTATTTGGCCTATTAAAGAACCATATTGCAAATCTGCGCATGATGTTAGAAAAATGTAGACAGCATCAGATTTCCCTTAACTTGAAAAAATGTATATTTTGTGCACCCTTTGGTATTTTGTTGGGACATATTGTATGCAGACAAGGACTCCTGATGGATCCTGCGAAGGTTGCCATCATTGCTAATTTACCTGCACCCAACTCAGTTAAGCAATTGCGCACTACATTGGGACATACTGGATACTACAGAAAATTTATCAAAGGTTATGCAAAGATCACAGCACCTATGGAAAGATTGCTGAAAAAGGATTCGAAGTTCCAATGGACAGAAGAATGCCAATAGAGCTTGGACACACTTAAAGAAAAGATGATCACAGCGCCTATTCTAGTTTTCCCGGACTGGAGAAAACCTTTTCATGTTCATGTTGATGCTTCTTCCATAGCATTGGGGGTTGTGCTTACACAGTCTGGAGAAGGAAGTATTGACCACCCGATTGCTTACTCCAGCAGAAAGCTATCTACAGCTGAGAAGAACTACACCACTACAGAAAGGGAAGGACTAGCTATGGTGTATGCCCTACAGAAATTCAGACACTACCTGTTAGGCACTCATTTTAAAATGTATACTGACCATTCTGCTTTGAAATATTTGGTCAATAAACCAGTGTTAGGAGGAAGAATTTGCAGATGGCTACTGCTCTTTCAAGAATATGATTTCGAGGTTATTGTAAAGCCAGGCAGATTGAATGCAGGGCCTGACCATCTATCCAGGATAGAGTCAGGAGAGGAACCTACAAGTCTGGAGGACAATCTGCCTGACGCACAGTTGTTTTCTATTCAAGCAGCAGAGGAATATTATTCTGATATTCTTGAGTTTCTCACTACCGGGCAAGCGCCGGCTGAGTTTACAATCCAGCAGAAGAAGCAACTTGTTGTCAGAGCCGCAGACTTCACTTTGATATCAGGCCAGCTTTATAAGTTGGGCCCTGACGAAGTTTTGCGCAGATGTATCTTACCACATGAAAAGAGCTCTATCATCGCAGAAGCGCATTCAGGTACCGCAGGAGGCCATTTCGCAGGAAAGCCGACTGCGCAAAAGATATTAGCCGCAGGACTTTGGTGGCCGACATTGCACAAGGATACTAAGGCGTTCTGTAAATGTTGCGATGTGTGCCAGCGAACAGGAAAACCCTCAAGGAGAGATGAAATGCCGCTAAGACCCTAGATCACACTGCGTGCTTTTGATAAATGGGCCATTGACTTTGTAGGACCTCTTAACCCACCAGGAAAAAGAACTGGCGCAAGATACATCATTACAGCTACTGAATACCTCACCAGATGGGCTAAGGCTAAGCCAGTTAAGAACTGCGACGCTGCTACGGCCGCACAGTTCATTTTTGAGAATATTATCACTAGATTTGGATGTCCACTGATTCTAATGAGTGATCAGGGTACACATTTCCTCAATGAGACTATAGAAGCCCTTACTGAAGAATTCCAAGTTAGACACCATAAGAGTACACCCTACCACCCTCAAGCTAATGGTACGGTGGAGGCATTCAATAAAATTCTTGAGAATGCCCCGACGAAGATCTGTAATCAACAAAGAGATGATTGGGACCTTAGAGTCACAGCTGTATTATGGGCTTATAGAACCACTTGCAAGAAACTAACAGGTCACACACCTTTCAGTTTGGTGTATGGACAAGAAGCAGTTATGCCTATGGAATACATTATTCCCAGTCTCAGAATTGCGCAAATCACAGAAATGACAGATCCTGATACTATGAATGAAAGACTCTCGCAGCTGCTTGCCTTAGAAGAAGACCGACTTTTAGCCGGATTCCATCAACAGGTACAGAAGGCAAGACAGAAAGCTTGGCATGACAGGCACATTAAGCATAAGCACTTTGAAGAAGGAGACTTGGTACTCCTTTATGATAGTAAATTCATCAAGTTTCCGGGCAAGTTTTTTGTACATTGGTTAGGCCCTTTTCGGGTGACAAAGATAACAGGAGGAGGCGCAGTTCAGCTTGCAAAGCTTGATGGAGAATTACTACCTACAATGATCAACGGGAGTCGGCTCAAGCTTTATCGCGACGGCCACTCCACTCTGTCGACCTAACATATTGCTAAAAGGTGCAAATGTCCGGTGTAGTTGAAAGAGACATCGCATTCACAGTCTACACGGAAGCTGCGGGACACCTTCAGTTTCCAGCTTCCCGCGCAGTTCCTTGAAATATCCGCGCATCCTGAATAAAATTTGTTTGAAACGAGCTTATCTTTACGCTCTGGCGAAGTTTTGTTTTTTTGGACCGTTGAACCATCGCTCTTGCGGAGTTCACTATGTCAAAGCTGCCGCTTGAGGAGTTATCAGCATGGACCCCTTTATGCACAGTTACCTAAGCTGAAATGACCCGCCGCCAAACATTGAATTACCGCAGTTATGTATCCGCTTCTGAATAAATGAAGGATAAGTCCGCTATTTAAGTCTAGCCGCTACGACGGATTCGGCTTGATCTCTGAAAGATTTGCATTTAACTCAGGCGCCGAAAGCATTAGCTTCTCCCGGAAGGCTGTCAGAGCCCGTCAATCACAATAAATGCACCATCGCGGCGAGGAGGATAGCGTGTTGACAACTCATGTATAGCCGCCTACAGCTACGTAACCCCACTTGTTCGCATTTACTATCACCTCTGGCTATAAATACCTCACACTTGTATAATTTTTGGGTTACTTTCCTCGAGTTGCTATCTTGTTTAAGAATCCAAGTTATTGTTTTCAGAGCCGAGTTGTGCAGAGTATTTTCCCTTGTTTTCAGCATCCATATCCTACGCAGGTCCGCCATTTGCTGTCCAAAGTTTTTGTTCCCTACATCGGTTCACGACGGAGAACCTGTCGACTGAAGAAGTTGTTCGTCAATTCCTATGCCGAGGCTTAGATTTCGGCATGACTACTCCAATCACGGCTTCGACTTATGTACACCCTGGATGGACTGATCCTAGACAGTCGCCCGGCACGAGAGCATCTCAGCAATAGCCAGAAGAACCTGTTCCAGAGCCGTTGGCCACCATGGCGAACTATATTCCGCCGCGTCCAGATGATGCACCAGAAGTACAGATCCCGAAGAATGCAAAGTATCCCATTCCGTTACCGCCACTACCGGCTAGCGTGCGGGTAGAAGGGCAACTGTTGGGACACCTTCCACTGGTCAAATTCTCTGATTTCAATCTGGGAGACTATAAAACGTATCCCCAGTTTGCGCCAGATCGATATCTGACGATAGTTCACAATCCCATCCGAAAGGTCGATGAATTTACCCCAAGGGGATTTGCAGCAAACTTGGAGAAGCCAGGTTTGTTGAATTTGTTGAAGCTACCGCACTTTGGGCGTAGCAACGAAGTCAATGCAGTTGTTAAGACGCTGCTTTCATGTGTTCATGGAGGTTACCTTTGTCTCGGGAGGCCAATTGATCTAAATGTTGATTTGATTCACCGCATCACCGGTCTATCCAAGGCTGGTAAGGATCCCAATATTCATTTTGTGGGAAAGGACAAGGACAGAAAATTAGCTGCACAGCTGGTGCAAAAGTATAACTTGACAAGAGGAGGTCGGGCTTATGACCTCACTACAGTAGAAGATGAGGCACTTCGATTTACAGGAAGTCTGCTTGCAGGCAGACTTCTCACAAAGTGCCGACCAAAGGAAGTTACTGGAGCTGTCATGGAGCTCGCCATCGCAGCTGCGGAGGGAGAGCAGTACAACTGGTCTCTCTTCCTGCTGAATTCTTTCTTGGCTGATTGCCTGAATGTGCAGGACAATGCAGCCCAATCATTCCATTTTTCTTGGCTTCTAATTTTATGCACTCTCGTTGGGTGGAAGGAGCCCCCGAATACTCAGTTCCTTCCGCGCCGCGCAGGAGAGGTTACTGGCATGCGCTACATCAACCTCTGGGATTCTCCCAATCCCGCGAAGCGCAAGATGAATCGCACTGTATTTTGTGAGTACTACTATCTCCTCAGAGATACCATTCAATAAATGCCAAGGCTGAGCGAGGAGACAGCCACATTATATGAAGGAAAGTTGGCTTTTACTGCCGACATACATCAACTTTACCTCCGCCCTTGCGGCATTCCAGATGAATGGGCGCTAGGCCTTTACAGGATGACTACCGAGGATGTTGAAGAAACCATCAAGTCTTGGTCGGATGAGTGGAGGGTGGCCGCCGATCTCGCATCCGCGCTGCCAACCGCCGCTGCGAAAGAGAAGGATAAGGGCAAGGAAGCTCCGGAGCAAAGAAGTGATGAAGGTTCCACAGAACCGGCCACCAAGAAGCAAAAAGTGTCGCATCCCGCTGAGGCTATTCCCTCGGGGATCGACCAGTACCTACACGAGCAATTTCGCGAGCTGCGCACTGCGCACGCTTACATCAGAAGTGCTTTAGATTTGCAGTACGTAGAATTGAAAGGTCTCGCAGGAAGAGTTGCGCAGACCCATGCGCCAGCATCTACTTCGCAGGCGCCACAAGAAATTCCAAGTGACGAGCGAGTTGAAGAACTCATAGAAAGGCATACTGTCGTGCATATTCCGCCTACCAGCATGACACTTCCAGATCCGCTAGCTGCACTACAGGTAAGCGCAGTTGGGCCCGTTGAAATCGATTTGTCTCTAATTCCTATAGAGACTCTACAGCTAGTGCATGAGAAAGTTTCTCTTGAGTTGAGAGCTAGAGAGCTCTCTACATTTCAGGAAAATCAACAACTGCAATCGCAGGAGATAGAATTGAAGGCAAGCCATAAGAATATATCTGAGAAACTTGCACTTTATGAGGCGCAAGACATTGGCATTAGAAATGCGGTAGATGAGCTTGCTCAGGAATTGCCGGCTTGCGAGATTCAACCAGACCTCCCTCTGGTTGCAAAAGTTCAAATTATTGGAGGAAGGGTGAAAACCCTGGAGCAAGAAATAGTTGCTATGGCTGAGGGCCATAGAACCCAGATCGCTGAGCTAGAAGCTCGCGTTGCTGCACAGCTTACAGATGATGCACAGGTACAATTTGAAGCGCTGAGCAGAGCTTCCACACAGATGAAAGACAGAATACAGGAAGCCGAGAACCTGATGAGCCAAGCTATGGAAGCTTGGGCGGAGCTTGAGAAGCTCCCTTTTAAAGTTGGTCTATCGGAACAGGTGCAAGCCGCAGAACAGTCTCTCACTGTTCTGACTGAAGAAGCTAAGGCCTTAGCAGGCTTAGCAAAAATGAAGAAAATGAGTGAAGTGCGCAGAATGCAGCAGCAACTGCACAAGCTCAGAACTGAAGATGAGAAGCTGACCAACAGCATTCAGCTATTCATGGATGAGTATGCTGAAATCGTCGGTCAGGTTGAGGCAAAAATCAAAGAGATTGCTGAATCTCAAGAGGTGATTGATACCATCACTAAAGAAGAAGCCACCGCAGAAACGGTGCAGACAGCTGTGGAGTGTGTCGATGAATTGGACTCCGCTATTGCGCAGTGGAAGAAAACATTCGCGGAGACCCAAGCACAAGCAGATGCGCAAATCAAGCGACCACACGCTAGTGCGAGTGGCTCGAGGGCGAGCCACAAGTGAGTGTTAGGGGCCTGTTGGAGCCTAGGCCGTAGCTGCGGTAAAGCTGCGAATTTTGGGGAAAAAGCACAAGTATGAAAGGAAAGTGCTAATTTTGGGACAAGCACTAAGTTTTGGGCAAGAAGGAGACGGTGCACAGTACGGTGCCAGATGGACAAGCTCAGCGAGGATCACGGACCGAAAATCGCGGAGCTCGCGCGCACGTCATAGAAGAATGAAGGTGGCTCAGCTACCATAATAAATAAGGCAATAGAGTAGAGGGCTCAGCTACCCTCATTTAAAGGATAAGTACAGAAGTTATGGTTGCTCGGATCAAGGAGGAGCAATGGACCAGAGCATTGAAGGCGAAGGACAAGCGCCCATACCCACAATCTGCGCCGGAAGTCAAGGAGCCTGCAGGAAGCGGCGACATGACTACAAGCGGCGCCTACAGTACACCTAGCCATGTGCGTGGTTAGGGTTTTTGGGAATCACTGTTGGGAAAGGCCCACAGTTTTGTAAAGGTGTGACCGTCATGGCCACCTATATATATGTATACATGATAAGAAGAAGAGTTAGATACTTTTGGGATAGTTAGATGGTTAGACTGTTAGATAGTCAGTCTCGAGGATAGATCATGTGTTGATTATCCTTTGTTATGTTTTCTACCGAGTGTGTAGAACTAGGGTGGAAATCGGATAGCCGAGGAGCTAATCCCTGAGTTGCCAGACAGTCTGAGTTGACGTCTGTGCCTTTGTAATCTCTGTAGAGAAGAGACTAGATTGAGAGAAGGGCTCCCAGCTGTGTGCGTGGAGTTTCCTGGAAAGATCTAAGGCTGCAGCTGTGTGCGCAGCATATTGTATAACTCTATCGTTTTCTGGTTAATATAACACTCCCGTGGACGTGGTTTCCCTCGAGGAGGTGAACTTCACATATTTCTTCTTGTTATAATGTTTGCGTGAATGATTAACTGTTAAGTTCATTACCTGTGTATACAAGACTCTTGCATTATCTTTGTGACTGTTTAAGTGAGTTTGGGAAGGTCCCTTGAGAGCTATAAGTATTAAGTATATAAGAAGTGGTGGAGCACTGTCGCGGCAGCGATCGAGGAAAGCGTTACTGCGCTGGGCGCGCAGGGCGAGGAGGTACTTAACGCGTTGACGCAAGGAATAGTTGCCTTTTGCGCCAGAGCTGAGAAACTGCGCAGCGGGCCTGCTGAGGGAGGAAGCCGCGCAGTTGAGCCGAGGGGTCTGCGGGAAAGTCAGACCACCGATATCTGAGGAACCGGAAAAGGAAGAACAATCTCCGCGTCACCAAGGTTAAGGAAATCTGATTCCTTAACCCCCCCATAGCCACTTCGGGTGAGACCTCGAGCTGCTGCGTAGCTCGTTGCCGAGAGGGCCAGTGCGCCTAGGGGTTTGTTGCTGCGCTTCATTAAAACCCGGGTCTGCCCAAGAAAGCAGCCAACAAGATGCTCATGGTTGAGAGAGTACTAGAGGGGCCTTACTTTGGCTGGGGGAAAATGTTCCTTATTGCAGTTCAACGGGAGCTGAACCAAGTCAGTTGCCTCGGAGGAGAGTTTGTATTTGCATCATTCATATGTTCATTCTTCTTTAAGAGGGTACCCACCCTACGTCCCCATTTCACTGTGAGAGATAATGGGGCTACAAAGCCCAAGATGAGGCGTTGGGGGAAGATGATGATCTATGAGGGTGGAGGTGTAGTTGACAGGTTGTTTAGATGAGCCTTCTTTGAGTAGTGGATATGGATGCCACTGGTGATCGAGGGCTACCCATATGCGGGTATGGATTATCGCAGGGATCTAGAGTTGTTTCTCCCTCCTAGACAGGTCTAGAAACTAGATAGTATGCATATACTTTTGTTTTTTCACTTCAGTAATAGCATATGCGGTAGCTAGAATTTTTACCTGATATCAGTACTGATGACTAGTCATTAGTGTGTGAAAATGTGGGGCCAACACCTCCAGACGACTACTAGTGTAGGTGCAAAAGGGTAGAGTGGATAAACCCTGCTCCCCACACACATTGATTCCAGATGGGTGCTAAGGTTTTACTAGAGGGGCTATGCCAAGATATTGAATGGATCCTGGATGGTATCGTAGATGATGACTGGCATCACCTAAATTAGGATCTATTGATAGCATGCTTACATGATCCTAATGAGTGGCACTCTATCATGCATCGGATTATAGTGGTTGGTGCCACTATTCGGGATTAGATGTGGGGAAATGTGCCTTGCTGACAATGAGGATGTTGAGGATAATAGAGATGATGAATCTGATTGTTCTAATGAGTAGTCTTGATTATGTAGATGCCCCCATGTGATGGAAATGCGTAATTTTGATTGATGTACTTATATTATAGTGGATTTATTGGGGCTCCAATATGTAGACATGACTATGTACTTTTGGACACACTCTTTTATATATATACATATGCATGTGGATGCAAAACTTTTTATATATTTTTGGGTTCATGTGATAGCCTATATATATATGAAATTCAATGTGATGTGATTATGTATGTATCTAATTTAATTGATTTGATATTGATAAGTAATATGCCACTTTAGGATTTCATTAGCTATTTGATATGTGACAACATTGAAACTTCTTGGGACATGTATGAATGTGATGGACTCAAACTATCTAACCAAATTTTTAGCATGTAGGAACCTTCTAAAGAGGCAAAGATCACGTACCTAATAACAATTATTTAATTGAGAGAAAAGTATCTTGGAGTCCAAGTAGATGCACAGGTGATGAATTCTCATATGGAAAGCATCATCTAGGAGGTTGATTAAGGCAACGTACTCATCCTAGTTATTGGTGGCTTCCCCAATGCACATGCCACTGACATGGACCAAGTCATATGATGGGAAGTAAAGTACCCATGGAGGAAATCGAGGGTTGGATGATATCCTTGGTTGAGGTACCAATTTAGAAGATACAACATGGTATTTGAATTAGCGACAACCTTGGTTCTACTCATGAGGATATAATGTTGCATTTTCTCGATGGAGAAAACAAAATCCAAGGATAATTTCTCCTCTTGTGGGTAGGAAAGCAGAGCTCCATCAGATATACCTTTTCACAACATACTGGGACCATTAATGTTTTGAACATAAGCTAGGATGAAGTCTGCTCCAATTCTCCTAAGCATCCCAACATATGCAAACTAGAACATCTACTAAGCATGGATTGAGAACCAAAGGTGAAGGATTATAACTTGGGGAGGCTAAATAAAATCAAATATCAGTCAATTTAAAGCCTATTTTCACTCCATTAAGTTTGGGAAGGTTATGAGGAAGTCTCACAAACATACAAGGAAAAGTGCCTTCCAGGATTGCACAACTAGGACAAATTCATGACTTCTAAAATAGTCAGAGAGGCTCATGAATTTATGATATTAATATTTTTATGATTCATATGGAATATTAATTAACATTAGAAACTGAAATCACTTCATTTGGACCATTACTCATTCATTTATCACATAAATTCTATAAACTAGCTCAATTTGATTGAAATCTAGACTAGGTGCAAGAAGAGGTATTGGAATCAGAATTTTATTTAGTAAAACTTCATAATTGACATCAGAGGTCCATTATTATATACAGTCCATACTTTAGTATCTTATCCATACTCATATGAGTCTCAAGAATTAAATACATCAGGAACAATCTCTTTCATCAAGAGAGACTAAGAAATCACTCATAGATCTGCAAAGTGAGCTATCAAATATCGTTACAGGTACATATTCATGTGGTGAATAATTCAGTACCTGAAATAATCTCTATGACAATAAATTAATACCATCATCCTCTCATAGGAAGTGGAGGCACATCTCCCAGCTTAGACTAGGGGCACATCTCCCAAGTCATTGATGCACAACAGCACTCAGATCAATTCTTCAAGTGTCAAAAGATGTGATGGTGGTGCGCTCTCCTTCTTTTATAGATGGAAGATGAATTGAGGATCAAGTCTCCTAGGCTAATTATCCCTCATGGATGGATAAGTAAACCTTGCTTTCATCATTTTTCCTTTTCTGCTTTGCTTTCTGCTTTTACCTTTTATACTTTTGATTTTCTCTCTTGGTTTGCTTTTCAATGATTTTTCTTGATTTTATGCCTTATCCTGCTTTTCTTCCTTATCCTGCTTTTCTGCCTTATCCTGCTTTTCTGATTTTATCATGTTTTCTACTTTTGTGCTAGTTTCTGCTTTATGCTTCTTTTCCTTATTTTTCATTGCCTTTCTTCTTTGTACCATCTTTCTTTCCCTTTTCTCGATTTTCTAGATTTGGATGCTTTCTCCTAACTTCTCTTGCAATTCATCTCTTCAGTCAACCTTATCCATTAAGGAGCCCTAGTGGATCATTATCCACTTTTATTCAAAATAAAAATACTTATTTGATGAAAAATAATTATTCTCAAGTGCATAAAAAACTTTAGGAGAATTAATTCACACTTCCTAATTAATTAAATGCCTAAACTTTCAAAATTAAGCCCAAGTAAATGAGGTTGTATCCTCAACCCAAGGGATTGGTTGGGTTAGGAACTTAATCCAGTAACTACCATTGAGGGGACATGACAGTCCTCCCCTCCCAAGATTTCTTTTTTTCAAGCAATTTCAAACTGGGATGCTGTAAGATGTGTTCTCCTTCCCAAGTAACATCCTCACTAGCTAGTCCTTCCCATTGCACCAAGAATTCTTTAATGATTATACTCCTTAGCTTCTTCTCTTGAACTTCCAAAATATTTTATGGTACTAGTACCGAATGTCCTTCATCATCTAGGGGAGGCAATTCTTTTGAAACCATAAATTGCTTCCCCATTACCTTCTTTAAATAAGACACGTGAAAAACATTGTGAATCCTACTACCTGGAGGCAATTCTAGCTCATAATCCACTTCCCTGATCTTCCTTAGGACTTGGTAGGGAGCATAAAACCTTGGCTGCAACTTCTCATCTCCCTTAGACTTAAATGAGTACATTATATAGGGATTAAACCTCAAATATACTATATATCATACTTGGAAGGTTCGCTCCACTCTATGCTTGTTTGCTTGCACCTTTTGCCTATTCTGTGCTAGCCACAAGTTGTCTTTGAGAGTTTTGAGTATGTCTTGAATGCCTTGGATCCAATCCTTTTCCTTCGGTGTCTTAAAATCACCAAATACCAGTTCATAAAAAGTGAGTGCATCATATCCATATAGGACCTTGAATGGTGACATTCCAATTGAGAGATGAAAAGTAGTATTGTAACAAAACTCTCCCAAATGGAGCCAAGTACTCCATGAATTTTGCTGGCTAATAACATAATTTATTAAGTATCCTTCCAGCCATTGTTTCACTCTTTCTGTTTGTCCAAAATTCTGTGGATGGTAGCTTGTACTCATGTCCAAACTTGTCCCCACTAACTTGAACAATTCTTGCCAAAAATTGCTAGTCAACTTGCTATCTCTATCACTGATGATGGAGTTGGGTATGCCATGCGGTTTGAAGACTTCTTTGATTAAAAATTCAGCCACTTGGTTGGTTGTAATATTAGTTGTGACAGAAAATAAATGTGCAAATTTAGTCAATCTATCAACCACAACAAAAGTACTATCTTTACCTTGGCTTTTGGGAAGCCCCGTGATGAAATCCATCGATACAATTTCCCATTTATGCTCAGGAATATGAAGTGGTTGTAAGAGTCCCATTGGATTATTATGTTCTACTTTGTTTTGCTAACATGCCACACATGATCTAAAATACTCCATCACTTCCTTATTCATACCCTTCCAAGAGAACCTTTCCTTCACTTTCTTGTATGTCTTCACAAACCCCGGATGTTCTGCTAGAAGTGAAGAAAAATGACTTAAATATGAAATTTGCTCATTCACGTATTTAGTCAAACACTTTGATAACTAGGGTTTTAACTTGAATTTCTGAAAGTAAAACTGCAACTTCAAAATGTACTCCCAAACATTATCCCAATACTGAAAATGACTTTAAGAAAGATGAACACGAGAATTTTGGTCAAAGACCAGGCAAAACCCCATAAGCTTGGGGAAAACCATGAGAGAAAAAATTCATTAAAAGGAATTTTGAAACTTCTTCTACATAGAAATTTCCCTCACTTATAAACTATCAAATTAACCCTACTTATCTTGTTAGACTGGTGCCTTGAAAAATGTGCCCACAGAATAGTGTATGGCCTGGTGTATGACCTTCCTCATACGTGCCATTTTTCTGTTGTATGGACTGTCCTTTTCTTCATTAAATGTTGCCTTGAAATTCATGCCCAACTTTGCCAGAAAATTATGTTGTACGGAACAAAATGACAACAATCAATGTTGTACCTTATGCATCGATTTTTGTTCCCACACGTGTTGTATGGACTGCTGGAAATCATACTGTATGAACTGCTTCAAAATCGCCCTAGGAACTATGACTTCTTACTCGTTTCCTTGGGAAATGTGCTGCTGAAAATGTCTTGCAAAATGTGCCAAGTTCTTCTTGGCAGATTTCTTCTTCTTCTTATTATTTTTCTCTTATTCCTCTCTAATGGCGAGTGTATCTTCATTTTTCTCTTTGTTTTCTTTTATACTTTACTTTTCATCAACTAACCCTAACTACCAAATAAACTACCTAATCAATAACTAGGATTATATTAGGAGATATATGGTTTACAATAGATGCACTTTTCTCAATTAATAATTAATTAAAAAAAATACATCACTTAAGTGACCCACTTTTATAAAGTACAAAACATCACTTTCACTTTATTTACATAAACGTCACTTTGTTGCATAAATACACAAAGAACAAATTTTTTTGGTCCTCCTCATCACACCCACACCAAAAATATGGGAGGACCTCCAAAGTTATATTTTTCAACACTCCCTCCTAATGAGGGAGGTCCTTCCGACACCATCCAAATATATTCGTCTGACTCCTGACGCAGTTCCCTCCTGCTCTGGAATGTCTCTCAAAGAGAAGTTTCCACCACTGAAATAACATTCTGACTCTTGAGATTCTTCCTGAACCTCATCAACCTTCTCATCACCATCACCTGTCTGGCTGAGTCTTCTTCCAATGCTCTGGATAGATTCACTCTCCTCATTAGAATAAATTTAACTAACATGTCGATCATCTATATCTCCTACCCCATCCTCTGACTCTGACATCCATCAACATGTCCATGGATGTAAAACATGTCCTCTCAAAATATGTAATCTTTCCCTGCGATCACTAAGCAAGATAGTGGTCCTGACAGGATCTTTTCTTCGATAGATGAATATATGATTGTCCCTGAACAACATCCCATAACCATCATCTTAAAAATATGACACTGATATTTTACTAACTCTCATCCCAGGTACAAAGAGGACTCCATGTATCTCCAAGACCTCTCCAAGGTCTAGTTGAAACCCGACTGTTCCAACCCCTCAAATAGCTATATTTGGACTATCAATATCTATCTAGATGTAGTGTCATGGTCCCAACTATGTGATAATTTGGAATGCATCATACACTCCATTCATATGTCTGGTTGACCCATTGTCAACAATCCAGACATACTAAGAAATGGAGCTTCCTACACTAGAGTCAAAAGAGGCTAGAGAAAATTTATTCTCAAAACTCACCTGCAAAATCATCTATTGCAATTGCTGCTGAATATTTATCGGTCTTCCCTTTATTCTTCTTAGGAAATTTCATGGCATAGTGTCCTAACTGGCCACACTGATAACATCTGATCCGACCAAAATATTTCTTCATCATGTTCTTCGATTTGACTGCAAGTGCCACATCCTGCTCAACATCCTCACTAGTTTGACCAACCTATGGCCCTTCTAAGATTTCCTCCTGGGTAAAGTCAACCCATAATCTAGACCAAATGGGAAGCTTTTCTCTTCCCACAATACATTTCACAAAGACCTCCCACTTCTTGGTGAATCCCTTCAGGGCTATCCTTGCCAACTCTGAATCAGGGATAGTCTCTCCTACTACTGCCAACTCATCCTTGACTTGTGTGACATGAGTCAAGTAGGAGGCTACACCCTCATCTTTGTTCATTTTGATACAATGTAGCTTTTCTTTTAGGGCCATCTTCTGATTTTCATTCTTTGCTTCAAACAACTGGTTCAATGTGTCCCACATCTCTTTAGCAATTTTATTTTCTGCTAAGTGTGGAATGAGATGGTTTTTAACCCCATTCAATGTGACTCTCTGGGCTCTAGCTTCAAACTCCTCAAGCTCGTCTTTATATGTTGGCTTAGTCATGACACTGTTAGTAAATCCCCAAACTCTTAGTTCCTTTAACACAACAGTCATTCTTACTTTCCATGGGATATAGTTGGATACTCCATCCAACCTATCCTCAAACATAATGCTCATCATGGAAAATACTTGCAAACAAAGAACAATTTGAAACATAAACCTAATAGTCTTCTGCACTTCAAAGAACACTTGCTTAATTTCTTTTTTTAGTATGGCTCTAATAACCTATCTCTAATACCATGAAGAAAAATGACTTAGATATGAAATTTTCTCATTCACACATTTAGTCAAACACTTTGATAACTAGGGTTTTTGTTGATGTATATGTAACTTCGGAATGTATTTCACATATATGTATATTGTATTCCTATAGAGATGTTATTATTCCTCTATACGGAAGTGTCGTTATTTATATTGTAAGTGTCGTAACTTATACTTGATGGGTTATTAGACCACCCTATTGGGGGTCGGTCATGTGGGTCGAAGGGTTATTAGACCACCCTATTGGGGGTCGGCCCAGTCAGCATTATATTATGTGGTTAAGTTTGAGCGTACATGATTTAGGTAAAAGGCAAGTCAAGTCAAGTATAAATAGAGTGCGGGAGGCACTCTATTTGCACACTCACTTCTCACTCATGCACTCAAGGAGGAGTGGCGCACTTATGGAGGAGGAGGATCTGCTGCTAGGTTATGTCTATCTCTCATGGTTGGTTGTATCATTTCTCTATCTATCTTTGAGGAAGTTATTGGGGTTTTTCACCTTTATGGTTTTCCCCAAGTAAATCTTTGTGTCTCTTGTGTGCTTGCATTATTGTCTCCATGATTGATATGCTGTAGATATGCTGTACATGTTGTTCTCTCAGTTAAGATCCTAGATCATATTGAAGTAAAATTCTGAAAATTTAACATGGTATCAGAGCTAGCCTGAAAGAAGGCATGATATGGCATGTATGACACTTGTTGCACTTACGATGCTAGGGCTTGATATAGAAAAAACTAGTCATCGTAGCACTTTCGCTATAAATCTGTTTTGGCAATGTTTTCGGATCTGAAATTATTACAGGACGAAGAATAAATCTCCAGGTACCTTGTGTCCAAAGGACAAACTCTAATTCATTGTACTTTGTGATTTATGATCTGTACAATATAGGGTTTCTGCCTCTTCCAGATCTGAGTCAAAACCAGGTGACCTTGGGAAAAAAGTCATAACTTGGGCTAGGAAGCTCCAAATGAAATTTCGTAAAATGTGACAGGTATTAAATAGATTGTACTATCTCAGAAAATTTTTTCAAAGGCCGAAGTTGAACCAGTGACACGTGGCACGCCGTACAAGTTCGCTCTCCTGTATTATCCCATAAACAGGTCACGTTGCGACACTTGGAAGAACTCTCTCTCAGAGAATCCAATTGAGGTCAGACCTATCAGGATGGAAAGATAACAGGCCGAGCTATCACAGGAAACGTTTTCAGAGGCCGAAGTTGAAACAGTGACATGTGGCACGCCGTACAAGTTCTCTCTCCTGTATTATCCCAAAAAGGTTACGTTGCGACATTTGGCATAACTCTCTCTCAGAGAATCCAATTGAGGTCAGACCTGTCATGATGGAAATATAACAGGTCCGGCTATCTCAAGAAACTTTTTCAGACCCTGTGGATCAAAAAGTTCAGAGTTACACCAGAAACAATCAGATACATATTTCTGTCAAAACAGAATTATTTTTGAGTACCTTCATTCATGGCTTCCGGAATTTAGGGCTTTGGAGAAAGTTGGAATTTTTGTAATCGGAGACCACGGCTGGATGCTACTCATCAAAATAGAAATTTAGAGACCAAGATCAGAATTTTTGGTTGGGAAGAAGGCCGGACTTGATCAAACCCTAGTTTGGGACTTTGATCAGAAAAGTGGAAAATTAGGGCTTCTGTAAAAATGGGAATTTTTTGAAATCTGTGACCACGGATGGAAGCTCCTCAGAAAAATAGAAGCTTAGAGCTTTGGTTCAAACTTTTTGATTGGGCAGAAGAGTGGGCTTCATCAAACCCTAGTTTAGGGTCACTTCCAGTGAATTCGAAAGTTTCAAAGGCAAAATTGAGGAGTGAAACTTTGCAGTTTTCAAATTTTGAATATACCAGTTTGATCAGCTCATCAAGGTGCATATTTCTATCCTTTCAAAAGTTTCAAATTCAAAGTTTGAATTCTTAGGGTTTCTCTAACAAACCCATATCCAGCTCCAGGTCCAGTTCTTGCAAATCAAGTGGATAGGGTTAATCCTAGAAGAAGATGGATTGGTCACCTGCATAAGTGAAGGAGTTCCTGTTTCAGAGGGAGATGAGGCTAATGCCTTACATAAGAAGATTACAAGCGATCTCGATAGGTATGACTCATTGAGGTATGTTTCGAGATTTGTTCATGATTAAGTTTATGGTATGTCTGTCTTCATGTTATTACGGTTAGTACAATCTTGATTTTAGATTTGTCGTATCACCTTAACAAAATTATGAATGCATGATAGAATATATTCATTGGTTAGGGTGTTGACACTTATGATTGTACTAATGCATTATGGTGTTGTATGAGGTTTATGTTGTCTACTAACATGAAAGGTTCACCAAGAAAGACAAATCATGTTCCAGTTCAAGAACATATGATCATGATGACATGAGGATAAAGACTCATCCATTGTCATGGATCTCATAGAAGATACATTTACGACGTATGTATAACTAGGTTTTATAATGGCTAACCTATGAGATATACAGGTTCTAGCACAAGTCATTGAAGAAGAACAAGAAGACATCATGTGAGTATGTTAGACATAACTAACTAGCATGCTAATCCAGGTATGTTTTTCCTATATCAAGATAGAATCCTACCTTGTGTTAGGATCTTATACTGTTGTTGATAATGATTATTCATGAAGTCATAGGTTTGAATAATCATGGTTGTATGCATATTATGTTTCTTACCATAATTGATGATATGACTAACCAGAAGAATCATGAAGGTATAGGTTTGAATAATCATAGGTTTTATGCATATTATATCTCTTATCTTGATTGATGATTCAACTAACCTGAAGAGTCATAGATTTGAGTAATTATAGGTTTAGATATGTTATGTTTCTTATGATTTGACTAACCATAAGAATCGTACATAAACCTTGAATAATAATGCTTACTATTTCTGTTTGAAATGATCATGACTATACATGCTTGATATTATTGTGTTTTAATAGTATACTAATGAATGTATGATTTTATATTAGACCTAGAGGATAACACAATGATGATACTAACAAGCATGCATAGGGATCAAGAATGTATATAAGTTCAAGGACAGGTAATCCAGGGAGCAAAGATCAAGAGGGAGTACACTCCAGTGGTTTATGAAAGGATGCAGATATTCAGAGGGAGTTGTCCATCTCTCTACATTCCACAACAGAAAGGTGTAGAAGAAGCTACTGCAGATTAGGACTCCAGCAACTCCTGCAAGAAAGCAAAGACTCAGAGGGAGTCCACCCAACGAACAAACAAAGATAAGTATTTTAATTATCATTTCTTGCATATGTGTTTGTTTAAATAAAATTGTTCAATGATGTATATGCTCATGTTCCTAGACTTAGGATATGTATTGTGCATATTAGAATAGTTGCATTGATGAACAGTATACTACTAATATACATGGGTAAGTGGCCTATGGAAATGTACAACATTCCATTGCTACTTATCTAGAATGAAACCTCTTTGCTGACATGTTGGGAGTTGTGCACACTCTTAACAATGTTCTGGTAGAGATTGGAAGGCATCTAGAAAGTTACGGGATATGGATAAATGTTGTATTGAAGCACTGGCTAAGATAATTGCATGACTGTATGACATATTTCTTTATGTGTAAGAATTTGCTCTGAGAACTATGAGATGTTTTCTAATCATGCAATTTAACTTGTTGTGTAGGAAAGATCATATGCCATCTCCTACAAAAGAAGAACTACAACATTTGTTCAACAACAAAATTATCTATTGAAGATATTGAAGTTCCCAGGATCTGGGATGAAGAAATGAAATGCCATGATCCATCGATCATGAAGAACGATGTTTGGGATGTAGTCCGAAGACTTGAAGGGAAGTTTGTTATGACTTCTAGATGAAACTATCAGATCAAGCATGTTGCAGATGGAATCATTAAGAAATATAAAAGTGATGAAATAGAAGATGCACCAGATGGATTTCAAGACAACATGGTGTAGTCATATATGTGTGTAGAACTTGGTATGGTAGGATAGACAACTTTCTATCCAGTTTGGTCTTTACCAAGAGTAAAGAGGATTTCAACCTTTACTACAAGGTTGAGGAAGGAAATCCAGTGATACTACTTTTGTATGCGGATAACCTGTTTGTTACAAGTGAAGATAGATTGATTGCCGACACGCAGCGGAAGCTTACTATTGAGTTCGAGATGAAGAACTTGGGGATGATGCACTATTTGTTTTTGGCATGGAGGTGTGGCAGAGTGTAGATCGAATCTTCCTTGGACAAGGGAAGTATGCAGTAAGAGATCTTGAAGAGTTTCGGGATGATGAATTGCAAGGCCATGGCCACACCTATGGCATTGAATCTGAAGCTTCTATGTGATGCCTCATCTGAGCCGGTTTATGTCTCTTTGTATCGTCAGATGATTGGGTCCTTGATGTACTTGACGAATACGAGACCAGATATTTGCTTTGCGGTGAACACATTGAGCCAATTCTTGATGGATCCGAGGAGTGTTCACCTGGTTGCTGTAAAGCATGTTTTGAGGTACCTGAAGGGTACAGTGGATTATGGGCTCAAGTATGAATCAAATCAAAAGTTTAACCTGCAGGGTTATGTTGATTCAGATTGGGCTGGCAGTGCTGCAGACAGGAAGAGCACATCTGGGTGTTTCTTCAGTATGAGATCAGGTGTGATCTCTTGGTTCAGCAGGAAGCAGTCTTGCATGGCACTGAGTACAGCTGAGGCAGAGTATGTTGCAGCCTGTTCAGCTAGTTGTGAGGCAGTATGGCTACGGAAGCTACTGTCTGAGTTATTTAATCTTCCGTTGGAGGCTACTGGTATCTTCTGTGATAACTAGAGTTGTGTGAACCTGTTCGAGAACCCAGTGTTTCATGACAGGTTGAAACACATAGAGATCAAATATCACTATATTAGGGATATGGTGCAGAGAGGAGCTGTGAAGCTCCTATATGTTGCGACGGAAGAGAAGATTGCAGATGTGCTGACGAAGCCACTAGCCAGGGTGAAGTTCAAGTACTTCAGAGAGAGGCTTGGCATTCTTCAGATCAAGGACACTTTGAGGAAGAAGTGATGGACACATCTGCTGAAGCCATTCCAAGCATGTTGGAAGGAGGATCCTTCACATGGCCGTGGATGTAAGTGCTGGATGATGAGCATCAGGATGATGTTCTGGTTTCTGCTTTGATATGATCAGTTGGATCATTTATATGTATGCATCATGTTGGATGCTGGATATGATCAGTTGGATAATTTATATGTATGTACGCATCATGTTGGATATTGGATATGATCAGTTGGATCATGTGTATGTATTTTTGTATATGCATCATGTTGGATGCTTGGACCATGTATCTGTATATGTATCAGGTGGATCATGTGTGGTGATATGTATCATGTATTTGTATTTGTATCAGGTGGATACATTGTATGATCAGATGGATCATGTATGATGATATGTATCAGGTAGATATGTGGTGTGCATCAGATAGATGCATTGTATGATCAGGATGATCATGGATGACGAGCTTCAGGATGTTGCTCCAGATGACATGCAGCAGGATGTTGCAATGATGATGATTAGGATGATCATGGATGACGAGCTTCAGGATGTTGCTCCAGATGACATGTAGCAGGATGTTGTAGTGATGATGATCAGGATGATCATGGATGACGAGCTTCAGGATGTTGCTCCAGATGATATGCAGTAGGATGTTGCAGTGATGATGATCAGGATGATCATGATTACATCAGGATGATGTATGGTGAGTATCAGGTTGATACTCTATGGCCGTGGATCAGGTTGTGCAGATGAGCATGTAATTCGGTGCCCTGGGAGATTTGCAGATAGTCTTTCGAGGTTTTTCCTATGGCATGTAATTCGGTTCCCTGGGATATTTGTCAAATGCTCTTTCGAGGTTTTTCTCTGGAAGGACATGTAATTCGGTGCCCTGGGAGATCTGCAGATAGTATTTCGAGGTTTTGCCTATGGCATGTAATTCAGTGCCCTGGGATATCTGGCAGATGCTCTTTCAAGGTTTTGTCCTATCGCATGTAATTCATTTCCCTGGGAGATCCGATAGGTTGGGCTGTGTGCCCGTAATCAGTCCTAGGATGCTCTTGCGAGGTTTTTCCATGACCACATGTAATTCGTTGCCCTGGGAGATCCTATAGGTAGAGCTGTGTGCTCGTAACAGCCTGGGATGCTCTTGCGAGGTTTTGTGGTGAGGTCACATGTAATTCGGTGCCCTGGGAGATCCTATAGGTAGAGTTGTGTGCTCGTAACAGCCTGGGATGCTCTTTCGAGGTTTTGTGACGCACGTAATAAGTCCTGAGGATTCCACAGTATGGCCAGTGATGATGAAGACCTACAGGTGGTGGGCCTACATCCAGTATGAAAAAGGACTGGCTTTGTAGAACTTCCTATGACGACTAGATTCAGAGATTGATTGAGATAGCAGCAGCAGTGACGATGATGATGACTCGATGACGATTATCCAGTGACGATGATCCAAGGAAGATGCCTTGTGCTAGAAGAACTATGCTGAGAAATACCTTCCTAGTTAAGAGGGAGTGTTGATGTATATGTAACTTCGGAATGTATTTCA
Organism: Larix kaempferi; assembly: GCA_027924585.1. Taxonomy (NCBI): domain Eukaryota; kingdom Viridiplantae; phylum Streptophyta; class Pinopsida; order Pinales; family Pinaceae; genus Larix; species Larix kaempferi. The sequence goes on from BSBM01000608.1 coordinate 3,906,522, forward strand.
CATATATGTATATTGTATTCCTATAGAGATGTTATTATTCCTTTATACGGAAGTGTCGTTATTTATATTATAAGTGTCGTAACTTATACTTGATGGGTTATTATACCACCTTGTTTGGGGTCGGCCCTGTATAAGTCATGTGGGTCAAAGGGTTATTAGACCACCCTATTGGGGGTCGGTCGTGTGGGTCGAAGGGTTATTAGACCACCCTATTGGGGGTCGGCCCAGTCAGCATTATATTATGTGGTTAAGTTCGAGCGTACATGAGTTAGGTAAAAGGCAAGTCAAGTCAAGTATAAATAGAGTGCGGGAGGCACTCTATTTGCACACTCACTTCTCACTCATGCACTCAAGGAGGAGTGGCGCACTTATGGAGGAGGAGGATATGCTGCTAGGTTATGTCTATCTCTCATGGTTGGTTGTATCATTGCTCTATCTATCTTTGACGAAGTTATTGGGGTTTTTCACCTTTATGGTTTTCCCCAAGTAAATCTTTGTGTCTCTTGTGTGCTTGCATTATTGTCTCCATGATTGATATGCTGTACATGTTGTTCTCTCAGTTAAGATCCTAGATCATATTGAAGTAAAATTCTGAAAATTTAACAGTTTTAACTTGAATTTCTGAAAGTAAAACCACAGCTTCAAAATGTACTCCCAAACATTATCCCAATACTGGAAATGACTTTAATAAAGATGAACACAAGAATTTTGGTCAAAGACCGGGAAAAACCCCTATTCTTGGGGAAAACCCTAAGAGAAAATTTTCATTAAAAATAATTCTGAAACTTCTTCTACAAATTAACCCTACTTATCTTTTCAGACTGCTTCCTTGAAAAATGTGCCCACAGAACAGTATATGGCCTATTGTACATTTTTCCTCACATGTTCCAGTTTACTGTTGCATGGACTGTCCATTTCTTCATTAAATGTTTCCTCGAAATTCATGCCCAACTCTTCCCAAAAATTATGTTGTACGGACCACACTGACAACAATCAATGTTGTATCTTCGGCATCGATTTCTGTGCCCACGCATGTTGTAGGGACGGCTAGACATCGTACTGTACAGACTGCTGCAAAACTACCTTGGGAACCATGCCTTCTTACTGGCTTCCTTGGAAAATGTGCTACTAAAAATGTCTTGGGAAATGTGCCAAGTTCTTCTTGAAAGCTTTCTTATTCTTTGTCTTCTTCTTCTTTTATTCCTCTCTCATGGTGATTGTATCTTCATTTGTCTCTTTGTATTCTTTTATACTTTACTTTTCATCAACTAACCCTAACTACCAACGAAAATACCTAATCAATGGATAGGATTAGATTAGGAGATCTATGGTTCGCAATAGATGCACTTTTCTCAATTAATAATTAATTAAAAAAAAATACATCACTTAAGTGACCCACTTTTATAAAGTACAAAACATTACTTTCACTTTATTTACATAAATGTCAATTTGTTACATAAATACACAAAGAACAAAATTTTTTGGTCCTCCTCATCACACCCACACCAAAAATATGGGAGGACCTCTAGAGTTATCTTTTTCAACAAGGGGCGCATCATGAGAAATCTCTAGGATCTTCTTCTTTAATCGGGGATTCTGGAACAAAAAAGATCCTATCTTATGATAGATGATATCATTGAGAATATTGTAAGTATCATCATGCATTAATCCATCCAATAAATCACAAGCAAACTGATTCTTTGTATACTCTACTCCAAGTTGTGCTTTCCAATCATCATGAAAATTTATCAATACAAAAGTTGGTTTTCTAGAAAGAGCACTAGCTACAGTGTTCATCGTACAATTCTTTTATTCAATTTCAAATTCAAATTCTTGAACCTTGCTTACCCACTTTTGTTGTCGATCATTCAAATCCTTTTGGGTCAAGAAGTGCCTCAAACTGTTATGATTAGTCTTGATAATGAATTTACCACCCACAATATATTGTATGAACTTGACCAGTGCATGCATGATGGCTAGCATCTCCTTATCATAGAATGAATATAACTTCTCATGGGGATGCATCTTCCTAATTTCAAAGGATAGGGGATGCTTATTTTGCATCAAGACTGCTCCAATCCGATTCCCGGAAGCATCACATTCAAGGACAAAAGGTTGAGAGAAAACTGGAAGTGCAAGAACAAGACAACTACTCATTACCTCCCGCATCTTATTCAATGCTTGTTCAACTTATTCTGACCAATGGAAGGATCCTTTATTAGTAAGGTCTATCAATGGAGATGTGAACTCTAAAAAACCTTTGAAAAAATTCTGGTAGTAAGTGCATATCCCAATAAATCCTCTCAATTCAGTGATATTTTTAGGACTTGGCCAATCCAAAATGGTTTGGATCTTCTCCATTGTCACATACCTTCCCATCCAGCCAATTCCTGGAAGGGAACATGATGCTAAATTCCAAGCTTTCACATAATCTCAGAGCAAACCATTAGCTTCATACAAATTAAAAACATAGTGTGCAGATACAATTTAAGCAATTTAAGCACAACATAATTAAAACTCATCCACACACACACATTTCATATGCATAGAACATATAAAAAACAACCATCAATTTAAACATTTCAGAAGTAAATGCATAGACAGATAAACATTTATCTTGATGGTGAAATGGCCCCAAACAACTAGCTATGTTGCTGCAACGTTCCACCCAACCATAGGCCAGTTGTGTTCATAGATATCTCAACACAACTGCCACCCTCGAGCTGGTCATGACTCTTACAAGGAAAAGGGAACATTCCAGCTCATTCACAGCCAAAGCAATAGAAACCCATCTCAACTCCAACCTTCTTTTACACACAGCAACTCTAACTGGGCATGGATACCCATTTTCAACAATGGGATTTTACAATAAGATGGCCATGGTCTTTCCCAAGTCGTGGGCACACCAAAAACGAAATGGCAATTTGGGAATCAACCCTGGGAGAGCAAAATCGTTTTCAGAAAACGTTTCTGGGCATTCAAGGGACAAAAACGGCCTCCATAAACCCCAAAATCCTGGCTCCCTTCCTCCCAGCCATTGTGCAATACAAAAACGAGTTCCAAGGCATGGAAAATGCAGGAAAATGGTGAAAAAACGTGATGGGGAAAGCCTAGCTAGCTCCAAAAACGTGAGAGAGGCAAAACTACTTGATGGGTTATGGTTTGGGAGGCAAATTCATGGCTCTTTTCTTGCCAAGGAAGCCAAACATAATTTTCCATGAAGGGTGGTTTCCCATACTCGAACTTTGGACAGCCATACCTCTCATTCCCCAAGGCATTAACTACCTCAACCAACTTTTGGGAGAAATGAATGAGTGGGTACAAAAGTCAACATGGGTAGTTGAGTGTTTGATGGGTTATCTCATTGACACTTGGATTGACTTGATTGGCTCAAGGGTTTGAATGTTTTCCCTCCCAATTTCTTGAAAAATCATGCCCCCATCTCTTGTTGCATTGCATAGCTAGTTGTGGGTATTTTATTAAATGCATATTTACAATTCCAATGTGCCTGGCTAGCACGTAAACCATATGCATCAATAAATCGATGACAGGGCTTTGGCCTTGAGCTCCTCACCATGATTTTATAACAATATTACATCATTTACATTTTAATGCAATGGGGTCAAGATGGGGATGTAACATTCCCCTCCCCTTGGAATAACACCATCCTCGGTGTTCCAATACTTCAAAATATATACCCACTTTACACATGCCTCAAAATTCACAACTGGTGGTAGGTCTGTTCGGCATTCATCTCTTGAATTTGAACTTTCAGGATCAAGTCCTTTTGCTTCCTCAAGCCGCTCCTGCTGGCTTTGATCTTCTAGCTTTGCAGGTGGGCATTGCTCCATAGCAATCCCTTTCTTTTGTTCACCTTCCAGCTGATCTACAAGTCTGGAACTTCATGGCTGCCATGTTTCTAGCCATCCTGGCAACTGATTTAGGAAGATTTTCAGCCAAAACCAATGGCTTTCACTATCTCACCTGTGAGATTCATCATGGCAATTCCTGTTAGGACAAGCATAACACAATGTTAAAATTAGTCAATTAATTGCTCAATTGACATGGAACGTCCATGCTTTACCCATGATACTTCCACACATTTCATGCTTTCCCAACATACACATGAACTCGTTCATGTTCATCCTTTCATAGGGAAATAACTATTTCGGCATTCACAATTCATTTCAAGCAATAACACAATCAACTTCCAGTCACAACATGCATTCAACAATCCTTTGTTTCTAAAATGCATCAATTAAAAATTAAAGAGAAGAGTAAGAGTTTCCCCCTCTTAATCTTGTTCCAATCTAAAGCCACACCATCACTATGGTTTCATGCTCCTTAGCCTCTTTCACTTCAACGTGAATGCTTGACTTGCCCGTTCTTGGCTATGACACTTAGTGTCTAAGTTCTGTCTAAGGATTTTCAACTAGGGAACCTTTCCCCATTGTTGCTTACAGAACCTTTGGCTGCTAGGACCCATACGTGTCCACTAGCATCATCTTTCATTACTGCTCACACTGAGCTCTTTCGGATGATCACATGTCCACATGCATCCTTACGATGCCTTCATAGTCCTTGCTTCCAACAATACCTACACTCACACATTGAGTCAATTCACATGTTCAGTTCATTCTCATAGGTTTTATTTCTAAACAAGAGTTTAAGAAATCCTAAACAATTCATATACATATGTATATTCATAAGCAAGAAGCTGCAAGATAACCAAATACTTATCTGTATGGGATGTCTTCACTTTATTCCACAGGATCCTTCTTCGCTTTATAAGCTTTGGATTTCCCGTGGATGTAGTAATGAATGTTGGGCCAACACCCAGGCTACTCCACAACCATTTGAATAGGCAATGCCCAGCCAGTACGCCGGCTGGGTTTCATCAATCATCTCATTTAGCAATATGCTAGGCCAATGCTCCGACTAGTTTTATTAATTAATTAAAGAATGTTTGGCCAGCACACCAGCTACTCCAGTACAACATCAAGTGGTTAATTCCCCCACGAACTATTCTTTGAATTTATCAAGCATCAATTACTCTCTGGATTTACCAAGAATTTACATTGCACAACCAGTTACTTTATGGTTTTACCAAGAATTTATAGTGCACAACCAATTACTCTCTAGTTTTACCAAGAATTTATAGTGCACAAGCAGTTACTCTCTGGTTTACCAAAATTTATAGTGCACAACCAGTTACTCTCTGGTTTACCAAGAATTTATAGTTCTTTCAGGGTTCGTGCTTCCTGCAATGACCAAGGTTTCCAACAAGGGAACAATAGTGTATCAGCTTAGCTGTTAGAAGACTTATACCTGAAATTTTCATTATTCCAAAGAAGAAAATAAATGAAAATGAATACTTATCTGTGTTGTGCATTTTCCTTTCTACTCCAAAGGTTTCCTTCTTTTCTTTACAAGCCTTGGATCACTTGTGGGGTGGATGCTTGGCCAACACACATGCTGCTCCACAGCTGTAGCTAGGGTTTTACCCCTAGCTTTTGCAAATTAGCACCTACTAAGGAGAATGGACTCCTTAGTAGTAGTTCAGTAAATGCAAATAATTAAGCTAAAACAAAAATAGAAACTACTCTAACACATGTGCATGAAAAATAAACAATAATTTGTAAACAAGGGTTTTGTATTAATATTACCTTCAATGTGAAGGTTGATGAAGCTCCTTGCAATGTCCAAGAGGGTTGCTCCAAGCTCCAATGTGCTCCTTCTCTTTCTCCAATGGTGGGGATGGGCCAAAAGAGGCTCTCAAGGTGAAAGTAGTTCAATGGTGAACTAGGGTTTCAAGAGAGATTTTGGCAGAGTAAGGGTATACTTGATTGTGGATATGAAATAAGAGATCTCCATCACCTATTTATAGTTTTTTGGTGGTGGAGTGCTGACCCATGGTTTTAGGAAACACATGGTTTAGGGCAGCTGTATAGGGTTTTTTCCTCCCTTTCCTCATTATTATATATATATATATATATATATATATATATATATATATATATATATATATATATTTTATTCGCCTTTTTAGGGGGTTTTTGCTATTTTAGAGGAATTTTGGATATTTTTGGAGGAAAAGGAGGTTTTTTAGCCTTTTTGAGGCTATTTTGATGGTTTTGTGGCCTTTTGGAGGCTTTTTAATGGGATATTTTGGGATTTTAAGGGAAATATGGTAGGAAAATGGACAAATGAGCCATATAATGTGGTAGATGAGGTAGTGAACACTTTTTGGGCGTTAACAAGCAAATGAGCACCTACTAAGGAGAATGGACTCCTTAGTAGCAGTTCAGTAAATGCAAATAATTAAGCTAAAACAGAAATAGAAACTACTCTAACACATGTGCATGAAAAATAAACAACAATTTGTAAACAAGGGTTTTGTATTAATATTACCTTCAATGTGAAGGTTGATGAAGCTCCTTGCAATGTCCAAGAGGGTTGCTCCAAGCTCCAATGTGCTCCTTCTCTTTCTCCAATGGTGGGGATGGGCCAAAAGAGGCTCTCAAGGTGAAAGTAGTTCAATGGTGAACTAGGGTTTCAAGAGAGATTTTGGCAGAGTAAGGGTATACTTGATTGTGGATATGAAATAAGGGATCTCCATCACCTATTTATAGTTTTTTGGTGGTGGAGTGCTGACCCATGGTTTTAGGAAACACATGGTTTAGGGCAGCTGTATAGGGTTTTTTCCTCCTTTTCCTCATTATATATATATATATATATATTATTCCCTTTTTTAGGGGGTTTTTGCTATTTTAGAGGAATTGTGGATATTTTTGGAGGAAAATGGGGTTTTTAAGCCTTTTTGAGGCTATTTTGATGGTTTTGTGGCCTTTTGGAGGCTTTTTAATGGGATTTTTTGGGATTTTAAGGGAAATATGGTAGGAAAATGGACAAATGAGCCATATAATGTGGTAGATGAGGTAGTGAACACTTTTTGGGTGTTAACAGATTTCCCCCTGATGTGCGAGGGCAGGAGCTCATCGTATGGCCGATGGACATCATAAGTCATGAATGGTTTTCCTGGGTGTGGAGAGAAGAGAAGAAACAAACTGAAGCCCGGAACAATGATCCTGAACAACTGCAAGAACTAAAAGTACATAACCTCAATAATGGATGAGGAATCATCTGATCATATGGACGAGGCGGGCATTCCCATGCTCGTATCAGGATATAACATAATAACAATGGGGTCCAAAAAATGGGGACCTGAAATATACATGACCTCAAATATTGACTGAGGAGTAATCTCAATATATGGACAAGGCGGGCATACCCATGCTCGTATCAAGATACATAAACAGAACTGTGAGGCCTGAAAAGGGGGACCGATAAATACATAGATAACCACTGTGTACATCATAAGTGTCCAGAGGGGACACAAAATATGGGACATACTGCTGAGCTGATCATGTGGGAACTGACGAACTGGTGCACTGGAACATCAAAAGCGCAGCTGACTGGGGTACCAGAGGAACTGATGAGCTGTTGGATCATAATGACTAGGAGCCATAACCTCGATGGTACACTGAGCTGGAACTGAAACGCGTACTCAAGGAAGCATATAACTGGATGGCTTCCGAATACAATTGCCAATGCAGCCCGGACATCCACGAGAACATATAACTAGGCGTTCCGAAGTGACTCACCAATGTGCTAGAGTCGGGGGAAATCCGGGGTCTTCGACTAAAAACTGAAGGAATGTAACCCTACGCGATTCTCGACGATGCGATCAAGGTGCTGAAGTCGAGCATGTGAGAAACAACCACTCGGAGAGGCAATGATGACTCTTCTCAGAATGGTTCGTAGGCACTTATCACAGATGGTGATAAGTCCAAGGCGTAGGGACCTCTGGGCCTATCCTCTGGAATAGAGGGTTTGTCGTCGACAGAGGGAGACCTGCAACTATCAAGGCAATAATGTTTCCTTGACATGAGCGCGAGGTGTAGAACCGAAATGTGATAGTACTGATGGTAGGAATGACAAACTGGGAGGGAAAAACTGGGCAAGTAGAGTAGGTGGACTCAAACATCCTTTGTTCAGAGTATGATAATGGGAGTGATCAGGCAGCATATGAAACTGACTGAGGGGAAAGGGATCATAGCTGTATGGGATCTGGGAAGGGTGACTGGTCTGAGGGAGACTCAAGCGGGTATAAAATGGCAGGAGACTGCAGAATACTCTGAACAAAGGCGACCTGATTGGGGGTGCTGCCGAGATGATCGATCATAGTGCCAGGAGGCACGGGAGGAGACTTCTTCATGGGTTAAGGAACTAGAAGAAGTGTGTGTAAAATGATACTGTCGTGTGGATTTATATGAGCCCAGGACAGTTCATGCTCATGGTTGCTTTCAATTTTAAGGAGTCTGAAAGCGATAAGAAGACTCTGAAATGATGGAATGGTACTGTCGTGTGGATTTAACGAGCCCAAGATAGTTCATGCTCGTGGTTGCTTTCAATTTTAGAGAGTCTGAAAGCAAATAAGAAGACTCCAGGGGGTTTCTTTTTCGTAGATTTAGTCTCCAGGGCCCAAAGAAGCATAAAAGGATGCAATGAAGAACTCTTCTAGCCGGTGTGACTAGAGTATTTCTTTTTCGTAATTAGTCTACCAGGTCCGGAAAAGGGGTAAACTTATACCAGATAGACGCCCTTTCAGGTACTTTAACGAGCATGAAAGGAAGCAAGATTGCTCGGCGATCTTTTCATTCTTTTAGGAGTCAGAAAAGAGCTTAACGGAAACTCCCTAAGTGCCTTTTTCGTAAAGGACTTGTCCAGCCCGAAAAAGGGATAAAAGTATACCGAACAAAAGGAATGGCCAGGCAAGGAGGAAGTGTTCAATCGAGGAACATGTGTGATGACCAAGAACAAGGGTGGGGGGGAACACTGATGGGCCTCCTTGCGGGGTGAATGAAATGGTAGCAAAATAATGAAATATTTGCAGTATGACAGGAGTGGAGGGCTCATGTAAAAATGAGGAACAATCCGATGGAGGTCGATGTGGCACGCAAACCGAGGCAGCAAGGTGTTGGGACACAATGTTGAAATTGTACCAGATGAGAGCGAGAAATGATCTCAAGCATCATCACGAGCTCAGAAAAATGAATCCGACGATATAAAGAGTGTCAAAAACAGGTAACGGCCGATGTGGCAACCACACCGAGGCGACGAGGGCTTTTTGGGAAACATACCCAGAAAATCTAGGGGTGAGAGCGAGAAATGATCTCAAGCATCGTCACCAGCTCGAAAAAATGAATCCGATGATATAAAATATGTGAAAAATGGAGAACGACCGATGTGGCACGCAAACCGAGGGGACAAGGTGTCATGTCACGATGTCAATAAAGGTTCTGGTGAGAGCGAGAAATGATCTCAAGCATCATCACGGGCACGGAAATATGAATCCGGCAGGGCAAATGGTGCAAAAAATGGAGGTTATAAGGACTCTGTAATAGTCAAAGGTGAGCCCACCAAAGCATGGATGCAGTGGTGGGGAGAAATGATGACCCGTGGGGGAAGAATACTAGGTGTATCAAATCAAATCAGATATACAAGTGACATATGACCTCAAAAATGGTTGAGATCACACATGTGAAAAGGTGAGCAGGTTTAATGACCTGCCCCCATGCTATGTGCATGGGGTTTGTGACTATGGATCACATATGTGGGGGTTTGAATAATGGGTTCAGTGACGTGCTGAGATAGATGTGATGGGGAAGGTTCAAAATGATTGATCATGCCCCCTATCCCAGGGTCGAGGGAATCTATTATGCCCCTTGACTCAGAGGTGTCAAGGTGGTGCTCTATGAGGGCGGGGTCAAGACCGGGCACTTCGGTATAGGACCAGGCAAAGACATCACAGAATTCTTGGAAGAGTTTTTTGTACTCATGAATCTCAGACTCACTGCAAGAGGCTCCTAAAGTGATGAGTTCAGGGGCACTCCCGGGGGCAGCGATATCAATTTGGATGACAGGTGAGATATTAGCCATGTTACCTTCCTCGAAGGCGTCAGGAGCAGGAATAGGGTCCTTGAACCAGTCGACCTTAGTGGGAAGGAAGTCTTTGGATTCAACCGCAAATTGGGTAGCGGTGCTAGAGGAAGATGCTTCTGGGATGAAGTAGGAATGATGATGCATATCATCCCAGGGATAATCCGGGGTAGTAAGGGCCTCGAGAATCTCCTTATCAGTACGGAAAGTTTGCGTCGTCAAATCGGTTGACGAAGGAGTAGTGGTGGAAGAGATCATATAAATGGTGTTGACCTCCCCGAAGGGAGGGGAGACCGGGGGGTGAATCTCCTCAATAGTGGTTGGGGCCGTCTCAAGATCCAGATTGCTCATCTCATAGAGAGCCGCTCTGTAATCGGGGAGATCGGGACAATGATGTGAGTAATGCCCGTAAACACCGCATATGGCACAGGGGTGGTTGGTACGCAGGGATTTGTCTTTAGGCTTGGGAGTGGGGTTTAGTTCGACAGTTGGGATGTTGGGGTCATCGTCGAGCATCTGCATGTGCTTCTGTAAGGCTGGTAACTATGGACACTGATGAGTGGCATGGCCTAACTCGTCACACAATGAGCATTTGGGAGGAGCACAAAATACTGGGGGGGGTTTGACTGTCTTGGGAGGTGGTACAGTAGTGTAAGGTTGGGGACCTCTGCCCCCAGTGGGTTTGGGAGTAGGAGGGGGAGTTGTGGAGGACGAAGGGGTAGAGACACCGGGGGGTGGCTGAGTGGTAGTAGCCATGGGTTGCACTGGTTGGAGGACGACGTCAGGTATCGGTGGGCGATGAGGAGGCGAAAGATACCATACGGGTAATCCCAAGGTTAACCCAGGGAGGCTAAGGGTATCCATAACCGGGGCGCTTACTACTCCCGAAGGAGGGACTAGGAAGGGGATAGTGTGGATAGGTGTAACGCCAATGTGGCTAGGTACTAGTGGTGGTTTAGGCAACAAGGGTGGCTGATTATTAGGTGGTTGGTTATCGTGGGATAGGGTACATAAGTCAGACACTTCGGGCATAGATGACGGGGGAGGAATGGATTGGAAGGTGGTGGTCATTGGCGCGTCTGAGTAGACTCCAGGCCCCGTAGAGGAAACAAATGAAGTGGTGGCACGAGAAACAGGTTGTTCAACCATGGGGAGAACATTTTCGGGTGCAGCGGGAGCATTTGGATCATAGTAAGTAAGTTGGTCGATCTTAACCACGTGTCCATCATGGGGGAACATCATGGTACGAAAGACAGAGGAAGTGACCGCCCGCATAGCATACATGTAGCTGCGACCGAGTAAGAGGTTGTAATCAAGTTGGGCGTTGATGACCTCGATATCGATGAGGACGATTTTACCACCTAACTGGACAGGGACATTGGCTAGGAGACCTTGGGGCTGAGCCGAACGGCCGTCGTAGGCGCGTAACGCAGTGGTGGGATGCTGGAGGGTAGGGGATCCCAACTTCTGCCATACGAATGTAGACATAACGCATGTGGAGGCACCCTCATCGATGATGCATCGATGGATGACAAGATTCCGAATGGAAACAGAAACTTGGAACGCTAAGGTGGAAGGCAGGCGTGGTTCGGACTGGTCCAAATCAAATGCCATTAAATTCGAATCATTTGGGTCAATAGCCCCAATGGCTGAGAGTAAAGTCTTGCGCTGGGAAGGGTAGTTCTTCAAGACTTCTAACGCAGACATGGCTGTGGGAGATTGGGCTAGGTCGTCTACTATGTTGTAGTTTGACGCAGTGCGCGCATTAGGGTTATTGTTGATACGGCGAAGTGGGAAACGAGGGGCTTTGGGAGCGCCATCTAGTGGAGGTGGAGGTATACGTAACGCCTGATCGGTGGGATGGGCGTTAGTGGGTTTATCAGTGGGAAGTGTTTCAGTGGTGGAGCCATATTGGTTCCGACGGGTCTGAAGGTTGACGTCAGCAGACGACATCATCAACAGGTGGTGGGTCCCTGAGTCAAACATGGGTTGATCAGGAGCGGCGTACGTGATCTGCTGTTGTTGGGGTTGCGTGTTGGCTTGAGGAGTATCCAATGGCTGAGTATGCACGACGCCTTGGGTTGGTAAGGGGATTTGCAGCACCAAAGGTGGTTGCTGAGGTTGTGGGGGGTTGGGCTGCACTGGAGGAGCTGCATGTCCTTGGTGATGGGCCTCATCAACCCAAAGTTGCCAAGCTCGCTCCAAGTGTGGGAAAGCATGGGTGTAGTGGCCATAGACCCCGTAGATAGAACAAGGATGGTTCGTTCGCAAATTAGGGTTTTTAGCCTTCTTGGGCGGGCGATCAGGGTTTTGGTTAGCGGGGGCCGCGTTGTTATTGTCAGGGGGATTCGCCGGTTGACCAGCTTGGTCAGCAGGTTGGTTGTTCCCACGATTACGGCCCTTGCCGCGGTTTTGTTGGTCCTGGTTATGTTGGTTGTTCTGGTTTTGCTGCGGATTGTGTTGGGCGTAGACTTGCCCTTGGGCAGCAGGTGGATTTTGAGGTTGCGTAGGTGCGGGAGTAGGCTGCGGGGGATGATATGCAGGTGGAGGATGAGCAGGCGCAGCAACTTGAGGAGGTTGTTGATATGGCTGCGGAGCAGGTTGTGGGTTTGCCGCAGGGGCTGCCTGTGGCAGATAATAAGCGGGTTGGTCTTGTGAAGGCGCAAGAGCTGGGGCAGCCTGCTGATGGTAGTAGGGTCTGAGGTGCGACTGGGGGGGCATAAGCGAGAGTCGCATGACCGAATCACTGAGGAGGACATGAGGGTCCATGGTGATGGTGATGTGTCATGGGAGCATACGAGTTGGTTGCTCTAGACTGTGAGGTGGCCCGCGAAAGGTCGGGGCCTGGGGTAGGTCGTGCTATGGAAAAGGGTTGGGGATGCGAGGAAACATGACCAATGATGCCGTCTGCAGCGTGGGATGCCCTCGACGCATCGTGATGGGAGGAATCACCGCGAGGGGCATCAGGTATAATGGTATAGAGGTAACCCGACTGGGCGTAAATGAGGTCGAACTGCTGTGCCTTAAGGATGGCCTCTTCTTCAGACTGGGGTCTTTCTGATGCCACATCCTTAGCAATAACAAGGAGAAGGGATTTGAGGAACCAATCTAGGAAGATACGGTCGTCTAGTTTGATCTTGCATAAGGTACGGCGTCGACGCCACTCATGGATGTGGTCCGTGATATGGGTAGCCGTGTTTTGTCTACAAGATAGGAGGATCTCAACGCCCGCATCATAGCGGATAGGCAACTGGAAGAACTGCAGGAAGGTCGAGGCAAGGGAAGCAAAGGTGGCATGGGTCCCATGGGGTTGCTCGATATACCACTTGGCTGCAGAGCCAGTGAAGGTGCACTGTAAGAGACGGAGGCGAACAGAGTCGTCCACTATGGAGTTAGAGGAACACCATAGGTGGAAAGACATGATATGGTTTTGTGGGTCCTCACCGGCCTTGCCCTTGAACTTAGCGATGTCAGAGGGGAGCTTGGTAGGCATATGAGGCCATGTAGGGTCGTGTCGAATAGGATCGTTGGTCAATCTGGCCAGGTCAGGTAGATTGAGGCTAGCCATGAATGGAAAACTGGAAGAAGGATGTGACACAGTAGTGGGTTGGACCAAGTTGGGGCCAATGCCCCCAAGTGGAGGGACAGGATTGGGAGTGTTGCCCCCAAGTGGGGGAACTAAAGTGGAATAGGATGGGCCCGCACCACCATGGGTAGTGTGAGTCACTGGTGGAGTGGTGGTATGGATGCCAGCTACGGGAATAGGAATGGTGACCGGGATGGTGGATGGGGCCCCCATCGAGGGCATTCCTAGAGCAGGTGTGGTAACTAGTGTAGTGGTGGATGTGCCACCAATGGTCCCTACAATGAAAGGAGTGGAAGTCGTGCCAGCCATGGGGCTAGTAGGGGCAGTGTAAATAGGGTTCTCAGACTCTTCATCAGAATCGGAGGTAAAGTAAGGAGCGTCAATATCTGGTGACGGAGTCCTATGTCACTGACGAGTGGAGTCAAGTGACAAGGCTCTAGATCTGTGATGAGTGGTATCAACGGATGATGATCGGAATCGATGACGGGTGGTGTCAAGAGAACCGTGCTATGGGGGCTCGCCCCTAAGGCGCCGAGAATGTCTCGGGGACTCAATGGTGACAGATGGTGTCAAATCTATGTGGGTTGAGGTGAGTAGAAAAAACAGCTCAAAAAAGCCTAATGCAACTGAGTGTGCAGAAGGAGAGCTAAAAAACAAGGCACTCAGGCCAACAACCAACTCAAAACACCCACTGCAATAGCTGTGCTACAATGGGTGGAGTATCAACAGAGATGGTCAGAATACCAACAAGCAGCAGGTTTCCTGAAAATAAAAAATGGTGGACTCTCTAGACCAAAGGGAGGTAAAGGAGCATGCAAACATCTAACTAAAAGTATTCTGACTCAACTAAACATATTCTCTGCAAGGTGATGAAATCCAAGTCAGACAATATGAGTAGGAAAGCCAAGTGGCTATGGTATCCCCCTACCGGGAGGGACACCGGGTAGTCAATCCTAGAAGAATGGCAACTAAGATACCCCGTTCATGACACGTCCAGAAAGGTGAATCTGTCGTTTAGTCTGTTTACCGCAATACCCCTATATAGGGATATCCCGCGAACCGCGAAAGGTAGCCCTTCGGTTACTGAATGGAGTGTGGTATTCCACTCAGGCCTCCGGAACTAGTCTCCCAACTTCAACCCTCCTAAGGGAAAGGCCCTCTGATAAACTGGTCGTGACCGTGCCAAAAAGTATTAGGGGATTTTGGTTCCCTATTTGGACAACAACTATGTCTCAAGTGTAAGTGACCGAGGGGTGTTATTGGAAGCCTATCCCCTTGACCCTACCTAACTACAAAGATTCTTTTGTGTTCCCCAAGTGGGGTTAGAATATTGGTTGAGTTAGGTACTTTTTAAGGCTCACTTGAATTATGTGACAGAGTGTGTGCTCGTGAGGTGATGAACCCAAAATAGAAGTGCCACAAGGGGGGCAACTTCTAACTATCAATAATTACTGAAATTGAAACTTTAATTTGCAAAATTTTTTGAATTAAAAATATTGAAATTTTAAAAAGATTCTGTAAAGGGAATAGAAAGTAAGTTGCAGAAAGGCTGTAAGGAAGTGAGGCTGCAGGTAGGACAGAGGGCTGTTCAGATGCAGAAAATATTGCAGCAAAAAGGGGCTGGGCTCAAAACAGGAAAAATGCAGAAATCAGACCGCGGGTCTGTGGCGAATCAGAACAGGAAGACCGCGGGTTTGAGGGAAACAGACGCGGTCAGGTCACGGTTTTTGGGCCAACAGAAGCAGTCGGGATGCAGGAAAAAGGGAAAACGATGCAGTCGGGTCGCGGCAAAAAGGCTAACAGACACAGTCGAGACGCGGGAAAGGGGCTGAAAGCCGCATTCTAGACGCGGGAAAATGGCCGACAGGCGCAGTCAGATCGCAGCAAACAGGCTGATTAGCCGCGGTCGGATCGCAGGTAACAGACTTGAATCCGCCGGCAGGGCATCGGAAACAGTCTAAGAGCCACGGTCGGGTCGCACCAAAACCAAAGATTCTAGGTTCGATCCCCATTGGAGTCACCAAAAACTGTAGGTTCAATCCCCAACGGAGTCGCCAAAACTGTAGCTAGGGTTTTACCCCTAGCTTGTGCAAATGAGCACCTACTAAGGAGAATGGACTCCTTAGTAGCAGTTCAGTAAATGCAAATAATTAAGCTAAAACAGAAATAGAAACTACTCTAACACATGTGCATGAAAAATAAACAATAATTTGTAAACAAGGGTTTTGTATTAATATTACCTTCAATGTGAAGGTTGATGAAGCTCCTTGCAATGTCCAAGAGGGTTGCTCCAAGCTCCAATGTGCTCCTTCTCTTTCTCCAATGGTGGGGATGGGCCAAAAGAGGCTCTCAAGGTGAAAGAAGTTCAATGGTGAACTAGGGTTTCAAGAGAGATTTTGGCAGAGTAAGGGTATACTTGATTGTGGATATGAAATAAGGGATCTCCATCACCTATTTATAGTTTTTTGGTGGTGGAGTGCTGACCCATGGTTTTAGGAAACACATGGTTTAGGGCAGCTGTATAGGGTTTTTTCCTCCTTTTCCTCATTATTTTATATATATATATATATATTATTTTTTTTATTCCCCTTTTTAGGGGGTTTTTGCTATTTTAGAGGAATTTTGGATATTTTTTTAGGAAAAGGGTTTTTTTTAGCCTTTTTGAGGCTATTTTGATGGTTTTGTGGCCTTTTGGAGGCTTTTTAATGGGATTTTTTGGTATTTTAAGGGAAATATGGTAGGAAAATGGACAAATGAGCCATATAATGTGGTAGATGAGGTAGTGAACACTTTTTGGGTGTTAACAACAGCATCATCCGAATAGGCAATGCCAAGCCAGTACGCCGACTGGGTTTATCAGGCATCCCTAAAATTAGTATGCTAAGCCAGTACACCGACTGGGTTTATCAATCATTTCGAAGATCAGTATGCTAAGCCAGTACGCCGACTGGGTTTATCAAGCATACAATGACCATTTCCAAGCCAGTTCTCCAACTGGGTTTGTTAGGAAATAACACCCTTCACCAATACCTCCACAACATGCAAATAGCCAATGCCAAGCCAGTACACCGACTGGGTTTATCAGGCATACAACAACTATTCACCACAATATCCACACAACCAATGCCAAGCCAGTACACCGACTGGGTTTATCAGGCATACAACAACCATTGCCAAGCTAGTACACTGATTGGGTCTATCAGGAAATAAGAATAACATAATATGATTACATGGATCCTTCTCTTATGAAACCAGTGGTTCCCTCTAGGAACTCCATAGGTGACTCACTTGACTGCAGGCTAGCATGGCCCCCACAATACCCACTCACACTACACAAGGATGATACCCCCTTTTTGCTACACAGCTCCTTGGGTCTATCCATCTCTCCTAGTGTCCTTTAGTGTGAGCGTATAAAAGTTACCACTTCCCATATAGCCCTCTTGAGTACTCTTTCTTAACTTTGCCTCTTACATGCAACACCAGAGTGCATTTGTGTAAGCTGATAGCACAAAAAGGATAAGTAGTCTCATCAGTATTGCTGCTCTAAAATTGTAATCATATTTCATAACATTCACTCTCAAGTATTGAAACACTAGGAATGCGTCCATTCCCTTGGGGTGTAGTCAATATTGAAAACCCTAACATAACCCATCACCCAAAAGGTATGCATCCCTTTCTGATGTGAGCCATGTAGGCCCTAGTCACACTCAAGCAGTCTGGAATAATAATGAAATAATAAAACATGCTCTATGTATTAAATCTAATAACCAGACATGTATATCTTCAGTTAGGGTTACGGAATACTTATTCGTTTCACAGATGTATCTTTTCTTTATTTGTGAAGAATGGGGGCTCCCTTCTCTGAGTCAACAGTCCTTCGGTTCGCCACCTCAATCTTTTCACGTTCTATAACCCACACATGCCTCCTCGGCATAATTTTACTGTCTCACTCACATGACTCACCCACATGGAGATTGACTGAGACATTATCAACATTTACAATGGCGTTTCACCCGAAACCCATTTCCAAAGCATGGGATCCTTCCCATCTAGTTTGGCTTCGGCAGGCCATCACACATGGTCTTCCTGCCATGTTTCATCCTGGCACACTTATCAAATAGCCAAACAGTCAGCAACATTTAGCAATAAGCTTCAAGTATGATTGTTCTATAACCAATCAATAGCATTAATAATTAATTCAGCGTGAATTTACAATTCTGTCTCCTACAAAAATTGATTTGTTTAACAATGAGGCTATCCTCGTATTGTTTGTCTCTCTTAAGTGGTATCACTCTGTCCATTATGGTTTCACCCTTGCTACCATACATGAACATACACCTACAACATGTTCTCCTGACACAATTCTATATAAGCCAAATAGTCATTAGCAATTATTAGCAAAATTTTGAATTTGAAATTAACAAATCTGTTTCATGCATAAATTACAACCATGTGAACCTTGTCATAACCTTTGGCTTCTGCACATGGTAAATCTCGGTCTTTACTATGGACTTATCCTCATTTCCATACGCAATACTTTTCTACCTGAAATCTGAAACTTCAATCAGCCAAACACGTTTGTGAGTATTTTATGCATATAATCCTTTCATTGCTACAACAGTCACTGAGGTGATCTTAGAATTATAACACTCAATAATTCAAACACCTTCAGCTATTAACATTTGAAATGCAATGAAATATATATATATATATATCATAATAGAATTGCAAGACACAGGTACATTCTTCATGCAATTTAAATAAATTGTAAATACTTATTACTTCACATTCCATGCAATTTTGTCCTTCCAACAGAGTGCTCTGGTAGCCCATCACATGTCTACCTTCTTCATGCAGTCTTTCCCCTGCATTCATAGCAACTTATGAAATGGTATCAGTATTAACAATAGTACACCATGTCATCTATTATCTAACTGCATTGAAACATATATATCACCACCATGCATTCACACAATGCACCTCAACATGTGCACCCGCACATATGCATGCATATTCACAACATTTTCATAATCTTTTAATGTGCACTCACTTAATGCATAACCCCTCAATACAACCTTGCATTAATCCATGAGTACTATGCATTCCAACATATTATGGCCTAACCATGCCTATCTCATAGCATGAACTACCGCAATAGGACCATAATTCCTCACTTGCTTTGGTTGTTAAACTCACAACCAACACAGACAAATGGCATGATATAATTTCATATGAATGCATTGAGATTTCTAAGAAATTATAGGGTGTAAGGCTTCCTGCCTTCACTTACCCATACCTCACCATACTTGGTAGGCTGACATTCACATTCAGACACTCAATCTCTCATACGAACAATTCAACACAATTTAAAAATAGTGAAGGTATCTCACCAAATCTTCTTTCAACATGCATGCAATTAAGCACAATTAACCATTACCTGCACGGCTGTTATTAACATCGCTTGATGTTACCTGATCAGTTGGCCTCTTACCAACGATACTCAGTCCTTTTTCCAACATCATGATCACGGATTTGTTGCACCATCCTTTCTTCATAAGGTTGTTGGTCACATGCAACAACGTCATCAACTTCTTTAGCCATGCTTCAGTTGCCTTTGGTCTTATAACCAATGCGAACACAACTGATTATTAGCAACCACAATCATTATCTTAAGTGGCTCATTGCATATATAAAACCTCACTACTTTACCAATATGCAATATCATATACACGCAAAACATTTTCACATGCACTGTGCAATGTTTATTGATATGCCATCTAGTGCATATTCATCTATGTAATCTTTTGCATTTTTAACATTCTTACGCCATAGTTTATATGCATGACGATTTCATAATTATAAATACAATAGCAAAATAGGGTTTAAGGAATTCTCCCTTTCCAATCCCCCATCGTAGTATGGAATCCCTCTTCCATATCATAGTTGGTCCGGTTTCTTTCTAGTCATGCAATTATAGAAATTGCCCATATTGACAACAATTCTTTTTGTCAAAACAACCGTTGGCACTTTCCTGCACCAAATATCTATGATATATGCGGACGTCATTCAAATTCTGGTCATTCATCCCTATTCTCCTCTGGAAAATATTTCCAACGCCTATCCCCATGCTCCATTCTGATCTAGGACATGGAATTTACACTCTTCCAAAAATGCAAATTTTGCCCAAATCTTGCCCAAATTTATGCACTTTTACACGGCTGCAATTTATTCTGGAATGCCAATTTCAGTTGCTTGCAGAATTAAATTTAGGAAGAATCATGAAAACTTATCTACCGAGCGAAGCTAGTCCATATAACAAGGAACACTCAGCAACCTTCAGATCTCGGTTCCTATGCACCTGTAAACTTCTATAAAATTTGGGGTTTGGCTACTTTTAACTTTTAACTTTTTCCCCAAAATCCCAAAATTTGGCCAAAAATGGCTATCTCCCAAACTATGCATTTCTGGAAAATCTTCGTATAACGGAAACTGTCTGTATTAATGAGAAGATGAAATGTCTAGTTCAGTAAAAAAAATTATTCCAACATCTAGGGTCACTTTTACTATCCACAAGCTTTTCAAAATCCTGAAAAATTGGCCCGAAACAGTGCTTTTTGGCGTTCTGGTTCACCCTGACTCAACATCCTTTGGAGTTCAGCTCCAAAATTCCAAACTTAACACTATTACTACTTCATGGCCGCGCCATATCAATTTTAGCTCAAACCAACCTTCTGTCAAGCCTCGGGACACCGTCTTACAAAAATCACTATTCTCCATTTTTTGTCAAATTTGAGCATACTGGGTTCGGGACCCTCTCTGGTTCTTTCATGGCCTTCGTTAATGAACTCCGAATCCCATAGGATTCATCCCATTCTGAGCCTGATTGTTCCTTCTATCAAAAAATCAAGTTTTTGGCTCTATACTCTCTTTTTCCTCTGCAACCGTCGTTGGATTTAACCTTAACTCCCCCGTCATAGTGTAGGTTTTATCCTTAACATTGCCGCCCTTGGTGCTGTATCTAACCCTAAAATCACCACCGACCATCGTAGGTTTTAAGGCTAAAATTATCGTCGTTTGCCTGCATCACCGTCTACCGGCGCAGATTTTAACCTTAACTTCTGTGCCCAACGTGGATGTCCTAGCCTTATCTTTGTCGCCCACAATTTTCCGTTGCTGCTACCGCTTCGCAAAATTTAAGGCTAAAATTGCCACCCGCGCAATTTTTAAGCCTAAAATTTCCCCCGAGTGTTGCAGAATTTATCATTATTTTCGCCGCGCGTGGCACGTGCATCGCAGTTTTTAGTGTTAGAATTGCCGCCAGCGCCGCGTGGGTCTTACCATTAACTTTGTCGCCAGCTCTGCGCAAAAATCACCATTAACTTTTTTGCCAGCGTCGCACAAAACTTACCATTAACTTTGCCGCCAGCACCGCGCAAAATTTCAAAAAGACACTTAGAAAAATTTTGAATCTCTCTTCCCTTTCAGCGCAACATTTATGCTAATTTTTGCGCCATGCGCGCAGAGTTATGCTTAACTTTGCCGCCGCGCCCGTGGCGCAAAATTTAAAACAAGACACTTAGAATTTTTTTTTCAAATTTTCAAAAACAGTCAGATTTTTTTTTTTTTGAAATATTTTCCTTGTTTTTGATGTTTAGTGCTGGGTAGGAGGCATACTTACCTCTGTAATTGTAATAGGCAGCCCATGAAGGCCCAATGCTGCAACCAGCTGCTTTGATAACATTTTGTCACGTACCCTCCCATCTAGCCAATTCCTGGAAGGGAACATGATGCTAAATTTTGGGCTTTCACATAATCTCAGCCCAAACCATTAGCTTCATAGAAATTAAAAACATAGTGTGTAGATACAATGTAAGCAATTTAAGCACAATAGAATTAAAACTCATCCACACACACACATTTCATATGCATACAACATATAAAAAACAACCATCAATTTAAACATTTCAGAAGTAAATGCATAGACAGATAAACACTTATCTTGATGGTGAAATGGCCCCAAACAACTAGCTATGTTGCTGCAATGTTCCACCCAACCAAAGGCCAGTTGTGTTCATAGATCTCTCAACACATCTGCCACCCCCGAGCTGGGCATGATTCTTACAAGGAAAAGGGAACATTCCAGCTCATTCACAACCAAAGCAATAGAATCCCATCTCAACCCCAACTTTCTTTTACACACAGCAACTCTAATTGGGCATGGATACCCATTTTCAGCAATGGGATTTTACAATAAGATGGCCATGGTCTTTCCCAAGTCGTGGGCACACCAAAAACGAAATGGCAATTTGGGAATCAACACTGGGAGAGAAAAATCGTTTTCAGAAAACGTTTCTAGGCATTCAAGGGACAAAAACGATCTCCATAAACCCCAAAATCGTGGCTCCCTTCCTCCCAACCATTGTGCAATACAAAAAAGAGTTCCAAGGCATGGAAAATGTAGGAAAATGGTGAAAAAAACGTGATGGGGAAACCCCAGCTAGCTCCAAAAACATGAGAGAGTAAAACCTGCTTGTTGGGTTATGGCTTGGGAGGCAAATTCATGGCTCTTTTCTTGCCAAGGAAGCCAAACATGTTTTTCCATGAAGGGTAGTTTCCCATACTCGAATTTTGGACAACCATACCTCTCATTCCCCAAGGAATTAACTACCTCAACCAACTTTTGGGAGAAATGAATGATTGGGTACAAAACTCAACATGGGTAGTTGAGTGTTTGATGGGTTATCTCATTGACACTTGGCTTGACTTGATTGGCTCAAGGGTTTGGATGTTTTCCCTCCCAATTCCTTGAAAAATCATGCCCCCATCTCTTGTTGCATTGCATAGCTAGTTGTGGGTATTTTATTAAATGCATATTTACAATTCCAATGTGCCTGGCTAGCACGTAAACCATATGCATCAATAAATCGATGGCAGGGTTTTGGCCTTGAGCTCCTCACCATGATTTTATAACAATATTACATCATTTACATTTTAATGCAATGGGGTCAAGATGGGGATGTGACATCCATGTGA
Organism: Larix kaempferi; assembly: GCA_027924585.1. NCBI lineage: Eukaryota > Viridiplantae > Streptophyta > Pinopsida > Pinales > Pinaceae > Larix > Larix kaempferi. Next base: position 3,929,143 of record BSBM01000608.1, read on the forward strand.
ACCTTAACTCCTTCTTGCCCAATCACATGACCAATATACAAAATTAGTAATTCCAAACTCGCACTTGGATAATTTTGCATAAAAAGACTGATCTGCCAAGTTTGTTAGTACAACATCCAAATGGTGCAAATGCTCCTCCCAAGTTCTACTATATATTAAAATATCATGAAAGAAAACAAGAACAAACTTATGGAGCTTCCTGCTAAACACTATGTTCATGCAAGATTGAAAAGTTGCAGGTGCATTAGTTAGGACAAAAGGCATAACAAGGAACTCAAAGTGTCCATGATGACACCAGAAAGATGTCTTTTGGATGTCCTCCTCCTGCATATTGATTTGATGGTAACTAGAGCGAAGGTCAATCTTTGAGATGTATTTGGCTCCATGTAGTTCATCCATCAGCTCATAAATACTTGGGATAGTATATATGTTCTTTATAGTCTTCTTATTGAGAGCTATGTAGTCTATGCACATGCGCATGGTCCCATCTTTCTTCTTCACAAGGACTACAGATGAAGCAAAGGTGCTTGAGCTTGGTCTAACGAATCCCAAGTCAAGCAGTTCCTTAGTGGTTCAATCTATCTCATCCTTGAATATTTTTGGGTGCTTGTAAGGATAGACTTTGATAGGTGGTGTTCCTATCTCCAACTCAATTCTATACTCCACTCCTCTATCAGGTGGCCTACCATGAGGAAGGTCCCCAAATATGTAATGTCCCCATTTTGACTCCCTTCGCATTAAATCGTAAATGATGTAAATATTGATATTTAATCATGGTGAGGAGCTCAAGGCCAAGGCCCCACCATTGATTTAGTGTTTTATGTATCGGCAATTAAAGAAATAGATGCCTATGGTTCTTGTGCTAGATAGGCACAATGTAAATAAGACATCATGTAAATATGAATTTTAATGAAAAATACCCACAACTAGCTATGCAATGCAACAAAGAGATGGGGGCATGATCCTACAAGGAATAAGGAGAGAAATTATTCAAACCCTTGAGCCAATGGTGTTAATCCATGTGTCAATGAGGAAACCGATAAACCCTCCACTACCCATTTTGGGTTATGGATCCAATCATTTAATTCTTCCAAGAGTTGGTTGATGCAGTTAATGCCTTGGGAATGAATAGGTATGGCAGCCAATTTCGTGCATGGGCAAGCCATCAACCTGGGAAATCGTATTTTGTCTCCTTGGGCAAGAAAACACCCATGAAATGGTGCCCAAAGCCATTCGGAACATATAGTCTTTCATCTCTCACGCAGTCTGAACTACTGGGTCTTTCCCCATCACGTTTTCCACCATTTTTCCTGCAATTTCCATGCCTGGGAGCTCGTTTTTGCATTGTACAACAGCTAGGAGAGAAGGGCCACGATTTGGGACTGTTATGGAGGCCGTTTTTGCCCCAGAATGTCCATGGACGTTTTTCTAAAAATGGATTTTGGCTTCCCAGGGTTGTTCCCCATCTTCCGGTTTCGTTTTTGGGTTTCCCACGTTTTTCTGAAGCTAATGAAAACCCCATCTTTTGGTATCTCACTGTAAAAACGTTTTATCATGCCCAATAAGTGTGGTTCTGCTGTTATGTGCATCCCAGTTTTGATTTGAACCTATGAGCAAGAAACTTGGACTGGTAGTGGACAAAATTGGCTTGATAAACCTAGCGGAGGGAGTAACCTCTCAAGAAGATCAAGAGGGCCTTGGATACTTTTATATGCACACCCTAAGAGCACTAGGAAGGAAGGCATGGCTTGAGGGACTGTGTGGCAGTGAAGATAATACTTCCTTGTGTTGGGTGTGTAGGCATTGTGAGTGCCAAGCTGAATAGATTTTGTAGAGGTATCCATAGCTCTGTGGTTGAGCTCACTAGCTTAGCAATTCTTCCTTTCCATTTCCTAGCAGCCTGATAAACCCAATTGTAGATTGGCTTGGCTCATGTTGGTGTATGCTTGGCTATGCGTGAGTTTGTTGTTCCCTGGTCCCTTGTAGAGATCATGCCCAGCTCGGGGGGTGGCAGTTGTACCAAGAGGTTGATAAGCACAACTGGCCTATGGTTGGGTGGAACGTTGTAGTTGCATAGCCAGTTGCTTGGGACTACTTTGTTAAGATAAGTATTCTCTTGTGTTAACTCTGCAATTATTATTTGATGAATATATTGAATGCATGATGGATGTGTTATTGATATTATTCCGCTGTGTTTTTCTTATAATCATACATCCCATATGACTTTTATATTATGTGAATGCTTAGTTAAAAGTTCATGGGGCTAGATGCCCGTATTTAGTATCACGATCCTCTCTATCATCCTGGTATAATAGGAGGGGATGTTACATTTTTGTATCAGAGCTGCTGGTTGCAGCATTGGACCTCTATGGGCCAAATCAATTTACAGTATCAAGACTAAATGGGGCTAAGTTGGATAATTGAAGAGGTAGGATCACCTCCTATTGAGCAGTGAGCATCCCTGAAAGAAAGAGGAATCCAAAATTGTTTCAAGTGTTTTTGAAAATTTTTGTTTAAGTCTGTTTCTGGAAGAATTCGGGAAGTCGTCCTGAAACTACGGAAAGATTACGCGAATCGTTCCGCAACGCGGAAGAATTAAGGAAATTGTTCCGAAATTTGCGGAAGAGTTCCGCGAACTGCCCCGAAACTGCGGAAGGAAGTCTCTTCCGAAATTGCGGAAGGAATTCTCTTCCGAAATTGTGGAAGGATTCCGCGAGTTGTTCCGCAACGCGGAAGAATTCAGCGAAATGCTCCGAAAAAGCAGAAATTTTTTTCTAAGTGTTCGGCGTCGAAAGGAAATTTTTGGAAGGAATTCTCTTCTGAAATTGCGGAAGGAGTTCTTTTCTGAAACTGCGGAAGGATTCCGCAAGTCGTCCCGCAATCGTGGAAGAGTTCCGCGAATCGTTCCGTAACTGCGGAAGAGTTCGGTGAATCATTCCGCAACTGCAGAAGACTTCGGCGAATCGTTCCGCAACTGCGGAAGAGTTCGGTGAATTGTTCCGCAACTTCAGAAGAGTTCGGTGAATCATTCCGCAACTGCGGAAGACTTCGGCGAATCGTTCCACAATTTTGGAAGAGTTTGGCCAATCGTCCCGCAACTGCGGAAGACTTCGGCGAATCATCCCGCAACTGCGGAAGACTTTGGAAAACCGCCCCGAAACTGCGGAAGGAATTCTCTTCCAAAACCGCGGAAGGAATTCTCTTTCGAAACTGCGGAAATAATTTCCCAGTGTCCTCCGAAACTGCGGAAGCATTCCGCGAATGGCTCCGCAACTACGGAAGCATTCCGCAAATGGATCCGCAACTGTGGAATCATTCAGCGAATCGCTCCGCATCTATGGAAGCATTTTCCGAATCGCTCCGCAACTACGGAAGCATTCGGCGAATTGCTCTGTAATTGCAGAAGCGTTCGGCGAACCGCCCGGCAACGGCGACAATATTTGTAAAAAAAAAAAAAAAAAAAAACGAGGGCATTGCCCTCGACCTGCCCTTCAGTGGCGAGCCATAAGGGGGAAATCCCCCTTGACCCTCTTTTGTTTTCTCCCCTCATATGTCATTGATTGTGAGAAAATTCGATGATTCGACAAATTGTCAACATAATATTTTCCCATGTTCATGAAGTAATTTATGAATTTCTGAGAATATAATGCAGCTAACAATTGTGTTGATGAACACATTTCGTAGAATCACAGTTACATCAGAGTAGCACTCTAGATAGTACAGTTGGAAAGTTTTGGATCTTGGTTGGGCCAAGAAAATCAAACATCATGGATGATGCACAGGATCCCTATGAGCTTGAGACAGATGCCATGGGGGAGAACATACATGTTGAAAATGCTGAAACAGAATCTAATTGGAGATGAAATCAAGAGACTCCTCCAGGTATTGCAGCCACCATGAGAAGCCTAAGGGTGGAGTTGCAAAGCTTTAGGGAAGATAATGAAAGGATGATTAAAGATTAGGAAGAACAAAACAAGTTGAATGCAGCCATGCTACAGAGTTTGACATACATCCAAAGGCAAATAAACTCTGGACATCAGACATCAAATCTAGAAAGGGGTGGGAGTAGTTCTAGAAGGAATTCCCGTAAGAGGGCCAGTAGCTCAAGAAGAGTTTCTATAGACAGAACATAAACTTCGGAAATCTCTTCTAATGAATCATCCGACTCTGAAGAATCCATTGAGGGTTCAAGCTCTTCATCTCCCGGAAGTAAGAGGAAGAAGCACTACAAGAACAATTCACATGGGGAATTTAAGAAGGAAAAACCTCCTACATTTGATGGAGAGGTAAAGTTCGGTCAAGAAGCTGAAGCTTGGATTCTTGGGATGAGAAAGTATTTCCAAGTCCAAGACTACTCGGGAAATATGAAGGCAAGGGTTGCCATCTTCAACTTGAATGGAAGAGCATCGATATGGTGGGAACACATCAGGCAAGTGAATAAGATCAACGAAAGGAAGATTGTGTGGAAGCAGTTCAAGAAATACTTCAAGCAGAAGTACCTCTCTGATAGGTACTATGATGATAAGATCAAAGAGTTCCATGAGCTGAGATTGGGACAATTGACCATGGAAGAATATGCAAACAAGTTCTTGGAGCTGCTGAGGTATGTCAAGTACATACGAGATGATAAGGTGAAAATTCAGCGTTTCCTGAGTGGACTACCCCAGTCATATAAAGACAGAATTGAGTTCGATGAACCTCAAACTCTAGAGGAGGCCATAAGAAAGGCCAAGTATTGCTTTGATCAAAACAGAAGCAAACCAGAATTCCATAAGGCATGGAAGGATAGGAAAAATGAAAAGTTTGATCAAAGGAAGAAGGGGTTCAAGCCTCCTCAATTCCGGAATCAGCAAAGGCAACCATCACAGGTTGTGACTAAGCCAACTAGGATGATGGGAGACAAGCCAAGAGATCCAAAGGAACCAAGAGAACCACTTCAATGTTGGGGTTGTGGGGGAGACCACATGCTTAGGAACTGTCCACATCGGAATGGGAATGCAAATCAAGTTCACAACATCCAGGGAGTTGAAACTGTGGGTCAAGTGGCGAGGACAATCCCTAGAATCTATGCAACACTAGACGACCGCCAAGCAGATCATCGGTCAACTGTGGTTGAAGTTGAAGGTAAGATTGCTAAGAAATCTGTTTCTATTTTGATTGATCCTGGATCTACTCACTGTTATGTCACTCCTAGAATTGTTGAGATTTGTGATTTCAAGAAATTAAAGCATAGTAAATCATGGTTATTTCAACTAGCCACTGGAACCAAGAGAAAAGTTAGTGAAATAGTAGAGAAATGTCCACTAGAGATGGATGGGCTATTCACTCATGCAGATCTGAATATTTTTCCACTGGGTTCCTATGATATTCTCATTGGAATGGATTGGTTAGAAGCACACAGGGTTAAACTTGACTGCTACAATAAGACATTTGAATGCATGGATGAAGAAGGAAACCCGAGGGTTGTAAAAGGCATTCCAAAGGTGACTTCTGTTAGACAGGTTTCAGCCATGCAGCTGAAGAAGTTCTGTAGGAAGGGATGTCAACTGTATGCAACTCACATTTTATAGGCAGCAGAGCATGAAACTCTTAAAGTGGAGAACTATCATGTATTGCAAGAATTCAGGGATGTTTTTCCTAATGAGATTCTAGGATTCCCTCCAAAGAGAGACATTGACTTTACAATTGAACTTGTGCCAGGAGCGGCACCAGTGTCTAAGACACCCTACAGGATGAGTACACCAGAATTGCTAGAATTGAAGATGCAATTGCAAGAGGTGCTGGAAAAGAAATATATTAGGCTAAGTGTGTCCCCGTGGGGATCACTTGTTCTATTTGTGAAAAAGAAAGATGGAACACTCAGGTTATGTATTGACTACAGGCAGTTGAACAAAGTCACTGTGAAGAACAAATACCCATTGCCCTGAATTGATGACCTTTTTGACCAAATGAGAGGAGCAAAGGTATTTTTAAAGATTGACTTGAGGTCTGGTTACCATCAGGTAAGAATCAAAGAAGAAGATATTCATAAGACAACCTTTAGAACGAGGTATGGACACTATGAGTTTGTAGTGGTACCATTTGGTCTCACAAATGCACCAGCTACATTCATGTGTCTCATGAATAATGTTTTTAGCAAATATTTGGACAAGTTTGTTCTTGTATTCCTAAACGACATTCTCATATATTCTAAGAATGAAGAAGAGCATGAAGAACATTTGAGAATGACAATGCAATTGCTAAGGGAGCATAAGCTGTATGCAAAGTTGAGCAAATGTGACTTTTATAAAGATAGAATTCATTATTTGGGTCACATCATCTCCGATGAAGGGATATCTGTAGACCCTGAGAAGATTGAAACCATTATGAATTGGCTAACTCCAAGGAATGTGACGGATGTGAGATCTTTTATGGGCCTTGCTGGTTACTACAGGAGGTTTATCGAAGGATTCTCCAAGGTTGCAAACCCGATCACTTCTTTGCAAAAGAAGGGGATAAAGTTTGAATGGTCACCAAGATGTGAGGAAAGTTTTCAACGGTTGAAGAATCTTCTTACAAGTGCACCAATTTTAAAAATTGCAGACCCAGAAAAAGACTTTGTGGTATGTACCGATGCATGCAATCAAGGACTTGGAGGAGTTCTTATGCAAGACAACCACGTGATATGCTATGAGTCAAGAAAGTTGAAGGAGCATGAGAAGAACTATGCTACTCATGATATAGAACTTGTAGCCATAGTGCATGCCTTAAAGACGTGGAGGCATTACTTAATGGGAAGAAAATTTGAGTTAAGGACAGACCGTTGTGGTCTGAAATACTTGTTTGATCAGCCAACTTTAAATGCTAGGCAAGCTAGATGGTTGGAATTTTTGTGTGAATTTGATTTCGAAATCAAACACATAAAAGGGAAAGAAAACAAAGTGGCTGATGCACTCAGCAGGAAGGTGCATGAAATGCATGTGGCAGCGCTTAGTACTTGCCAACCAGATTTGAGGCAGCAGATTGTGAACCATATGGTTGAGGATGAAGTGTACATGCAGATAAAGGACAAATTGCAGCAGCAAGACCTTGGCAAGAAGTATGAAGGCTATCATTTGGAAGGAGGCGGACTTCTTACTTATATGAATAGAGTCTATATTCCAAATGCGGTAGATTTGAGGAGAATTGTTATGGACGAGATCCACAAAGCTCCATACTCTGGTCACCCAGGATATCAGAAAACAATTGCTACAACAAGAAAATATTATTTCTGGCCAGGCATGAAGAAGGACATCGCTGAATACATTTCTAAGTGCATGGAATGTCAGCAGGTGAAGAGTGAACACCAACATCCAGCAGGTTTATTGCTCCCAATGCCAATTCCAGAATGGAAATGGGAAGTAATATCCATGGACTTTATTACAGGATTGCCAATGACTGTGAGACAACATGATTCCATCATGGTTGTGGTGGACAAGTTAACAAAGGAAGCACATTTTATACCGGTTAAGTCCACACATAAAGCCGATGCCATTGCACATATTTTCATGAAGGAAATTTTCAAATTACATGGGTTTCCTAAGGCAATAATCTTTGACAGGGATACCAAGTTCACTTCCAATTTTTGGAAAGGTCTCTTTGCAGATTTGGGTATACAGCTAAGCTTTAGTACCGCATACCATCCTCAAACAGATGGGAAAACAGAAAGAGTAAATCGGGTGCTTGAAGACATGCTCTGCATGTATGTAATGGACAAACCATCCAAGTGGGAGGATTATCTACACTTGGTAGAATTTGCATATAACAATGGAAAACAAGCATCATTGGGAATGAGTCCTTATGAGGCTTTGTACGGCAGAAGGTGTAGGACACCAGTGACTTGGGACAATCCAGTGAACAGAATTGTACTTGGGCTAGAATTGCTTAAGTAAATGGAACAAGAGGTGGCAAAGATTAGATAGAATTTAAAAATAGCCCAGGATAGACAGAAAATCTATGCAGATAAGCATAGGATCCATAGGGGTTTCAATGTTGGGGATCATGTGTATCTTAGAGTGAAATCAAGGAAGAGTTCCTTGAAGCTTGGGAGTTGTGCCAAGCTATCACCTAAATATTGTGGGACATTTGAAGTGCTTGAAAGAATAGGACCAGTTGCATATAGACTTGCATTGCCTGCTAGCACTAAAGCTCATAATTTTTTTCATGTCTCTTTGCTTAAGAAATATGTACATGATCCTAACCATGTGATTAATTGGGATGTGATCCAGGTGGAACCCAAGGGAGAGTTCCAAACCAATCTAGTGCGCATCCTAGACAAGAAGGTAACATTGCTCCAGAACTGAGCCATCGGACAGGTAAAGGTGCATTGGAAGCACTATGGTCCCGATGAGGATACATGGGAGCTAGAGGATGCCATGAGGGTGGCATATCCATTTTTTTTCAATTTTGATGAGCACTGAGGATAGTGCTAATGTAAGGGGAGGGGAATGTAATGTCCCCATTTTGACCCCCTTTGCATTAAATTGTAAATGATGTAAATATTGATATTTAATCATGGTGAGGAGCTCAAGGCCAAGGCCCCACCATTGATTTAGTGTTTTATGTATCGGAAATTAAAGAAATAGATGCCTATGGTTCTTGTGCTAAATAGGCATAATGTAAATAAGACATCATGTAAATACGAATTTTAATGAAAAATACCAACAACTAGTTATGCAATGCAACAAAGATATGGGGGAATGATCCTACAAGGAATAGGGAGGGAAATTATTCAAACCCTTGAGCCAATGATGCTAATCCATGTGTCAATGAGGAAACCCATAAACCCTCCACTACCCATTTTGGGTTATGGACCCAATCATTTAATTCTTCCAAGAGTTGGTTGAGGTAGTTAATGCCTTGGGAATTAATAGGTATGGCAGCCAATTTCGTGCATGGGCAAGTCATCAACCTGGGAAATCATATTTTGTCTCATTGGGCAAGAAAACACCCACGAAATGGTGCCCAAAGCCATTCAGAACATACAGTCTTTCATCTCTCACGCAGTCTAAACTACTGGGTCTTTCCCCATCACGTTTTCTACCATTTTTCCTGCAATTTCCATGCCTGGGAGCTCGTTTTTGCATTGTAAAACAGTTGGGAGAGAAGGGCCACGATTTGGGACCGTTATGGAGGTTGTTTTTGCCCCAGAATGTCCATGGACGTTTTTCTAAAAATGGATTTTGGCTTCCCAGGGTTGTCCCCCATCTTCCGGTTTCATTTTTGGGTTTCCCACGTTTTTCTGAAGCTAATGAAAACCCCATCTTTGGGTATCTCACTGTAAAAATGTTTATCATGCCCAATAAGTGTGGTTCTGCTGTTATGTGCATCCTGGTTTTGATTTGAACCTGTGAGCAAGAAACTTGGACTGGTAGTGGACAAAATTGGCTTGATAAACCTAGTGGAGGGAGTAACCTCTCAAGAAGATCAAGAGGGCTTTGGCTACTTTTCTATGCACACCCTGAGAGCACTAGAAAGGAAGGTATGGCTTGAGGGACTGTGTGGCAGTGAAGACAATACTTCCTTGTGTTGGGTGTGTAGGCATTGTGATTGCCAAGCTGAATAGATCTTGTAGAGGTATCCATAGCTCTGTGGTCGAGCTCACTAGCTTAGCAATTCTTCCTTTCCATTTCCTAGCAGCCTGATAAACCTAATTGTAGATTGGATTGGCTCATCTTGGTGTATGCTTGGCTATGTGTGCGTTTGTTGTTCCCTGGTCCCTTGTAGAGATCATGCCCAGCTCGGGGGTGGCAGTTGTACCAAGAGGATGATAAGCACAACTGTCCTATGGTTGGGTGGAACGTTGCAGTTGCATAGCCAGTTGCTTGGGACTACTTTGTTAAGATAAGTATTCTCTTGTGTTAACTCTGCAATTACTATTTGATGAATATCTTGAATGTATGATGGATATGTTATTGATATTATTCCGCTGCATTTTTCTTATAATCATACATCCCATATGACTTTTATATTATGTGAATGCTTAGTTAAAATTTCATGGGGCTAGATGCCCGGATTTAGTATCACGATCCTCTCTATCATGCTGGTATAATAGGAGGGGATGTTACAAAATACCTTCTTATGCTTTTGGAGCAATTTATGAATGTCTTCTAGATATTTTTCTACTTCTAAAGAGGTACCTTTAGTGGTGATTAGGCATTTTTCATCCCACTCAATGTCTCCATGCCTCAGTAGAGATCTCATACTATGTGCACTCACCACTTGTTTTAGGTAGGTGTTGATTCCCCTCAACACTACCTCCTTTCCAAATTCACCATTGAAGATCATCTTAGGGATTTGGTACTCTATTGAGTGCTTCCAAATGGAATACAACCATTGCACTCCTAGAACCATGTTATTATCAACCACATTCACAACATAAAATCTATCTGTAATGGTGCGATCTCCTATAGTAATTTGAAATTTAGGGATCCATCTAAAACAATCCATATAATGATTACCTAGAATGATAACAGTGAATCCTCCAAAGTTTTTAGTAGGTGGATTCCTTATTTCGACCAAATATGAATCAATGAAGTTATGGGTCACTCTTCCATCCACTAACATAGTGACTTATTTTCCTTGGAACACTCCTTTGAATCTGAGTGTATGGAAGCGAGGCACTCCTGAAAGTATTGCAATCTTTCTCACCCTTGGGGTAGGTTCTTTTTCTTCCATCTCATAGGCCACTTCATCATTCACTGGGGCCTCTTCTTATTCCTCCTTAGCTTCACTCTCTAAGTAAACTTCAATGTAGTTTTCTTTTCCCTTAGCACATATGTGTCCTAGAAACCATGGTTCCTGACAGGTGAAACACAACTTCCTTCTTCTCAATTAATCTTTATCTTATGAGTAATTGTCCTTCTTTAAATTTCCAGAAGGACTCTTCATGGGTGGCCTTTGATTATTGAATTGAGTAGGAATTTTTTTTATAGAAGGAAATATGGTCCTCAGAATAGAGTCTTTGAAATCTCTTGTTCTACTCAGTGCATCTTGCAAGGTAGAGGGTCTGTAGGACTTCACCAAACCTTTCAAAGGTTATACTAACCCTTCAATGAACAATAGGATCAATCTAGCTTTTGAGATATCAGTGACCATCACAACTAATTTTTGAAACTCAGATATGTAGGCTTTAGGATTCCCAATCTGATTCACATGCGCTAGTTCTATGAAGGTGATTTCAAGATCTCTTCTTTCGAATATTTCAGCCAATCTTCTTGCAAACTCTTCATAAATGATCAATTGATCATGACCAAGTGTTTTCAAGCCATTAAACCACCAATAATTGGCTTCAACATATAGGTGTAGAGTAGCCAACTTGATGGCATCTCCCTCATCCATTGGATTCAACTGAAAATATGTGTCAAGCTTATGAATCCAAGAGTTAGTAGTGTACTTTTGTGAGCCATCAAAGTAAGGAAAATAACTCTTACCAATAGCATTTCTTAACTCATAGTTTTGATTTGGCATCTGGAAACCTCCTCTTGAGTTGGTATTGTACTGAAGATCACATAAATATCTGAATGGCAAGGCTCTTCTACACTCTTCATTCAGTGTGAGGTACTCAACATATATATCCTCCCATGAAGTAAGGCCTTCATTTTGAACCTCAAATTCATCCCTTTGTTCTGTTAGTTTTTCAGAAATTTCAATCTGATCTACGATCTTAACTGAGAAAATAACATGTACAACATATCTACAACATATCAATCATGGACACAATAATGCAAGCACAAAAGAGACATAGAGTTTCACCGAGGAAAACCAAGAAGGTGAAAAACCCCGCAACTTCCTTAGATATAGATAGAGCAATGATACAAACCAATTACAAGAGATAGTCCTCCTAGCAGCAGCTTCTCCTCCTCCACTAGTGCGCCACTCTCCAATGAGTGTGTGAGAGAAAAAGTGAATGATCAAATAGAGTGCCTCCCGTACTCTATTTATACTTGACTTGAATTTCCTAATAACCTTTACTAGGTCGGCCTTACCTTAACCACATAACATAATTCTGACAGGGCCGACCCCCACTAGGGTGGTCTAATGACCCATCAAGTATAAGTTACGCCACTTATAATATAAATGACGACACTTCCGTATAGAGGAATAATAACATCTCTATAGGAATACAATATACATATATGAAATACATTTTGAAGTTACAAATACATCAACACTCCCTCTTAACTAGGAAGGTATTTCTCAACACTTTCTTCTAGCACAAGTCTTCTATTCTGGATCATCGTCACTGGATCATTGTCATCGAATCATCGTCATCGTCACTGCTCCTACTATCTCAATCAATCTCTGAACTACTCATCATAGGAAGTTCTACAGAGCCAGTCCTTTTTCATACTGGATGTAGGCCCACCACTTGTAGGTCTTCATCATCACTGGCCATATTGTGGAATCCTCAGGACTAATTACGTGCGTCAACAAAACCTCGAAAGAGAATCCCAGGCATTTTATGAGCACACAGCTCAACCTATTAGATCTCCCAAGATCTTTTACATGTGACTGCCACAAAACCTTAAAAGAGTGTCTTTCCAAGCAAGATCTCTAAAGAGCATCTGAGGCCTTTTTCATCCTGTCTAGATCTCTAGGACTTATTACATGTGACCCCTACCACAAAACCTTAAAAGAGTGTCTTGCCAAGTAAGATCTCTAAAGAGAATCTGATGCCTTTTTCATCTTGTCCATATCTCCAAGACTTATTACATGTGATCCCCACAAAACCTTAAAAGAGTGTCTTGCCAAGCAAGATATCTAAAGAGCATCTGAGGGATTTTTCATCTTGTCTAGATCTCTAGAACTTATTACATGTGGTCTAGCAAAACCTTAAAAGAGTGTCTTGCCAATCAACATCTCTAAAGAGCATCTGAGGCCTTTTTCATCCTGTATAGATCTCCAGGACTTATTACATGCTAGCCTTGCACAACCTGTCCATGGCCACAGAGTATCAAACTGATACTCACCATACATCGTCCTGATGTACATGATCATCCTGATCATCATCACTGCATCGTTTTGATGCATGTCATCTGGAGCAACATCCTGAAGCTCGTCATCCATGATCATCCTGATCATACAATGCATCCACCTGATGCATATCAAGTATCTACCTGATACATATCATCATACATGATCCACCTAATCATACAATGTATCCACCTGAAACATACACAGATACATGATCCACCTGATCATACAATGTATCCACTTGATATATATCAACATACATGATCTACCTGATCATACAACGTATCCACCTGGTACATATACAGATACATGGTCCAAGCATCCAACATGATGCATATACATATACATGATCCAACTGATCATAACAAGCATCCAACATGATGCATATACATATACATGATTCAACTGATCATAACAAGCATCCAACATGATGCATATAAATATACATGATCCAACTGATCATAACAAGCATCCAACATGATGCATATACATATACATGATCCAACTGATCATACCAAGCATCCAACATGATGCATATATAGTGCAGTAAATGGAGCATCGTCTTGATGCTCATCATCCAACGCTTACATCCACAGTCATGGGAAGGATCCTCCTCTCACCATGCTTGGAATGGCTCTAGAAAATGTGTCCATCACTTCTTCCTCGAAGTGTCGTCAATCTGAAGAACACCAAGGCTCTCTTTGAAGTACTCGAACTTCACTCTGGCTAGTGGTTTTGTCAACACATCTGCAACCTGCTCATCCGTCACAACATACATGAGCTTCACTGCTTCTCTCTGCACCATATCCCTGATATAGTGATATTTGATCTCAATGTGCTTCAACCTGTCGTGGAATACTGGGTTCTCAGATAGCTTCACACAACTCTGGTTGTCACAAAATATACCAGTAGCATCCAATGGGAGATCAAATAACTCAAACAACAGCTTCCTTAGCCATATTGATTCACAACTAGCCGAACAAGCTACAACATACTCTGCTTCGGCTATACTCAGTGCTACGCAGGACTGCTTCCTTCTATACCAAGAGATCACACTTGACCCATACTGAAGCAGCACCCAGAAGTGCTCTTCCTATCTGCAGCACTGCCTACCCAGTCTGAACCAACATAACCCTGCAGGTTAAAATTTTGTTTCACATCATACTTGAGCCCATAGTCAATTGTACCCTTCAGGTACCTCAGAATATGCTTTACAGCAACCAGGTGAACACCTCTGGGATCCATCAAGAACTAGTTCAATGTGTTCACCGCAAAGCAAATCTCTAGTCTCGTGTTCGTCAGGTACATCAAGGACCCAATCATTTGAGGATACATCGTGACATGAACTGGATTAGATGAAGCATCACACAGAAGCTTCAGGTTCGATGCCATAGGTGTGGCCATGGCCTTGCAGTCTATCATCCCGAACCTCTTCAGGATATCTACTGCATACTTCCATTGTCCAAGGAAGATCCCATCTACAGTCTGCCACACCTTCATGCCTAAAAAATAGTGCATCATCCCCAATTCCTTCATCTCCAACTCGGAAGCAAGCTTCCTCTCGGTATCGGCAATCAAACCATCCTCACCTGTAACAAACAGGTCATCCACATACAAGAGTAGTATCATAGGATTGCCTTCCTCATCCTTGTAGTAAAGGTTGGAATCCACTTTACTTGGTAAATCTCAAATTGGATAGAAAGTTGTCTATCCTACCATACCAAGTCCTAGGAGCTTGCTTCAAGCCATACAAGGATTTCTTCAACTTACACACATATGACTCCCTGTCATGTGTCTCAAAACCAAGTGGCTACTCCACATACACTTCCTCTTCGACTACACCATTCAAGAAATCTCTCTTGACATCCATCTGGTGTATATTCCATTTCATCACTGCAGCCAGAGCAAGTACTGATCTGATAGAAATGTATTTGGCTACAGGAGAAAAAGTCTCTTTATAGTCTATTCCTTCTTTTTGTGAGAAGCCATGAGCTACAAACCTCGCTTTGTATTTTTTTATGCTACCATCTACAGCATGCTTGATCTTATAGATCCACTTGGAAGTCACAACAGAATTCCCTTCATGTCTTGAGACTGCATCCCAAACATCATTCTTCATGATTGACTGGTACTCCTCGATCATGGAATTCTTACCGAATCCTAGGAACTTCAATATCTTCAATAGATAACTTTGTTGCTGAACAAATGTTGTAGTCCTTATTTTGTAGGTGATGGTATACGATCTTTCCTACAAAACAAGTTAAATGGCATGATTAGAAACATCTCATAGTTTTCAGAACAAATTCTTACACATAAAGACATATGTCATAAAGTCATGCAATTATCTTAGCCAATGCTTGAATATAACATTTATCCATATCCCATAACTTTCTAGATGCCTTCTAATCTCTACCAGAACATTGCTAAGAGTGTGCACAACTCCCAAAATGTCAGCAAAGAGGTTTCATTCCAGATAAGTAGCAATGGAATGTTGTACAGTGCCATAGGACACTTACCCATCACATGCATATTAGTAGTATAATATTCATTAATGCAATTATTCTAATATGCATAATACACACCCTATGTCTAGGATCATAAGCATATACATCATTGAACAATATTATTTGAACAAACAAATATGCAAAAAATGACAATTCAAATACTTATCTTTGTTTGGTTTGTAGGGTGGACTCCCTCTCAATATTTGCTTCCTTGCAGGAACTACTGGAGTGTGCTCCCTCTTGATCTTTTCTTCCTGGATTACCTGTCTTTGAACTTATATCCATCCTTGAACACTATGCATGCTTAAGTGTACAACCCTAATTTTCCACCTTTCCGATCAAAATCCCGAACTAGGGTTTGATCAAGCCTGGCCTTCTGCCGAACCAGAAAATTCGATCTTGGTCTCTAAATTTCAATTTTGATGAGAAGCATCCAGCCGTGGTCTCCGATACAAAAGATTCCAACATTCTCTAAAACCCTAAATTCCCGGAGCCATGAATGAAGGTGCTCAAAATCCAATTCTGTTTTGATAGAAATATGCACCTTATTGTTTTTGGTGTAAATCCGAAATTTAAGATCTACAAGGTCTGAAAATTCTTCCTGTGATATCCTGACCTGTTACCTTTCCAACCCCACAGGTCTGACCTCAATTGGATTATCTAAGAGAGCGTTATTCCAAGTGTCGCAACGTGACCTATTTATGGGATAAAAAAGGAGAGAAAACTTGTACGGAGTGCCATGTGTCACTGGTTCAATTTCGGCCTCTGAAAAACTTACCTAAAAAATTACAGTCCGTTCCCTACCTATCACTTTTTACTAAATTTCATTTGGATCTTCCTATCCCAAGTTATGACCTTTTTTCCTAGGTCACATGTTTATGACTCAGATGTGGAAGAGGCAGAAACCCTATATTGTACAGATCATAAATCACAAACTACAACGAATTAGAGGTTTTCCTTTGGAGACAAGGTACATGGGGATCTTATATTCGACCTGTAAGATTTGAAGATCCTGGAACCTTGCCAAAATGTAGTTATAGAGAATGTTATATGATGACTGGTTTTTTCTATATCAATCCCTAGCTTCGCAAATGCAACATGTGTCATAAATGCCATACCATGCCTTCTTTTAGGATAGCTCTGATACCATGTTAGTTTTTCAGAAATTTCAATCTGATCTAGGATCTTAACTGAGAGAATAACATGTACAACATATCTACATCATATCAATCATGGACATAATAATGCAAGCACACAAGAGACATAGAGTTTCACCGAGGAAAACCAAGAAGGTGAAAAACCCCGCAACTTCCTCAGAGATACATAGAGCAATGATACAAACCAAGTACAAGAAATAGTCCTCCTAGTAGAAGCTTCTCCTCCTCCACTAGTGCGCCACTCTCCAATGAGTGTGTGAGAGAGAAAGTGAATGATCAAATAGAGTGCCTCCCACACTCTATTTATACTTCACTTGACTTGCCTAATAACCTTTACTAGGTCCGCCTTAACTTAACCACATAACATAATGCTGACAGGGCCGACCCCCACTAGGGTGGTCTAATAACCCTTTTACCACATGACTCTTACAGGGTCAATCCCATCAAGGTGGTTTAATAACCCATCAAGTATAAGTTACGACACTTATAATATAAATGATGACACTTCCGTATAGAGGAATAATAACATCTCTATAGGAATACAAACACTTCCGTATAAAGGAATAATAACATCTCTATAGGAATATAATATACATATATGAAATACATTCCGAAGTTACAAATACATCAACATGTTTTTTAGTAAACTTGGGCATAGTAGGCTTGGATTTGGGTTCAAATTCCATCTTGAATTCATCAGGGCAATTGTGAGGGCCAGTTCTTGAGAAAATAGAACCACCACTAATCTTCCTTTCGCCATGTGGGGTACCATTGCTTCTTCCCTCTCCATTTTTTCTTAGTATCTACCTGTCTAAGAACTCTCTGGTCTCTTTTCCGGATTGGACAATATTGTGAGATATGTCTTGTAGACCTTTCATCATGATTTGTACAAAGAGTTTGAACTCATATTTTTCTTCATTGTGTGACATATCCGATTCTCCTTGTAACTTGCCTTTCGTAGAATTGATTTCTTCTCCCTCTTCTTCCTTTGTCAGAGGATCCTTCTTCTTAGAATCCGACTATATGTTTGGACTCATAGAAATATTTCAAGAGCGGGTTCAGAGGAGCATGCTCTGATACCACTATAATGTTCCAACCAGGATTAATGATACACTAACTCACTCTCCTACAAGATTCAATGAAAAACAATGGACTCTGGTGACTGGTTTGACTTTAGGTAGGAAAAATTGAAGAAATCTAGAGGGGATGAGGACTATTCCATTTGATATAAAATTTTCACAATGTACTGGTACCATTAATTTTTTGAACATCTGCTAGGATGAATTCTACTCCAATGCTCCTGGGCACCCCATCATATGCAAACTAGAACATCAACTAAGCATGGGTTGAGAACCAAAGGTGAAGGATTATGACTTAGGGAGGATAAATAAAATCAAATATTATTCAATGGACAACCTAGGTTCACTCCAACAACTTTGGTAAGGTTCTGAGGAAGTCTCACAAACATACAAGGAAAATTGCCTTCCAGGATGGCACAACTAGGCCAAATTCAGGACTTCCAAAACAATATGAGAGGCTCACAAATTTCTTATATTAATATTGGGATGAGTCATATGACATCTTAATTAAAATCATAAACTTAAATCACTTAATTTGGACCACTACTCATTCATTTATCACACAAATTTTGGAAACTAGTTCAATTTAATTGAAATCTAGACTAGGTGCAAGAAGAGGTATTAGAATCAGAATTTTATTCAGTAAAAATTCATAATTGATATCACAGTTCCATTATTACAGTAATACCATCCTTCAGTAGCTGATCCATACATCATATGATTCTCAAAAATTAAATACATTAGGAACAAGCTCTTTCATCAAGAAAGACTAAGAAATCACTCATAGATGTACAAAGTGAGCTATCAAATATTTGTTACAGGATCGTATTCCTATGGTGAAGAATTCATGAACTGAAAAAATCTCAATGAAAATGTCTAAACACCATCATTGTCTCACAATAATTAGGGGAACATGTACCATCTTGGACTAGGGGCACATCTCCCAAGTCACTGATGCACAATAGCACTCAATTCAATTCTTCAATTGTCAAAAGATGTGATGGTGGTGTGATATCCTTCTTTTATAGTTGGAATATTAATTGAGGATAAATTCTCTTAGGCTAATGCGCCCTCATGGATGGATAAGGAAATCTTTCTTTCATCATTTTTCCTTTTCTGCTTTAGCTTTTCTATCATGCTTTGCTTTTCACTACTTTTTCTTGTTTTTTTGCCTTATCCTGTTTTTCTACCTTATCCTGCTTTTTTGATTTTATCTTGCTTTCTGCTTTTGTGTTTCTTTGTGCTCTATGCTTCTTTTCCCAATTTTTAGTTGCATTTCTGCCTTGTACCATCTTTCTTTACTTTTTCCTTATTTTCTAACTTTGGATGCTTTCTCCTAACTTCTCTTGCAATTCATCTCTTTAGTCAACCTTATCCACTAAGGCGCCCTAGTGGAACATTATCCACTTTTATTCAAAATAAAAATACTTATTTCATGAAAAATAATTATTCTCAAGTGCATAACAACAATTTAAAAAATTAATTCACACTTCCTAATTAATTAAATTCCTGAACTTTCAAAATTAACCCCATGTATATGAGGTTGTCTCCTCAACCCAAGGGATTGGTTGGGTTAAGAACTTAATCTAGTTATCACCATTGAGGGGAAATGACAGGAATGTCTGAACAATGATGTGAGAATAGTCATAAAGGCCACACAGAGCACATGGGTGATTAGTTTGCAAAGATTAGTTTTTTGCTTTAGGGACATAAGGAAGATGAACCACGAGAGTGTTTTCATCTACTTCATTGTATAAAGTTTGTAAATGATTGTGCAAAACTTGAAATTATGGACACTACTGTTTTGCATTTCCTGAAACATCACAGATGGCACAAGGGGGAGGGGTTCATACCACTGCATTAGGAGGAGGTTTCGCTACTTGAGCAGGCTTTTCTAGTGTCATCACATTCTTTTTGTTTCCCGTAGTATTATTCTTGGGATAAGGTTGGGAGGTTGAAGGTGCTTCCAGAACTAATCTAGGAGGAGGAGATTTGGAAGTGCCAATGGGTTGTACAGGTTTTAGGAAAACCTGTGGGGTGGGGAGTGGGTTTGGTGGATTAAGATACCAAACATGGATACCTAGCATGAGTCCCTATAAATTCATCATTTCCATCATGGGTGTACCGACCACTCTGGATGGTGGGAATAAAAATAGGTTTTGTTGAATGGGTGTGGCTCTCCACTGATTCCCAAGTAACTGACTGTGGGGTGGAGCAGGTTGGAGATGAGCTGCTAGTTTCCCTGAAGAGATAGTGAAGAAGTTAGATGCATCGACGTTTGGGGGAGGTGGCAGTAATGTTTGGAAATTTCCAATCATGGATACATCACGGAAAACACATGGTGCTATGTTCGAATAAGATGGAAGGGTCATGTTGTTAGGATAGTTTTCGACCGTTGATAAGACAATATCCAGGCAAGCCGAACCATTAGGATAGTATTATGTCAATTGATCCAGTTTTACAATATTTCCTTCATGGGGAAACATCATAAATCTGAATAGTGATGAGGTAGTTAACTACGTCCTAGGAGGATGTTGTAATCCAATTGGGCGTTAATGACTTCTATATCTATAAAAAAAAAATTTCCATTAACTCGACAAGGACGTTCTGGAGAAGACCCCGAGGTTGAGTAAACTTCCCATCGTAAGTGTGTAAATTCATGAGGTACAGAACCAACTAGGGGGAACATAACTTATTCCACACATGAGTAGACATGACATAGGTGGAGGCTCCCTCGTCCATGATACATCGATGGATAACTAGGCTTTTAACTGTAACATGGATTTGGAAAGATACAGATGAGGGCATCCAATGTTCTACTTGATCCAAATCGAAAACCATTAAGCGGACATCATATGGGTCAATTGCACCTAAAGCATTCAGTAACGCTTTATACTATACCAAACAGTTCTGCATCACCTCTAAAGTAGACATTGCTACTGAAGAATGATCTAAATCATACACAATGTTATAGTTGGGACAACTCTAGCATGGGGATTGTTGGCGATACAACATAATAGGAATTTTGGGACCTTGGGGATCCCTTCATTCACGGGAGGAAGAATGTGCAATGACTCATCAATTTGAGACAACTCTTTCCCTTTTCTATTAGGCATGGGGTCAATCGTTGAACAATATCAATTCCGCTGATTTTGAAGGTTGACCTCAGTGGACATCATCAAAAGGTGTTGAACCCCTGACTCATGTGCTTGAACAAAAAGTGGTGTTGGTCAAGGATAAGTTGCTAAGGTTTTAGTAGTAACTAACCCTTGCATAGGGAAGGGTTTCTATAACACTATTGATTGTCTCGAATTCATTTGAGGAGGTGGATTATGCTACCCTTGTGGTGCATTGGAAATTTCTCATTGGTTTTCCTCATTCCATAACTGGTGAGCTTTAGCTAGGTGGGGATAATGATGAGTATAGTGGTCATAAGCATTGCAGACAGAAAACTGATGATTAGTCCATAGTTGAATGTTGATCTTATCCTGCTTAGGAGGCTTATTTGGATCTTATTTTGTCGGGTTTACATTAGGCACAGTATGAGTAGGGGGATTAAGGGATTTCCCCTGATTTCCCTCATGCTAATTGTTACCTTTGTTCTTCCCCTTATTCTTTCTTTTAGGTTTTTCCTGTTGGTTATTGGGAGTTGGATGAGCAGGTAAGTTTTAATGAGCATATATTTTCTTGTGAGGAAAAGAAGGAGGAACTAGGGGGCGTTGTATGGGAGCAACTGGCGATGGAATAAGAAACGTGTAGTAGGGGTTTATGTCCGGAGGATCCAAATAAGCACTACAACATGAAGTACCTCCATAGGACTATCCATGTGTATGTGCACTCGTAGTTGGAAACAAATAAGAGGTACTAGTCATAGCATGTTGTTACGAAGAAAAACTTCCTATGGCCTGGGGTAGACCACAAAAGACAGATGACTACCAAAAATCAATTCAATTCCCAATTCATGCTATATAAATGAAAATTCTAAGATGTGGAATAAATTACCAACCTTCAACCGGACGTTTGATGTAGATCCCTCTTGAGCTTTCAAATCTCTACACTTGAACCTCCAGCTTAGTCTCAACAATAAACAAAAGCAAGTTCATATAATATATTAAAGATGTTCATTTATTATTATAGCATGGTCCATGATATAATAAGAAAATGTACCCAATGTTAACAAACTATTCACAACATCAATTGGACAAGAAAATGAGTATTTCTATTAATGTAAACAAGAAGTACATGATACAACCTCTTGCCGTCAACTTATCTAAACCGAGAACTAGGTCCCTCCAGTAGTGTCTCCACCACTTCAATCCCCCATGCAATGGAAAAATCAAGATAGGCAAGAGTTTGGTAGGTGAACATAAAGGGTTCACAACAACTAGGATCAATGGATGTAGACTCAAGGTAAGGAAAAAATCCAATAGAGTTTCAATGATCTCTCTTTCTCCCCCTTCGATGTACCATAAGAGCTCAATATATAACCCTCCAAAGGTAGGTGAAAGGTCGAATCGAGTCGTTTTGGGATACATGGAGGGCCAAAGGTCACCCTATGACCGCTTTTTCGAGTAAAAAGGGATTTTTTACTATAATTTACGATTTAACTCGATGTACGCGAGCTATAGTGGGACAACCCGTGCATGCGCGAGTTGCAGTAAAGTAGCTCGCGTACAGGAACAAAAATAGGGAAAAAGGGATTCCTAGAGGACACAAAGTGGTTCTGAGTCAATCAAATGAATAATAGAGGCAAAATAGTATAAATGCTCACAAGGTGGCAAAATACACTGTAACATATGCCCCCTAATGTGTGAGGTTAGAGAAAGTACTACGATGGCCGAAATACATTATATATCTCAGAAGTGGAGTGATGGGGACACAAATGGGAGTAGTCCACTCATCATAATACAATTATATCTATGAATACATATCGATACAATACATAGAAATATGATACAATGGCCATGAATAGGTAGTATATAGTGAATACATGTCATAAGTGGTCATATCCATGACCCAATATATAGTAAGATATGGTCTCCTTCTGAAGAGGAAACAACTGATGCAAACTGAAGGTACAAACTGCTGATGTATGAGACTGATCTCTCATAAGCATAATCACGATCACTAGTAGCATACTGAATGCCACTAAAGTCTGGGGTCTTCTACACAAATCATTTGTGGTGCATGCCCTATCAAGTGAATAAAGGTGCTGATGTCGAACTTGATGTGGCATCGTCTGATTACCGGTCTTTGATGTATACTGTTAATAGAAGCGAGATAACCCGCCAATAATGAAAATTGGAATCAAGGCACGGATTACATTCATTAATGTGTGAATAGAGGTGTTGATTTCAAACACTCTAATGAATCTATCGATCGGGAGACATTGATGAATTCCCAAACTGTCAATGGCGAGAGAACCTACCACTAATGACTATAAGCCTCAAGGTACTCAACAGACTCTAAGTCTTGATTTTGGAATAAAGGAGTTGGAGTTGAAAGAATGAAACTCGCTGGAAGGAGGGAATTAATGAATTCCCCGTCAACCAACACGAGGTAACTAGCTATGCTGGAAGATTTGGAAGAAATCAGACTAATAGATTGAACTGTATGGGATGGCCGACATGCAATAGTCAAGAGATATGAGGAGTGGCCGACTCTGGTTTCAATACTTCCTTTGAACAAGAGCATGAGAAGATGTATAGACTCAGGAAGCATAGAATTAAGTACTAGATGATAATAATACTTTGTGATGCAGAAGGCATCAACAAAGGCTCTATAATGACTGGAAGCTTAACCAGTCGGTAGAGTAAGATCTGAGAAACGAGTACAGCTCGTAAGGTCCTACTAATGTCCCGACTCATGATGAATGGAGTGGAGATGAATGCTTTGTTCAAAGGAGACATGACAACTACCAATAAGAGGTAGTAAAGATTTTCCCGTCCGGCTTTTTCAGTTATATGATTTTTTTGCTCTTTTTCATATTATGAAAGGTTGAAAAGGAATAAAATTGCTTATGGTACAAAAGTGAGGGAACGAGTGTCAAGTGAAAGCAAACTAGTTCCAAGTAGTGGAACATACCTATGATCAATGAAAAAAAGCATGTGCAATATGTGGACACTCAGGGGTGTTCCCTCAAGGTAAAGGGTCATCAAGCTGCAAAAGATAAATTAAGGCTCTGCTTGGCTCGAACGACAAAGTGCTCAGGCACATGGCTAATAACTGAGAAATCAGGAGTCAGCACGAGGCTTAAAGAAAAGCAGGATAACGCAATGCAGTCACAACTCGACATAAGCGGGGAGTCCTTTTTCATAAAGTTAGTCTCCTCACCCAAAAAAGTGTAAAACAATGAGAGAAGAACTCTTCCAGTCACGTATGACTAGAGTATATCTTTTTCGTAATTAATCCACAAAGGTTCGGAAAAGGGGTAAACTTATACCTAAGTGAATGTCACTTCAAATTCTTTAATGAGTCTGAAATGACAAGTACACTCGAAAATCTTGATTGATTTAAGAAAGTCTAACAAGGGCTTAAAAGACTTTATAAAAATATTTGTCATAAATGTTTAACGAGCCCGAAAAAGTAAACTCATGACATCCTTACTATTTTTAACAAGCTCAAAGGAGAGATGGAAGAATGCTCGTAATATCCTTACTATTCTTAACGAGCTCAAAGTAAAGGTGGAAGAATGCTCGTAATGGGAGCAAACAATTGTCAGGGACATGTGAGACTAGTTCCAAGCGCATGGAACAAAGATATGCATAATGCAAGGAGCATGAGAAAGATAAGGACACTCAGGGGGTGTCTCCTCCGGGAAAAAGATGTGAAATTACAAAGGCAAAGTGATACATAGCTTAATGGAAATGAGATCAGATATGGGGGATTATATAACGAGCTAAAAGTGTGAAGCCGGCATCAAGCTCATTAGCGAAAGTAGGCTCAAAATAAATGCACATGTGACTTAAACACAAAAATGGGAGCCTTAACATATATGCAAGGTTCTGAATATACCCGACATGATTGAACAAGGTGTCGAAAAGGACCAGTAAACAAGCATAAGTTTGGCTAAGAATCTTGTCTCCAAGAAACATTAGTACCAAGATCATATCTAAAACATATGTAAAGAAATATCCGATACAAGTCACTGTGGTAGAAATACTTTCATCTTGCTCAATAAGATAAAGGTTGGGAAGAAAATAATATCTATGATGAAGGTCCTCCCAAGGCTTGTCATTGTCGTTCATGACCTCGATAATGGCCTCATTAGCAGATAAAGTATCATCAATGTAGTCATGTGAACAAGATGATTCCACTACCCATGCAAACAGCATAATGGGATCTTCTTCCTCTGTCCGTGAAGAGGATAGATCCGGCTCTGCAATGGCTTGTTGAATATCACAATAAGCAAGCTCTGCTGCAGACAAGGGAATAGCTATTCCAATGTGCGAAGTGTCTCCTAATGAGGAACTCACATAAGGTAGAGTCCATGGATCACTAAAGTATGATGTCTGAAATGGTACAGGAGTCAACGATGAAGGATCATTATCGGAAACGGTTGCTATAAAGGATACTGGTGCAAGAAAATCACAAGATCCCATTAAGGAGGAATATAATCCTACACCAACACTCCTAGTTTCCAGTTGATAATTTTTTATCTGAGGAACTTCAGTTCCTGGTGATGCAATGGTATTGGAACTAATGAAATCTAGTTGATCGACAGTCACAATCTTACCTTCATGGGGAAGGCAGATAACTCTAAAAACATAGGACATGATCGCTCTCATAGCATAGATCCGATTCTGGCCCAGTAAAAGGTTGTAGTTGATGGGTGCATAAACCACCTCGACTTCAATTGGCACGATCTTCCCACCCAAGTGGACCTCAAGGGAGGGAATAATACCATGTGTCATGAATGGATGACCATCAAATGCAGTAAGCATGGTAATAGATTTTGATAATGGAGGGGAGCCTAGAGCCTACCAACAAGATAACGACATTACTGAAGTGGAAGCACCTTCTTCAACCACAGTGCGCTTAACGACCTTTTACAGGAACCTAACATGGACTTGAAAAGCCACGTGATAGGGAAATTGAGGATGAACATCAGTAGTATCAAACTTGATAATATTCGTACTACACTGATCCTGTACTCCCAAAGCACATAAAAGGTGGTCCTTTGCGAAGGAAAATCCTAGAGAACCTCGAGAGCTAGCATGGCACACGGAGTTTGGCCCAGATCTTCTACAATGGAGTAGTTCTGGGTAGCTTGAGCATTGGGATTGTGCATTGAGTGCTTAAAAACACGTTTCGGTATCCACGTCATAGAGTTAGGATTCTCGATATGCAAAGGGGTCTCAGGTGGAGGGGGCTCATTCCCTAATGGAGGTTGTGGATATCCATAAGCACGAGAGTGAGTATAAACACTAACCTCCGATTTAACCATGTTAATGCATCCATAACTGCTGGTATGGGTAGAGGATGTCGAAGTTTCATTAGTCCCACTACCGACGATGGAAGCACCCGAAGCCTTTTTTTGGTGATGAGGAAGGGGATCCTTAAGCACAGCTGGGCTCTGTGCAAGGTTCTTTGATGCTTATTCAATAGGGAGACACAAATGTGTAAGGTGATCTTCCGTGCAAATCTTATAAGGAAATTTCACTTTACGTCTAGGTTTGCGGTTCCCACCAGCATTTCTGTCATCCCAAAGAGGGTTGGAATTCTCTTTCTTAGAGTTATTATTCCTATTTTTCCCACCCCTATGATTATTTTTACCCTTCTTCTTCCCACCAGGTTGTTGGTTACCTGATGGATTCGCCGATTGTATAGAATGGACATCGAACAACTGGGTGGAAATGGACAAGGCGTGAACCTATCTAGGGGTATATTGGATAATAGACAGATTGTACATCTGATTCATAACCAAATTTACAGGACAAGTACTTGTGGAACCAACAATACCATCAACATGTGGTACAGGAATGGGATTGGTCTCATGTTGTGATCTCGGCGCATCAGGTATAATATCGTACAAGATGCCAAACTAAGAATAGACTAGGTCCAGCTGCTGGTCTTTGAAAATAGCTTGTTCCTCAGTCATAATACTGGATAATGAAACATCCTTGGAAACGTAAGGGAGTAAATACTTGAGGAACCATTCCAATAAAAACTCTGGAGGAATGTTGGCTTTCACTAGCCTCTTCCGTCGATTCCACTCTTGAATATGATTCGAGATATGTGTGGCTTTGTCCTGGGGGAAGGTAGATAAAATATCGGTACCAGTATTGTAACCAATTGGCAACTGGAAGTGATCTAGGAAAACCAAAGCTAAATCGTTAAAACCTCTTTATGTTCCCCTAGGAAGCTCGACATACCATTTTGTAGCTTCCCCCGTGATTGTGCATTGAAATAACCTCAAATGAATAGAGTCATGGTTTAAGGAATTCGAGGAGCACCATAAGTGAAAAGTGGTGACGTGATCATCTGGATCCTCACCCTTCTTCCCCTCAAACTTTGGAATGTCGGAAGGGAGCTTCGTTGGGACTGGAGGCCATGTAGGATCATGACACACCAAATCATTCGTGAGCTTCGA
This sequence comes from Larix kaempferi, assembly GCA_027924585.1. Taxonomy (NCBI): domain Eukaryota; kingdom Viridiplantae; phylum Streptophyta; class Pinopsida; order Pinales; family Pinaceae; genus Larix; species Larix kaempferi. The sequence continues at coordinate 3,956,468 of BSBM01000608.1, forward strand.
AATATTGGGTAGATTCAATCTATCAAGAAAAGGGAGTTGAGGCTGTGAAGCTTGATTATAAGCTCCTGAAAGAGACTGACTCTACGAACTAGATGGTGGGACTATATACATTGAAGTCGACACTTGAGGTGCTAACAAACTTTGGTAAAAACTGTGACCGTGATCGTAAGGATAATAACCTCCTCCAAACTAGACCATGTTGGAATACACAGGCAAATGCGTAGATGGGATTCCATAGGAAGTATTGGGATAATAGTTAGGACCAGTTGAAAAGCCATAAGAATGACCTCCATAAGAATGGGGTCCCACATAACCACTCAAGGAAGGAAAACTAGACGAGTGAGGACCATATGAAAACGTTATGTTCCCACTCAATGGAAACGACGAACTAGATATAGGAGGAAAATTCAGAATTATATAAGCCTTCGACAACACAGGCACAAAGACATGCAGATTAAAAGATGGAATGTAAGTCATAGATCTGATGCTTATTATGGAACCTCTACTCGAAAAAGGGTTCATACTAACAGTAGGGGCTAACGAAGGAGGTGGTCCTCCGCCAACATTTAGAATAGATTGAGGGATGTTACCACTCCCAAAATGATGGGAAGTGTAAGAAGGCATGATTCCCCCTACCCCGTCACTAGAGCTAGCATGACTACTAGACATGGTGGAAGTAACAGTCGGCATAAAGCTGGGAATACCTAATGAAAAAGGGGCTGAGGTCGAAGGGACAGATGTAGAACTGAATCCTAGTATCCATAAAGATGCACCATACAAATATCTTGAAGACCATATTTCATCAAAAGGGTTCATGCTCATGGGATGGGATGTCCCATACCCCGGATGAATATTGTGTGATGAACCTCCTCCCCATCCATCTCTAGGAGTGGAAGGAGGTGATTTTCTCATTGTTCTACTGGACGAAGTCACTAGGACTCCCGTTGTGCTAGATGTGAAACTCATAATAAGAGCTCTCTGAAGCTCATGAGATGTAAATGAAAGACCAGCGGTAGTCTTCTAATGCTTCTTAATAAAAGACTGCGACGGATCGCTAGTCGGTAATCCATCCAACCGACGAGATCGACGGAGAGGCGGATATCGATCTATGATGACTTCAAAAAGTCAAAAAATAAACGTCTCCTAATGGCCTATTAGGTCATCACAGAGCACACACCTAAAAGAAACTACAACCAAATGCACACAAACATGACGGGCTCAAGGGACCTCCCGACATTACAGCCAGTATGTCTCACCTAGGAGAGGCTTGAGACTCCCAAACTATAACCAGAGGTAACAAAATCAGTTATAAGGGCCCCTAGAATTCACTGGGCACACAGGGTCAAACCCCTATACAACCACAATTGTGTTGTCTGACCACTAACTGACTCATGACACTTACATAATAACCATTGCAAGTAGCATATGTGATACCTAAGTAAAGCAAGTATGGCCACCACGTATAACCAATGCTTAGGCAGACAGTTGCATGTGGGATTCATCGTATGGGAAGGGTAACTAAGCCCGAAACTCAAGAGGGTCAAATCCCCCAAGAATCCACAGATACAAGCAAATCCTAGAAATATCTCCCACGTTCAGCTAGTATTCGAGGGCTATCTCTGCAACCAAACTCCCATGACATCGTGCTTAACTCTGATTTGAGTAGAGATTCCTGAGAACACTGATGTATACCATGGGTTTCACCACTCCCTAGTTAGACATATAATGTTTATTTCAATAGTCTTGGATTGTTAACTCACAGTGATCTATTCCAAGACTCTAAACCTATACTAGTTGATACACCCCATAAAAGAGAAAATCGTTTCTAATCAATTTTAGATTAAGCGTTAATTTTAATTGCTGTGATTACTCAAAGGATATGGTCATGAAACTAATTATGTGAAAAGACTCAATGATATGCACACCTGGAAAACACTAGACTCATCTATCCATAAAAAATTATGCCACTATATGATAATCAAACCAATGTTTCATTTTTTGAAATAAAAATGCAATCTCTTTACAATTTCATGCACAAGCAAGCCCTAATGAAAGCACAAGCACTCTAATGCAAAATGAAGAAAACATAAAGAAAATATTTTTGTATTTTCACTTATAAATGAAAGGAAAATGCAAACAATGTTTTTGTATTTTTCAATATAGATGAATGAAAAATGCAAGCATAATCAGAACTCTTCAGAAAAATTGTAGAGCATGCAAAGCAGGCAAAACAACAAATCCCAAAAAGCAAGACTTAGCCAAGCTAATGAGCTATACAAAACATAAAATGGCTGAAAACCAAAAGCTCAAAAACTAAATAAATAGGAGTTTCTAGTCAGTAAAGAGGCATGGAACAGTCAGAATATAGGCCTAATAAACCTCAGGAACACCCAGAATTCACCCAGCAACAACCAAATATCATAAACAAGACAATCTCGGAGTCGTACGCAACTGTTCATAGAACAATAGCGTGTATACGTAGGCTACTGTACTAATAATAGCGCATCCATGTGGGCTAAGCAAAGCTGACCCGCATACAAGGAAAGGAAGGTGGAGCAAAAATGAATCCAAAGACCAAGAAAAAACAAGATTTTCTATGCAGACCCTAACATCCAATCAATGACATAGAAACTCGACAGAACAGAGACTCAAAATAAGGAAAAATGCCCAAAATCCCAAAAATGGAGGTTCCTCCCTAATGGAGTCGCCATTTCTGTTACGGAGAAAAAATTCCTATGGATTGGGGTAGACCACAACAGAAATATGACTACTTGAAATCAACTCAATTCCCAATGCACGCTATATAAATGAAAATGAAAAGATGTGGAATAAATGACCAACCTTCAACTGGACGTTTGATGTAGATCCTTGTTGAGCTTTCAAATATCTACACTTGAACCTGCAACTTAGTCTCAACAATAAACACAAGCAAGTGCGTATAATATATGAAATATGTTAGCATAAACAATAGCATGGTCCATGATATAATAAGAAAATGTACCCAATGTTAACAAACCATTCACAACATCAATTGGACGAGAAAATAAGTATTTCTATTAATGTAAACAAAAAGTACATGATACAACCTCTTTCTGAAAACTTATATGAACCGAGAACTGGGTCCCCCCACTTATGTCTCCACCACTTCAATCTCCCATGCAATGGAAAACTCAAGATATGGAAGAGTTTGGTAGGTGAACATAAAGGGTTCACAACAACTAGGATCAATGGATGTAGACTCAAGCTATGGCAAAAATTCAATAGAGTTTCGATGCTCTCTTTCTCCCCCTTCCATGTACCATAAGAGCTCAATATATAACCCTCCCAAGGTAGGTGAAAGGTTGAATCAAGTCGTTTTGGGATACATGGAGGTCCAAAGGTCACCCTATGACCGCTTTTTGGAGTAAAAAGGGAGTTTTTACTATAATTTACCATTTAAATCGATCTACACGGGATGTAGTGGTAAAGCCTGGGCATGCACAAGTTGTAGTAAAGCAGCTCGCGTACAAGAACAAAAATAAGGAAAAAGGGATTCATAGAGGACAAAAAGTGGTTCTAAGTCAATCAAATGAATAACATAGGCCAAATAGTATAAATTCTCACAAGGTGGAAAAATACGCTGTAACACATGTGAGTGGGTCATAACGAATCCAGATCATAATAAGGGTTCAGTGAGGTACCTTGAATGTGCTCAAAGTTTGGGTTGCTACCATACGTACAAATTCTCTCCTAGGGAGGGTAAGTGTTGGGCCTGGCCCAAGTGGAGCATTTTTGTGCAAGTCAGTTTTGGGAACTACGAATCTAGGCATAGTTCAGATGAAGACTTTTTGGCAAGACAATTTTTTAGGAGTTGCGATGAGAGCACAACACAGTATCAGTAGGATGGGAACCACGTAGCTGAGGACCGGTTCCAAGAAGTAGTAGCGCCACGATGTGCCAGCAGGGCACCTGTTCAGGGTAACGAATGAAGGTAAGGTCGGCTGGGTGAAAGTGACCTATTTTTGGTTAAGATTCTCCATGATTACCAAGTGATGGGTAACGAGTAAAGTGGAGGAAAGCGACCGCTCGCACAAACAAGGAAGCACTACATGAACTGACTGCATAAAGCTGTTAGAGAAGGAATGGCTAGGTGAAATTGACCTGTTGGAGTGCACGCGACAAGGGGGATGATAGCGACGTTACGATGTGTAGAGGATGGCCATGACAGAAGATTCGCTACCAGAAGCCAGCAAGTCCGGTTAGGGGAAAACTGCGATAGTTTCAGGAAACCTTAGGGTTTTTGCCAATGCATTATAAAGACATGACCTACGGGCATAATCTATAAGAAGGCACATTTTTTAAGGGAAAGGGTTAATTTTGTTGTTGTTATTGTGGGTAATATTCATTGTAAAATCCTCTAAGTATTGGAAGCCATTGTAAAGGCTCTGCAAACTATGTGCGCAGAGGCCTATTGAGAGAGAAGAGCGTTTGCAGCTGAGTGCGCAGACGGGATCTGTTGTACCCTTCCCGAGACAATATAACAACAGTTCCTTTGGATGTAGCTCCCATCCTGGGGGTGAACCACATTAAATACTATGTTGTGTGATTGTCTATGTGCTTGCATCTATTTATTTGCTTACAATGAATACTTAAGATCTTGCTTATCAGTTTATGTGTTTTACTTTTATATGTATTCACCATAAAGAATGAAATGGGAATAATATGTTAAGTAATGCATATATGGATGAATGTTAGATGCACAAGTATTTCTAAGTCTGTGAATGCATAAGTCAGTTGGATAATCCTTTAAGTAGGTAGAGTTTGTGCAGTGCAACTCCCTTGAAGCGCAGCACCAGAAGTGCGTAGTATATTGTGTGTTGTCATGTTGCATAAGCCATAAGATAAATAACCTAATATAATCGATGAATGGATATGGAATCCTAGGTAGAGTCACCGAAATTGGTTAAGTCTGAATAGGAAACGTAGTTATCAGTTGCGTTGTCCTATTGACAAAAGTCCATTCGACATCGCGTAGTCCTTGGATGCGCATAGAGTAAGAGTTGGCCGCGAAGGAGTTAAGCTTCGCGCAATATTTAGTTCGCAACCTGCTATTCATCAGATCTGTTTAAGCACTCATCATGTGGTTGTGGAAACCAGATTCCAAACCCCCCCCATAACTTCGCCTCGGGTGAGACCTCAGTCTATTCATAGATTGTTGCCGAAAGGGCCGGTGAAAAGTGGTTTTGTTGGTTCCTTGAACCGCGAAGAACCTGGGTCTTTATAGAAAATCTCAAGACAGTTATGTAAGCCAAAAGATGGTTCTATTTCCACGCTAAGAATCCGTGGTGATTTTTCGCGATTGAAATAAGTGATGTGCTCAAAATAAAAGGTTCCATTGATTACATAAATTTGGCATCCAAACAAGAAAGAAATCTGGGCTTGGTGTGACAAGACAAAAGGAGACTTTGCAAGGAAATAAAATAGACATCCACATCTGTCTGACATAGATTGGTTGAACAAATACCTGTGGAAATATGTTCACGGAATTTTTTGCGCATCCTTTGGAAATGAGTTGCATTAGTGGTTATCGAGGCTCACAGAGCGAAATAAATGTTTCCTGCCAGAAGTACCAACCGAGTGGACCCCGGATCTCATTGCGAGGCTCAAAGCAATAGATAGCCCATTTTTTAGAGCAGTTGACTTTTGGGTTGACAATATACTAGAAGGATTCATGACAGAGTTCACTGTGGACACGCAGTCCTACAGCGTAGCCGAAGCATAGTTTTCAAAGGTTTCAGAGGTAAGTACCTGAACAATTTGAGTTTATACATTAAAATGTTCTTAGCTGAGAAAGGCGTTTTAGAATGTAGTTAAAGTTTACATAAATTTTTGAATCTATAATGGTCAATAGCATCTGTAAGGATTCTAATATTATACTTCAATATAGTATCCTAAGCGATTATTTTGGATTGAAAAAAACATGCATATAGATAGGTAGGCGAATATTAAATATGAAACATACAATTTACTATTGAAATGTGTAAATTTTGGCGAATATAATGATAAAAAGACATACTTTATGTAAATATAGGTGATATTAGAGACTAAAAATGACCAAATAGCGAATTTATTTTTTGAAAAAAAACCCTAAAAATAGTCAATTGGCGAAATTTCGCCCCTAAAAATTACCCTAGAAGAGACACATAATTTGAGAAGTGGAAAAAGATATAAATATACCAATAAGAAGACCTCTAGTGAACATGGAATCCCCGTAGACATTGATTTACAAACCACACTTGATAGCCAAATTGCACCTCTATCAGCCACCTATCAGCCTATTACTCCGCATAATCCATCGATTGCAAGTAACTCTCATCCTATTTCTCAGATTTCGTCAGTACAGAACCATCCAGTTGTTAATAATCCTAATCCTCAGAGAATCAATACTAGTATCACTGTGCGAGTGAGTACTCAGACCATCCTGACTCAGACCATTCTGAATCTGACTATCCCATATCAGAATATTCCACTTCTGAACATTCCATGCAATACAAAATTTACTTTTTCCGCTCAGAACACTGCGAAGAACCCCAGACCACCTAGGAGAAAAATGACTAATGATATTAAGCTATAGATATTCAAAGGAACGCGTCTAGAAGACCCTGAGCAACATTGGTTTCTATGTGAATCCGTATGGAGTATTAAGCAAGTTCAGGATGATGTTGTGAATCAAGCGCAACTCATCACTACATTTAGAGATAGAGCCTTGAATTTGTTCATGAAGTATTCCATTGGACATAATAGAACCTTAGCAGATACTAAGGATGCATTGTTGAGTGAGTTCAAGAAACCAAATTCAGAATCCCAATGTATAACGAAATTAAAGGAAATTAAGCAAAAAACTAATGAGACAGTTTGGGAATTTGACCAAAAGTTTAAGACATTGCTGGACCAAGTAAGTTTCATCATAGCACCTCAAAAACAACAAGACTTGTTTATAGCTGCATTGTTGCCCCATATTAGACTCCCATTGATGAAGTAGAAAGTAGCTTCGCAGGCAGAAGCCTTGGAGATTGCGATGAAGTTAGAAGCTTCACCTATATGAGAGACTAGCACTGGAATGTCTAAGATCCAGACACAGTTAGCTACCCTGACACTACAACTACAAGCTATGAAGAAGGGAAAATAATAGAGACAAGAATTTTGGTGTATAGGATGTAAGGGAGAAGGACACACTAGAGCACTACATTTTATTTCAGGAGTACCTTAATAGTGGAGCACTGAATCCACTAAATCAAAATCAATCACCATGGTGTTAAATCTGTAAAACATGAGGACACTGGCCTGAAGACTGTTATCTGATACAGAAGTATGTGCACACTCTTAAGAACCTATATTGTAACTTTTGTAAGTCAGTTGGACATGATGAATCCAACTGTAGAGCATATGAGCTCATGCAAGAAAGAAAGCGATACATGGAGCATATGTGTGATAGTGGAGTATATAGAGGCCAAGAAGCGACTCCGCAAAAGCAAGATAATGTGCAGTATGACCAAGGCACATACAGAGGCCATGGAGGATTCCGTGGAAGAGGAATAAATATTGGCTCAGGACAAGGAAGAGGAAGAGGCCAGATGATCTATTATAACTGTGGGTAGTTAGGTCACTTATCTATAGATTGTACCAATGAGTGTATTAATTTTAATTATTGTAAATATTTCGACCATGTTATTGAATACTACCCAATGTTAGCGGCAGAAATGCAAGAAAGAAATCAAGATGCACCGAACCCAAACATTCAGTTGATCGCAACATAGAGAAGGGTTGCGAATCCAAGTCTCAATGCAGTGACGTGAAGTGGCGCTACAACAGGGGGAGATAGACAAGTAGAAGCTTCCACTTCTGGAGGATTTGAAACTAAGCATACCCTTCTTGAAACAATCTGGATCAAAAAAGCTACTGGGAAGACACCTGCTTTCAAGTTGGAGAAAAAAAAACAAGTCATTGAAAAAGTGTGGGATATCTTCAAATAGTCAGCACCCAGATCACTAAGAATCCCGTTGCACAGTGAAATACCGCATATAGAGGATATGCCTGCTGCTTATGACAAAACGTGCCACGCAGTAGAGACAGGCACCTCTGTTGCGCAATTCCTACGTAGTTGCATGAAGTTACTAAAGAGTGCATATGCTATAGTGGAATTACAAAAATTGTTAAAACAGTATGAGCCACAAAATGAAAAGGAGACTCCTGAGAGCGCAGTCCTTCAGATTAAGAACCATAAAAGAACAGGTAGAGAAATGATGTTCATTGCATAGATAGGAGACTATGAGATGGATGAGATCATCCTTGATCTGGGATCTGAAGTAAATTTCTTGACTAAACAGACATGGCAGCAGATGGGGAGACCAAAGTTTTTATGGTCACCTATACAGTTGAGAATGTCCAATCAGGAGAAAGTCATACCTTTTGGAAGGTTAGCCAATGTTATTGTTGACATTGATGGAGTGTGAAGTCATGCAGACTTCGAGGTTATTGAAATAGTGGATGATAGTCAGCCTTATCCAACACTATTGGGTATAGACTGGGAAATGGATAACCTCACCATCATAAACTTGAAGACAAAGAAGATGATCTTTGAAGGATAACATCTCAGGGTCATCACACCTCTAGACCCTGCAGATGGAGAAAGATATAGTGAGCCAATTCAAGAAGAATCCAGAGCACGGGATCTTGACCGCCTTTACAAGATGACTGCGAATCACGATGACTATGTTAATCCTACGACAGATGGAACACTCAGTTGGCGATGTGACAGTTCTTGCATCTCAGACTCTGACACAGGACTAGAGAACTGGCAAGGCCGTATGCATGAAGTATCTACAAGAAGATGTGCGCACATTAAAAAGTCATTGCGTTGGATTGGGAAAGAGGTAAGTCCAATCAGTTCCAGATGAACATCGCATACCAGCACTAGATATGGCACTATGCGAGACACCTACCAAATGGTGGGTTGCACATAAGCAGACATTAATCACAAGGGATCCATGCAGGTTCGCTGAGAAGATTGTACTGCCCTTTGAAAAATATAATGGATACACGGATCGAAGGGATCATATTGAAATATGTTCATAAACGTGGGAGGAGAGACCATAGATAGAATGGGTGCATCTGTTTGTGCATACATTGGAGGAGCACACTCCAAAGAACTAGTACCTAGACACGGAGTTGCGCATAGGAACTACAGATTGGCCTATCCTGTTTGTGAACTTCCAGAGACGCTTTAGTTTTGAAGATGAAAACCCGAGTATAACTGAAGCTTTGCAGATCATCAAAGAAAGAATATTCAGTGCATAATGCCCAAGTATAAATGAGGCATTGGAAGAACTTAGAGAGAGAGTGTTTGAAGATGTAAAAGCACATGTGAACCTTCAGCCAGAATGGGACAGAACGATAGAGCATGCCCTTGAATTCTATAACCTTGCTGGAAATGGTGAAGATGAAGAAGAACGCAATGAGGAGGATCCGCGCAGTGTCAATATACCTGACTCCGAAGGTGCACGCGATGTAGAGGGACCTCCATTGGAAATTCAAGACATGAGAGGACCTGTGAAGATGAGAAAAGTGAACATTGGCACAGGAGAAGAGCTGTTGTTTGCATCTATTGGAGACGGCTAGGATGATGCCACGGTCGCGGAGATCGCAAACCTGCTACATGAATATCCAGATTTATTTCCGATAAAGTTTACAGAAATGAAAGGTATTCTGGGCAACTTAGGGGCTATGAAAATACCTCTTAAGCCAGGCGCGAATCTTGTTAAGAAAAGGCCCTATAGACTGAATCCTAAATATAAAGAAAGAGCTAAGGAAGAACTTGATAAGATGCTCGATGTGGGGATCATTGAGCTGGTTGAAGAATCAGAGTGGATAATCCCGGTGATTATCCAGGACAAGAAAACTAAGGATGAGATCAGGATCTGCGTGGATCTAAAGAAGCCGAATGATGCTTCTCTACAAGGCCCATTTCCCACTCCCTTTACATATGAATTCTTAGATAATGTTGGAGGAAATGAGGCATACTCTTTTACTGATGGATTTTATGGATACCATCAGATAAGAATTGATCCAGCAGAGAGGCATAAGTCCACTTTTTCCATCGAATGAGGGTCATTCCGGTATATAGTAATGCCCTTTGGTCCAAAGAATGCACCTGCCATCTTTTCCAGAGTTGTGGTTGCAACATTTAAAGATTTCATGCATAAATTTTTATAAGCATATTTTGATGATTGGACTATCTTTGGTTTTCTGAAAAACCACTGTGAGAACCTTAGAATGATGTTATCTAAGTGTAGAAAACATCTAATTTCATTGAATTTAAAGAAGTGTGTTTTCTGTGTACCTTATGGTATTCTTTTAGGACACATTGTGTGCAAACAAGGTCTGATGGTAGATCCTATGAACATCGCAGTAATTGTGAATTTACCTGCACCAACATCAGTAAAGCAGCTTCGCACCATGCTGGGGCATACGGGTTACCACAGGAAATTGATCAAAGGTTATGCGCAGATAACCACACCAATGGAGAAACTGTTGAAGAAATATGCGTAGTTCATCTGAAATGTAGAATGTGAGCAAGGCTTAGACACATTAAAAGAGAAAATGGTAACTGCACCGATCTTAGTCTTTCTAGACTCGGAGAAGCCATTTCATGTACATGTTGATGCTTCTTGTATAGAATTGGGTGTTTTTTATGTATTTGTAACTTCGGAAGATATTCTCCTATGTATTACATTTGTACTTTATTGTATTCCTGATGGAGATGTATTATTCCTCCAATCATAAATGTCGTCATTTGTATTTGCAAGTGTCACAAGTATTATTGTAAGTGTCACAACTTATATTTGATGGGTTATTAGACCACCTTAGAGGGGTTGGCCTAGTGTGGGTTAAAGGGTTATTAGACCACCCTAGTGGGGTTGGCCTAGTGACAAGTGGTAATGGGTTATTAGACTCTCCTAAGGGAGGTCGACCCAGTTAGAGTAAAAGGCAAGTCAAAGTAAAGTATAAATAGAGAGTGTGACTCTCTCATTTATTCATTCACTCACTCACTCACTTCACATTAGTGAGAGAGAGGAGGAGTGCGCACAAGTGGAGGAGGAGTAGCTACTGCATACATCTATATTTTGGGGATTCATCTTTGTGATGTTTGTATTCGTGCTTATTCTATCTCTAAGGAAGCTGTGGGGTTTTTCACCTTCTTGGTTTTCCTCGGTGAAATGCTTTGTGTCTCTTGTCTCTTGTGTTTGATATGTTGTACATGTTTTTCTCTTAGTTAAGACCCTAGATCATATTGAATTAAATGCTGAAAAAATAACATGGTATCATAGCTAGCCTGAAGGAAGGCATGGTATGGCATTTATGACACTTGTTGCACTTGCGACAAATTGGAAGCTAGGGCTTGGTATAGTATACACCAGTCATCGTTGTGCTTTCACTATAAATCCATTTTGGCGAAGGTTAAGGATCTAAAACTTTTAAAGGTCAAATATGAAATGTCCATGTGCCTTGTGTCCGAAGGATAGCCTCATATTCATTGTACTTTGTGAGATATGATCCGTACAAGTTAGGGTTTCTGCCTCTTCCAGAATGCAGTCCTAAACAGGTGACCTGGGAAAAAAGGTCATATCTTAGGATAGAAATATTCAAATGGAATTCCATAAGAAGTGTCAGTTAGGGAATGGAATTTAGTTTCACACGTTTGGGTTTTAGAGGCCGAAATTGAAATAGTGACACGTGGAACTTCGTACAAGTTCTCTATACTATTTCATCCCATAAGCAGGTCACATTGTGACACTTGGAATATCTCTCTCTCAGAGATTCCATTAGAGCTCAGATATGTGGGGTTGGAAAGATGTCAGTTCATTCTACCATAGGATCAATTTTCAGACCCTGAGGATCCAAAATTTTAGAGATACATCAGAAACAATATGACATATATTTATGTTCAAAATAGAATTGGATTCCAAGCACTTTCATTCTTGGTTTGTCACTGCTACGGGAAATTAGGGTTTCTGAAAAATTTGTAATTTTTGGAATCAGAGACCACGACTGGATGCTCCTCATCAAGATCGAAATTTAGAGACCAAGATCGAATTTTTTGGTTGGGTAGAACCTCGGGCTCTATCAAACCCTAGTTCAGGATTTTGAAGAGAAAACCAGAATTTGAAAGAAGCTGCAGATCTGAAACTTTCAAAGTCAATTTTGAGGGGTCAAATTTTGGATATTTCAAAACTGAAGTATACTAGCTTGATCAGCTTAGCAAGGCACATCTTTTCATCCAATCAGAAGTTTGAAATTCAAAGTTTGAATTTTCAGGGTTTCTCTGACAAACCCTAATCCAACTCCAGATCCAACTTCAACAAATCAAAGTGGATTGGGTTAATCCTAGAAGAGAATGAATTGGACACCTACATAAGTGAAGAATCTCCAGTTCTAGAGGGAGATGGGGCTAACGCCTTACATAAGAAGACGACAAGCAATCCCAAGAGGTATGACTTGAGGAGATTCAGGTATGTTTTGAAATCTGTTCATGATTAATTTTATGATATGCTTGTCTTCATATTATTGAGGTTAGTACAATCTTGATTAATTTTTAGACTTGTCTTATCACCTTAGTAAAAATATGAATGCATGTGAATGATAGAAGACATTCATTGATTAGGGTTATGACACTTATGATTGTACTAATACACTGTGGTGTTGTATGAGGATGATGTTGTCCACTAACATGAAAGGTACATCAAGAAAGACAAATCAAGTTCTAGATCGAGAAAATATGACCATGGTGACATGAAGAAAAAGACTCATCCATAGCTATTGATCACATAGAAGCTCTACTTACGAGGTATGTATAATTTGGTTCTACAATGCTTAACTTATGAGATGTCAAGGTTACTAGCACAAGGTCTCTAAATCATTGAAGAGAACAAAGAAGACATTGTTTAGGTATGTTAGACATAATTAGCAAACATGATAATCCATGTATGTCTTTTCTGTATCAAGTTAGAATCCTACCTTGTGTTAAGATCTTATATAAGTATACTTTTTGTATGATTGATAATGATTATTCATGAATTTATAGGTTTGAATAATCGTGGGTTTATGTATATTATGCTTCTTAGTTTGATTAATGATATAACAAACCAGAAGAGTCATAGGGTCAAATAATAACATGGTGGTATATGTGTTCTCCCATGGTGAAAAAGTAAGGGTTGGATCTTTCCTCGAATGGTGGTAGATGTGTTCTCCCACGTCCGTGGTGTAAGTGTTGTATGATGTGCATCTGGGCTATGCTCCGTGGACGATGAGATGATCTGAAGAGGATGATCATGAGATGATGATGATCAAGATGATCATGTGTGATAATTATCAGGACGATACAGTGATGATGATCAGGATGATCATGTGATGATATGTATCAGGATCATGTATTGTATGATGATGATCAGGACGATCATATGTGATGAGCATCAGGTCAATGCTCCATATGTTGTACATCAAGATGATGTATTGTATGATGATGATCAGTATGATCATGAGCATCAGGAGGATGATCCGTGCAAGGATGATCAAGTGGATCATGAGTATCAGGTCGATACTCTGTGGCTGTGGACAGGTTGTGCAAATAGCATAGAAAATATCTTGGGAGATCCGATAGGTTGAGCTATGTGCTCGTAAAATTCTTGGGATTCTCTTTAGAGGTTTTGCTACAGGTAGCATAGAAAAGCTCCTGGGAGATCCGATAGGTTGAGCTGTGTGCTCGTAAAAGTCCTGGGATTCTCTTTCGAGGTTTTTCTACAAAAGGCATGTAATCAGTCCTGGAGATCTGATAGATTGAGTTGTGTGCTCGTAAAAGTCTTGGGATGCTCTTTAGAGATCTTGCAGGTTGCAAGACACTCTTTTAAGGTTTTTCCTGACCACATGTAAAATATCCTGGGAGATCCGATAGGTTGAGTTGTGTGCTCGTAAAAGTCCTGGGATGCTCTTTCGAGGTTTTGTGGTGGTCACATGTAAAAGATCCTGGGAGATTTGATAGGTTGAACAGTAAGCTCATAAAAGTCCTAGGATGCTCTTTCGAGGCTTTGTTGATGCATGTAATCATCCCTAACAATTCAACAGGATGGAATGCTCGCAGAGATGATGAAGACCTACAAGAGGCTAGGCCTACATCCAGCATGAAAAAGGGCTAGCTCTGTAGAAATTTCTATGACGAGAAGAATTGATAGATAACCTAGTGATCGAGATGACCAGTACAACAGTAGTGACGATGATACTCAAGTGATCCAGTGATGATGATTCAATTCCAATACTGAATACTTGTGCCTATATGTATTGATTTCTGTGTCGAGAGAATACCTTCCTAGTTAAGAGGGAGTGTTGATGTATTTGTAACTTTGGAAGATATTCTCTTATGTATTACATTTGTACTTTATTGTATTCTTGATGGAGATGTATTATTCCTCCAATCAGAAGTGTCATCATTTTGTATTTGCAAGTGTCGGAAGTATTATTGTAAGTGTCACAACTTATATTTGATGGGTTATTAGACCACCTTAGAGGGGTCGGTCCAGTGTGGGTTAAAGGGTTATTAGACCACCCTAGTGGGGTCGGCCCAATGACAAGTGGTAATGGTTTATTAGACTCTCCTAAGGGAGGTTAGCCCAATTAGAGTAAAAGGAAAGTCAAAGTAAAGTATAAATAGAGAGTGTAACTCTCTCATCTATTCATTCACTCACTCACTCACTTCGCATTAGCAAGAGAGAGGAGGAGTGCGCACAAGTGGAGGAGGAGTAGCTGCTATAGACATCTATCTTTTGGGGATTCATCTTTGTGATCTTTTTATTCATGCTTATTCTATCTCTGAGGAAGTTGCGGGGTACTAACAGGTGTTGTACTAGCACAACCAGGAGAGGGAGGTATTGACCATCCCATTGAATTTTCGAGCAGGAAGCTTTCATCTGCTGAAAATAATTATACAACCACTGAGAGAGAGGGTATAGCTATGGTCTACGCATTGCAGAAATTCAAGCACTATTTGCTTGGTGCACACTTCTCTATGTACACTGACCATTCAGCTTTGAAGTACCTAGTCAATAAGGTAATGTTAGGGGGGAGAATATGTAGATGATTGTTACTCTTCAAGGAGTATGACTTTGAAATTGTAGTTAAGCCAAGAAAATTGAACTTAGGACCTGACCATCTTTCAATGATTGAGTTAGGTGAAGAACCCACCAATCTAGAGGACAATCTGCCTGATGCGCAGTTGTTTGCTATCCACATTGCAGATGACTACTACAAAGATATTGTTGATTTCTTGACTACTGGGTTAGCACCGATAGAGTTTACTACGCAATAGAAGAAGCAGCTGGTAGTAAGAGAAGCAGATTTCACCATAATCGCTGGTCAACTATACAAATTGCGACCGGATGAAGTGTTGCACAGATGTGTACTAGAGCATGAGAAGCCATTCATTTTGGCTTATGCACATTCATATGTATCGGGAGGTCACTACACAGGAAGAGCCACTGCGCAGAAGATATTGCAAGCAGGGCTATGGTTGCCTACTATTCACAAAGATGAAAAGGAACATTGCTAGAGATGCGATGTTTGTCAAAGGATAGGAAATCCGTCATGAAGAGACAAAATTCCTTTGAATCCATAGTTAACACTTCAGGCATTTGAGAAATGGGCCATTGATTTTGTGGGACCTATAAACCCACAGGGAAAAAGGACTGGTGCGAGATATATTATTAGTGCAATTGATTATCGCACCAAATGGGAAGAAGCGAAGCCGGTGAAGGACTTTAGCACATTCACTGCTGCGCAGTTCATTTTTTAGAACATCCTTACTAGGTTTGGATGTCTGAAGATTTTGATGAGTGATCAAGGAACTCATTTTATGAACAGAACTATTGAGGCACTGACTGAAGATTTCCACATTTACCACCAGCGAAGTACGCCATATCATCCACAAGAAAATGGAACTGTGGAATCTTTCAATAAGGTATTGGAGAATGCGCTAACTAAGGTATGCAATGTCAATAGGGATGATTGGGATCTGCGCATTCCGGCTATGTTATGGGCATACAAGATTACTTGCAAGAAATTGACTGGCCACAATCCTTTTAGGTTGGCCTATGGGTAGGAAGAAATGATGCCTATGAAGTACATTGTTCCCAGCTTGAGAATAACTGCATTTACAAGCATGGAAGATCAAGAGGCACTAGAAGAAAGGATTCTACACTTGGTTGGGTTGGAGGAAGATCACTTCATCACAAGATTTCACCAGCAAGTGTACAAAGATAGAGAAAAAGCATGGCATGATCGCCATATTAAGAACAAGTCCTTTTAGGTAGGTGATCTTGTCCTCCTGTATGATAGTAAAGTTATGAAATTTCCTAGAAAGTTCAAGATGCATTGGATTGGTCCATATATTGTTGTACATGTTACTAACAGTGGCGCAGTTCAGTTAGACACGTTAGCTGGAGACAATCTACCTGGATTAGTCAATGGAAGTAGGCTAAAAACCTATCGGGATAGTCCTACTTCGCAGAACCCTCTGTAGAATGAAGTCATGAAGTTAAAAAAAAAGAGAGAAAGAGAAAAGAAAAAGAAAAAGAAGAATTGCGCAGCTTGAAGCTCAAAAAGGTAGCTGCGCAGATCCAATGAAGCAGAGAAGATGCAAAGTTCAAAACCAAGAAGCTCGACTTGGCAAAGTAACTGCGCTAGAGTAGTGACGGTTCGCCGCACAAGTCGATGCAGCACTCCAAGAAATTAGCCGTTAGAATGTTGATCAGAAAGCTAGTCATTATACAGTGATTTTGCCGACAGCCGCTTGAGCATTTAATGCAAAAATAACCGTTCTGATGCAGTTAATGAAGGAAAGGACCCAAATAAGCAGAGGATTTTTCCAATGGACATGTCATTTAATGATTTTATAGTCGTTGAGGGGTGCGATTGGGCCTCTTTTCGCCTATAAATATCGCTCCATTTTGACTCGCGGGCATTACTGTAACTTAGAAATTTTTCTGTGAGCCATACTTTCAAGTTGTTTACAGCAAGCCCTAAGTGATCCTATCAGTTTGTTGAGCGATCATCCAGTGAATGTCTGAAATTTCATCCATTGAGGAAGAATTCACAGTCAAGGAAACTATGAAGGTGTTTCAATACAATGGGATTGAAGCATTGATGAGAACCCATGCTAAGAAAGTGTTTACTGAGCAAGGATAGGGTTCAAGATAATCACCAAGACATACTACAGTTATGCAGGATAAAGGCAAAGGATCAACAGTAGAGAAATCAAAACCAAAAAATGATGAGCTCCACAGAACCAGAACTCCTGATGGGCAAGAAGGAAATCCCACTTAAGTTGACCCCTTAGTATATCTCACTGCGTACAGAGGACACACCGGCCATTAAGCTGTTAAAGAATGCGAAGTACAAGATTCTGCTATCACCTATCTCAAAGCATGTGAATATAGAAGGAAATCTATTGGGGAAGATTTCCAAATGTAAGTTTGAAGACTTCGACCTACTTCAGATGCAAAGGAACCACCTAAACCAAAGTTCTCGAAGTTCCATCCAGATCAGTACATGTGCTGAAGGAAGGATGTAAAAGGAAATTATGTGTTGGTCGCACAGAAATGGTTATCCCGAGTAGTCAAATCAGGATTGCTCAATTTGTTGAGGCTCCCTCATTTAAACCGAACACCAGAGCTGAATGTGGTGGTGCAAACTTTGATGTTGTGCACCCACCAAGGATACCTATGAATAGATCGCAACATCGATTTGAATATCGACCTAATCCATCGCATCAAGGGGTTAAGCAAGAGAGGCAAGGACCCTAAGCAGTTCTTTCAAGGAAAAACCAGGGACAAGGAGTTCACCGCGAAGATGAAAAAATCACCTACCATCATGAAAGGAGAGAGAGGCTTCGTCATAGATGAAATACTGGACAAAACTATGCAGTTCATAACACAACTTTTAGCAAGAAAGATTTTACAAAAAGCAAGACCCACTGAAGTACCCACTATCGCAATGCTCCTTGGGGCAAAGGCCACGACGGGAGGAATATTTAACTTGTGTCAGTACCTATTAAATGAGTTTATGGAAGAATTGACTGATACACAGACACATGGCAGCAACTTTCACTATACTTGGTTGATAGTGTCAATTGCATTTGTAGGGTGGAAGGACCCAAAGCATTATGTTGGGTTGGTCACAGACAACAATGATTGCTGAGGAGCCCGCTATGCCAACCTTTGGGAGAGCTTGAGAGTAGAGAGATAGCATGCGTAATTTGAATTCTTCTACACATACTATGAGAAGTTGCGCGCAGTCATTATTTCCAAGCCGTAGATATCAAAAGAGGTAACAGCTAAGTATATTCACACTGTCAATTTTGTTGTTGATATGGATTCTATCTTTATTTCAGAAAGGATCAGAAGAAGAACCTTGAATGGTTCCAAGGAAGCTACCACACGAATGAAGAAGAGATAGATAGCATTATGAAGGAATGGATACCTGAATTTAAAGTTGAAGGAATTGTGGAAATCGAGAGTGACTCCACAGAGAGTAATCCCATTCCTACACCTATTATTGAAGAGCCGTGGACGGGAAAAAGGAAGGAAGCCAAGAGTCCTGTATAAGAAAAGGTACAGAAGAAGAAAAAAAAGTTGTTAAGGGTCAATCAAACGAAAAACTCCATGATGACGATTATGAGATGATCGCATCCACAGTAACAACGCATATGGAAGACCTGATGGCCGCCAAAGATAAAATGGACAAGGCCATTCAAGAGAGTTTTTAGAAGAACCTCACCACGCCGCAAGGTATTACAGAAAAGTTTGAGCAAGTACAATGCAGCTTGCCCTTGTTGCGAGATTCAGAATCAGAAGGAAATTCACGGGGCACTTCACAGCCAAAGACAACACCTCTAGCCCTAGCCTTGCCATCGTAACCGTGCATAGTTCAAATCGACCCAATAAGTGTAAGCTTATTGCATGAACCGCTAGCTTCAGACAACATACAACAAGTGGACATTGACATCTCAGTGCTGCCAATGGAGGATCTACATAATCTGCACCTGTAGGTTGTGGAGTATATCCATGAGATAGATGTAATCACTCGGAACCAACACCATGAGTTAGTTGCAAACTATAAGCAGTTGCAGGAATCAAGCTTAAAGAGGTCCATGCAACTTCAATATGAGCATGACCGCCAAATGAGATTAGAGCATACGGTCTCTTCGGTAGCCGCGGAGATATCGGAATGCGACAAGCATCCAAAGCCTGCGGACATTGTCCTTAAAATTGGCGAGGTGGTCAGCGATCTTAAGGATGAGATGAAAGATATGGAGATTAGTTACCAAGTGAATATTGCTGCATTGGAAGCACAGAATCAGTCGAAGACACCACCTAACTAGCAACAGCTCAGAGCAAAGGAAGTGAAAGCTGCAGTAGAGAGTATAGCCAATGAAGTGGCTAAGTTCCAAACTCTGTTGGACGAGGCGACAAAAAAATTTACTGTGCTGGAAGAGGACCCAGAGTTGCTGGAACTCAAGAACACTATGTAGGAAAGGAAGGCCTCATTAGAGGCCCTGGATGCATAGGTTAAGGCACTCCAGCCACGAGATAGGATAAAAAGATATCCTAAAGTCAGAGAATTGAAAAAACACTTCAAGTGTTGAGAGACAGGGATACTGAAGTCGAAGATAAATTGTAGCCCCTGCAAGAAGAAGCCCATGAACTAACACAAAAAATCGAGGAAGTATTGAGGGAAATATGTGAAGGACAGGATTCAGTACAAGAGCAAGTGGAGGATGAAATAACATCTGATGTGTTGGAGACCATCAAGTAAATTGAGCAAGACACCAAGGAAATAGTTGCAAGGTTTAGTACAAAATATCAAGAATTCGCTGTGAAGTTAAATCCGCAGGAGGACAAGCAACTCAGTGAAGTACAAGTTGAAAGTTGCTTAGGGATGAGCCACATGTAAGTGTTAGGGTCCTGGCCCAAGTGGGGCATTTTTGTGCAAGTCAATTTTGGGAACTGCGAAGCTAAGTGTAGTTCAGATGAAGACATTTTGGCAAGACAATTTTTGAGGAGCTGCGATGAGAGCGCAACATAGTATCGACAAGATGGGAACCGCACAGCTGAGGACCAGTTCCACAAAGTAGTAGCGCCACAATGTGACAGCAGGGCACCTGTTTTGGGTGAATAATGAAGGTAAGAGGTGAGCTCATAGAATAGATTCCTAATGAGGGAAGCTAGACCAGGAGCCTACTTTAATTATCAACCCGAGGTATGTAAAAAATTCAGAGGTGCTAATACTATATGTGCTCTAGAGGATAGTCTTCATCGTGGTTGGGGTGTTGGTATAGATCTTATATGTTTATCTAATCAAGAAGAAGGTGAGTGTGAGCTAAAAAGAGTGTAAATCTATAAATGACAAATTCCTATGTTAAGAAGTTTAAATTCTAAAAACTGGAAATCTACACTAAGAATTTAATTGTTGAAAACAGTAAATCTGCAATAAGAATTTGAATGCTGAAGCTTGGTAAATTTAATCTATGAATAAAATGCCAAAAGATGGAATTCTAATCTGAAATATTCAAATGCTAAAAACCAAATCCAGAACATAAATATCTACTACTGCAATTTAACCAATCTTATCTTTCGGATTAAACACTACAAATGATGATCATTAAATCAAGGAACTTAAAGTAATTAATCTCTATGATGTAAGTATGATAAAAGAAATATGCATGAGCTTCCTAGATATGAATCATTGTTCTAGAACAAATATGAAAATAGATTTCAAAATATGTGTGCTCAGATTGCAGCTACAGGACTACGGAATGCGTCTTACCGATCTACAGAATGAGCGTTGATTAACTACATAAAATATGCTGAACAAAAATAATATTTTAACTGAAATAAAACCATACTATTCAAAAGCCATCAAGGTATCTTCATACACGATAAGAAGTAAATCGATTCATAGCATAAATGGAAAATACCTGAAACAGAGTAAATCTCCTGACTTACGTGTTGGAGGGGCCCTCTCCAAGCTGTATGCAGGAGTATAAAAAAATTATAAACGGAGGTTGGAAGGAAACAATAGTCTTCTTATTCAAAATAGTAACTTCATGGTTCAATATAAGTCTGTAACACAAACTGTCTTCACAGTAGCATAAATGTAAAAAAAATTGATTCTAAAAAATGGCAATGGGTACCCCTCACTACCTAAGAGGTCCATATATATATGCCTCAAGTTCTAACCTAACTACTTGCTTTAATTGCTGATCCTATTGAACAGGAGTTCTTCTATAAGTCAGGGAAAAAGAGCATTGAGCCTCGTATGGTCTTCCAATCCTCGAGCTAGATTTACGTGTTGCTTCTTAGTGTACCTGTGCCCACTCATACATACTCATTTTCATGTAATTAGTTTATAGAAGACGCCCTCTAAGCATAAAAAGAACAATCTTAAAACATCTTCATTAAATAATAATAATAAAATCATTAACCCACAAAACAAGTGCATTTCCTTCATCATATCCTATGTTTTACTGTGGCAAAAAGGCTATAGGATACCTATAATTTGGGTTCATCATCTCCCACATGCTTGAAGGATTCACCCATCCTTGGGTGACACACTTGGATTTTCTATAGCTTCTCTGATGTCTTGTGCGACCATTCTTGGAGTCCCTACTTACCTATAGTAACCCATGCTCTGTTCATCCTTGGCCTGTGCTCTTTTTTCTTCTTCCTCATTAATACGCTCTTTAATATTTAGAGGAAGGAAAAATGGAGGATTTAGCTTCATGCCAATCCATCTGAGTTGATTCTGGATCAAGGACTCTCTGTATAGCTTAGCTTTGACGAGAGCAGCTTCTAATCTGAGAGGGGAATGAGGCTGCTTCTTTCTCAAATCATCTCCAATCCTTTCCCACCTATCACTAATGGCCTCCTGTACCTATTTGTATGAGCATTGCAGGGTGAGATCAAAATGTGTGACTGCCTCCTTTTGTTTTTCAAGCACGATAGGAATTAGTTCTTCATCATTGGTGATACTTTGGTGTGCCTGAAGTACCCTTTCAGGGTGAGATGCCTCTGCCCTAATCCATAATTGATTTTTCCACTTTTTTACAAGGTATATATGATCATCTTGTGCCCTTTCCACCTTGTGGTTCGTCCAAGAGCATAATGCTCTCAGCTGGAAATCGCCTACATATGGATTAGGTGACTAGTTAGGTGTGCTTGGCACCACGAAGTTGCACAAGAAGAATTCGCACAGTTGATCCTTTTCCAACACTGTGCAGTCCAGGGAAGTGTCCACAAATTCCCTTGTAGTGTTCAGTTCCAGAGACAGGCCTTGTTTTAGCCTTTGCAGTTGCAACCTCCTCCACTTTTCCTTTAAGTAGAGCGTATAGACTCTGGACAGGGATATGAGTTGCAATATTTCATCATAGATTCTTGTAGTGGTTGCTAGGATGTCCTCCAGCTGGAGAATTTTATGATCTTTTTGGGCTAACTCCTCTTGTGTTTGGGACAATTTCTCCCTTAATGCTAAATTTTGCTGCTCTGCTAGTTTTAACTCTCCCGCATGCTGCATTTTCAAAATTTGTGTCTTTTCATGCACAAAGAGTGAGGTTGTTGGCGGAGTTGGTGGGATTCTCTGTGTCCTTGCCTCAATATTTAATGCTTCCAAATCCTCCTTGACCTTTTCCAATTCTATCAATGCCTCAACTAGCCAGTCAGTGGCTTCAGGGTTCATGTCTTGGTCGATAGGGTTCACATCCTGACGAGTGGGGTTCCATTGGTCATCATCATGTTCTTCAAGTTTGGTTGGTTTGTCCTAGTCTACCCAATCGTCATCACCATTAGATACATCCTGAATTATTGGGCTGGGATCCCTTTCTATCTCCTTTTCATGCCTGATTTTGGGTGGCTATGTGAACCTTTTGCTTCACCGCTTTGGCCCTTGCTCGCTGGTGGAAACCCCCGATTCCTTTTGACGGGAGCTATCTATTGAATTCCTAATATTTACCAGGATATCGACCACACTGTCCAGGTAGATTTTTCTTTTATCTCCTAATGTAGAAGCGGTCTTGTCTTGGTGCCCAGAAGCTAGGGGTATGTTGACAGTAGGTGTACCCTTCATCCTCTATACATCCTCGGTTGAGATTACCACAAATTCCTCCCACGAAAGTTCTGGGACCTGCTGTTATCCCTAAAGTTGAACCTAGACTACGGGATTCAAGCTTAAGGAAATCTTTGTTCAAAAATGTATAAATCAAATGAAATCAAACTCAAAACACAAATTGGTATGAAATCAAAAGTTGTAAAAGCATCACACAATCCTCACTGTATTATATGGGTATATACAAGATCTACAAGCAAAACATAACACTGTTGAAAGGATAGGCTGGTGTGAAATCAAAGTTACAGGAAAGTCAAACAAATGCTACATAACATAACATCAAACTTCAAAGTTCAATCTACAGGTTACTATGATCCTGAAATCAGAAAGTGAAACTGCCACTGCCTATAAAAATATAAGATAATTGTTTCTCACGATAAGAATTATTGCAATGGAATATGAATGACCATGTACATAACAGAATTATCAGAAAAACAATTTATGAGATACAGGAGCAAATCATCAAAATGTTTCATTCATAAATAGAACCTGTCACTGAAGCTGCAAAGTGCTTATGCTACACAGACAATACTCAAAGCTGGGCATACATAACTCCAAAACTGCCAACCTACAGTCCCCTGCGTTCTCTTGAAAGGAAGAACTCTCTCTCCTCTGCTCTCGAGCCCTTGGCTGGGACCTCTCCCTCCTTTTTTTCTTTAAAATTCATATAATTTATACAAAATAAACTATTTCCATTTTTTAGGAAACAAATAATAACAAAAATCTAAAAATAAAAACAAATCTTGAACAGTTGCAAAAATCTTGAATTGATAGAATTGATGACTGATGAATCCTCTGCCACTTGTGCGTTTGAATCTTCTTTTTGGCTGCGGGATTTATACTTGGAAATCTGGAATGAAGTTTAACCAAGATTTTCAACTGCTACCTCAATCGTGGAACAGCTAGAAATCTAGTTTCTTTTTACAAAACTTTGTAGCTGCCAGGTTCTCGCTTTGACACTTGTATTGATGCGTGACGTGAGCTTGGAAAAACTGGATGATATCTTTTGAATATTTACTGGCATCTGACAGCATATTTGTAAAAATTTCCATAATTTGAGTGATCTCAATCCAGCAAATTCATGCATCATTCTTGAATTACATGGAATCGTAAGGGCTGGATGAAAATATACTAGATTGAAGTCTTAGCTCTGATTTTGTTTCCAATAGACTGGCGCTGGAAACTTTACAAAACCACACCCACTATTTCTTATTGATGAGATGGAAAATTTTAGTTTTCTCTTTATTCAGGGAATGATTTAGAATTGGCCCTGGTTATCCCTTCAAACTGTAATTTGACTTCAATTTGCCAATATCACATGGCATTCTCATATGCAGATCTGTGGCATTTTCAATGCTTGGATTGACATGTATTTAGAATAGCATTCAGGCTGTAAAACTTGACAATGTAATAATATAGCAACGGATCATGATCATCTAGAGCAGTGCGCTTCGACGTGATTTCCATTTTCAGTTTTGCTGCTGCCTCATCAACAAATTTAATAGCTTTATCAGGTAAGAAATGGTCACTAATGTAGCGGTCTGCAAGAATTGCTACTTCCACAAGGGAACTGTCAGAGATCTGAACACCATGATGCAACTCGTATCTTTCACGCAGACCATGGAGAATAGAGACTGTACCCTCCAGTGACGGTTGGTTAACATAGACTTGCTGGAAACAACGTTCTAAAGCTGGATCGTTCTCAATATATGTGCAATACTCATCAAGAGTAGTTGCTCAAATGCAATGCAGTTCATTACGGCCAAGCATGGGTTTCAACAAATTACTCCATTAATGGATATTTCTTGCATAAGTGACCCCAAAAAGATGCCAGTGATTGTAGTCAAGACCATCATCTTTCATCCTGAATAATAGGATCCAAAATCTTTATACTCTGCCATTTGGTATTCGTAAATGCCCTGTCATCCTTTTAAAATTCGGTGTGAAAACTAGAATATTGCCTTTATAACCCAAATGCATGTGAATTGAATGGCTAGCACATGTGAATCCTGAAATGGATAATTGAAGCAAGATAAGTTTGGATGTAGATTCAACACAACATTTAGGGCCACTTCTTCCATCACTTCAACCACGGACTGAGGAGCATCAGCTAACCAGATGGCGATATTTGGATGTGTAAAGATGAACTGCTTATAGTCAATCTCCAAGAAAGGATTTCACATTCTTCAACAACAGAATGAATATGCAGTACAGTTCTGTAACCAGTAGTAAATATTGCTTTGTGTTCCAGTGGCTCCAATATCTGTAACTGCGTGCTTCAGAATGCAGAGAAGTATATACATTGTAATCCAAACCCTTTTGGACATTCTGTCATCAAAAAATTAACATGCTACCAATTTGGACCAATGCTGCCAGTTGTAAGAATTCACCCTGTAACACATACTCTTTTGCACATACAGGGGGTTATGACAAATGAATGAATATATTGATGATTTTAGGTTATAAAAGCAACCCTAAAGACAATCAATCAAACATAAATTATAAAACAAAGCAAATTTAAAACAATAAAAACCAATCATAATAAAAAATTTAAAAATAAGCAGGAGGAACAACCCTAGAGATAACACCTGCACTGTTAACTCTTCACGAATTATCAACTTGATTATTCCATGGTGGGATACTGCATCCTATTTTCCTTCAATGACTTTCTTGCTCATTTCTCCCAATGACAAGAGAATATAATAAGGAATGCTTATGTTGTTGTTAGGCGTGATGTGGCTCCTATGCCTCAGAAGGTCTCGAATTTGAAAATGGAAGAGAGGGACATAACTTAGCCTCCCTGTACATGTTACATATTTCTCAACGACAACAACTACTTCATCCCAAGGTGCTGGCATAGTGACCCTCTTGACTCCATTTTTGTCTTCTTCATAAACCTCTTCAAGCCCAAATAAAACTGCCTTTGCACTCTATTTGGCTTCCCTATCTTCCTTGGCCTAATGCAGACCCATGGGTAGCCCTGTGTATTTTGCAATGGATTCCTCATATAGCCTAATACGAAGTCCTCTAATCCAAGTGACGAACTTCTCTTCCTTGATGTGCTTTAAGTTTCTTGCAAATTCTAAAGCTACCTCTGTATTAGAACCCCTCAACCCTGAGATGAAGGGCATCCATCCCACATTACGGAGGATAGATAAAACCCTTGGGTTTTCATAAATGGCTTTGTGATCCTCTGGTTCACTCTTTTTGAACCCTTTTTTCATCCTTGGATTTTCTACTCTAATCAACAAAACAAAACTTTTGAGTGTGGTTGACTTACCTCACTGGCCAGGATCGATTAACAGGTTCTAAGGCAGCTTACAGGCAGAGTTGCAATGCAAACTCTTAGTTTTCCTTCTTTTGGAAAGCTTGTATTTGCAAAATTGGGTCTTTTCATCGATTATGCCACCTCATTTACTGTTTTACCCCACTTTTCCTGATCATTTGGCAAGTACCTGCCACCTTATGCATTCTTTACCATAATCGAGCCTTGCATTTCATTTCATCATTGTATATTTCCCCTTTTGCTCTGATCATTGGGGAATATGGTAGCCATATTTGAGTTTATCATTCGCTGACATGACTCAGGTAGTAATCATGATTCATTGAGGTCGCTTTGAACCGTGCCACCGAATGAAGTTATAAGCTATCCTCAACTTTAGGAATAACCGTTTTGTGGGATGATGATTTGACTTCAAAAATAAACCAAAGAGATTTAGAGATTACTTTGTTATGCTTTGCGTACCTGAGTTAATGACGTGGCTTGATTTTATTTGCTATGGATTTTGTAGTAGATATTTGCATTGTCTGTAGTTATTTTAGGCATTTCTGTAGTTACGGGTGTTTGATTTTTGCCTTTGGTCTAATTGAAAATGCTGTATTTCCTTGTTTTTGATTTTTGTGCTAATTTCTGATTTGACTTTGTGCTGATGCCCTGTATTGAGTTTTGATTTTCTTTTTGTAGTGCTGGCTCGCTTGATGATATGGAAGGCTCGCTTGAATAATGGCAGGATCGCTTAAATAATGGCAGGCTCGCTTGAAGATTGATACCTTGTTCTCTTGATTTGATTTATTTGCGGGATGCTGGCTAGTTCCTCATGGGGATGTATGATTTCATGCAAATTTATGACTACCTTGAGTGGATCATTTCTGGTTTGCTCTTTTATTTTTTTTCATTCATTTTCTTGTTATTCTTTCATTTCTCTTATTCTTTTTTCATCATTTTTCTTTTTTTTCATGATTTGTTTCTTCTCTTTTTTCTTTTTTTTTCTCTTTTTTCATTTTTTTCATTTTTTTTCATTTTTTTCATTTTTTCTTTGAACTAGATTTCAATGATTTTCCATGCTCTCTGTCAGCATCAGTTGTTGCTGGTAGAGTATCTGTGTGAACTTGTCTCATGACTGTGGTGTTTTGTAGAGTTTGAGTCTATGTCCATTCACTATCATGGGAAACTCTTCTTCATCGATTGTAATAATCTTTACCGCTCCATTTTCATAGATTATTTCAATAATGTAAGGTCCAAGCCATCAGTTGTTAGTTTTCCTTTGAAAGTGTGAAACCTAGAGTCATAGAGTAGTGCCCAGTCACCTTCCTTGAACTTTTTATCCTTTATGTGCTTGTCATGCCACTTCTTCCTTTGCTGCTGGATTATTTCAGTATGGGCTAGTGATTGATGGCGTTGCTCATCCAGTTGATTTAATTGTAGCATGCGTTCTTGTTGTATTTATGAAAGTTTCATATTTAACTGTGCTGCAATTCTTAATGTCTTCATTTCAAATTCAATTGGCAGCATAAATTTCTTTTCATAAACTAGTTCATAAGGCGTGAAGCCTGTTGTTGTCTTCCATGTGGTATTATAAGCCCAAAATGCCTCACTTTAGTCTATCTTCCTAGTCTCTTTTGTGGAGTTGGAATGTCTATCAAAATCCTCTCTAACTCTCTGTTGGTTATCTCATCTTTACCATTATCTTGAGGGTGATAGGAGGAAGACTGCCTATGCTTAACATTATTTCTTCGAAGTAATTCTTCTATCATATTTGATGTAAACTGTGGGCCTTGATCAGAAACTAGATCCCTTGGGACTCCAAACCTATGGAAGATCTACTCAGTGAAAAATTTTGCCACGTTGGTTTCATTTGCTGCAGTAAGTGCTTCTTCGTCAGTCCACTTTGTAAGGTAGTCAGTGCATACCAGGATGTAGCTTTTCTGATATGACTGTGGGTTGATTGGACCAATGAAATCAAATCCCCATTTTTCGAATGCCTCCAAGGAGATTTGTGGATGGAGAGGCATTTATTCTTTTTGTGTTGGTTTCCCCATTCTTTGGTAGTCATCACAGTGTGAAACATATTCATATGCATCCTTGTGGAGTGTTGGCCAATAATACCCTATTTGCAAAATTTTATAGGCTATCCTCTTTGCAGCATAGTTTCCTCCACATGGTTCATTGTGAGTGGCATGCATTATGTCATGCACTTCATCTTCTCTAATGCATCTTCTGAGTATTTTATCTTGTCCTTTTTTGAAGAGCATTCCCTCTGTCCATGTGTAAGTGGAACTTTGTCTTATGACCTTATTCTTGTCTTTGGATCTATAATGTGATGGGAATTTTCCAGTCACTAAATAGTTTGCTATGTCAGCAAACCATGGGCTCCTTGTGGAGATTGCGAAAAGATGCTCATCTGGAAAATTGGCATTCACCACTTCATTGTCTTGTCCATGGGTGAGCCTAGATAGAAAGTCAGCCACTACATTGTGTTTTCATGGCTTGTCCAAAATTGTGATGTCAAACTCTTGCAGGAGGAGTAGCCATCTAATGATTCGAGCACTTGTGTTAGGTTTGTTCGTGAGATACCTTATTGTTAAATGGTACGTATGGACAAAAACTTGGTAACCAGTTATGTAGTGCCTGAACTTGTTAATGGCATGTATGATAGCTAAAAATTCCTTCTCTGTGATAGTATAATTTAATTATGCCCCTACCAAATTTCTACTGATATAATATATAGCATAGGGCTTCTTGTCTCTTTCTTGTCCAAGGACAGATCCAATGGCCTTATTTGATGCATCTGAGTGGATTTGGAATGGAAGTGTCTAATCTGGTCCTTAAAGTACTGGAGCTGTAATCATTTTTTCCTTAAGGTTATCAAATGATGTCATGCAATGTTTTTTCCAAATGAACTTGGTGTCCTTTGTGAGAAGGGAAAACATTGGTGCAACAATCCTACTATAACTTTCAATAAATCTCCTGTAGTATCCTGTTTTCCCAAGGAAACTTCTCACATCTCTTTGTTTGACAGGTGGTGGTAGCGTTCTGATTACTGGAACTTTTTCTTGATCAACCTCAATTCCCCTCTGTGATATATGGTGCCCAAGAACGATGCCTTCTTCCATTAAAATTTTGCATTTGTCATTTCTCAGACATAAGCTCATCTCAATACATGTTTTCAATACTAATTCAATATGGTTCAATGCCTAATCAAATTTTTGTCCATAGGGTGTGAAGTCATCCATGAAGACTTCCATTTGATCATTTATAAAATCAAAGAATATACTTA
Source organism: Larix kaempferi (assembly GCA_027924585.1). NCBI lineage: Eukaryota > Viridiplantae > Streptophyta > Pinopsida > Pinales > Pinaceae > Larix > Larix kaempferi. Next base: position 3,986,266 of record BSBM01000608.1, read on the forward strand.
ATATGGCCCTTTGAAATGTTGTTGGGGCGTTGCATATCCCAAAGGGTAGTACTCTGTATGCATAAGTACCCCATGGGCATGTAAATGTTGTCTTTTCTTCATCAGCTGGGTGCATTAGAATTTGGCTATACCCACTGAAACCATCCAAAAATGAGAAATACTTGTTCCCAGCTAATGTGTCTAATACTTGATCGATAAATGGGAGAGGAAAGTGATCTTTCTTGGTTGCTTTATTGAGCTCTCTTTAGTCCACACAAATTCTCCATTTGCCTCCTTTTTTAGGGACTATAACCAGTGGTGAGACCCATTTGCTATTAGAGATGGGATATATGAACCTTGCATCTAATAAATTTTGTAGTTCTACCTTAACTGTGTCCTTTAATGTTGGGTTAAGCCTCCTTTGTGGTTGTCTGATAGGAATAGAACCTTCTTTGATGTAAAGGTAATGTTTGCAGATATCAGGATGGATTCCCTTCATGTCATCATATGTCCATGCAAAAGATTTATTTTGTTCTGAGAGTACCTTCATTAACTGCTTTTGTTGCTTTGGCTTCAGATTGGAATTAATGTTGACTGTCTTTCTAGGAATAATTTCCATTGTTTTTTCTTTTTTTCTGATTGTTCTTCCAGAGATAGAACTTTTGCCCACATTTTATTTAAGTTTTGGTTTGAACTTTCGCCTTCTTGTTGCTGGTCTGTGTAAAAAAATCCTTCAAGACCATCATTGTTAGAAGATGCATTTTGGATAAACCTATCTAAATGACTATCTTCGTCTATGGCTTTTAGTGATAATGCAACATCAATTGTAAGGACATGTTGTATGTTTTGATTTGATGTGTCATTATAATCAGCAATCCAGTTTTGATATTCTAGGTTTGAAGATTTCCTAGTTGGTGGATAAATCGTGATTTTTTTCCTAGCCTGTCCACTGGTGATTGTCATGTTACCTGATCTGCAACCTATGTAAGCATCTGAAGTTGCCAGCCAAGGTCTTCCGAGTATGATCGGGTAACCGCTAAGTTTACTCTTTACTTCGATGAATATGAAATCAGCTGGGTATTCCCATGATTCTATATTTATTATTATATCTTCGAGCATTCCTTCAGGTCTCACTGTGGATGTGTCAGCTAGCTGGAGTACTTTAGTTGTTGGTCTGACCATTGATTGGAGTCCTAGGTGTATCATAGTATCCTTGGTCATCACGTTTATAGAATCTCCTAAATCAATTAAGCTTATGTCTATCTATCTGTTATTGATGATTACATTGACTATTGGGCTACCTGGATCAAAATATTTGGGGTTTACAAGGACACCTAGCAATAAATCTAACAATTGACCTACTACATTTATCGTGGGTGGGTCTTGTTTTCTTCTTCCAAGTCTTTTCAAATGATTCTCTTTAATGAATTTGTTGCAGATGGGTACATCTCTGATGGCCTGTAAGATTGGAATTTGGATATGCAAGTGTTTCAATTCGTTCAAAATTGCATTTTCCTCTTCTTCTTTGGTACTTCGTACAAGTGTTTCAGGGAATGGAGGGTTTCTATTTCGTGTGAGTGGTCGGATTTCTTCCTCCCGAGGGCTTGGTTCATCCGAATGCTAAATATGAGGTTGTGTTGTTTGTTCGTGAGCCTCATCTTCTTGGTTACTTTGTGTGTGTGCATTTTGCAATGTCTTCCCAGATCTTAGATTAATTTCATGTATCTCCAGCATATCCACTACATAGGTTGGAAACTATACTATTTCAGTATTGTAGGCTTGTTGTTGTGGTGGCCTGTTGTTGTTAGGGTTGGGAATTGGCTGGGCGGGAATTGGTGGAGGTCTGGGGGGAGATTGATTTGGTGGTGGCGGCATGATGAGTGGTTGTTGCTATTGCAATGGAGCTCTCCCTTTCGATGAATAAGGGTATGGATTTCTATAATTCATAGTTGGCTGAGCAAAAGGTGGGGGGTATGGAGAGTAAGATTATGGGTAATAAGCTTGTTGATATGGTTGGTTTTGTTTCCATTGATTTGGACTTTGCTGAGATGGCCATGGGGATGGTACAGAGTTCCATTCTTGTTGGTTATTTCCTTGATTGTAGTAAGGTTGGTTGTTGGGTTGGTAAGGCCTAGAAAAATTATTCCTCCTTTGATTCACAAAACAGAGTTGTTCTATTACACCTTTAGTTGTGGGATCTTGAATAGTAGCTTTACATGAGGGAAACATAGGACATTTATTCGTGGATTGATTGTCAGTGCAGAGACCACATATTTCTATGGTGTTTAGTGTGCACTGCCCTTTCTCATGTTTTTTTTCTACAGCATGGACAAAAGACTGCCAAGGCTTGGTTGATTTCATCTTGTTTCTTCTTGATTTGAAATGCATCAAGTTGCATGGCCAGATATTGTAAGATGTCAGTCTTCATGTCATCTAGCAGGTTTCCTAAATTAGACTTTGTAAGGTTTGGTCTCGAAGATGTTGATCCCCCAATAAATGTGTGTATACCCCTAGTCCCATTTTTACTTTTCCTAGATCTAAAGTAGTTTTTGAAGATTTGTAGGATTTGGTCATAAGTCTTCTAGAATATATCTCCATCCCCTAGAAGGTTTAAGACTTCAAAATTTTCTTCTTTTACACCTCTAAGAAGGACGAGTTTTAGTGATTTAGGATCTAAGGTGCAGTAACTAGCTCATTTGTAGCTAAGTTGAAATCTTTGAGCATAATCCTCTAATGATTCTCTTTCTCCATGCTGCATCCGAAAGATTTCATCTCTTGTATCCTTTGCTTTGCGGTAGTCCCTATATTTTCTAAGAAATGTGTCATGTCCCCATTTTGACCCTGTGGCATTAAAATTGTAAATGATGTAAATATCATTATTTAATCATGGTGAGGAGCTCAAGGCCAAGGCCCCACCATTGATAGGGCTCTTGTGCTAGATAGGAACAATGTAAATGAAGACATCATGCAAATACAAATTTTAATGAAATACCCACAACTAGCTATGCAATGCAATAAAGAGATGGGGGCATGATTTTTCAAGGAATAGGGAGGGAAATTATTCAAACCCATGAGCCAATGGTGTTAATCCATTTCATTGAGAAAACCCATAAATCCCAACTACCCATCTTGGCTTATGCACCTAATCATTTAATTATTCCAAGAGTTGGTTGAGGCAGTTAATGCCTTGGGAAGGGAGAGGTATGGCAGTCAATTTCGAGTATGGGAAACCCATGAATTTGGAAAATCATATTTTTCCTCCATGGGAAAGAAAATGCCCACGAAATGGTGCCCAAAGCCATTCCGAACCCATAGCCTTTTCCCTCTCACATAGTCTGAGCTAGTTGGGCTTTCCCCATCACGTTTTTCACCATTTTTCCTGCATTTTCCATGCCTGGGAGCTCGTTTTTGTATTGTACAGCAGCTGGGAGAGGAGGGTCACGAATTGGGACTATGATGGAGGTCATTTTTTCCACAAAATTCCCATGGACATTTTTTTGAAAACGATTTCTGCTCTCCAGGGTTGTTCCGCATCTTCCATTTTTCGTTTTGGGTTTTCCCACGTTTTTCTGATCTGGTAGAAGCCCCCTTTTGGGAATCCCACTGAAGAAACGTTTCTTCATGCCTAACACTTATGCTTTTGCTGTTATGTGCATCCTTGTTTTGGTTTGAACCTATGAGCAAGAGATTGGGAGTGGTAGTGGACAAAATTGGCTTGATAAACCTAGTGGGGGGAAATAACCTCTCAAGAAGATCAAGAGGGTTGGATACTCTTCTATTCACACCTTGGACACTCTAGATTGGAAGGTATCGCTTGAGGGACTGTGCATTGGTGAAGGGAATAATTCCTTGAGTGGGGTGTGTAGGCATTGTGGGTGCCAAGTTAGATATATCTTGTAGAGGTATCCATGGCTCTATGCTTGAGCTCACTAGCTTAGCAATTCTTCCTTTCCATCTCCTAGCAGCTTGATAAACCCAATTGTAGATTGTCTTGGCTCATTTTGGTGTATGTTGGGCTATGTGTGAGTCTGTTGTTCCCTGGTTCCTTGTATAAATCATGCCCAGCTCGGGGGGTGGCAGTTGCATCGAGAGATTGATAAGCACAAATGGCCTATGGTTGGGAGGAATGTTGCAGTTGCATAGCTGGTTTCTCAGGGACTACTCTGTTTCAAGTTAAGTACTCTCATGTGCTAATTCTGTATTGTTTCAATGGATGAATGACATGAATGTCTTGAATGTATGATGGATGTGTAATAGAACTTAATTCTACTGTGTTTTCAAATACTTATGTATTTCCATATTTCCATCTTCTCTCTATATGCATGTTTGTATACTAGATGTCCCTGAATCAAAGTCATGTTCTCTCCCATGCTGGTATGATGGGTGGGTATGTGAAAAAATGCCTATTTCATTTGGTCCCAGCAGAAAATATTGTTTCCTTCAAGGCTCATGAACCACCTAAGTGATATATCTTTCAGTGTGGAAGGAAAAAGCCTCATCTTTTGTGCATCAATAGTGTAATCAAAGGATCTGCAAACTACCTCAAACTCAAACAAGAATGTGTCAGGGTCTTCTGAAGTCAAACCACGGAAGTTTGGCAGATTATTAGATTTGATGTTCTTCATCCTGGCATTTCCAAGAGGTATAAAGGTGAACAGTTCTCTAGGTTCTTCATCTTCTTTTTCCATAGTAGTGTTTGAGTTAGAGATAGCAAAGAATTTATCTAAGTTTGGGTCATAGCTAGGATTAGTTCCTTCCTCATAATTAAGGAATCAAATTGAGAGTTATCAGAACTATTGTTGCTCATAGGACGGGCAGGTAGGAAGTGTCCAAATCTATCTCTCTGTCGTCTAGGCATTCATGGTAAAAAAAATTATGTTTCTTTTTTAAAGATGTCTCCTAAAGATTAAGCACCTCCCTGGCAATGGTGCCAAAAAGTAGTGAGTCTTAGAATGGATGCCTAATGAGGGCAGCTAGACTAGGAGCCTACTTTAATTATCAACCTGGGGGACGTACAAACTTCAGAGGTGCTAACACTATATGTGCTCTAGAGGATAATATTCATCATGGTTGGGGTGTTGGTATAGATATTATATGTTTATCTAATCAAGAAGAAGGTGAGTGTGAGCTAAAAATATTGTAACTCTATGAATGACAAATTCCTATGTTAATAAGTTTAAATGTTGAAATCTGGAAATCTACACTAAGAATTTAATTGCTAAAAATAGTAAATCCGCACTAAGAATTTGAATGCTAAAGCTTGGTAAATTTAATATATGAATAAAATGCTAAAAGCTAGAATTCTAATCTGAAATATTCAAATGCTAAAAAACAAACACACAACATAAATATCTACTGTTGCAATTTAACCAATCTTATCTTTCGAATGAAACACTACAAGTGATGATCATTAAATCAAGGAACTGAAAGTAATTAATCTCTATGATCTAAGTTTGATAAAATAAATATGCATGAGCTTCCTAGATCTGAATCATTGTTCTAGAAAAAATATGAAAACAGATGTCAAAATATGCATGCTCAAAACACAGCTACAAGACTATGGAATGCGTCTTACCGAACTACAGAATGAGCGTTGATTAACTACAGAAAATATGTTGAACGAAAATAATCTTTTAACTGAATTAAAACCATACTATTCAAATGCCATCAAGGTATCTTCATACACGATAAGAAGTAAATCGATTCACATCATAAATGGAAAATACCTGAAACAGAGTAAAGCTCCTGACTTACGTTTTGGAGGGGCCCTCTCCAACCTGTACTCAGGAGTATAGAAAACTTATAAACGCAGGTTTGAAAGCAACATTAGTCTTCTTATTCAAAATAGTAACTTCATGGTTCAATATAAGTCTGTAACACAAACTGTCTTCGCAGCAGCAGAAATGTAAAAACAATTGTTTCTCAAAAATGGGAGCAGGATCCCCTCTCTAGCCGAGAGGTACATATATATATGCCTCAAGTTCTAACCTAAGTACTTGCTTTAATTGTCGATCTTGTTGAACAGGAGTTCTTCTTCTATAAGTCAAGGAAAAAGAGCACTGAGCCTCATATGGTCTTCCAGTCGTCGAGCTAGATTTGCATGTTGCTTCTTAGTGTACCTGTGCCTTCTCATACATACTTGTTTTCATGTAATTAGTTTATAGAAGATGCCCTCTAAGCATAAAAAGAATAATCTTAAAACATATTCATTAAATAATCAAAGTAAATCATTAACCCACAAACAAATCATTAAATAATCAAAGTAAATCATTAACCCACAAAACAAATCATTGAATAATCAAAGTAAATCATTAACCCACAAAACAAATCATTAAATAATCAAAGTAATCATTAACCCACAAAACAAATGTATTTCCTTCATCATATCCTGTGTTTTACTTTCGCAAAAAGGCTATAGGATACCTATAATTTGGGTTCATCAATAAGGTGGGTTGGATGAAAGCGACCTATTTTTGGTTAAGATGCTCCATGATTACCAAGCAGTGGGTAAGGAGTACAGCGGAAGAAAGTGATTGGTCGCACAAGCAAGGAAGCACTACATGAATTGGCCGCATAAAGCCGTTAGAGAAGGAACGACTATGTGAAAGTGACCTGTTGGAGTGCATGCGACAGGGGGGCTGGTAGCGATGTGATCACGTGCAGAGGATGGCCAAGATGAAAGATTCATTACCAGAAGCCATCAAGTCCAGTTAGGGGAAAATCGCGACAGTTTTGGGAAACCTTAGGGTTTCTGCCAATGCATTGTAAAGACATGACATACGGGCATGATCTATAAGAAGGTACATTTTGTAAAGGAAAGGGTTAATGTTGTTGTTGTTATTGTGGGTAATCTTCATTGTAAAATCCTCTAATTATTGGAATCCATTGTAAAGGATTTGCAAGCTGCATGCGTAGAGTCCTATTGAGAGAGAAGAGAGTCTGTTGCTAAGTGCGCCGACTGGAACTGTTGTACCCTTCCCAAGATAATATAATAATAGTTCATGTGGATGTAGCTCCCATCCTGGGGGTGAACCACGTTAAATACTGTTTTGTGTGATTTTCGTTGTGCTTGCATATGTTTATTGGCTTACAATGAATGCTTAAGATCTTGCTTATCAGTTTATGTGTTTTACTTTTATATGTATTATCCATAAAGAATGAAATGGGAATAATATGTTAAGTAACACATATGTGGATGAATGTTAGATGCACAAGTATTTCTAAGTTTATGAATGCATAAGTTAGTCGGATAATCCTTTAAGTAGGTAGAGTTCGTGCAGTGCAACTCCCTTGAAGTGCAGCACTAGAAGTGCACAGTATATTGTGTTGTCATGTTGCATAAGCCATAAGATAAATAACCCAAGACAATCGATGAATGGATAGGGAATCCTAAGTAGAGTCACCAAAATTGGTTAAGTATGAACAGGAAGCGTAGTTATCAGTTGCGCTGTCCTGTTGACAAAATTCCATATTCCATCCAACCTCACGCAGTCCTTGGATGTGCGATAGAGTAAGAGTTGGCTATGAAGGAGTTAATATTCGTGCAGTCTCCAGTTCACAGCGCGAGTCCTGAAGTCCATTGTTCATCAGATTTGTTTAAGCACTCATCACGTGGTTGTGGAAACCAGATTCCACAACCCCCCCATAACTTCGCCTCGGGTGAGACCTCAGTCTATTTGCAGATTGTTGCCAAAAGGGCCGGTGTAAAGGGGTTTTGTTGGTTCCTTGAACCGCGAAGAACCTAGGTCTTTATAGAAAACCTCAAGACAGTTATGTAAGCCAACAAATGGTTCCATTTCCGCTCTAAGAATCCATGATGAGTTCTCACGCTTGAAATAAGTGATGTGCTCAGAAGAAAAAATTCCATTGACTTTAGAAATTTGGAATCTAGACAAGAAAGAAATCTGGGCTTGGTGTGACAAGATAGAAAGAGACTTCGCAAGGAAGGAAAATAGACATCCGCATCTGTCTGACATAGATTGGTTGAACAAATACCTGTGGAAATATATTCATTAAATGTTTTGGGAATCCTTTGCAAACGAGTTGCACGAGTGGTTATCGAGGCTCGCAGAGTGAAAGAACTGTTTCCCACCAGAAGTACTGATCGAGTGGACCTCAGAGATCATTGTGAGGCTCAAAGAAATATATAGATCATTTTCGAGTGTGTTAGCGCGACACCAGTCAATAGGGGTCCCACTCACTGTTTAAACATACCGCAGTCTTCTTGAGCACCGGCCTGGACAGGGTTTATCTCGCCAACAACACCTGCAGAGAAGATGAGGTCTCACCCGAGGCTTCCAAGAAGAGTAGATGGAACCATCTTTCCGCCAAATGAAGGAGGATGGTTGTGGCTTATGATACTCAAACTTATTACAACACAACGACATATATCTTTAAGCATTAAACATAGTAGCAAAGCAATATTCAACCCAAACATTCATCGTTGCAACAACAATAATTGTAAATCAAGTATCGCATCAAAGAAGCATGACATTATTCGCATAGTGCAATGCCATATTATCATAAATGAACAAATAGAACACATGGATTGCACCAAAATAGCTTCATCATATTATCATTGTCAACCCATATATAATTCCTCTGCAAAAACTAGATCTCCGCAATGACTCTTGACATCAAAACATACTCGAAAATCATACAACATCCAAGCTTCACAATATTCTCCCGTGAATTACATCCTTCTAAATTACCTCTTCAACATTTACAATTCTTATCTATATATAGGCTTCTGCCTTACAACTCTTGTCCACTTACTACCGACTTCCTAACTGACACTATGGACAAATGACCTAATATCTAACTGACTTATCCAAAAACGACCAAAAAACCGCATTCTACGGTCTAACTTACTCAACCTTACATAATACGTGGTCCAAATGACCCAAAACCCGCATTTCGCGGTGCAATTGACCCAAAAATACAAAACTAATCTCCCGTTGATCACCATCTGCATCATCTTCTTGCCATTCATGCCATCTTCTGCCTTGTCCCAACATTGGAGATTTTGTGATAGCCCTCTACCAAACTTCCTTCCAATAGGTCCCCAACACAATCTTGTGGCTCACCCTCGAGCCACGTCAGCAGAATACAGTGTACTCGGACTCTGCTATGGCTTAACTATGTTTCTGCAACTTTTCTTGCTGTCTAGATCACGCGATGTTGTCCTGCTCCTTCTACTATATTGATCATCGACTTGCCATCATGTAATGCTCACCTGAAAGTGGGCATTCCCTGACTTGCTGTCACATACATCTCAAACTCATCCTCCTGTCTCGAGGAATCTAGTGTAGACTGAGGAGAAGTTTATGAACAACACCAAGGTGCGAACCAAGCCAATGGCTCTGGCACATCTGTTTCGCACCAGCAAGCACAAGTTACCGGGACCCGGGGCCGACGACCCCCCCCTTTTGTGTCGTTGCAGGGACCACGATACTTCGAACCATCACCAACTACCTAGACACCTCGGACAAAACTTCATGATTGTAACCCCAGAGTGTCCGAGGTGCAACTTGCTCCAACCGCTCATGTACAATCGTGGTTCGGGCCCTCAGCGCACCTGGTGTGCTGCCACAGGAAATAAAATGGAGCATTTCCATAACCTCCTTGGAATTCCTAACTTAAAAAAATGCCAGAGCCTTTTGTAGCATAACCCTTTTGATCTAAAACAACCTCTGTGTGCTTACTCCCCGCAGGTCCTCTATTTATACAACGCACTCTGTCATCCATCTGCCTTAGCAAGCCGTTGCACCACCTGCTTGCACCCCAGGGTAATCATAATCCGTCATCATTCCGTGTGAGGATTCTCTGGACAATGGAGGAATCGTACCTTCTCCCGGTTTCCTTCATGCAAAAATGTGCTAAGCCTTTATTTGGCCATGCCGGCATGATGGATGCTTTGTTCCAACCATGCAGACCATCCTCACAAGTCCCATTGGCCATACTGCCTCGTTCTATCCCTAAGCCCAAACATGTGTTCTTCTGACACGATCGAAATCGACTAACGATCATATCCGTCAAAAAGGGAAAAGTCCAATCTGCATCATGATTTTGGATGTGACCCAAGTGCAACACTCCTAGGTGTTGTGAACCGCTCCAAACTTGTGGAAAAAGCCTCCCTGCTACTGCATTTCATCCCTGTTGTTGTGCCATCTTGCCACCAATCAATCGACTTCTCTTTTTTTTTTTGATGCGACTCAGGCATCGCAATATTCCAAGCCTGACTGATAGGGCTTCAACTAATGACCGTTCACCAATTTTGGCAACATCGCCCCGTCCAATTGCTACAGCTGAACCGCACCCCCTGAAGTAATACTACCGATGCAATACGAACCAAGACAATGCATTTGCAACTTTCCTAGATGTTTCATAAACTTGCTGTTGTGCAACAGCACCAAGGCGCCCTGCTGAAACTATTTGTTTTTTATGTGTCGATCATGCCATGCTTTTTGGCGATCCTTCTCGACCCTCTATTGGAACCCAACGATGAAACGATCTTCCTCCAACTGCACCAACTGCTTTAGACATTCATCTAGTGCTGCTGCATCATCCAGTCCTATTGCGGCCGTGATGCGCAGACTCGGGACAATATACTCCATGGGCATAATTGCTCCTTGTTCATACACCAACTTATATGGTGTTTTCCCTGTCAGTCGTTTACATGTGGTGCTATAGGCCCACAATAGTGTTGGGATTTTGAGATCCCAGTCATTGTGGTTCACGTTACACACCTTTCTCAGCGCCTACTCCAATACCTTATTGAAAGCCTCCACTATGCCATTCTCCTGTGGATGATAGGGTGTACTCTTCTTATGTTGTATCTGCAACTCCACCGTTATTGCGCTAATGGTGCGATTAAGAAAGTGGTTGCCTTGATTGCTCAATAATATCTTGGGGCAGCCAAAGTGAGTAACAATGTGGTCAAAGAGAAACCGCGCAGCTGTGGCCGCGGAGCAATCAATGATTGGTGCATCTTCTGCCCATCGAGTCAAATATTCTGTCACGGTGATAATATAGCGTGCACCCATGCGCTTCCCTGGTGGATTGATCGATCCTACAAAATCCACTACCCATTTATCAAATGACTGTAATGTCAACTGGGGCATCAACGACATCTCATCGCGTCGGGAGGGTTTTCCGGTTCACTGACAGACATCACAGGACTGCGCATAGTCTGTCGCATCATTATGTAGTGTGGGCCACCATAGCCTAGCGCACAGCTCTTTCCTAGAAGTCGCCCTATCGTCATAGTGTCCTCCGGATACTCCTCCATGCGCTTTTGCTAATATCTGCGCTTGCTCATGCGGCAAGACACATCTACGCAATACCTCATTGACACCCATTTTTTATAACTCTCCTGCAATTAGCTAGAAGTTTGCAGCTTTGAGTACCAACTGCTTCTTCTGACTAGTGGTGAACTCATCTGGTACCGTACCCATTGTCAGAAACTGGATGATTTCCGCAAAGAAGCCATCTCCAACCTCAATCCGAAATAGTTGAGCATATGGTAGACCATCTTCAATGTTGGTCGGATCCTCGCCTGTATCGATCCGTAAGAGATGATTAGGACCAGCATTCAACCAGCCTGGCTTCACAATGACTTCAAAATCAAACTCCTGAAAAAGAAGTAGCTAGTGGCACATCTTCCCCCCCAACACAGGCATATTGACTAGGTATTTCAACGCAGAATGGTCGGTGAACATTTTAAATTTCCCTCCCAACAAATAGTGCCTGAACTTCTGCAGCATGTAGACCATTTCCAGACCTTCTCGCTCAGTGGTAGTGTAATTTCTTTCTGCAGAGGACAACTTCCGACTTGCAAAAGCAATAGGATGATCAAGGTCGCCTTCTCTTGGTTGATCCAATATGACACCCAATGCAGTCGATGAGGCATCAACATGGACATGGAATTCCTTACTCTAGTCTGGAAATACCAATATCGGTGCCGACGCCATCTTCACCTTCAATGTTTCAAAGCTAGCCTGACATTCCGGGCTCCACTGGAATGCCGCATCTTTTTTCAACAACTTCTCCATAGGGGCAGTAATCACAATGTAACCCCTGATGAACTTGCGATAATACCCCATGTGTCCTAGAGTCACTCGCAACTGCTTAACAGTGGTCAGTGGTTGCAAACTCAAAATGAACGCAATCTTAGCCGGATCGACCAACAACCCTGGCTTACACACAATATGGCCAAGAAATATCCCAAACGGTGCACAAAAGATGCATTTCTTCATATTCAGCGATATCTGGTGTTGTCGGCATCGCTCGAGCATCAACCATAGATTTTCCAAATGATCATAGACCAAACCATAGACTGTCCAATCGTCCATGTATACCTGTAAAACATTTTGAATGAAGTATTTAAATGCAACAACGACATCCCGCAAAAATATCGCAGGTGTGTTGTTCAAACTGAACGACATTACAGTGTATTGAAAGCAGCCCCATTCAGTAGTGAAAGTTTTCTTATGGCGATTTTCTTTGGCAATGCAGATCTGATGATAACCAGAGAACCCATCTGTGAAGGAGTACATCTCTTGGCCGCCCACATCTTCAAGCACTTCATCGATAAATGGAGTGGGGAACGGATCATGCAAACATGCATCATTTAGCTTCCTGAGGTCAACACAAATGCACACTTCACCAGTCTTCTTGTCCTACGCCACCATAGGACTGATCCATTCCGACTCCTCGACCGGTTCAATAATACCAACATCTAGCATGCAATCAAGTTCTTCCTTGACCCTTTCCTTGTGTTGTGGATTTAGCCGATAGGGTCGCTGCCGGACCAGCTTAGCATCTGGTTTTAATGGGATCTTCATCTCCCCTAAATCACCTAAAATCCCCTTCATGTTGGAAAATTTTGTTGGGAATACATCTTGAAACTTGTGGAGCATATCAGTAACCTTGCTTATCAGTTCATCATCCCAGTAATCCCAGACATTTGTGAAATTTGAAGTGTCCTCTATCCCAATGTTTATCTTGTGGAGCTTCAGCAGCTGATTGATCGGGTCACTTGGCGCATCAGGTGGTACCACTGCACGACTTCCTTCTGACTCCGGGACATTCACATTCTGTGGATCATCACCATCTTCTGGCCCACCACTGATATTGAAACACTCCATGAGGGACTGCATCTGGCAATGCGTGTGTGGGTCCGCATGATATGCTACCGAGAAAACCTGCAGAATTACATCACGGAGGATCTGGAATGCAGTATGAACCTCTAGATCGACATCCGCAAAATTTAATGTATGGGTAAAACACACCCTGAGCTCCATCCAAGTAGAAATTTCCCCTCGCAACTCAATTGCAGTATACCATGAGCATGGCATCTCATCCAAAGTTTGGATAAAAGCATGGACCCACTCATCTTTGGGTCGCGATACCCATAGTCATTGACATTCCATCAAGTGACCACCAAGATCGGTCCGCCCATCATACTTCTCAGTGTGGTAAACCGCAGTATCACCAAAACGTACCATCATCAATCTTTGGCATTTCGACCATCCATCAATCGATGCCTTGTGTGTCACCCACCAGCATGCGGGAGGAGCCTTCAATGCTTCATTCAATGCCAACAAGCGCTGTGGTTCAGAAACTCTTTCTTTGAACTTCATCAGAAAGTCGAATAAGCCAGGTAGTCCTTCATATATTGGTAGTGTAACCATTTTAGTCGCGACACGGCATAATGACTGCGTGACCAACCCACACTTATGGAGCGACACTCCGTGCAAGCGGTTCTGCCAAAATTCCAGTGCATCATCAAAGACGGAAGACACAAAGCTGTCACTGCGCCATCCCAGCTCACTATTGGTAGTCAGATGTATATAATCTTCAGAAATATTGAATGCATGATCCCATCCACTGGGATCATCGTCCTTCACTGGCTCTATGTAGCGGTATCCTTCAGCCGGATCCAACGGGGCGATAACTCTGATATTGCGATTTTCAAAAGTCATCATCCGTCACTTGAAGTTGATTACAGCTCCACTGTCATTAGCCCATCCAATCCCCAACTTCGTGGGATAAGAGCTGCCACCTTCGACAAATTCTATGACACCAAAGTCGACATAGGTTTTCATACCCTCGATATCTACCACTAGCCACAGAACTCGCCCATTGGGTGTTACTTTCGCATGGTTAGCCAATCAGGGTTGTACAGGAGACCAGCTCAATGGAAGGCTCCCCATATTTTTCCAAGCCTGCTTGGTCAAGATGTTGACATCCGAACCAAGATCCAGAATATCTGAATCAACATCGTAGTCACCAATTTGAATATTCATCCGCATCTCCTTACCCGTCTTCCGTCATTGCAAGGAATTAACCGCGAGCTCTTGTCTATCCTGGGTCGGCGTCACAATAAGGCTTCAATGACAGCAAGAGCGTCGAGATATTTTGCTAGGGACAAAATTTTTTCCAAAAAGGATCGAAGTGTGCTAGACCACCGCGATGGGATAACCTCCGAAGTAGCATAAAAAATAGAGGGCATGTCATACATGACGGCTTTACCTCGGTCGTTCCCTAAGGCCCGTCATGCCTCAAGAAACGTCTCCCATTCTGCATCAATATCAAACGATACCTTCTTTTGTCCAGCTAACTAGATCGTTGAGCTGTCTTCTCCAGGGTTCTTTCCTCCTCGAGTGACCACAGCAATGGAAGCATCTTGCGGTCTTGGTTCTGCAAAAATTGTCGCGATGTTTGCACCCTGCTGTTGATTTGGTGGTACATTCCTCGGTTGATTTATATTTTGATTTATGTTCTGATTCAGTGACGGATTTTGGTTCTACACTGGTTGGTGTACTTGGTTCTGAGCGGGATACTATGCCTAGGGTTGTGTCTGCAATTGGGGAGTGTTCCTTGCCTGCCATCGTGCAATCAACTGTGGACAATTCTCAACTGTATGGTCATTAACAAAACAGAACATACACTGGTTCTGCAGTAGTGGGAAGTCTCACTGATAGTGTCCCCATACTGCACAGTGATAATATTGAACAGGTCCGCAACCACCCCATCCTCCTCCACGACCAAATCCTTCACCACGGCCTCCTCGGTATCCTCCCCGGAATCCTCCTTGCTGCAGGTACCAAGGTTGGTTAAACTGTTGCTACATTGGTGTCGGTTGCATCCCTTTCCTGTGTGGTGCATACTGCGGTTGTTGTACATTTTGTGGTTGTTGTGGATCCATCTGCATTGGAGCGTATTGTGGCATGAACTATGGCGGTTGATGTTGCTGCGGTACAAAATGCATATGTGGTTGAGGTAGCGGCTATCCTACCTGCGGCTGCGGCTACGATTGCGATTGTTGTACAAAACGTTGATCGTCCTTGATGTAGAATGCATCACACATTCTTTCTTGTAGCAACCCATATGCATGGCAGTCTTTGTCATCGTGACCCACCGACTTGCAAAATGTGTAATAAGTATTTCTTGGGGTTGTGACCATTTTCTACATATAAGGGAAATTGTCGTGACCATGCCTATACACCTGGCAGACGCAACACCACGGCATGCTTCCGCCATTCAATGGGTTTGGAACTCCTGACACCAAATAATTGCGTAAATATGGGCAATTGTCCTTCGTATTCCCTTCTCCTCGGCATCGCGTACACCATACTTCATCACGTTGTTCCTTTCCTTTATTCAAATCTTGCAGCTATATAGTCAGGTTAGCAAGCTGTGTCTGTATCTGCAACATCTTGACTGCATTATCTCCAATCGGCGATGCCTCCAATCACATTGCAATCTCTAGAGATTCACTGGGTGCCAAGATGTTTTGTTGCATCAACGGAAGCCAAATGTGTGCTAGCAGTGCTGCGATGAACCACTCTTTATGTTGGACAATGCTCATATCGAAACTAACCTTTGCCATCAGCGTCTTGAATCACTGGTCGAAATCCCATACCGTCTCATTGGGATAATGCTTAATTTCCTTGAATTCTGTAATATATTGAGCCTCTGACTTGGGCCTTCTAAATTCGGCGATCAGCCCATCCCGAATCTCATCCAATGACTTCTCTGGGGCTCTGGTAGGGACTAGAATGAACTTCATAAACCAATCTAATGCATGACCTCGTAGAGTCGTCACTAACTGTCCTTTCTTAGCAGCATCATCGGTGATTTTTTTTATGGTCTAGACCACTTCACATAAAAAATAATACTGTTCTCAGTTGTCTGTCGCACTCCTGTGGAACAATGATAACTTATCATCATCACCTGCCATTATGGGCTTCCTTCCTCCTTTCGCTGTACTATTACCAATTAAATTCTGTGGAATTGACGAACTTGGCGGTGTTGAAGTGGTATTTCTTGCTATCTAAGAGATAGTGAGCGGAGGTGTGGGTACGTTGGTGTCGAGGTTTGGTCCTACCTCTATCCTGGGCGTAGCCTGGTTGTCCTTGTCAGGACTGTGAGTTCGCTTCGTCCTATGTGGCCTTCCTTCATGGTCTTGCAGTTCGACTGCAGTAGGACCTTCTCTTGTCCTCTGCCTCTTTTCCTATCGGAACCTCGCTCCTCCCCTCGTAAGACCACTTTCTTCCTCGGCTTCACTCATAGTCTCATCATGAACTGCACCCATATAACCCTTATCATTCCATGTACCACCCCCCAATAGTCACGGTACCCACAGCCTCCTCCCACCAGGCTATCTACTGATCAAGATGCATCTTCAATATACCCTTTTTGCAAATAAGCATCTTGATCGACAATTGAAGCGACAGTAAAAACCTACCCTGAGGTTCGCAGAAAAAATATCTTTCAGCTTCACTATAGGACTTCTGAGTATCAACCGTGAACTCTGTGATATAGCCTTCTAGGATGCTATCAAACCACACTAAGACATCCCGCAATGCTTTATTGTCAACTTCCTGCAGTTCCCGAATCAATTTGGGGGTCCAGGTCGTCGGTTCACCACCTTGGAAGTTCCTCTTTTGGAAGGTCAACTTTGCCAACCATTCGAACAATAGGACCAGAAATTCATAGAAGAACCATTTGTGCGGACTATCGTGAATGTATCTACCCACCCATTGATCTACTGTTAATCGAGTGTTTCTGCTTTCCTCTTCGGCGAATTCCCGCAACTTCTGATCAAACCATTCTTGGATCTCTGGTTTCGCCAGGTGCCACAACATGTCCTCCTTTCACTGCATACATGGTCCCAAAAACAGAACCATTTATTAGTGTGATGCCAGTCGATAGGGGTCCCACTCACTGTCGACACATACTGCAGTCTTCCTGAGCACCGGCCCGAATAGGCTTTATCCCACCCAGCAACACCTGTAGAGCAGATGAGGTCTCACCCGAGGCGTCTAGGAAGAGTAGACGGAACCATGTTTCCGCTGAATTAAGGAGGATGGTTGTGGCTTATGATACTTAAACTTATTGCAACACAACGACAGAGATCTTTAAGCATTAAACATAGTAGCAAAGCAATATTCAACCCAAGCATTCATCGTTGCAACAATAGTAATTGTAAAGCAAGTATCGCATCAAAGAAGCATGACACTATTCACATAGTGCAATATCACATTATCATAACTAAACAAATAGATCATAGGGATTGCACCAAAATAGCTTCATCATATTATCATTGTCAACCTAGATACAATGCCTTTGCAAAAACTAGATCTCCGCAATGACTCTTAACATCAAAAGATACTTGGAAATCATACAACATCCAAGCTTTGCAATCTTCTCCCGTGAATTACATCCTTCTGAATTATTTTCAACACTTACAATTATTCTCTATATATATGCTTCTGCCTTACAACTCTTGTCCACTTACTACTGACTTCCTAACTGACACTATGGACAAATGACCCAATATCTAGCTGACTTATCCAAAAACGACCAAAAACCTGCATTTTGTGGTCTAGCTTACTCAACCTTACATAATACGTGGTCCAAATGACCCAAAACCCGCATTCTGTGGTACAATTGACCCAAAAATACAAAACTAATCTCCCGCTGATTCCCATCTGCATCATCTTCTCACCATTCGGGCCATCTTCTGCCTTGTCGCAGCATCGAAGATGCTGCGATAGCAGTCTACCAAACCGCCTACCAACAAAGTGCAGTCGACTTTTGGGTTTACAGTATACTAGAAGGCTTCATGACAGAGTTCGCTATGGACACGCTGAAGTCCTATATCGCAGCCGAATCAAAGTTTTTCAAAGGTTTTAGAGGTAAGTACCTGAACAATTTGAGTTTATACATTAAAATTCTTTTAGCTGAGAAAGGAATTTTAAGAATGTAGTAAAAGTTTACAGAAAGTTTTTAATATGTAATGGTCAATAGCATCTATAGTGATTTTGACGAAGAGACACATAATTTGAGAAGTGGAAAAATATATAAGTATACCACTAAGAATACCTCCGGTGAACATGGACTCCGCGTAGACATTGATTTAAAACCGCACCTGATAGCCAAACCACAACTCTATCAGCCACCTATCAGCCTATTACTCCACAGAATCCATCGATTGCAAGTACCGGGCATCCTATTTCTCAGATTCTGTCAGTACATAACCCTCGAGTTGTTAATATTCCTAATCCTTAGAGCATCAATACCAGTATCATTTTGGGAGTGAGTACTCATACCATCCCGAGTCAGACCATTCTCAATTCGACTATCCCATATCAAAATATTCCACTTCAGAACATTCCACGCAATACAAATTTTACTTTTTTCACTCAGAGCACTGTGCAGAACCCCGGACCACCTAGGAGAAGGATGAAGGATGATATTAAGCTACCGATATTCAAAGGAATGGGTCTGTTTGTGTCAGAAATTGTTACTAAGGATAGGGTAACAAGCCAACACAATCTCAAAAATAAAATCAATCCAAACTAGGTTTTTAGGGTTTTGTTTTGTAGGTTTTGGTTAGAAACTTCAAGAGCATAAGGGAATACATTCAGCAGGTAAGTAAAAACTAATTCATACATATATATCCATGAATATGCATATATATCTCAGGAATCCAACAAAAGATTGCAATGAAGTTCATACAATAAAAGACAAGCATCACTGGAAATTACACATAAAACCAAAAATGAATTTGTCAATCAAGAAACTATATAAGTTCAAAATGAAGCCAATACATATCAGAAGTGGGATAAGGAGTCATATATTCATAGTTTCATCAAAAATGCATATGAGAGTTTGCAATACTTAGCAGTGAACAAGTCTGGAAGAATCAACAGCTTGCAGACCTCCTAAAGCTCTCCAAAAATTCGAACCCTTACAATGTCTTTTCTCCCTCTCTAAATAGTTTTTCATCTCCAAAAACAGTTAGGGTATTTCCTACTAATTCTCCATCGAATGACTAGACTAGGTAAAGTAACAATTACATTTTTACAAAATTACATCTTTGCTAAAAATAGCAAATTCTTTAACAAAATGTCTTAAATGAACCTAACTGCCTTAGATTTCTTTTGATGCCTCCACAAGCAAAGATATGCCATTTGGACTTGAGGATCTTTTCTTCGTTCTTTTGTGCTTTTGCTCCAGCTCAGCTATCCTTTTCTGTAGGTGTTCATTTTCATGATGCAAGGTTTCAACAGTCTTTTCTAATTCTGAGCAGTGCCTATCAGCAACCCTTTTTCTTCTGAGTACTTCCTTTGCATCAATCACTAACTCCTGAAAATTGTCATGAGTATCTTGAATATCTTCTCTTAATCTTCTATTTGCCATCATTAGACCATCATTAACTTCCTGCATATAATTCATTTGATGCTTATACTGTTTGACAGTCTTCTTCAAATTCTCCTTGTCAGAATTAACCAGTTTTTCTATTGCAGCATCTTGTTCCTCATTAGGTTTGCAAAACATGTCAAACTTCTTAAATATTGCTTCTTCTGTCAATAACTTCTCAGCAGTATCTTCAATGGTGGGGCTTGGATCATCTGTGGCTTGTACTGACTTAATTTCTTCTGTCAACAATTTCCCAGGAATCTCTTCAATGATGGACTTGGAGCTTCCTTCACCTGCTACTTTTTCTGACCTAATTTCTTCCTTTTTACCTGGCTGCAATTCATCTTTCTTTGATTTTTCCTCCTCCATGGGCTCTTCATCAGAGATAGTCACCTTATCAGCCTTCAATTTTGGATTTAAGAGCTTTTTCATATTTAACCTTAATTTATTTTTCGACCTAGTTTTAGGTCTCCAGAAAGTAGCTGCTTCTCCCATCATTTTTAATTTCTTCCCTTGGTACCGAATAGATGCTAACTCTACCACTTCCATCTTTTTGAATTTCTTCTTAGGCTTCGTGATTTGGTCCTCTATAACTTGATTTTCCTTAATCTCAGTTTTAACCTCAATTTCAGGAATAAACTGCTCTTCCTCTAACATATACCCTTCATCATCTGAGAGGACTGTGATGGGGCTTCTTGGCTGATTATGAACTTCTTCTTTTGCTACAGGAATCACTTTGATATCAATTTTCTTCTCTTCTTTAAAATCTGCTATAGGTGATGACTTCTTTTCAAGAAATTCCTCTTCCTTTTTGTCATCAAATAATGAGAACTTGACTTTATTGTGCTCTGAAAATTCCTGAGGCTGACTGTCATTCTGTCCTTCATCTGCTACCTGCTTTGTTTTCTTTTTAGCTTTAATGTCATGTTTGTTTGCAGGTTTAACTGAATGCCCTAACTTTTGTATCATTACTTTTCCCTTGTCAGTTTGTCTTTTGGGTTGTTGGTCTTCTCCTTTAGGATGAACCCCTGACCAAAACAAAAAGAAATCCCAAGTCTTTCCCTCATGCTGCAACACTGTAGAGATGATTAGCTTAATGAGACCATGATGAAACAGTGATTGAGAAGTATGATCATCATGCTGTTTTATTTTGCTTGACATTTTTCGGAGGCTTTTAAAGAAAAAGAATGGCAAATTCATTTTAGAAACCCCTGCCATGTGCTGTAGGAACCTGAGATGATATTTGAACACTAATGAATACCTTCCTTCACAAGTCACATAACTCTGAAGAATCCTTATAGGTTCAATCCACTCCTTCCTGAAATTATGTATGAGAATACCTTTGTTCCAGTCAGGAATAACATTAGGCAATAAGTATCTTTGAGGATCAAACTCGAAAGGAGACTTCTTGAACCAGTGCTCACCCTCATTACTAATCTTAGTGGCTTCTGATATTAATTCCACAGTCAATTTGAATCTCAAAGGATCCACTATAATCATCTCATTCTTAAGTCCTTTAGCAAAATTGCAGGACACTTGAGCATTAAAACCATCTATCTTTTTAAAAAATTTCAACCATCCTGCCTGCTGGAACAGCTCTGCACAATCTGGAAGTTTCTGAATCCATGTCAAGTCTGTGGGCTCAGCCCTATTAACCTTACCACTTTTACTACCTTTTCCCATATCCTTCTTGTCAGGGAACAAGCACAGTCTAGTTTCAGGTTTCAAAAATGTTTTATAAGCTGTTTTCTGCACACTCCTAGACAATCCTTTAAATCAATGTTTTCTGAGCAAGTAACTTTACAGGCTATAACAATTTTCGGTGATATTTAAACCACTTGCACAAATTATCAGACCCCTTCTGTGTAACACCTGTACCAACTAACAAATTCACTTCTGTGTAAAAATGACGCCCTATTCTGTATATTCTGATGTTTTAAAACATTAGGGCATGGGAGAAATATTCATACACATTCCTCCTAACGGGCTTCAGGTAACTATTTCTGTGTTGAATTCCTCATTTTACGATCTATTATGTCCTCCTCAGCAACCAATTTTTCCAGAAACTCGTGCAGCGGCAAAAACCCAAATTTTCCAGCTATAAGGGTTATAACGTAATACCTGTCAATTACTCGTCCATTGTGGCTTAATGTCTTCAATTTGGGGTGTCAATGATGTTCTCCTTCGAGCACAGGTGTCCTCATATCGATTCTTTAGCCTCAGGTGAATAAATTCAAAATCCCTAATCTTCGCTGGCGCCAGAACACACCTGTCTCCTATCCACAGCAACGCAATCCACCCTTCAACAGTGAACTCTCCTTCGCAAACACTACTTCTCCTGCAATGATGCGTGTAACAAGAGAAAACTGACAGCTAAACCCGGAATTTGCTGGTTTCTGTGCCACTGAACCCGCATACCATGCAATGATGCCCTTGTTTTCTCTTTGTGATTAACAACCAACTAAAATCATGCTCAAAATGCTGCAAACACGTGTTAATACTCACACAATGTGATTAGACACTCGCACTCTGCATCATGATTGAAATCAGATCGAAAATTGACAAAAAATTCAGGCCACGATATTCCTGTAGCGCGCTCTGTGTTAAACTTTAGTGTAGCGCTACAAGAATATCTTTTAACCAAAATTTAGCGATTTTCCAACTTTTTGCTAATTTGTCGGAGATTCTGGCAGCTATTTGATTTAGGACATGAGTTCAACCACTCTCTAAAGTCATTAATGATTCTTCCTTTGAAAATATAACTCTCATTGACCCCCTTTTCAATATAAAAAGTCACCAAAATCAAATGACATCTGAAAGGACTGGGTTCAAACTTTATTCAATCACTCATAAGGTTCTTAAGAAGACAAAACCAAAACTGAAAACCAAAAATTAACTAAGGTAGACTCAAAAAATCAAACCAAAAATGGGGAGAAAAACTAAAAATGCAGAAAAATTTACTGACTTAACATCTGGCTCCAGCTGCGGGATGAAGTCCTCCCTGTGAGGCTTCAAGGACCTATAGACTAGTGCCTTCAGTCTTCCATTGGGCTATGGAGTCTTTATTCAATCTTACTCACACCGGTATATACAATGAGAAGTGACCATGATCCTCATTTAACTGTAGAAATGCTTGAGGAATCGCCCATTGACAGGGCTGGGTAATTCCTCTCCTTCCAAGGTCTGCAATATGAATGTATTATTCTCCAAAACTTTAGCTATCAGAAAAGGGCCAAACCATAAATTAACAATTTTGCCATGTTTCCCTTTCTGCTCCTTTCTTGCATCCCATCTCAAAACCATCTCACCTTCTGAAAAAATATGATCTTTGATATTTCTGTCAAACCTGGTTTTCATTTTAGCTCTATACAGCTGAGCTTCTTTGTCTACCTTCTCCCTGTTCTGCTGTAACTCAATCATTTCAAAAATTCTCCTTTGTAAATCATCTGGTTCCTCTTGAGAATTTTGGAGGAACTTCATTACTGGGATTCCCAATTGTACTGGAAATACTGCTTCTGTTCCATAAACCAGCTGAAAGGGTGAAGTACCAATGGCTTGTTTTTCAGTAATCCTATCTGCCAATAATGCATATTTCAACATTGAATCCCAGGATTTTTTATTTTGTTTGAGCAATTTCTTGATGCATTGAATGATATTTTTATTAGATGATTCTGCCTGACCATTTCCCTGAGGATAATAAGGAGTTGAGTGTTTAAGTTCAATACCATTTTTCTCACAAAAAGCCACCATTGCCTTGGATTTAAATGCTTTGGCATTATCAGTGATCAATCTTTGTGGACAACCAAATCTGCTCAGAATATTATTTTCAATAAAATCCATAATCACCTTATCTGTAGCATTCCTTGTCGGGATAGCTTCCACCCATTTTGTAAAGAAATATGTGGCAGTCAAAATCCAATGATGCTGGCCTGAAGATGCTGGATTAATTTCTCCAATAAAATCCAGACCCCACTGCTGAAAAGGGGCATTGACTACAATAGGCTTCAAAGGTAAAGACATCAACTTCTGTTTACCTGCAAACTTTTGACATGGTATGCAAGCTCTCACATGGTGATAAACATCTGAGAAAAGTGAAGGCCAATAGTAACCAGCTCTTAAAATTTTATAGGCTGTTGTTTTCTAGTATTTATGTCCTCCACAAGCTCCTTCATGAGATTCTGAAATCACTTCCTTTATTTCAGCTTGATCTAAACACCTTAATAAGATTCCTGCTGGATCTTTCCAAAACAATTGACCTTCTATCAGACAGTATTTGGTAGTTTTCAATTTCAGGGACCTGGCAGCTTTTCTGTCTAAATGTTCTGGACATTGCAAAAATAACAGAAAATGGACAATGTCAGCATACCAATCTGAAGATGAATAAGAATCCATGATTCTTTCTTTTTCCAGGATTATTTGATTTTCTTCAGGTGCTGATTCTTCTGTCATAGCATGTAATCCTAATGCCTGACAATTTGAGTCAGCCAGCAGTTTGGCCAATCCTTGTCCTTTGACCAGCTTAGTAGGTCTGATTTCCACTTCATATTCCATAATTTTGGCAATCCACCTTCCCCTCTTTCCTTCACTATCAGGCTGTGTCAAAACATCCTTCACTGTAGCATTTGGAACAAAGGAAACAACCTTGGAGTGTAAAATATAGATTCTGAAAAATTTTAAAGCCTTTACCAGAGCATAGGCTTGTTTCTCCAAGATACTGTATTTCAGCTCTGAATCTCTAAGTGTTTTGCTGAAAAAGGCAATTGGTTGTTCCAATCCCTCCTCATTCTTCTGAAGTAGGACAGCAGCAATGGTGTCTTCTGAAGCAAAAGAAAATGTAAGAAATTCTTTGTCAAAATTTGGACTCACCAGAACAGGTGCTTCAGTCAGAGCCACTTTAATCTTTTCAAAAGCTGCCTTTGCTTCAACAGTCCACCTGACT
The DNA here is from genome assembly GCA_027924585.1 of Larix kaempferi. Lineage (NCBI taxonomy): Eukaryota > Viridiplantae > Streptophyta > Pinopsida > Pinales > Pinaceae > Larix > Larix kaempferi. The sequence continues at coordinate 4,010,897 of BSBM01000608.1, forward strand.
TCTTGGTCCTTTTTTAACATGGCTGTAATTTGCTTAATTGTTTCAGCAAAATTAGGAATAAACCATCGCAGAAAATTGATTTTGCCAATAAATGATTGCACGTCCTTTTTACTCCTGGGCAAGCTAATCTTCAGTATTGCTTTGACTCTCTCAGGGTCAATTCTGATACCATCAGCTGATACCAAGTGGCCAAGCAACTTACCTTCTTGCACAGCAAAATGTGATTTTTTAGGGTTTAAAGATAAGCCAAATTTTCTGCATTTTATGAAGGTTTGTTCTAAATGCTTCAAATGTTCATCATCAGACTTTGAGAAGACAGTGATATCATCCAGATAGATAACTACAAACTTATCTTTTTCACCCACGAATGCAATGTCCATAGCTCTCTGAAAGGTTGCTCCAGCATTCATCAAACCAAAAGGCATCTTGTCATACATAAATGTCCCCCAGGGGGTTGTAAAAGCTGTCTTTTCTTTGTCATCGGGATGCATGGCAATCTGATTGTATCCTGAGAAACCATCTAGCATAGAAATCCTTTGAGCTCCAACCACCTGCTGCAAAACCTGTTCAATCTTGGGGAGAGGATAATTGTCTTTTAATGATGATCGATTCAAATTTCTGAAGTCAACACATAATCGAATCTCTCCATTCTTCTTTCTAACAGGAACCAAATTGGCCACCCAAGAAGAATACCTAAGAGGCACTATTATTTTTGCATCCAACAACTTCTTTAATTCTTTTTCAATTACAGGGAACAAGGCTGGATTGATTCTTCTTAATTTCTGCCTGAAAGGTTTGACATTAGGTTTCAAAGGAACTTTGTGCTGGATAACTGCTGTATCATAGGTTTTTAGTTCCTTGTAAGACCAAGCAAATGCATCTATATATTTTCTCAACAGCCTGATATATCTACTTCTTTGCTCAGCTGTTAGGTTTTTAGACAGTTTTACCATTCTGGGATGTTCTGCTGAACCAATATTGTACTCCTCTACATTGTCTTCTGAAGATTGAATTACTGGTCTGGAAGGTGTATCATCTTTAGTGAATATTCTTTCTAAAGGTACTAGACCTTTTGGAATGAAATTGCTCTTCAATTCAATAATCTTATGCCCAGCTATCTCTTCTGCAGCAAATTCATCTAACTATTCATCCCTTTCATCTATTTCTTGATCAATTTGATTGTTTGAAAATTCATCTACAAGCTCAAGAAATTTTTTTATTTCAATGTCATCTTGAAAAACCCTCCAATGTCTCACATTATCTGGAACACATGGTCTATATCTCACTTCTATTGGATACCTTAATTGAGTGGTTTTTGGAATTCTGAAATGTGTGGCAGCCAGGGCTAAAGAATCTGCAGTTTCATTATGATTTCTGGGAATATGAGTGATATTAAATGCTATAAAATAGTTCTCAAGCATATCCCATACCTCATTTCGATATACTTTCAGCAAACCCTGCTTTACTTGATATTTGTTCTTCACTTGTTGAACAACTAATTCGGAGTCGCCAAATGCAGAAATCTGCTGAATTCCCAAATCTTTAGCAGCCTTCAATCCCAGTAGCAGGGATTCATACTCAGCAGTGTTGTTGGTGGTAGCAAATTCTAACTTATACATAAGTTTCACCATTTCACCCCCGGGAGAAATCAATAAAATTCCTGCTCCAGCACCTTCTTTGCATGAAGACCCATCAAAATATAACTGCCACAATACATCCTGCTCTTCTTGACTGTGTTTTATAGGCTGATCTTTTTGTACTTGTAACAGACCAGCAGAATTCTCTTCCTCACTAAACTGTAGTATGCATGAACCAAGGTCTTTATCCACATAATACATTGGGTGATTTGTAGGGTTTTTCTCATCTGTGACTATGTAAGCCAACTGTAACTCTCTATAAAGTCTCCTGTTTTCTCCACCAAAAACAGGAATAGTTGCATAAGAGAGGTCCATCTGTAATGTTCCCCCAACTTTCTTAGCCCATGACCGAGACAGAAGTAAACCAAATTTTGGTGTGATGTCAGCTACCACAACATCCATTATTACACTTTTCATGGGTAACTGAGTAAGATTGACAACCATATCTTTTATCACTCCTAGACATTTTACAGCTCGGGAGTCAAAAGCATATAGATCATGGTAAGGCTTAGTGACATTAAGGCCCAGGGCTTCCATCACAGATTTTGGCATCAAATTATGGGATGCTCCTGAATCAAGCAAACAATTATGAATCATCTGCTCATGCACAGTCAAAGTTATATAGAAAGGAGGAGAAGCACCAGCTTCGTTTTCAGTCTTTTCAGCCAAAGCTGATCCAATAAAGATTCTAGGGTTTTCCTCCTGCAGATTTACTGTATCTGAAATTGGCTGATTATTAGGCATATTCATTACTTTCAAAACTGTATTCTTGTATGATGGATTTTTAATAAGCTCAGAAAATGGCACAGGAATTTTAAGTTTTCCTAACTCATTTTCCAAACTAAAATTTTGACCTGACCTATTTACCTCTTCAATTTCTGTATTCTTCTTAGGTTTTTCTGCAGGTTGCTTCTTTTCTGCTACAGGATCAGCAGTTGGTTTATCAGGAATAACTGGAGCAGGAACAACAGCTTTCTTCTTAGGAGCTTGAACTACTTGTTTCGGTCCAGTTCTGAGATTAATGATTTTCTTAATTCCATTCTGATTAGTGGCAGCATTTACAACAGTTTTTTCAAACTCCAATTCATCTTCAACCTCATATAAATCAGCATCATAATATTCAGAATTAAGAAAATCTTCTTCAGTAACAAAGCCTGTAAACATTTTATCTCCAATGTGGTTCATGTCCTGATCAGTCTCAGTTTCTTCAAAGAGCAGCTGCTGATCAATTTCTTCCTCATCAACCAAATTATTTTGAAAAGGTGGGGGCACTTTTTGATCTTCATTTTCTCTCCTTTCTTGCTGGATGTCATTATTTCTTCGCTCCCTTGGCATGAATCTAGGTGCAAATTGTCTTCTAAACTGATTTTGGTTATTTGGATTCCTCTGAGCTTCTGGAGCAGGTTTAGCAGAATTCTTTTCAAGCTCTAATTTATTCAACTTTGCAGTAAGGATATTAACCATTTTGGCCATCTCATCTATCTTGGCATCAGCAGATTGAGAAGCAGAGCCTGCTGTGATAGCTTCTTTCTTTCCTTTTCTTTCATACAGCTGCTGAGATGTTTCATTCTTAAGTCTATTTGAATCTAACAAATTAGACTCTACCTCTAGGGCTGCATCTTGCATGTTCAGCAGGGTGATAGGTCTTCTTTCTCTGAGTAATAAAGAGAATTCATGATCAAAAGCATTTGCATAGGTCAACTTGGCTGATGTTTCAGTGGGTTTAATTTCTACTGGAATTCTACTGTACATCTTATTAAATCTCTTGGAAAAATCTGCAACAGTCTCATCTTTCTTTCTTCTGAGAGCTCCAAATTCGGTTATGTAATATGTGTGATCTTTCGTATCTCCCCATTGTCTCATGAAAAGCTCATGGAGTTCTTCAATAATAGTAATGGAGTTAGCAGGAAAGTCTCTAAACCATTTTCTCACATCTCCATCAAGACTCTGAACAAATACCCTCATCCACACATCTTTAATTTCAATATTCTGATTGTCAGCATAACTCATGAAAGCCTCCCAATGTTCTTCAGCAGTGATTTCCCCTTGTCCATTGAATCTAGGCATATATTTCTGGTAATCACCTCCAGGGAATGCATGTAGAGGCTGAGGTAAAACTAATGGTGCATACCTAGCTGCTACCATTCTATCCATCATATCCATAGGTGGATTTTGGGCTGCCATTGTGGACTGAGTTTTAGACTGAGATTTTGAGGAGGAAGATATTTGACTAGAACTTTTTTGAAAAGGATTTCTTCCTACCTTCAACTGAAAGATTGGTATTTTATCAGGGGAAGAGGTTTTAGCTTTCAAAAAACTTTGAGGATTGGTGAAAACCTGAAAAGTGTTCTCAGAAAGGATAGGTTTTATACAGGGTGAGATTTCAGCTGGGTCTAATAATTCACCCAACTGGTGAGAGTCACAGGAAGCTGGCAAAGATCGAGATTTTCTGAGTTTGTTTGCGGTTTTCAAAATCTGCTCAGGGTCTGTCACACCCAGTTTTAATGGAGAAACAGGCTTATTTCTGGTCCCAATCCCTTTAGAAGCCAGTGTGACTTCTTTTTGGTGAAAATAGCCTTAAAAAACTGCTGGTTCAAGTCCACCTCTTAAACCAGAAAAATGATGAATATCCCAGCGAAGATATGCTTCAGCTTCGTCCCCGGCAACGGCGCCAAAGATGTTTGTGTCAGAAATTGTTACTAAGGCTAGGGTAACAAGCCAACACAATCTCAAAAATAAAATCAATCCAAACTAGGTTTTTAGGGTTTTGTTTTGTAGGTTTTGGTTAGAAACTTCAAGAGCATAAGGGAATACATTCAGCAGGTAAGTAAAAACTAATTCATACATATATATCCATGAAGATGCATATATATCTCAGGAATCCAACAAAAGATTGCAATGAAGTTCATACAATAAAAGACAAGCATCACTGGAAATTACACATAAAACCAGAAATGAATTTGTCAATCAAGAAACTATATAAGTTCAAAATGAAGCCAATACATATCAGAAGTGGGATAAGGAGTCATATATTCATAGTTTCATCAAAAATGCATATGAGAGTTTGCAATACTTAGCAGTGAACAAGTCTGGAAGAATCAACAGCTTGCAGACCTCCTAAAGCTCTCCAAAAATTCGAACCCTTACAATGTCTTTTCTCCCTCTCTAAATAGTTTTTCATCTCCAAAAACAGTTAGGGTATTTCCTACTAATTCTCCATCGAATGACTAGACTAGGTAAAGTAACAATTACATTTTTACAAAATTACATCTTTGCTAAAAATAGCAAATTCTTTAACAAAATGTCTTAAATGAACCTAACTGCCTTAGATTTCTTTCGATGCCTCCACAAGCAAAGATATGCCATCTGGACTTGAGGATCTTTTCTTCGTTCTTTTGTGCTTTTGCTTCAGCTCAGCTATCCTTTTCTGTAGGTGTTCATTTTCATGCTGCAAGGTTTCAACAGTCTTTTCTAATTCTGAGCAGTTCCTATCAGCAACCCTTTTTCTTCTGAGTACTTCCTTTGCATCAATCACTAACTCCTGAAAATTGTCATGAGTATCTTGAAGATATTCTCTTAATCTTCTATTTGCCATCATTAGACCATCATTAACTTCCTGCATATAATTCATTTGATGCTTATACTGTTTGACAGTCTTCTTCAAATTCTCCTTGTCAGAATTAACCAGTTTTTCTATTGCAGCATCTTGCTCCTCATTAGGTTTGCAAAACATGTCAAACTTCTTAAATATTGCTTCTTCTGTCAATAAATTCTCAGCAGTATCTTCAATGGTGGGGCTTGGATCATCTGTGGCCTGTACTGACTTAATTTCTTCTGTCAACAATTTCCCAGGAATGTCTTCAATGATGGACTTGGAGCTTCCTTCACCTGCTACTTTTTCTGACCTAATTTCTTCCTTTTTACCTGGCTGCAATTCATCTTTCTTTGATTTTTCTTCCTCCATGGGCTCTTCATCAGAGATAGTCACCTTATCAGCCTTCAATTTTGGATTTAAGAGCTTTTTCATATTTAACCTTAATTTGTTTTTCGACCTAGTTTTAGGTCTCCAGAAAGTAGCTGCTTCTCCCATCATTTTTAATTTCTTCCCTTGGTACCGAATAGATGCTAACTCTACCACTTCCAGCTTTTTGACTTTCTTCTTAGGCTTCGTGATTTGGTCCTCTATAACTTGATTTTCCTTAATCTCAGTTTTAACCTCAATTTCAAGAATAAATTGCTCTTCCTCTAACATATACCCTTCATCATCTGAGAGGACTGTGATGGGGCTTCTTGGCTGATTATGAACTTCTTCTTTTGCTACAGGAATCACTTTGATATCAATTTTCTTCTCTTCTTTAAAATCTGCTATAGGTGATGACTTCTTTTCAAGAAATTCCTCTTCCTTTTTGTCATCAAATAATGAGAACTTGACTTTATTGTGCTCTGAAAATTCCTGAGGCTGACTGTCATTCTGTCCTTCATCTACTACCTGCTTTGTTTTCTTTTTAGCTTTAATGTCATGTTTGTTTGCAGGTTTAACTGAATGCCCTAACTTTTGTATCATTACTTTTCCCTTGTCAGTTTGTCTTTTGGGTTGTTGGTCTTCTCCTTTAGGATGAACCCCTGACCAAAACAAAAAGAAATCCCAAGTCTTTCCCTCATGCTGCAACACTGTAGAGATGATTAGCTTAATGAGACCATGATGAAACAGTGATTGAGAAGTATGATCATCATGCTGTTTTATTTTGCTTGACATTTTCTGCAGGCTTTTAAAGAAAAAGAATGGCAAATTCATTTTAGAAACCCCTACCATGTGCTGTAGGAACCTGAGATGATATTTGAACACTAATGAATACCTTCCTTCACAAGTCACATAACTCTAAAGAATCCTTATAGGTTCAATCCACTCCTTCCTGAAATTATGTATGAGAATACCTTTGTTCAAGTCAGGAATAACATTAGGCAATAAGTATCTTTGAGGATCAAACTCGAAAGGAGACTTCTTGAACCAGTGCTCACCCTCATTACTAATCTCAGTGGCTTCTGATATTAATTCCACAGTCAATTTGAATCTCAAAGGATCCACTATAATCATCTCATTCTTAAGTCCTTTAGCAAAATTGCAGGACACTTGAGCATTAAAACCATCTATCTTTTTAAAAAATTTCAACCATCTTGCCTGCTGGAACAGCTCTGCACAATCTGGAAGTTTCTGAATCCATGTCAAGTCTGTGGGCTCAGCCCTGTTAACCTTACCACTTTTACTACCTTTTCCCATATCCTTCTTTTCAGGGAAAAAGCACAGTCTAGTTTCAGGTTTCAAAAATGTTTTATAAGCTGTTTTCTGCACACTCCTGGACAATCCTTTAAATCAATGTTTTCTGAGCAAGTAACTTTACAGGCTATAACAATTTTCGGTGATATTTAAACCACTTGCACAAATTATCAGACCCCTTCTGTGTAACACCTGTACCAACTAACAAATTCACTTCTGTGTAAAAATGACGCCCTATTCTGTATATTCTGATGTTTTAAAACATTAGGGCATGGGAGAAATATTCATACACATTCCTCCTAACGGGCTTCAGGTAACTATTTCTGTGTTGAATTCCTCATTTTACGGTCTATTATGTCCTCCTCAGCAACCAATTTTTCCAGAAACTCGTGCAGCGGCAAAAACCCAAATTTTCCAGCTATAAGGGTTATAACGTAATACCTGTCAATTACTCGTCCATTGTGGCTTAATGTCTTCAATTTGGGGTGTCAATGATGTTCTCCTTCGAGCACAGGTGTCCTCATATCGATTCTTTAGCCTCAGGTGAATAAATTCAAAATCCCTAATCTTCGCTGGCGCCAGAACACACCTGTCTCCTATCCACAGCAACGCAATCCACCCTTCAACAGTGAACTCTCCTTCGCAAACACTACTTCTCCTGCAATGATGCGTGTAACAAGAGAAAACTGACAGCTAAACCCGGAATTTGCTGGTTTCTGTGCCACTGAATCCGCATACCATGCAATGATGCCCTTGTTTTCTCTTTGTGATTAACAACCAACTAAAATCATGCTCAAAATGCTGCAAACACGTGTTAATACTCACACAATGTGATTAGACACTCGCACTCTGCATCATGATTGAAATCAGATCGAAAATTGACAAAAAATTCAGGCCACGATATTCCTGTAGCGCGCTCTGTGTTAAACTTTAGTGTAGCGCTACAAGAATATCTTTTAACCAAAATTTAGCGATTTTCCAACTTTTTGTTAATTTGTCGGAGATTCTGGCAGCTATTTGATTTAGGACATGAGTTCAACCACTCTCTAAAGTCATTAATGATTCTTCCTTTGAAAATATAACTCTCATTGACCCCCTTTTCAATATAAAAAGTCACCAAAATCAAATGACATCTGAAAGGACTGGGTTCAAACTTTATTCAATCACTCATAAGGTTCTTAAGAAGACAAAACCAAAACTGAAAACCAAAAATTAACTAAGGTAGACTCAAAAAATCAAACCAAAAATGGGGAGAAAAACTAAAAATGCAGAAAAATTTAATGACTTAACAGGGTCTATAAGACCCTAAGCAACATTAGCTTCTATGTGAAGCCGTATGGAGTGTTAAGTAAGTTCAGGATGATGCTGTGAAGCAAGCGCAACTCATCACTAAATTTAGAGATAGAGCCTTGAATTGGTTCATGAAGTATTCTATTGGACATAATAGAACCTTAACAAAGATTAAGGCTGCACTGTTGAGTGAGTTCAAGAAACCAAAACCATAATCACAATGTATAACATAATTAAAGGAAATTAAGCAAAAAACTAATGAGACGGTTTGGGAATTTGACGAGAAGTTTAAGACATTGTTGGACCAAGTAAGTTTCGTCATAGCACCGCAACAAAACCAAGAATTGTTTATAGCTGCGTTGTTACCCCATATTAGACTGTCATTGATGCAGCAGAAAGTAGTTTCGCAGGAAGAAGCCTTGGAGATTGAGATGAAGTTAGAAGCTTCACCTATAGGAGAGACTAGCACTAGAATGTCTCAGATCCAGAAAAAGTTAGCTACCCTGACACTACAACTACAGGATATGAAGAAGGGAAAAGAATAGAGACAAGAAGTCTGGTGTACAGGATGTAAGGGAGAAGGACACACTAGAGAGAACTGCCCTTTGTTTCAGGAGTACCTTAACAGTGGAGCACCAAATCCACTGAATCATGTAAAATCTATGACACAGTAGGATCTAGATACCATGGATTCCTCACAGCTGAAAGATTTCACTCATTTAGCAAGAAATAAGTGCAAACATGTTACAGAATGAATAGATGATCAAAATACAGAACAAATGATCAACTTTCCAGAAAACACAAATGATCAAATATTGAGATATTATTAACTGTCCAACCTTACAAAATAGATTGGTTCATCCTTATATACAAAAAGGAGAGAAAAAATCCACTTGGAGTGTCCACACTTAGCTAGCTTAGATTTACCCCAATCCCCCCTAAGTTTGACCATATGGTTTCCAAAATAACCCAAACAGGTTCGAATTGTGCATGTGAACACTAAGTAAGCATGGGGAACCAAGATGGAGCTCACACATGTGAAGGAGATGGTTGGGTGGAAGTTAGGTAGGCTAGGATAGGCCAAAAACAACAAAAAATGGGATAAATGACTAGGTTCAGTGTATGGGCGCCCTTGGTCAAAACAACTTCCTTAAAATAGGGGATAAGGGCACCTTAGCAATGCTGGGGCAATGAATGCTTGGATAGGCATGCCTAGCAGCTATTTTGACCACCTCTTTGGCCCATACTTTGGCCCAAACCATGTAATCTTGTTCACACTAGCCTATACAAGTTCTAACCACTTTATAATAACCAGTTCCACACCTAGGAAGCATTATTAACCAGTTTAGCACCAAATAATCATAATTTAATTAATGATTAAGGTACTAAGGTACAATATTGCTCTAAAACCCCCCCATAATCTAGAATTAGTGGAATATCAAAATTAAGGCCTTAGCAACTAAGGCTCAAGTCACCTTTTACAACATAAAAAATTATTTGCCCATGTAACCAAGGAAAGAAGGAAAACCACATGGGAAATAAAACCTCCCCTAAAAAATGGACATGTGGCATATATGAAAATACACCAATATTCACCATGTATCACTCACCCTAAGGAGTGATCTAAGGTAAGTGAGGGTCTTCTCAGTAAATCTCTTGGTAAAGATATCAACAGTTTTCTCAACAGAAGGGCAATACTGCAATGCTATGATCTAGTCATGCACCAAGCCTCGAATGTAGTGCATATGAATATATATGTGCTTGGTCTTCTGTCTCTGCACTGGATCAGTGGAGATCTTTATTGTACTCTGATTATCACACCAAATGACTGTGGGTGAATCAAACACAATCCCAAACTCTCCAAGAATACCTTGCAACCACACACATTGTGTAGCTGCATTCATTGCTCCCCTGTATTCAGCCTCAGCTGAAGATAAGGATATAATGTGTTGATTCCTGCTTGACCAGTAAATGGGACTATGTGCAAGCATAAACACATAACCAGAAGTGGACTTCCGATCAACACTGTCACCAACCCAATCCGAATTAGTAAAACCAACTAGTTCAAGAGATGAACCAGTTGCATAGTGGATACCAAAATGCTTAGTACCCTGTACATAATGAAGGATCCTCTTGGCTTCCTTCCAATGGACCTCATGAGACTCTTGCATGTGCCTTGCAACAGCCCCAACAACATAAGACAAATCTGGTCGAGAGTGTGTAAGATATAACAAGCTCCCAACTAGTTGTCTATACAATGAACTGTCAACTAGTGGTGAAGAACCCCAATATGTAAGCTTAACTCCCAAAAGGAATGGAAATTTTGCAGAATTACATTCAACCATGTTGAATTTCTGCAGCAAATCTGAAGCATACCTTGAATGAGATATAGATATCCCATCCATAGTTTGGTCTATCTCCAAACCCAGAAATTGTTTCAACAATCCTAGATCGGTCATGGAGAATGCACTGTGTAATGCACTCTTAACTGAGTCAAGTTCATTGGTGCAGCTACCAGTGATCAAAATATCATCAACATACAGTACTTTAATCAATATCAGATCACTAATATTCTGCATATACACATTTGGATCAAACTTACACCTCTCAAACCCCAAATATAGCAGAAAATTGTCCATTTTTGCATACCATGCTCTAGGAGCTTGCTTGAGCCCATAGAGTGACTTGTTCAACCTTCACACAAGTGTATGATCATAAATAAATCCCCCAGGATTCTGCATATAGATCTCCTCATTCATATCCCCATGAATAAAGGCACTCTTCACATCCATGTGATGAACCTCCCATCGCTTGGAAGCCCCAATGGCCAAAACTAGTCTTATGGAGTCCATCTTTGCCACTGGTGCAAATGTCTCTACATAGTCCACTCCTTGGACCTGAGAGTAACCCTTAGCTACCAACCTGTCCATATACTTCAAATCAGAGCCATCAGATCCAACTTTGGTTCTATAAACCCATTTGCATTGCAGTGGTTTCCTCTTGGGAGGAAGAGGGACCAAATCCCAAGTTTTGTTGTCATGGAGGGAGTTCATCTCTTCTTGCATGGATGTTTTCCACCTTGGGTATTTAGATGCTTCTCAGTATGAATTTGGATCAGATCCAACCATCAAATAACATGCATCACTCATATCAAAATCACAACATGCAAAAGAATTGTGAAATTGAGATCTAGTTTTCCTAGCATCTTGAGGATCACCAACAAGCTCACGAGCAGCTTGTATTGTTTTCTTATCCCACTTGGGCCTTGAGGGAGGGTTATGTTAAGAATCCATATAATCATCATCTTTAGAAATATCAGAATCAGAAATAACATAGGAAGAACCACTACTTACATCATCATCAAGAAGAGGATATGTGCATTCCCCATCACCTTGTTATGTAGCTTGCATGAGCTCTTCTTCTTGGAATTGGAGAATTCTTTCGATGAAAGTTTTGAGAGTGGATGGATCAAATATATTGTAGCCCTTGGAATCCTCTGCATACCCAACCATGATTGACTCCTTGCTTTGGGGCTGCAAGGCCTTTCTCTTCTCTGGAGGAATTCTAGCCCAAGCCTTTGAGCCAAAATTTTTGAAATGAGAGACATTGGGTTTGTGGCCCATCCAAGCCTCATATGGAGTCATGCCTTCCAAGGATTTATGTGGTGCTCTATTCTGAACATATGCAGCACAATTTATAGCTTCAGCCCATAGATTTGGATACAAAGACTTAGCCTCCATCATGCAAGTGGCCATCTCCTTCAATGCTCTATTCTTGCGCTCTGCAACACCATTTTGCTGAGGTGTGTAGGGCATAGAATGTTGCATTTGGATGCCATTTTATTCACAGAGATGCTGCATGTCCTTATTGACATACTCCCTTCCATTATCAGTCCTTAGGACCTCCATGGATCTCCCACTAAAGTTCTCCACCATGTTCTTCAAAAATTTGAAACATTGAAAACCTTCAGATATTTGCTTGAGAAAATACAACCAACAATACCTTGACTAGTCATCAATGAAGGTGAGAAATTATTTGCTGTAGCCATTGGAGGGAGTAGGGATTGGACCAATCAGATCAGAATGTATAAAAACAAGAGGTTCAGCAGCTCTCCTTTCCTTCCCTTTCTCATACTTCTTCTCAACATGCTTCCCAACAATGCACCCTTTGCAAGTGCCATTGGAAAATCTGATTTATGGAAGCCCTTCAACCATCTCTTCTTTTCTCAATGCTTGGAGATATTTGTAGTTGAGATGTCCAAATATATAATTCCATAGCTTTTTGAATTCATTGCCATGTGACAGAAGTGCATTTGAGGAAGAGAACCCAAGAAAATGTGAGAACTTATACATCTTCATATCATGGTCTGCAACACCCATTGCAACAATTTTTCCGGTGGAAATTTCTAATATCTCCACATAATTTTGAGTGAAGGTCACTCTCTTGGATGCACCAGTTTGTGTCATTTGATATACAGAGAGTAGGTTGGCAGCAAGATCAGGTACATACAACACATTGCTGAAATACCCATTCTCCATAGAGATATTCCCAATGCCATGAGTAGGGATTTCTGAGTCATCTCCCATGCAAATGAAGGGTCCACTGTATGGAGCAAGAGTAGAGAATGAATCTCTTGAAGAATCCATGTACCTTGAGGAACCTAAATCAATTATGAACAAGGATGACTAATATGTACTAGTCATCAAAGCATGGTACCTCTCCTTGTCTTCAGAAACACCCTCTTTCTTCTTGGAAGTTTCAAGAAGAGGAATGTTGTTTTTTTGTAGGAGATGGGTCATCATGTCTATGGTTTTCTTCATGCATGAGCTCTCTGGATGAAAGCCCCTTTGACAATAGCTGCACTTAGTCCTCTACTTCTTATTTCCTTTGTCTTTGACAGGATTCAAACCCCCATTAGTGGATTTGTGCCTCTCATCCTTCTTCTTCTTCTGTTGTGGTTTCGGTCCCTTGGGATTTTGCTTGCCTCTTCCATTTTTCGAATCTCCAGCTGCAAGTACTTGGTATTTTTTCTTGATGGTGCCCATCAAGACCAAATTGTCTTTCTCTTGGGTTAGCATCTCCATGAAATCATCTAAAGATGGCATCTTCCAGTTTCTAACTGTGAGCTTTGTGGAGTTGAATGTAGAGACAAAAACTGAGTACTCAGGACCCAGGTTTGAGAGAATGGACAAGATCAATTGTTCTTCCTTCTTGTCAATACCACATTGCTTGATTTGCAAGACCAAGCTCTTAAACTTGGTGAAGAAATCATGGATGTATTCGAAATTGCTTGGACTTAGTGAGATCAAATCATTCTCAATTTGATGCCCTCTCATCTCATCATTCTTCCTAAATAGATACTCAAGCTTGAGCCAAACTTCATTCGGTGTAGCTAGACTTTCCACATGAAATAAGAGGTCTCTCGAAATATTGAGGCAAAGGCGGTCGAATGCTTCATCCATTATGTTAAAAAACTTCGATTTCTCCACAACAAAGTTTGGCTCAACCTTTGTGCCCAGTGTGATCCTGAAAAGACCCTTGGATCTCAACAAAATCACCATTTCAGCCTTCCAATCAAAATAGTTGAAAGGAGTGAGCAAATTTGGGTGAGATGGCTCCATCTTCTTCTGTTGCTTGTGAACTGGGTGACAATGGTGCTCTTGAAAACCTTCAAATGAAAACTATCAACACTTAGGAGGGATCTACACTTAATAGATTCCAATTCTATTTGATAGTGGATACCTTCGGGAGAGCATCGCACCCTAGATAGACTCCAATGGATTTCTCCAATGGATTCAATGCAATGATTCTAGGCACTTCCATGGTTTCACCACTGCTTCTATCACACCACTAAAACAGTCTCTAGTTCGAATAGTAGCTCCAAGATCTATGATACCATGTAAAATCTATGACACAGTAGGATCTAGCTACCATGGATTCCTCACAGCTAAAGGATTTCACTCATTTAGCAAGAAACAAGTGCAAACATGTTACAGAATGAACAAATGATCAACTTTCTAGAAAACACAAATGATCAAATATTGAGATATTATTAACTGTCCAACCTTACAAAATAGATTGGTTCATCCTTATATACAAAAAGGAGGGAAAAAATCCACTTGGAGTGTCCACACTTAGCTAGCTTAGATTTACCCCAATCCCCCCTAAGTTTGACCATATGGTTTCCAAAATAACCCAAACAGGTTCGAATTGTGCATGTGAACACTAAGTAAGCATGGGGAACCAAGATGGAGCTCACACATGTGAAGGAGATGGTTGGGTGGAAGTTAGGTAGGCTAGGATAGGCCAAAAACAACAAAAAATGGGATAAATGACTAGGTTCAGTGTATGGGCGCCCTTGGTCAAAACAAATTCCTTAAAATAGGGGATAAGGGCGCCTTAGCAATGCTGGGGCAATAAATGCTTGGATAAGCATGCCTAGCAGCTAGTTTGACCACCTCTTTGGCCCATACTTTGGCCCAAACCATGTAATATTGTTCACACTAGCCTATACAAGTTCTAACCACTTTATAATAACCAGTTCCACACCTAGGAGGCATTATTAACTAGTTTAGCACCAAATAATCATAATTTAATTAATGATTAAGGTACTAAGGTACAATAATGATTAAGGTACTAAGGTACAATATTGCTCTAACAAATCAAAATCAAGCACCATGGTGTGAAATATGTAAAACACGAGGACACCGTCCTGAAGACTTTTATCTGATACAGAAGTATGTGCGCACTCCTAAGAACCTATATTTCAACTTTTGTAAGTCAGTTGGAGATGATGAAGCCAACTGTAGAGCCTATTAGCTCATGCAGGAAAGAAAGCTAGACATGGAGCATATGCGTGATAGTGGAGTATACAGAGTCCAAGAAGAGACTCCGTAGAAGAAAGATAATGCGCAGTATGAACAAGGCACATACAGAGCCCGTGGAGGATTCCGCGAAAGAGGAAGAAATAGTGGCCCAGGAAAAGGAAGAGGAAGAGGCTAGATGATCTATTATAACTATGGCCAGGAAGGTCACATATCTAGAGATTGTACCAATGAGTGTACTACTTGTAATTATTGTAAATATTTAGACCATGTTATTGAAGACTGCCCAATGTTAGCGGCATAAATGCAGAAAAGAAAGCAGGATGTGCCAAACCCAAACATTCAGATGATCGCAGCAGAGAGAATGGTTGTGGATCCAAGTCTCAATGCAGTGACGTGAAGTGGCGCTACAACAGGGGGAGATAGACAAGTAGAAGCTTCCACTTCTAGAGGATTTGAAACTAAGCAGACCCCTTTTGAAACAATCTAGATAATAAAAGCTACTAGGAAGACACCTGCTTTCAACTTGGAGAAAAACAAAAAGGTATTTGAAGAATCGCAGGATATCTTCAAAGAGTCAGCACCCAGATCACGAAGAATCCTGTGGCGCAGTGAAATATTGCATATAGAGGATATGCCGACCGCTTATGAAAAAACGTGCCACACAACAGAGATAGGAACCTCTGTTGCACAGTTCCTACGGAGCTGCATGAATTTACTAAAGAGTGCAGATGCTGTAGCAGAATCACAAAATTTTTTAAATCAATATGAGCCACACAGTGAGAAGGAGACTATCGAGAGCATAGTCCATCAGATTAAGAACCATAAAAGAACAGGCAGAGAAATGAGGCTCAGTGCATAGATAGGAGACTATGATATGGATGAGATCATCCTTGATCTGGGATATGAAGTAAATGTCTTGACTAAATAAACATGGCAGCAGATGGGGAGACCAAATTTGTTATGGTCACCCATACAATTGAGAATGGCCAATCGGGAGAAAGTCATACCTTTTGGAAGGTTATCCAATGTTATTGTTGACATTGATGGAGTGCGAAGTCATGCAGACTTCGAGGTTATCGAAATAGTGGGTGATAGTTAGACTTATCCAGCACTATTGGATATAGACTGGGCAATGGATAACCTCACCATCATAAACTTGAAGATAAAGAAGATGATCTTTGAAGGACAACATCTCAGGGTCATCGCACCAGTGGACCCTGCAGACGGAGAAAGATATAGTGAGCCAATTCAGGAGGAATCCAGAGCATAGGATCTTGACTGCCTTTACAAGATGACTGTGAATCAAGATGACTATGTTAATCCTACGACAGATGGAACACTCAATTGGCGATGTGACAGTTCTTGCATCTTAGACTCTGACGCAGGACTGGAGAACTGGCAAGGCCGTATGCATGAAGTATCTGCAAGAAGATGCGCGCAGATTACAAAGTCACTGCATTGGATTGGGAAAGAGGTAAGTCCAATCCCCACATGTGATGGTTCATCTAATGTTTACTCATTCATCCAAGAATATACTGTATCAGTTGCAGACGAACATCGTATACTAGCACTAGATATGGCACTGCACGAGACACTTGCTAGATGGTGGGCTACGCATAAGCAGACATTGACCACATGGGATCAATGCAGACGCATGATGCAGATCAGGTTCGCTAAGAATGTTGTACTGCCCTTTGAAAAATATAATGGATAGACGGATCCAAAGGATCATATTGAAATTTGTTCACAAACATGGGAAGAGAGACGATAGACAAAATGGGTGCATCTATTTGTGCATACATTGGAGGAGCACACTCCAAAGAATTGGTACCTAGACACGAAGTTATGTAGAGGAAATATAGATTGGCCTACCCTGAATGCGAACTTCCAAAGAAGCTTTAGTTTTGAAGATGACATCCTGAGTATAAATGAAGCATTGCATATCATCAAGTAAAGAATATTCAGAGCAGAATGCCCAAGTATAAACGAGGCATTGGAAGAACTTAAAGAGAGAGTGTTTAAAGATGTAAAAGTACCTATGAACCTTCAGCCAGAATGGACCAGAACGATAGAGCATGCTTTTAAATGCTATAACCTTGCTGAAAATGGTGAAGAAGAAGAAGAAAGCTATGAGGAGGATCCACGCAATGTCAATATACCTGAGTCTAAAGGTGTGCGCGATCTAGAGGGACCTCCATTGGAAATTTCAGACATGAGTGGACCTATGAAGACGAGAAAAGTGAACATTGGCACAAGCGAAGAGCCAAATTTCTCATCTATTGGAGACTACAAGGATGGTGCCATGGTTGCGGAGATCGCAGACCTGCTACATGAATATCATGATTTATTTCCGACAAAGTTTACAGAAATGAAAGGTATTCTGGGAAACTTGGGGGTTATGAAAATACCTCTTAAGCCAGGAATAAAGGCTATTAAGCAAAGGCCCTATAGATTTAATCCTCGATATAAAGAAAGAGTCAAGGTAGAACTTTACAAGATGCTCAACGCGGGGATCATTGAGCCGGTTTAATAATTAGAGTGGATAAGCCCAATGGTTATCCAGGACAAGAAAACTAAGGGTGAGATAAAGATCATTTGCATCGATCTCAGGAAGTTGAATGATGCTTCACTACATGGCCCATTTCCCAGCCCCTTTACAGATGAAGTATTAGATAATGTTAGAGGAAATGAGGCATACTCTTTTATTGATGGATTTTCTAGATACCATCAGATAAGAATTGATCCAACAGACAGGCATGTTGACACAGGGTCCTTCAACAGGGGTTCACTCTATCGTCAACAACACCAACAACCCCTTATTCACCGACCCAGAAAGGAGTTACCCTTCCCAGCAACACCTACAAAGTAGGTGAGGTCTCACCCGAGGCGGATAAGGGTGTTGCAGGAACCAAGCTTCCGTAGTTACAAAGAAGATACGTGCACATTAACCAGAGATCATATCCATTCACTATAGTTTACTAATCAATTATTCGCATCAAAACATTTTAGCATTAACCAAAAATATGTCTCACATAAACCAACAGGGAACATTTACATAACCCATTATCGCATCATAACATAACACCAGAATTCACAACCGAACATCTTCATTCATTAGCATTTGTGGAAAACCCATCGCAAAGATATTCAAAACATGATATCGCAAGTACCATCAAACTCAAAAGATCACATTCCTCTTCTAAACTCATCTGCCCTTAGGCTTACAATACACTTCTATTTGTATGCTTCTATTTTATTACAAAATGGCCCATTTTGGCTGACTTAGCAATTAAGTATTCTAAACTATTCTTGCGCTTCCTTAGACTTCGCAGTAATTCCTTCTTTCACGGGTTTTGGCTTTCGTGCTTGTCAGCTTCCGCACTTCCTGCGGATCTATCCTGTTCCAACAGGCCCCCAACATAGACTTGTGGCTCATCCCGAGCCACCTCAGCCAGACTCCTCTGTTTTGTACCCTCCTTGTACTGTGCTCGGTCTTTGAAACTGTTCTTGCCATCTGGAACTCGCTGTTGTGTTGTTCCTATCTCCATCCCTTGGTCACTGGTTCACTGTCATGTACTTCTTGTGTTCATCTTCCAGTCTCCTGGAACCTTCATCATCTACCTCCTGGGCTGCTACCGCCCTGCCTGGTGCTTGGTCCTAACTGAGGAAAAGTTCATCTATGTCACCAGGGTTTGAAACAGGCCAACTGCTCCAGCACATCTGTTTCGCGCCCTGGGCATCCTTCTACCAGGGATGTGGAGCCTTTAATCTTAGCATTCTAGTGGTCCTTGGGACCACAAAAATTCGCACTTACACCACATACTTAGACATCTTGGATGATACCTCAATAGTGTTTTCCCAGAGTCTCTGTGCTTCTTTTCTTGCTAGTTGTGTATGGATGCTCATCGTTCTAGCTCTTAGCGCACCTGGTGTGCTACCAGGAGAAATGAAATGAACCATTTCCACAACCTCCTTGGAACTCCTTATTCAACTAATTGTCTGATCAACTTGTAGCATGCAGTTTCCTGAATGTTCTCTCCCTATTCATCGATACCTTGCTGTTCTCATGGCCTCCTCACTTGGTATTTATGCTTGTGCTTCATGTCTGCGGGGTCGGTTATCATCATTATTCATACAATCCCGGTCTCCTCTTGCGGTTCAATCATCCTTTCCTTTTATCATCGGTTGCGGTCACATGCTCGGATGCGATTCGATCATCATTTCCTTCGCCGTCTTCTGGATATGCTTATCTGGGGTCGCATGCTTAGGTGTGGAGTCACACATGCAGAGTGCACCTCCACATGTAGTGGTGACATGCGATCTGACTGATCACCCCCTCTCATTCTACTATCTTGGTCAGAGTCTAACTGGCTTTCATATCATTGTGTTGTTCAATTCATGTTCCCCTTTTTTCCTTTTTTTTTTCACTGTGATAGATCACAATGATAGGGCTTTAGCCTATTTCCGTTCACCATACGAGGCAGCAATACCCTATCTAAGGTCTGTAGCTGCACTGCACCACTGTTAGTGACAAAATTTATGATATAGGGTACTAACCAGTGCATTTGTAATTTACCCGGGTGTTTCGCGAACTTGCTATCATATAACAACACCGTGTCGCCTTTCTGAAAGTATCTCCGCTTAATGTGATGGTCATGCCATGCTTTCTGGCGATCCTTTTCAACCTGTTGGTGGAATCCTGCGATGAAGCAATCTTCTTTTAAGTGTACTAGTTGTGCTAGTCATTCTTCCAACCCACTATCATCGCTCATATTTGTGGTGGCTGCAATACGCAAACTTGGAACGATGTATTCCATCGACATAACCGTTTCCTTACCCGCAGACCAATTTGAATGGAGTTTGGCCAGTTAATTGCTTGCATGTGGTTCGTTAGGCCCAGAGGATCGCTGTAATTTTGAGGTCCCAATCGTCTCGATTTGTGTTGCATACTTTTGTGAGTGCGTGTTCCAGGATTTTGTTAAATGCTTCTCCTGTCCCATTTGCTTGAGGGTGGTAGGGAGTACTCTTCTTATGTTGAACCTGAAATTCCTTTGTTAGTGCTGCGATTATCTTGTTCACAAAGTGTGCATCTTGATCGCTTAGTAAAATCTTGGGGCATCCGAATCGGGCGACCACGTTATCGAAGAGGAATCTAGCGGCCGTCGATGTGGTACAATCCTTGACTGGCGCAGCCTCCACCCAATGTGTCAAATATTCTGTTGCGGTTATGATGCAGCATGATCCGGTGCATTTTCCTGGAGGGTTAATGGGCCCTACAAAATCTACCGCCCATTTTTCGAATGCTTGTAGCGTGACTTGAGGTACTAATGGCATCTCGTCCCGTCTCAATGGTTTCCCTGTACGTTGACAGACGTCGCAGGTTTTAGCATAGCCAGTGGCATCACTATGCATGGTTGGCCACCATAACCCAGCTGTCAGGATCTTTTTCACAGTGGCCCGACATCCATAGTGTCTTCTGGCAATGCCATCATGTGCCTCAGCTAAAATCCGTTCCTACTCATGTGGGAGAACGTAGCGATGTAATATTTCTTCGAGGCCCATCTTGTACAATTGCCCCGTGATTAGTTGGAAGTCCGTGGCCTTGACAACTAACTACCTCTTCTGACTGGTGGTGAATTCCTATGGTGCCTTTCTTGTTGCTAGGAATTGAATAATTGGTTCATAGTAGTCGTCGACCATTTCAACTATAAATAGCTGAGCATCTAGTAATCCTTCGTCGAAGCTTCACGGTTCCTCCCCTAACTCAATTCTTGACAAATGGTCTGGTCCTGCGTTTAACTGTCCTGGTTTCACGATGATCTCAAAATAAAATTCCCGAAAGAGCAGTAGCCATTAGCAAATTCCCCCCCCCAACACAGGCTTGTTCACGAAATACTTCAACGTGAAATGGTCGGTGAACATTTTGAAGTGCCCCCCTAACAGATAATGTCAGAACTTCTGCAGGGCATAGACCATTGCTAGTCCTTCTTTTTCAGTAGTTGTATAATTCTTTTCTGTTGTTGACAGCTTCCTACTTGCGAAAGCTATCGGATTGTCGATGTCACCTTCACCTGGTTGGGCTAAGATAACACTAAGTGCGATGGACGATGCATCAACGTGGACATGAAAATATTTCTTCCAATCTGGGAAGGTGAGGATGGGTGCTTCCACCATCTTTGTCTTCAAAACGTCTAAGCTCTTCTGGAATTCTCTGTTCCATTCAAACTTCACATCCTTCTTTAGTAGTTTCTCCATAGGTGCTGTGATTGCAGCATATCCTCTAATGAACTTGTGGTAATAGCCTGTGTGGCCCAACATTGCCCTGAGTTGCTTAACTGTTGTTGGCGGTGGAAGGTCAACAATGATGGCAATTTTTGCAGGATCAACTAACAAGCCCTCCTTGCAAACAATGTGTCCCAGCAGTATCCCAAATGGGGTACAAAGGATGCATTTCTTCAAGTTAAGAGATATCTGGTGGTGACGACATCGTTCTAGCATTAGTCTGAGGTTCGCAATATGGTTCTTGACTAGCCCATAGACTGTCCAATCGTCCATGTATATCGCAAGAAATTATCTTTGAATGCCGCAACTACCAATCGTGAGAATATTGCGGGGGCATTCTTCAAACCAAATGGCATCACTATATATTGGTAACACCTCCATTCTGTGACAAATGTGGTCTTATTCCTATCCTCCTATGCAATCCTAATTTGATGGTATCCTGAGAACCCATTTGTAAATGAATAAATTTCCCGACCGCCAACTCCTTCGAGTACCTTGTTTGTGAATGGTGTTAGGAATGGGTCATGTAAACATGCATTGTTCAACTTTCGTAGGTCGACACAAATTCTTACTTCACCGGTTTTCTTATCTTGGACGACCATCGGGCTAATCCATTCCGACTCTTCGACTGGTTCAATGATGCTGACTTCTAGCATTCTCTCAAGTGTAGCCTGTATTCGTTCCTTGTGTCGTAGGTTTAAGAGATATGGTCTTTGTTTAACTAGCTTCGCACCAAGTTTTAGGGGAATCTTCATTTCGCTGAGGTTTCCGGAGATTTCCTTCATTTCTGAGAATTTTGTTGGGAACAAATATTGAAATTCGTGCAGCAGATCTGTCATATTCATGATAGTTGATTTGTCCCAATAATCTCCAATGCTTGCAAATTTCGGGTTTTCTTCTAACTCGATGTTTACCTTCGTAATATTCAGTGGCTGGTTATACTTGTCGGATGGTAGTTTAGGTGCATTCACATTGCGGCTGCCTTTGGAATTCGGCACATATGTGGTTCTTGGGTCATCGTCATCATCCTTCGGTTCTCCTGAGACGTTGTAGAAATCCATCATCATTTTAGGTGTCATGGTCCATCGAAGTTCTAACAGCTACACCATTGGTTCTGTCTCAAAAATCTTCTTCTTTATTGCCTAAAGTGCATTATGGATGAATGGATTTTCGTCTACGAAGGAGAATGTTTGGCTAAAGACAATCGTTAACTGATCCCAAGAAAGTGTACCAAATCATAGCTCCGTTACGACATACCAACTCCGCGGTACTTCATCCAGCATATGCATGAAGGCATGCACCCACTCCTGTTGTAGTCGCGCTGCCCATTGGTGCTGACACGCCTTCACGTGTTCGGTTGGGTTACCCTGGCCATCATAGCTTTGTCTGTTCCATGCTGCAGTGTCACCGAAATGTACCTCCAAGAGGTGTTAGCATAGGGGCCAATTTGATATCCTTTATTTATGCGCTACCCACCATCGCGCAAGAGTAGCCTTCAAGGCTTCCTCCAAGGCCAAGAGTCTTTGTGGTTCCACTACCTTTCCTTCGAATTCTGTTAAGAAGGTGCTCAAATTTGGTAATCCTTTGTACGTTGGTAATGTGCACTCCTCAGTAGCCACCCAACATACTGATTGTGTAATCCTTTCACATCTGCGAAACAATACTTCGTGATGTTGATTTTGCTAATTTTCCAGTGCCTCATCTAAGACCGAAGATGCTGAGTTAGAGCTACGCCATTGCAACTCCCCTTCATCAGTTGGATCGATGAAATCTTCAAAAATATTATATAGGCTATCCCATCCTTCCCTATATTCATCTTTGGTGGGTTCCACGTATCGTTGTCCTTCCGCAGGGTCTAGTGGTGTGAAAACCCTTATTTCCCGGTCTTCCAATGACATGATCCGCTTTTTGAAATTGATGATTTCCTGATTTTCCATTTCCCAATCGATTCCTAATAGCGTTGGATACGGAGATGTGTTATCTACTATCTCTATCACATCAAAATAACATATGTTCGAAGTCGTTCAATTTCGAAGTGAAGTTGACACACTCGACCGAGCAGGGTGACCTTGCTCTAGTTTGCTAATCGCAGCTGTACTGGTGACCAGGTCATTTGTGGTTTTCCCATCATTTCCCATGTTTGTTTTGTCAAGATGTTTACATCTGATCCTAAATCCAGAATGATGGAGTCGACATCGAGCGCTCCGATTTGTGCTGACATCCTCATTTCTCTACCCGTCTTCCTTTTCTTATGTATGCAATTAACCTTGGGTTCCTGTTGTCCACCCTCTTGTCCACACAGTAGCTTGAATATCTCCTCCAATGCCTCCTCATATTTTACTAATTCCAAACAACTTTCGATGAATGCTTTTATAGTAGTGGCCTTGCACCATGATTTCGTTCGATCGAATGTTGGTGGCATATCATACATCTCCGCTTGAGAAGATTCATTCCTTTGTTTCCCCGACATTCCATGCCGTGCCTCTGAGAAGACCTCTTTTGCAGATTTCGCATCGAAGGTGACCTATTTCACTGGTCGAACGGTATGTTGTGGCTAGTCAGCTTCTGTTGTTTCTTTTCCTTGTGTCACTATTCCCACTGTCGTAGATTGCTTTCTAGCTTCCATTGATATCTTTTGTACTATCGGTTGGTTATGGTTCTGGTTCTTTCCTTGTCTAGGTGGGGATGGTAGGTTCTTCGTCTGCCATCTGGCGATAAGCTGTGGGAAATCTTTGATGATATGGTCCATTCCACTGCAATATGTGCATTGCGAGGCCTGATTCGGGAAATCCCTTGCGAAATGTCCTTGTTTCCCACAATTATAACATGTAAGAGGTCCTCGGCCCCGTCCAGTGGCTCCTCCCCTTCCATCTCCACCACCACATCCTCCCTGGAATCCTCCACATGGTGGTCCGTACTGCGCCTGCTAGTACTATGGCTACTGATACTGTGGTTGTGGGTATTTTTGATACAACGGCTGCTGGTACTGTGGTTGCGGATATTGCGGTTCGCCATACTTTAGTTTCCCATACTGTCATTGGTCAAATTGTGGCCCCTGCATAAAATGTGGTTGTTGATGGGCATACTGCGGCTGCTATAGTCCTAGTTGTTGCTCTTCTCCCTTTACCAGGTATGTGTCCATGTTTTGTTCTTACAGCAAATTGTGTGCCCTGCAGTCCTTTTCGTCATGCCCCACTAATCGATAGAATTTACAATACAGATTCGCTGGTTTCGACACTATTTTCTATAAGTAGATGTAGTCCTCTGGTCGATTCCCCCTGGCCTGGAAAACGGGGCACCATGGTAGACTTTCCTGGTGAAGGGGGTTCGATGCCCCTGAATTCAAATACTGCTGAAACACTGAACAATTATCCTTCTGATGGCCTTTCGTCCTACATTTGGTGCACCAAATGTTTGCGCGGTTATTTTTCCCTTGCTTCATGTCCTCCAATTGGAGCATCAACATAGCCAATTGTGCTTGAATCTTATCCATTCCAGCCCTAGTCTCTCCGATCGACGAATCCTCTAGTTTCATCATGATTTCTAATGCTTTGGATTCATCCAAAAATTTCTATTGCATGAATGGTCCTCTAATACGTGTTACCATCCCGGCGATAAACCATTCTTTATGCTGTAGGTTGTTTATTAGAAAAATGGATTTCACTATCAGTGTCTTGTATGTCTAATCAAACTCCCATACTAGTCCATTTGAGTATTGCCTAATCTCTTTTAGCTCAGTAATGTACTATGCTTCCGACTTAGGTTTTTTAAATTCCTGAATCATCGCTACTTTGATTTCTGCCAATGTTTTTCCTGGAACCTTAGTATATTTTATGAACCAGTCCAGCGCACGGCCCCGAAAGGTCATCGCCAACTGTCCCTTTTTTATATCTTCATTTTGGACCTGTTTCATGGTCCACACTACTTCGCATAAAAACAAAAACTATTCGGGATCCTCCATCCCACTTCGTACGAAACTCAGCATCTTCGTATCGTCCGCCATCGCAGTGTTCCTACTATTGCTACTTACTCATGCGCTACTTTTTCCACTATACATGGGACAGCTCTGCGAATAATTTGTGGTGTTTCGTTTAGATTAATAGTTGGCATGTGGGGTCGAAGGTATGTGATAGCTTACAATCCGCCCTTCTTCTGGGGTAGCCTGGTCACTTCCTTCCTCCTCGTAGTAAGGGAGCTCTGTCCTCTGTGGCCCTATTGTGTAGTATTCCCTTCCGTTCCTTTCAGGGGACTCTTCCTCAGTCCTCCTCCTCTTATCAGGATGTCAGAATATCGTTCCACTTCTCCAGGTGCCACAGTCTTTCTCAACTTCCCTTAGAAATTCGTTGTCGCTCATGTCCATCTACCCTGCATCTTTCCTAGCAGATCCATAACTATGCGATACCTACAAGCCCTGCACACCGATCTGTCTACTCATTGGAGGTCATTTTCATCATACCTTTTTTGCACACCAACATCTTAATCCACATGTTCAGTGACAGGACGAACCTACCCCTTGGTCCCCTAAAAAATCATCTCTCCGCATCGCTGTAAGAACTATTCGTATCTACCGCAAACTTAGTGATGTACCCCTCTAGGATACTATCGATCCAAAAGTCAACAACCCTTGATACTGTATTGTCGACTTGCTTTAGCTGTCGAATTAGTTCTGGAGTCCACTGATCTGATCCGATATTCTGGTTGGTATGTCCTCTGAATGTCAACTGCACAAGCCACTCCTGTAGTATTATTGGAAATTCGGTGAAGAATATCTCATGGATATCCGAGTATATGTGCTTTTGTAACCAAATTTCTATTGTTTCTACCGGGTTCCTCCTTTCTTCTTTCGCAAACTCTTCCACTTTTTGACTGAACCACTCTTGGATCTCTGGTTTTGTTGGATGACACAGCATATCCTCTTTTTTTCTTCTTAAGGTCCCGGCAATGGAACCATTTGTTGGCACAGGGTCCTTCGACAGGGGTTCACTCTGTCATCAACAACACCAACAACCCCTTATTCACCGGCCCAAAAAGGAGTTAGCCTTCCCAACAACACCTGCGAAGTAGGTGAGGTCTCACCCGAGGTGGATACGGGTGCTGCAGGAACCAAGCTTTCGCAGTTACAAAGAAGATACGTGCGCATTAACCAGAGATCACAGCCATTCACTATAGTTTACTAATCAATTATTCGCATCAAAAATTTTTAGAATTAACCAACAATATGTCTCACATAAACCAACAGGGAACATTTACATAACCTATGATCGCATCATAACATAACACTAGAATTCACAACCAAACATCTTCATTCATTAACATCTGCGGAAAACCCGTCGCAGAGATATTCAAAACATGATATCGCAAGTACCATCAAACTCAAAAGATCACATTCCTCTTCTAAACTCACCTGCCCTTAGGCTTACAATACACTTCTATTTGTATGCTTCTATTTTATTACAAAATGGCCCATTTTGGCCGACTTAGCAATTAAGTATTCTAAACTATTCTTGCGCTTCCTTAGACTTCGCAGTAATTCCTTATTTCACGGGTTTTGGCTTTCATGCTTGTCGGCTTCCGCACTTCCTGCGGATATATCTTGTGCCAACAAGGCATAAGACCACTTTTGCCACTGAATGGGGGTCGTTCCAATATACAATAAAGTCCCTTTGGTCTGAAGAATGCACCTTCCATCTTTTCCAGAGTTGTGGTTACAACATTTAAAGATTTCATGCATAAATTTTTAGAAGCATATTTTGATTATTGGATTGTCTTTGGTTTGTTGAAAAACCACTGTGAGAACCTCAGAATGATGTAGCTAAGTCCAAGAAACATCAAATTTCATTGAATTTAAAGAAGTGTGTTTTCTATGTACCTTATGGTATTCTTTTAGGACACATTGTGTGAAGACAAGGTCTAATGGTAGATCCTACGAAGATCGCAGTAATTGTGAATTTACCGGCACCAACATCAGTAAAGAAGATTCATACCATGCTAGGGAATACAGGTTACTACAGGAAATTCATCAATAGTTATGTGCAGATAGCCACACCAATGGAGAAACTGTTGAAGAAAGATGCATAGTTCATTTGGAATGCAAAATGTGAGCAAGGCTTAGACACATTAAAAGAGAAAATGATAACTGCACCGATCTTAGTCTTTCCAAACTGGGAGAATCCATTTCATGTACATGTTTATGCTTCATGTATAGCATTGGGTGTTGTACTAGAACAACCAGGAAAGGGAGGTATTGACCATCCCATTGCATTTTCGAGTAGGAAGCTTTCATCTGCTGAAAAGAATTATACAACCACTGAGAGAGAGGGTCTAGCTATGGTCTGCGCACTGCAGAAATTCAAGCACTATTTTCTCGGTGCGCACTTCTCTATGTACACTGACCATTCAGCTTTGAATTACCTGGTCAATAATCCAGTGTTAGGGGGGAGAATCTGTAGATGGTTATTACTCTTCCAGGAGTATGACTTTGAAATTGTAGTTAAGCGAGGAAGATTGAACTTAGAACCTGACCATCTTTCAAGGATTGATTTAGGTGAAGAACCCACCAATCTAGAGGACAGCCTGCTTGATGCACAGTTGTTTGATATCCACATCGCATATGACTACTACAAAGACATTGTTGATTTCTTCACTACTGGGTTAGCACCGACAAAGTTTACTACGCAATAGAAGAAGTAGTTGGTAGTAAGAGAAACTGACTTCACCATAATCACGGGTTAGCTATACAAATTGGGACCGGATCAAGTGCTACGCAGATGTGTACTAGAGCATGAGAAGCCATTCATTTTGGTCGATGCAGATTCAGGTGTATCGGGAGGTCACTACACAGGAAGAGCCACTGCGCAGAAAATATTGCGAGTAGGGCTATGGTGGCCTACTCTTCACAAAGATGCAAAGGAACATTTCCATAGCTGCGATGTTTGTCAAAGGACAGGAAAGCCGTCGCGAAGAGACAAAATGCCTTTGAATCCGCAGTTGAAACTTCAGGCATTTGAGAAATGGGCCATTGATTTTCTGGGACCTATAAACCCACCAGGAAAAAGGACTAGTGCGAGATATATTATTACTACAACTGATTATCTCAAGAGATGGGCAGAAGCGAAGCCATTGAAGGACTATAGCGCAGTCACTACCGCATAGTTCATTTTTTAGAACATCCTTACTAGGTTTGGATGTCCGAAGATTTTGATCAGTGATCAAGGCACTCATTTTTTGAACAGCATTATTGAGGCACTGACTGAAGAATTCCACATTTACCATGAGCGAAGTATGCCATATCATCTGCAAGCAAATGGAACTGTGGAAGCTTTCAATAAGGTACTAGAGAATGCGATAACTAAGGTATGCAGTGTCGATAGGGATGATTGGGATCTGTGCATTCTAGCTGTTTTATGGGCATACAGGACTACTTGCAAGAAATTCACTAGCCACACACCTTTTAGGTTGGCCTATGGGTAGGAAGCAGTGATGCCTATGGAGTACATTGTTCCCACCTTGAGAATAGCTGCATTTACAAGCATGGAAGATCAAGAGGCACTAGAAGAAAGGCCTCTACACTTGGTTGGGTTGGAGGAAGATTGCTTCATCGCAGGATTTCACCAGCAAGTGCAGAAAGATAGAGAAAAAGCATGGCATGATTTCCATATTAAGAACAATTCCTTTCAGGTAGGTGATCTAGTCCTAATGTATGATATCAAAGTTATGAAGTTTCATGGAAAGTTTAAGATGCATTGGCTTGGTCCATATACTATTGTACATGTTACTAACGGTGGCGCAATTCAGTTAGCCACGTTAGCTGGAGACAATCTAACTAGATTAGTCAATGGAAGTAGGCTAAAACCCTATTGGGATAGTCCTACTTCTTAGAACCCTATGTAGAATGAAGCCGTGAAGTTTAAAAAAAAAAAAAGAGAAAGAGAAAAGAAAAAAAAGAAAAAGAAAAGAAGAACCGTGTAGCTCAAAGCTAAAAAAGGTAGCTGCGCAGATCCAATGAAGCAGAGAAGATGCAAAGTTCAGAACCAAGAAGCTCGACTTGGCAAAGTTACTGCACTAGAATAGTGATGGTCTGCCGCAAAGTTCGATGCAACACTCCAATAAATTAGCTGTTAGAATGTCGGTCGAAAAACTAACCATTGTACATTGATTTTGTCGACGACCGTTTGAGCATTTAACGCAGAAATAACCATTTTGACGCAATTAATGAAGGAAAGGACCCAAATCCGTGGAGGATTTGGCCAATGGACATGTCATTTAATGATTTACTATACGTTGAGGGGCACGACTGGGCCTCGCTTTTCCTATAAATATCGCTCCATTTGGACTTGCGAGGATTACCGTAACTTAGAAATTTTCCTACGAGCCATACTTTCAAGTTGTTTAGAATAAGCCCTAAGTGATCTATCAGTTTGTTGAGTGATTATCCAGTGAATGTCCGAAATTTCATCCATTGAGGAAGAATTCATAGTCAAAGAAACTGTGAAGTTGTTTCAATACGGTGGGATTGAAGCATTGATGAGAACCCCTGCTAAGAAATTTGTGACTGAGCAAGGACAGGGTTCAAGATGATCACAAGGACATACTACAATTATGCAGGATAAAGGCAAAGGACCAACAATGGAGAAATAAAAACTGAAAATGATGAGCTCCACAGAACCAGAACTCTTGATGGGCGACAAGGAAATCCCACTTAAATTGACCCCTCAGTATATCTCACCGCGTGCAGAGGACACCAGGGAAATTTTTAGGGGCGAAATTTAGCCAATTGGCTATTTTTGGGACTTTTTTTCAAAAAATAAATTCACTATTTGGTCATTTTTAGCCTCTATTATCACCTATATTTACATAAAATATGTTTTTTTAGCATAATATTCGCCAAAATTTACAAGTTTCAGTAGTAAATCATATGTTTCAAATTTAATATTCGCCTACCAATCTATATATATGTGTTTTTCAATCCAAAATAATCGCCTAGAATACTATACTTAGGTATACTTTTATAATCCTTAAAAAATACCCTGGAGGACACACCGACCATTAAGCTATTAAAGAATGTGAAGTACGAGATTCCGCTATCACCTATCTCGAAGCATGTGAAGATAGAAGGAAATATGCTGGGGAATATTGCCGAATGTAAGTTTGAAGACTTCGACCTACTTTAGATGTAGAAGGACTTGGTTGAACTGAAGTTCCCGAAGTTCTAGCCAGATCAGGACATGTGCTCGAGGAAGGATGTAAAAGGAAATTATGTGTTGGTCGCGCAAAACTGGCTATCTAGAGTAGTCGAATCGGGATTGCTCAATCGGTTGAGCCTCCTACATTTCGACCGAACACCAAAGTTGAATGTGGTGGTGTGCACTCTAATGTCGTGCACCACCAAGGCTACCTATGGATAGATTGCAATGTCAATTTTAATATCAACCTAATCCATCGCATCACGAGGTTAAGCAAGAGAGGCGAGGACCCCAAGCAGTTCTTTCAAGGAAAAAACAGGGACAAGGAGGTCACCGTGAAGATGAAAAAATCACACACCATCGTGAAAGGAAAGAGAGGCTTTGTCGTAGAAGAAATAGACAATGAAGCTACGTGGTTCATAACAAAACTGTTAGTAGGAAATATTCTACGAAAAGCAATACCCACTGAAGTACCCGCTAGCGCAGTGCTCCTTGGAGCAAAGGCTGTGACGGGAGGAAGATTTAATTGGTGTCAGTTGCTATTAAATGAGTTTATGGAAGAATTGAATGATACATAGACACATGGCAACAACTTCCACTATACTTGGTTGATAGTGTTGATTACATTTGTAGGGTGGAAAGATCCAAAGCATTATGTTGGGGTGGTCACAAATAGCAATGATTGCAGAGGAGCTCGCTATGCCAACCTTTGGGCGAACTTGATAGCAGAAAGACAACATGCATCAGCTGAAGTCTTCTACACATACTATGAGCAGCTGCGCGTAGTCATTATTTCCAAGCCGTGGATATCAAAAGAGGTAACAGCTAAGTATATTCGCACTATCAATTTTGCTGCTGATATGCATTCTATGTTTATTTAAGCAAAGGCTTAGAAGAAGAACCTTGAATGGTTCCAAGGAAGCTCCCACATGAATGAAGAAGATATCGACACCATTATGAAGGAATGGATACCTGAATTTAAAGTTGAAGGAATTGTGGAAATCGAGAGTGACTCCACAGAGAGTAATCCCATTCCTACACCTATGTTTGTTGAAGAGTCGTGGACGGGAAAATGGAAGGAAGCTGAGAGTCCTGTACAACAAAAGGTACAGAAGAAGAAACAAAAAGTTGTTAAGGGCCAATCAGAGGAAAATCTCCTTGATGAGGATTACGATATGATCACATCCATGGTAAGAGCATAGATGGAAGACTTGATGGCTGCCAAATATAAAAAGGACAAGGCCATTCAAGAGAGTTTGCAGAAGAACCTCACCATGCTCCAAGGTATTACATAAAATTTTGAGCAAGTACAACACAGCTTACCCTTACCGTTAGATTCAGAATTAGAAGGAAAGTCAGGGGGCACTTCGCAGCCGAAGACAACGCCTCTAGCCCTGGCCTTCCCATTGAAACCATGCATAGTCCAACTCGACCTGATAAGCGTAAGGTTACCACGCGAATCGCTAGCTTTGGACGACATACAACATGTGGACATTGACATCTCAGTGCTGCCAATGGAGGGTCTACATAATATGCACCTGCAGGTTGTGGAGGAGATCCATGAGAGATATGTAGTCACTCGGCGCCAGCACCATGAGTTAGTTTCAAACTATAAGCAGTTGCAGGAATCAAGCTTAAATAGGTCCATGCAACTTCATATGAGCATGAACTTCAAATGATATTAGAGAACACGGTCTCTTCGGTAGCCGTGGAGACATCAGAATGTGACAAGCAGCCAGATCCTGTGGATGTTGTCCTTAAGATCGATGAGGTGTTCAGCAATCTTAAGGCTGAGATGAAAGATATGGATATCAATTACCAAACGAAGATTGCTGCATTGGAGTCACAAAATCAGCCGAAGACACCACCTGACCAGCAACAACTCAGATCAAAGAAGGTGAAAGATGCAATAGAGAGTATAGCTAGTGAAGTGGCTAAGTGCCAAAATCTGCTGGACGAGGTGACAAAAACATTTACTGCACTGGAAGAAGACCCAGAGTTTCTAGAACTCAAGAACACTCTGAAGGAAAAGCAGGCCGCATTAGAGGCCTTGGACGCAGAGGTGAAGGAACTCTAGCCATGAGATAGGCTAAAAATATATCCTGAAGTCAGAGAATTGAAAAAACAAGTTCAAGTGTTGAGAGACAGGGAGACTGAAGTCGGAGATAAATCACAGCCCCTGCAAGAAGAAGCCCATGAACTAACATAGAAAATTGAAGAAGCATTGAGGGAGCTCTGCGAAGGACAGGATTCAGTACAAGAGCAAGCAGAGGATGAAATAACATCTGATGTGTTGGAGACCATCAAGCAAATTGAGTAGGACACCAAGGAAACAGTTGCAAAGTTGAGTACAAAATATCAAGAGTTCACTATGAAGTTAACTCCGCAGGAGGACGAGCATCTCGGTGAAGCAGAAGTTGAAAGTGGCTCAGGGACGAGCCACATGTAAGTGTTAGGGGCCTGTTGGGCCTGACCCAAGTGGGGAATTTTTGTGAAAGTCAATTTTGGGAATTGCGAAGCTAAGTGTAGTTCAGATGAAGACTTTTTGGTAAGACAATTTTTGAGGAGGTGCAATGAGAGCGCATCGCAGTATCAACAGGATGGGAATCGTGTAGCTGAGGACCAGTTGCATGAAGTAGTAGCGCCACAATGTGCTATAAGGGCACCTGTTTGGGGTAAAGAATGAAGGTAAGGTCGGCTAGGTGAAAGTTACCTATTTTTGGTTAAGATGATCCATGATTACCAAGCGGTGGGTAAGGAGTAAAGCGAAGGAAAGCGACCGGTCGCACAAGCAAGGAAGCACTACATGAACCAACTGCATAAAGCTATTAGAGAAGGAACGACTAGGTGAAAGCGACCTGTTGGCATGCGCACGACAGGGGGATGATAGCGACGTGACCACGTGTAGAGGATGGACACGACGAAAAATTCCCTACCAGAAGCTAGCAAGTCCGATTAGGGGAATAGGATGAACCTGGAAGATATTTTCGTGAATACTTACCTCTAGGGGCATGAAGTATAATGGTGTACAAGTATCCCAACTGGGAATATATCAAATCATACTACTAGGCTATCAGGATGGCTTCTTCTTTGGATTGAGGGCGTTTAGAAGCTATGTCCTTTTCTATCATAGGTAGCAAGGACTTCAAAAACCAGTTTAAGAAAATATTGTTATCAAGTTTGATTTTACCCAAGCTCCTACATATATGCCATTCATGGATGTGATTCGTGATGTGTGTAGATGAATTTTTTCAATAGGACAAATGGATTTCTACTCCATCATCATAAAGGATAGGAAGTTGGAAAAAAGACAAGAAAGTGGAGGCAATGGATACAAAATTCAGATGTGTCCCATATGGTTTCCCAATATACCACTTTGCTACAATCTTGGTTAAGCTATTCTGGAATAAACATAGTCTAATGGAATCGTCCACAATTTTTTTCAAAGAACACCATAAATGGAATGACATGATATGGTTCTATGGATCCTCCCCATCCTTTCCTTCAAATTTTGGTATATTCGATGGGAGTTTGGTTGGCATGGGAGGACATGTAGGATCATGACAGATGGGATCATTGGTCAACCTCACAAAATATGGGATGTTGAGGTTGGCCATGAAGGGTAAACTTGCACTGAAGTGTGAAATAGTAGGACCAACAATGGTGTTATCCATGGTCGCACTAGTGTTTCTTCCAGTATTTCCACTAGAAGTTCCACTAGTGGTTTTGCCAACAGTATTTCCATTGCTATAGGTTCCACCCATTTGAAAAATGTTGGTTCTAGTAAAGGTAGGATTAAAGACATGCATAGGATTGGGAATCATCCCACCTATTGCAGTGGTGTTGTCTCCACCAATAACAGTTGGGAATACTAACGACTGGGATCTACGTTGAGAGGGGACTTGAAGGCATACTGAGGGAAGTGGGAATGGTCCCAACCATGGTCTCGGTAGTGTGTGCAAATGGTCTTAACAATGAAATGTTGGGATCTGTGGATTTTGTAGAGTGTTGAATTGGTATTCGGCTTGTGGATATGACCGTGCAATTCAAGGAACTGTACTAAGGGGGTATTCCTTGAAGTCTTCAAGAGAATATAGGGTAAGCTATAGTGACTAGAACTTGTACTCTATTTAAAAAAGGCTCAAAAACCTTGATGCAACTAAATGTGCAATCGGTGAGTGTGTTGGGCCCAAGTTGAGATAAAGTTTTGGAAGCACCTTTTTGAGACAAGAACGGAAAGCTGAGCTAAGCATAGCTCAGAAACACATTTTTGGCTAAGTATTGAGGATTCTACAAAGTTGCGCGCAGCATCCATCTTTCAACCAGACTGTGGAGTTGCGCGCAGCATCGAAGTTTGGCATGATGCGAAGACCAGTACTGCACCGAAGCAGTGCTACGGAGTTAGGATTCCACGTGGAGCCAACAAAGTGGTGTGCTAGACAAGTATCAAGTGTAGCTACCGGCTCGACCGGTAGCAGCCATTTTGGGAAAGATATTCCAGGATTGCCGAGCGGCGGACGTAGGCAAAACAGGAAGGCATCCACGCATGGGTTGTTAAGGAAAGTGACATTTGGCACGCCTAGAAGGTAAAACCATTAGAGAGAAACAGTTTGGCAGAAGAAGCCTGTAGGAATGCGTGCAACAAGAAGGTCGATTGCGACATAATGAGGATGTGCAGATCTTCCATGATCAAACAGACGCTACCAGGAGCCAGCAAGCCGATTTGGAAAAATCGGTGTAGTTTTGGAAACCCTTAGGGTTTTGGGTTTTAGGTCTTTAACATTGTACAGACATGACCTTCGGGCATAATCTATTTAAGAAGACATTTTTGTATGGGATAGGGGTTCTTTTGGTTGTTGCGGAGAATTTAAGAAGACACTTTTTGTATTGTAAAATCTCTCCGAGCTGAGAATATTGTAAAGACTCTGTAGCTGTGTGCGCAGAGACCTAGCCGAGAGAAAGGAGAGTCTGCAGCTAAGTGCGCAGACTAAGAACGGTTGCCCCATCCCTTTGTAAAGATATATATTACCAACCATTCTTGTGGACGTAGCTTTCCATCCGGGGAAGTGAACCACGTTAAATCCTGTGTTATGTGATGATGTTTATGACTGAATGATTGTCTGTATTTTCTGTAGAATGAATGCTTGAATGTTTTCTTGCATGTTTTAATATGAGAAATTTGATATGCATTTACCAATAGGAGAAGTTTGGGAATGATATGCTAGGTTTCGCGGAAGCAGATGAATGGTAAACATTTCAATTCTATGCTAAGTTCGTGAATCAGTTAGTTAAGTTTAATTACTTTCTTAAACACAGTGAAGGAACACAACATAGTTAGTCGTGTCTATCATTTCAGTTCATGTTGTAATAATCCAAGTTCTAGAATGAATGCTAGAAAGATAACCCGTAAGTGCCTGAATGAATGGATGAGTGATATTCATTTCAGTGCCTTAATATTTCTGAGATCTTTCAAGTAGAGGATAGTGTGGGTAATTTGCAGTTCCAGTATAATATCCGCAGCAATAAGAAACCCTTAGTGAGGCCCGTGGTGTTGCCTCCACCATGCAATACCGCTCGCAGCATAGATCCTGCTGCATACCGCATCACTTTGCCCCGCAGTGCACTCCTTCTGTCCTGCGTTGCACAGCTTGTTTATATAAACAACTCATCATTTACGGTGCAAAATTGATTCTGTAGTACCCCATAAGATACTCCTCGGGTGAGACCTCAACCTGCTCACAGGTTGTTGC
The DNA here is from genome assembly GCA_027924585.1 of Larix kaempferi. Lineage (NCBI taxonomy): Eukaryota > Viridiplantae > Streptophyta > Pinopsida > Pinales > Pinaceae > Larix > Larix kaempferi. Next base: position 4,047,140 of record BSBM01000608.1, read on the forward strand.
TGAAAGGGCTGGTGCGAAGGGGTTTTGTTGGTCAAAGGGAGAACCGCAAAGAACCTAGGTCTAATTGGAAACCTCTGGGTCAGTCTGAGCCAACAAATGGTTCCGTTGTCGCGCTAGAATCCATGATGAGTTGCAATCATGATGTGTGAAGAAGAATATCAGTTCCCCGAAGGATCTGACTATTGGCATCCTGAAAAGACAGAAATCCAAGCTTGGTGGGATAAAACCATAAGCGATTTTAACAGACAAGAAAATAGACATCTGCGTCTAAGCGACACACAATGGTCGAATAGATATCTATTGGACGACATTCATGAGATATTTTGGGCATCATTTCCAAACGAGCTGCATGCATGGATATTGCAACTTGCAGAGAAGAAAAACTGTTTCCAAGGAGGGGTTCCTATGGAGTGGACTCCTGATCTCACAGCACAGCTTAAAGCGTTAGATAGCCCATTGTCACGCGTAGTTGATTATTGGGTCGATCATATGCTAGAAGGATTTGTAACAAAATTTGCTGTAGACACACTCAAATCCTATAGCCAAGCAGAAGCACATTTTTTTGGAGGATTCCAAGGTAATTTTCTGAACAATCTCAGTCTATACATTAAGATGTTGTTAGCTTAGAAAGGTGTTCTAAGAATGCAGTAATATGCTTGAAGTTTGTCATGATAAACAGTACATATATTGATTCTGATGAAGAGACACATACTCTTAGAAGTGGTAAGAGATATAAAATTAATAAGAATCAAGAAGGACCTAAACTTCATATAGATACTGAGATCCCCTGCGATCTTGATAGCGGAGTTGCACAACCATTTACCTCTGAGAATCCGCCGGCTGCACAAACCATGCCACCCTTATCGTAGAACCCACCTGCTACGCAGCCCACCCCATAGAAGACTCAGCCTAGTCCATCTCTCTCGTTAGTCCCATTTGTATTTACTGCGCAGATACCTTTACAGCAGCTGCGCACTAATCCCGGCGCCCCACCACCTAGTAGCACAATGGAAAACACTGATATGAAACTGCCAATATTCATAGGAACTGGCCTAGAAGACCCTGATCAGCATTGATTCCTTTGTGAAGCCATATGGAGTGTAAGAAAAATCCAGGACGATGCCGTGAAGCAAGCAAAACTCATCACCACTTTCAGGGATAGAGCACTACATTGGTTTATGAAATACTATACCATATAACCAAGAACCCTCGCAGAAATTAAATTCGCTCTGGTGGCGGAGTTCAAGAAACCTAAGTCTAAGTCTCAATGTATAACTAAGCTGAAGGAAATAAAGCAGAGACCAACTGAAACGGTCTGGGAATTTGATCAGAAATTTAAGACCTTACTAGACCAAGTAAGTTTTGTTATACCACCAGAACAACATAAAGAATGGTTCATTGATGCGTTGTTACCTCATATCAGATTACCATTGATGTAGCAGAAGGTTCTATCCTAGGTAGAGGCCTTGGAAATTGCAATGAAGCTGGAAGCTTCACTGATTGGTGATACTAATTCTGGGATGTCTCAAATCCAGAACCAGCTGACCACCCTGACACTTGAACTGTAAAGTATGAAAGATGGTAAAGAACAAAGATATGAACCTAGACAGGAGATCTGGTGTACAAGTTGTAAAGGAGAAGGTCATGACCGCGAGCATTTCCCTCTATTCCGGGACTATATTAACAGTGGTGCGCCTAACCCATTAAATCAGAATCAGGCCCCATGGTGTGAAATTTGCAGAACCACAAGACATAGACCTGAAGATTGTTACCTCATCCAGAAATATGTGAAAACTCCTAATAATTTATACTGCAATTTCTATAAATCAGTTGCACATGATGAATCCAACTACCACGCATATGAATTAATGAATTAAAGAAAAAGGGATATGGACTCAATGCGAGGTGCTGGCTTGTACCGCGTACAAGAAGACACCCAACCGAAATAAGAAAATGCACAATATGACCAAGGAGGATACAGAGGTCACGGTGGTGTATACCGCAGCAGAGCAAGAAATTCTAGTCTGGCACAGGGAAGAGGCCGTGGCCAAGTCATTTTTTAGAACTGTGGCCAACCCGAGCACGTGTCTAGATATTGTGTTAACCCATGCACTACGTGCAATTATTGTAAATCATTTGAGCATGTCATTGAATATTTCCCAGTATTAGAGGTGGAAATGCAGAAGAGAATACAAATAGAAGCTCCGAATCCAAACGTCCAGTGGATCACAGTAGAAAATAGACCAGTGGATCCAAGCATTAATGTGTTCACGCGCAGTGGCGCTGAGATAGGATGCAATAGAGGAGCGTAAGCTTCAACATCCGAGGAGGAACATACAAAGAAGGATCCCCTTGAAACTGTATGGATAAGGAAAGCTCTAGGAAAAGCACCCCCTCTTAACCTACAAAGAACAAGGAGGTCTTCATTAACGTGCAAGATACCTTTAGAGAACCAGCAGATAAGTCATCAAGGATCCCACTGTGCAGTGAAACACCGTATGTTGAAGACATGCCAGCTCCATATGACAAAACAAGTACTGCGATAGATGTTCATACTTCTGTTGTGCAGTTCTTGCGAAGCTGCATAAAGTTACTAAAAAGCGAAGAAGCCATAATAGAGCTCCAGAAGCTTATCATCCAGTATGAACCTCAGATTGCAACAGAGACTCCAGATAGCATTGTACATCATATAAGGAAGCACAAAAGAACAGGTCGAGAGATGAGGCTTACTGCACAGATAGGATATTTTGAAATGGATGAAGTCATCCTTGATCTGGGATCAGAAGTGAATGTCTTGACTAAGCAGACATGGCAGCAGATGGGTCGACCAAAGTTGCTCTGGTCACCTATCCAGCTATGAATGGCTAATTAGGAGAAGGTCATACCTTTTGGCTGCTTAGCTAATGTAGTAGTTGACATCGACGGAGTACAGAGTCATGCAGACTTTGAGGTTATTGAAATTGTGGATGATAGTCAACCTTTTCCAGCAATATTGGGAATTGATTGGGCTATGGATAACTTGGCTATCATAAACTTGAAGACAAAGAAGATGATCTTTGAAGGGAAGCATCTTAGGGTCATCGCACCATTGGATCCTAAAGATGGTGACAGATACAGTGAGCCAATTCAGGAGGAATCCCAAGGTCAAGATTTAGATCGACTATACCAGCTGACTGCGAACAAGGAAGACTACATTAATCCTACTGCGAACGGTACGCTTAGCTGGCGATGTGACACTTCTTGTATCTCTGACTCGGATACAGGACTGGAGAATTGGGAAAGCCACATGCATGAAGTATCAGCAAGAATATGTGCCCAGGTTATGAAATCACTGCGCTGGATCGAAAAAGAGGTGAGTCCTATTCCCACATATGATGGTTATGCTAATGTTTACAGTTTCATAAGGGAATATACTACAGCTATACCAGATGAGCATAGACTTCCAGCTTTAGATATAGAATTGCGTGATACACCTGCCAGATGGTGGAACACACATAAGAAAACATTGACCACTTGGGATCAATGCAGAACTAAGATGCAGATCCAGTTCGCCGAAAAGGTTACTTTACCCTTTGGAAAGTATAATGGACAGACAGACCCTAGTCAGCACATTGAAATCTGTTCAAAGGCATGGGTGGAAAGACCACTTACAGAATGGGTACATTTATTTGTACATACATTGGATGCGGGTATCCCATAAAAATGGTACCTCAACTTGGAGTTGCGCAGTGAAGTCACAGATTGGGAGCTGCTTGCTGTGAACTTCCGGAAGGACTTCAGTTTTGAAGACGAGAATCCATTAATCCATGAAGCATTATAGCTAATCAAGAAGTGCATATTTCAGGATGATTGTCTTCATCAAAACATAACATTGCAGGATTTTTTTGGGACAGAGTGCGTCCTTGCACACCTATAGTCAGAATGGAAGGAACATGAAGAGCACTTTATCGAGTGTTACAACTTAGTTGAAGATACCAATGATACAAAGGAAGACAATGAGGAGGACCCATGGAACATAGATATACCAGATTCAGAAGGCACGTGTGAGGTAGAAGGACCTCCGTTGGAAATCCCAGATATGACTAGACCAATAAAAACACAAAAAGTGAACATTGGTATAGACAAAGAGCCGAAGTTCGCATCAATAGGAGATTATTGGGACAATCAGACTATTGCAGAGATCACAGATACCTTACATGAGTATCAGGAACTATTTCCTACAAAATTTACAGAGATGAAAGGAATTTAGGGAGACCTAGGGGTTATGAAAATACCTTTAAAGCCAGGTGCTAAGCCTGTCAAGCAGAGGCCATACAGATTGAATACGCTCTATAAGGAAAAAGTCCGCGCAGAGCTAGATAAGATGCTAGAAGCAGGAATCATTGAACCAGTCGAAGAATCCGAATGGATTATCCCCATGGTTGTTCAAGACAAGAAAGAAAAAGGTGAGATCAGTATTTGTGTGGATCTCAGAAAGATGAACGATGCTTCCATGCACAACCCATTTCCCACTCCATTCACAGACGAAGTGCTTGATAACGTTGGAGGAAATGAGGCATATTCTTTCACTGATGGTTTCTCTGGTTATCATCAAATCAGGATTGATCCTGCAGATAGGCATAAGACGACATTTGCTACAGAATCGGGGTCATTCCAGTACACCGTCATGCCTTTTGGGCTGAAGAACGCACCTGCCATATTCTCTAGAGTTGTCGTCGCACCATTTAAAGATTTTATGCACAAGTTTTTAGAAGCGTATTTTGATGATTGAACTTTATTTGGTCTATTGAAAAATCATTGCACAAACCTCTGCATGATACTCGAGAAGTGTCGACAACATCAAATATCCTTGAATTTGAAAAAGTGTATTTTTTGTGTGCCTTATGGAATTTTACTTGGCCACATTGTCTGTAAGCAAGGATTGATGGTAGACCCTGCGAAGATTGTAGTTATTGCAAACTTACCAATACCAAATTCAATCAAGATGTTGCGATCTACATTAGGCCATACTGGATATTACAGAAAATTTATAAAGGGTTATGCACAGATAACCATAGTGATGGAAAAGCTGCTGAAGAAGGACACACCATTCATTTGGAACGCAGAATGCGAACAGGGTTTTGACACATTAAAATAAAAGATTGTCACTGCACCTATTCTAGTCTTTCCAGACTGGATGAATCCATTCCATGTCCATTTTGATGCATCATGTATTGCCATGGGAATCATGTTAGCTCAGCCAAGAGAGGGAGGTATTGACCACCTTATTGCATTTTCTAGCAGAAAGCTTTCAACAGCAGAAACGAACTATACTACTACTGAGAGGGAAGGCCTTGCGATGGTATATGCCCTACAGAAATTTAGACACTACTTGCTGGGATCGCACTTCTTTATGTTTACTGACCATTCTGCATTGAAATATTTGGTCAACAAGCCAATGTTAGGGGGATGCAAATGCTGATGGCTATTGTTGTTCCAGTAATATGAATTTGAAATTATTGTCAAGCCAGGTAGGATGAACTTGGGACCTGATCATCTGTCAAGGATCGTCTCAGGAGAGGAGTCGACAAATATTGAAGACAGTCTGCCTGATGCACAGTTATTTAGTATACAGGTTGTCGATGATTATTACAAGGATATCATTGACTTCCTAACCACAGGGCTGGCACCCCAGGAATTCTCGGTCCAGCAGAAAAAACAGTTAGTGGTGCACGCCGTGGACTTCACTATAATTCCAGGTCATTTATACAAACTTGGGCTGGATGAAGTCCTGCGTAGGTGCGTACCCAATCATTAGAATCCATTTATTCTAGCCGACGCACACTCAGGAATCACGAGAGGTCACTATGTAGGAAGGGATACTGCGCAGAAGATATTGTGCGCAGGGCTATGGTGGCCTACGCTCCATAAAGATGCCAAAGAACATTGCAGGAACTGTGATGTCTATCAGAGGACAGGAAAACCATCATGCCGAGATGAGATTCCATTGAATCCATAGTTGACACTACAACCATTTGAAAAATGGGCAATAGACTTTGTGGGTCCTATAAACCCACCACGAGAAAGAACAGGTGCAAGGTATATTATTACTGCTACGGATTACCTCACCAGATGGGCGGAAGCAAAACCAGTTAAGGACTGCAGCGCCAGTACTACTGTGCAGTTTATTTTTGAAGAAATACTCACCAAATTTGGATGTCCAAAGAGTTTGATGAGTGACCAAGGTACTCACTTTTTGAACAAGATGATTGAAGCACTTATAGAGGAATTCCACATTTGTCATCAGCATGGTACTCCATATCACCCACAGGTGAATGGTACTGTAGAGGATTTCAATAAAATATTGGAGAACACACTCACTAAGGTGTGCAATGTAAATAGAGACGATTGGGACCTGCACGTCTCATCTGTGCTATGGGCATATAAGACTACATGCAAGAAATTGACAGGACAGACACCATTTCGGTTGGTTTATGGGAAGAAGTCTATAATTCCTATGGAATATATTGTCCCTAGTTTGAGAATCGCTGCATTTACAGGGATGGAAGACTGCGAAGCTCTAGAAGAAAGGTTACTACACTTACTGGGCTTGGAGGAAGATTGCTTCATCGCAGGCTATCACCAGCAAGCTCAGAAGGACCGCGAGAAAGCATGGCATGATCGCCATATAAAGAACAAGTGTTTTCAGGTAGGTGATCTAGTCCTCCTGTATGATAGCAAATTCATGAAATTCCTTGGTAAATTTAAGATGCATTGGCTTGGACCATATACTGTGATACATGTTACTAACACTGGTGTAGTCCAATTAGCCAATTTAGCTAGTGATACCTTGCCAACTTTTATAAATGGAAGCAGGCTAAAGCTATACCATAATAGCACTGCTTCGAAGAACCCTGAGTAATGAACCAAGGAAGGAAGTTCTAAGTGTCAAATACAGTTGGAAGTGGACACTAGAAATGTAAAGGAGTCTGTATATGTATGATAAAAGGAAGAAGGTATGATAAGAAGAATGATCTATGCACCGCGCAACACTGTTGAAGCTGTGCGGAAGAAAAAAAAAAATAAAAATAAAAAAAAAAAATATATATATATATATATAAAGAAAAATATATAGAGAGGAAGCTGCGTAGTTGGAAATTTTTTACACTGTGAAGTAGTCGCGCAAGGTTGCAGATGGCTTGCCGCGCAGGTTGGCGCAACACTCATAGAAAAATAGTCATTGCAGGGCTTTTCAAAAAATAGACGTTAGATGACCATTGCAGCAACCGCTTTAGCATTTAAAGAGAAGATAGCCGTTCTGAGCACACTGATGATAGAAAAGGCTGAAGGATCCGCTCAAATTCGCTAATGGACACCACATTAATTGCTTATCTAGCCGTTGAAGGGTGCAGGAGAGGGTCTGCTGCGCCTATAAATAACACCGTTGGGAGACTCGTGGGAATTAACAAGAACTTAGAATTTTCTTGCGATTAACCTCTCTGAGCTAATAGCCATCTGTATTCTGTCTACCTTAGCCACTACCTCATTTATGAATGTTCAAACCTTCCTTTAGAGAAGAAGAACTCACCATTGAAGAAGCACTGAGGATCTTTTAGCATGGAGGGATTTAGTAGTTAATGAATACTCCAGTTAAGAAGGTCACCGTAGAACAAGGTGAAGGATCCCACAGATCACCAAGAATTAATCCGACGATGCAGGAAAAAGCAAAAGATAAAGGAAAATTCGTAACTACACCTCGATCCAACATCATAAAGATCGGATCCTCGGCACAGAAATCACCAGCCTTTCAGACAGAACCTTTGAAGATGACACCTGAATATATCTTCCCACGGGCACTGAATGCCCCTGTGTTTAAATTGTCCAAGAATGCGAGATATGACATCCCGATATCACCTATCTCAAAGCATGTAAATGTTGCTAAGAATCTGCTTGGAAAGATAGCAGATTGTAAATGGGAGGATTATGACCTCTTGGGAATGAAGAAAGATGAGCCATATGTTCCCAAATACCCAGATTTTCAACCAGACCAGTATATGTGCTGAAAAAAGGACGCCAAGGGAACTCTGAACTTGGTAGCTGATAGTTGGTTAGCACCTGTCGTTCAGTCGGGGCTACTGAACTTGCTGAGATTGCCACATTTTTACTGTTCTCCAGAACTGAATATCGTGGTTCGCACACTCATGGTACGAATCCACCAAGGTTATCTGTGGCTGGATAGGAACATTGATATTAATAATGATTTGATCCACCGCATCACCGACCTAAGCAAGCGCGGTAAGGATCAGAAGCAATTCTTCCAGGGGAAGAGTAAAGAAAAAGAGGTTGTTGAGAAGATGAAGAAAACCCATTCGGTGGTGAAGGAAAAAAGAGGTTTCCCAACAGAAGATATAGAGGATAGAGCAACAAGATTTGTAATGCAGTTGCTCGCAGGAAAGATACTCAAAATAGCTAGGCCTTCAGAGGTGCCTACGGGCGCAATACTCCTTGGTGCCATAGCAGCCGAAGGAAATAGCTTTAATTGGTGTTAGTTTCTGTTGAATGAGTTCCTTGAAGAACTCAATGACACAAAGGTGAATGGCGGTCAGTTCCATTTCACCTAGCTCATCATCCTGATTGCTTTGTGTGGATGGAATGAACTGCGAGATTATGCGGGTGTCATTATGGACAGAACGCCAGCATGCGACAGCAGAAGTATTTTACCAATACTATATTCAGCTGTGCGACGCAATCATGAAGGCACCCTGCATTACAAAGCAAGTCACGGCGAAGTATATCTGCATCATCGACTTTGAGGCAGATATGAAATGTATATTCATATCGTCGAAAGCACAAACGAGGAAACCAGAGTAGTTCCCAGGGAAGTACATCATGTATGAGCAGGATATTGAGGACCTCATGAAATATTGGCCAACAAAGTTCCACATAGAGGTTATGGACATGGAGACATATTCAGCAAAAGATGAGTCGATCTCGCTCTCATGCCCAATTATTGAAGAAACAGGGAAGAGAAAAGAAGCTGAGACTTCGGAGAAGCCAAAGTCGAGGAAAAAGGTGAAAGCCACAAAGATTCAATTAGAGGCAGTCCTCAATGATGATGACTACAAGATGATAGCCGAAACAGTCTCAGAGCAGGTGAAGGAGCTTATTGCGGCTAAAGAAAAGAAGGACATGGTCATCCAGGATGACCTACACAAGATGCGGCTCACAATGCAAGGCCTAATGAAGAAAATGGGCGATGTACAGAAAAGCCTTATTTTGCTGCAGGAAGCAGGGGATGAAAAAAGGTCGGTAGGGACCTCGTAGCAAGGAATCCAACAGCTAGCAATAACACTGCCGTCGAAGACTAGAATTGTCCATCTGGACCCATTGGCTGTTGCGTTGCTGATGGCAGAACAAGTTGTATTGGACATAAAGGGAGTCGAGAGGGTAGAGCTCAAATTAGCCAAAATCCCTTTACCAGGATTGCACTTCACCCACACGCATATTGTGGAGGAGATGCATGAACGGACGGTTGAATCGATGAAGTTAAAAGAAGAGCTCACCGTAGCGAATAGGAAAATTCAGCTGTAGGAAGAAGTACAGCTACACAATGAACTGGACCGTCGACAAAATTTGGAGACTACCATATCCAATGTGGCGAAGGATATCAAAGGCATAGAAATCTAGGATGATACTGCCTACATAGTTCTGAGGATCAGAGATAAGGTGACATCCTTGCAGATGGAGATGCAGGATAAAGAGATATATTATGAGGTCGATATTCCCACATTGAAGGATAAGCTGAATAAGAAGGTGCCATTAACTAAACAGCAAGTCAGAGAGAAAGCAGTAAGCGTCGCCTTGAAAAGCATTACAACTGAGATGGCTAAGTGCCAATCTCTTCTGGATAAGGTTTCACAGGAATTCGCGACCCTTGAAGAGGATCAAGGGTTATTGCAGGTCAAAACCGCGTTACAAGAAAAATAGACTGTGTTGGACAGGTTGAATGCAGAGGTTAAAGCTCTGCCACCCAGAGAAAGGCTGCCAAGATACAAGGAGATATCCATATTAAAGAAAGAAGTACATGAATTATGACAAAAAGAGACTGAGATGGATAATCATTCGCAGCAGCTCCTGGAGAATGCCATGGCAGTATCGCAGCATATTGAAGATAAGTTAGCAGAACTGCGCAATAACCAGGAGCGTGTGTAAGATCAAATTGGACAAGAAATAACTCCAACACTGCTTGAGACAATTAAATAGGTTAAGGAGGATACAAGAGAAGCAGTGGTGCAGTTGTACGGTACGTATAACGAGTCCACGACCAAGTTCGTCCCACCAGTCGTGGCATAGAGTGAGACAGCTAAAACAATCAATGGCTTAGGGACGAGCCACATGTAAGTGTTAGGGGCATGTTGGGCCTAGGTTGAGATAAAGTTTTGGAAGCACCTTTTTGAGACAAGTAGGGAAAGCGGAGCTGAGCGCAGCTTAGAAACACATTTTTGGCTAAGTATTGAGGATGCTGCGAAGTTGCACGCAGCATCCAACTTTTGACCAGACTGCAGAGTTGTGCACAGCATCGAAGTTTGGTCGTGATGTGAAGACCAATACTGCACCGAAGCAGTGTTGTAGAGTTAGGAGGCCACGTGGAGCCAGCAAAGTGGTGTGCTGGACAAGTATCAAGTGTAGGTACCAGCTCGACCGGTAGCAATCATTTTTGGAAAGATATTCCAGGATTGTCGAGCAGTGGACGTAGGAAAAACAGGAAGGCAACCATGCGTGGGTTGTTAAGGAAAGTGATGTCTGGCACGCCTAGAAGGTAAAACCATTAGAGAGAAACGGCTCGGTATAAGCATCCTGTAGGCACGTGTGCGACAGGAAGGTCGATAGTGACAGAATGAGGACGTGGAGATCCGCCATGATCAAGCAGACGCTACCAGGAGCTAGCAAGCCGTTTTGGAAAACCGACGCAGTTTTGGAAACCCTTAGGGTTTTGGGTTTTAGGTCTTCGACATTGTACAAACATGACCTTGGGGCATGATCTATTTAAGAAGACATTTTTGTATGGGCTAGTGGTTCTTTTGGTTGTTGCGGAGAATTTAAGAAGACACTTTTTGTATTGTAAAATCTCTCCAAGATGAGAATATTGTAAAGGCTCTGCAGCTGTGTGCGCAGAGACATAGTCGAGAGAAAGGAGAGTCTGCAGCTAAGTGTGCAGACTAAGAACAGTTGCCCCATCCCTTTTTAAAGATATATATTACCAACCGTTCTTGTGGACATAGATTTCCATCCGGGGAAGTGAACCATGTTAAATCCTGTGTTATGTGATGATGTTTATGAATGAATGATTGCCTATATTTTCTGTAGAATGAATGGTTGAATGTTTCCTTGCATGCTGTAATATGAGAACTTTGATATGCATTTACCAATAGGAGAAGTTTGGGAATGATATGCTAGGTTCCGTGGAAGTAGATGAATGGTAAACATTTCAATTCTATGTTAAGTTCGTGAATCAGTCAGTTAAGTTTAATTACTTTCTTAAACATAGTGAATGAACGCAGCACAGTTAGTCATGTCTATCATTTCAGTTCACGTTGTAATAATCCAAGGTCTAGAATGAATGCTAGAAAGATAACCCATAAGTGCCTGAATGAATGGATGAGTGATATTCAGTTCAGTGCCTTAATATTTCCGAGATCTTCCAAGTAGAGGATAAGTGTGGGTAATTCATAGTTCCAGTAGAAGATCCGCAGCAGTAAGAAACCCTTAGTGAGGCACGCAGTGTTTCCTCCATTGCGCAGTACCGCTTGCAGCATAGATCCTGCTACGTACCGCATCACTTTGCCCCGCAGTGCGCTCCTTCTGTCCTGCGCTACGCAGCTTGTTCATATAAAAAACCCATCATTTACTGTGGAAACCTGATTCCGCAGTACCCCATAAGATACACCTCAAGTGAGACCTCAACCTGCTTATAGGTTGTTTCCGAAAGGGCTGGTGTGAAGGGGTTTTGTTGGTCAAAGGGAGAACCGCAAAGAACCTGGGTCTAATTGGAAACCTTTGGGTCAGTCTGAGCTAACTGAGTGCAAACGATAGGTGAACAAGCCAAAAAAATAGGCTCACAAACCTACTGCAATTGTGTGTTACAAGATATGAGTTCAAAAAAATGGCCAGAAATCCAACAAGTAGCTCTCCTAAAAAGAGAAAATGACCTCTGACCTATCTAATAAGGGAGCAAATAGTCAACTATCTAAAAGATTTAATCTTTTCTCAAATTTTTTCCTTTGTGGGGTGATGAAATCCCCATCAAACAAAACGAAATGGAAAACCAATATGGCTCAAGGATATTCCCCCACCGAAGTGGATCCTGGGTAAAGGATTCCTAAGAGAAAAGATTCTAGGTTACCTTGTTCGAGACACGTCAAGAAAGATTACCTATAGCTTCAATCCGAAGACAGTGATCTGGATGATCTTCCGAACTAAGTGGGGATGATGCACCACCCAGCCTTTTGGTTCTAGTCTTTCCACTTACCCCCATGAAATGAGATCCCCCCTATAAATCAATCTCAACCACATCCTAACCACTAAAGGATTTCGGTACCCTAATAAGACAACCACTATGTTTCAAGTGTATAGTGACAAAGGGGAATTATTTGGATGCCTATCCCTAGTGTCCTAACTTAACTGCGAGATTATTTTTGGTCCTCGAGTGAGGTTAATGTGTGTGAAGTTATGGTTTATTTTAAGGCTTCCCTTTCTGCATGAACCAAGTGATAGTTTGATTAAGGGGTGTATTCGTGTGTAAATGTGGTGTGTACTACAACTAAGAGATGGAAGTAGAAATGCTTGAAAAATAGACAATGCGATTTCAATACCTAATTTATTTTTGAAAAACCTTTTCCCGAAATAGACTATCTAAAGCAAACCAAGCAATACTTTTCACCTAAATTTTTTGACAACTAAATAATATATTTTCAAAGATCAAAAGAGAAGCTTTTATTCCAATAACGTTTTAAGCAAACAAACAAATTAGTTATCTAAAAAGATCAATTTATCAATCCTTACTGAAAATGATAGTGAATGCAGCAAGCAAGCAAGCCATAAAAGCAAGTTTGAAAAGGGGGCAAATACTCAAACTATGAAACGAACTTTTTTCACCCAAAACTCTTACACAAAAAGCAAGCAAAATGGCTACTACAACAAGAAAAAAAGGCTATTCACAGACTAACGGGGACTTAAAATAGCTTCTTGATGACAAACCAACTTTGAATAACATAGTAAAAGAGTAAACTAAGCAATCAAAGGTCTGAAACAATGGTTTTGGAAACAACTCGTGGATTTTGAGAGAAATAGTGTGACCCGGATCACTCAAAAAACGGAAACAGATGTGACCCGGGTGATCTGGGCTTGGGCCAAATGAATCAAAGATAAAAGTGCAACCTAAGTCCCTAAAAAGAATGAAACATATGCGGTCCATGAGCAAAAAATCTAAAAAGAAGCTAAATAACCCGACTTGGGAAAACACCGCAAGTTCTAGGTCAGTATTTCTCTCAGCAAACTACTCTACCAAAGTTTAATTAGAACAGAAAGGATAAACAAAGAGGTTCAAATCCAAAAAAAATACTGGAAAAAATGAAGGACACACAACAGAGAAAGATAGAGATCTTCCCTAGTATGGTCGCAAAAAACTGTAGTGTATACTTTCATACACACATGTGCTAAAAAGCACCTACTATAGGGTTATGGTCTCTAGCAGAGTTTCAAAGATAAAAAAAACAAAACTAATTATTATCTAACAAAATAAAGTACCAAAGCAGATATAAAGAAAATATAATTTCTTTTATTTTCTTCCAACTTAGTCAACAAGCACACAAACTGAAAGAATAAAGAATTTTTCTATTAAAAATGTGTAATAGGAGTACAAGAACTAAAGGAACTTGGATAATAGAAGAAGATGAGGCTATCGCATCTATCTGAGATAGGTTTCTTTGGTTCTCATCACGTCCTTTCGGTTCTCTAGCCATGTCATAGGATGGAATCTCCAGCAAAAGGTGAGGATGAAGTGAGAATAGGTCTACTTTAGTCTCTGGGAAAATTTGGCACAGTGACGACAATGAACAAGGGGAAATGATATGTGTATGGAATTAGGGACCTTGGTGAACAAGTTATACAACTTGACGAGAACTCTAGTCATAAAAAATCACATTTTTGCTTCAAACTACCAAAAAAAACCTGAATCGAAAAGTGGTGATATCAATAGCACCACTTTTTTTTCGGAGCTAAAATTACAACTTTTTGGTAACCCCAAGTGGTGTTGTTGTATCCAAAACCATAAAATAGACCCTGAATAAAAAATGGTAGCACACAGTTTTCACGCATTTTATTTTTGGGGCTAAAATTACAACTTGTTTAACATTATCTCCTTAACAGTCGAGGCCTTTACAATGCAAATACCAAAATCAACCTACGAATCAAAAATAGGTGCTACCGATGAGACCTATTTTCTTTGTCGGGTTACATTTGAATAAGTTTCTAAGCCATGTCTTGAAAAATATTTAAATTTAAAAAAAAAACTGTAAAAGTGAAAAAATTCTTGATAATTTCAAGAAAAATTAAACAAATGTTAACCCCAAAAAAACCTTAAAAAACAAAAATTACATGTTATGAACACATTTTGAAAAACAATTAAAAAAAAAACAAAAATGACAAAAAAAAATAAAAAATGAAATGAAACACATTTACATATGTTTAAAAACTAAAAAAACCTAGCTAAAAATGATAAATATTAAAAAAATCAACAAAATTTTTAATAAAGTAAAAAAATAACAAAGAGGAGAAACAATAAAAAATCAAAAGTTAAAAAAAGAAAACTTAAAAAGAGAGAAATAATAAAACAATCAAATTTTAAAAAAATTATAAGTGGGGGTTAATAAATGTGAGGGGCATGTAAAGGGGGAGGGGTGGGTAGTGAGGTAGGTGGGAGGGGGTGATGTGGGGTTAGTGGATAGGGTGAGTGGGTAATGGGTAGGGGGGAGTTACGTGGGTGGGTGTGGGAAAAAAATTGTTTAAAATGTGTTTCTTTTGATGGTTTTGGGTTTTGTAAGTGTTTTTTTTGTTAAAATTTTGGGTTCTTTTCTTTTATGTTTTTTTACAAAGATTTTTTTTTAAATTTAAATATTTTTAGGTCATGGCATAAAAATGCCTAGAAATGTAATCCAGCAAAGTAAATGGATGCTATCGGTAGCACCTCTTTTTCAGGTCACCGGTTTATTTTAGCATTTGTGTTGCAAAGTTGTTGGTTGTTAAGGATAAGAAGTCAAACAAGTTGTAGCTTTAACTCCAAAAAGAAAAAAATGTTCTACCATTTTCAATTTGGGGGTCAATTTTATGGTTTTTCTTACAATGGCACCATGTTTCACTTCTCGGGGTTACCAAAAAGTTGTAATTTTAGCCCAGGAAAAATAAGTAGTGTTACCTTTAGCACCACTTTTGAATTCAAGGTTGTTTTTGGTGGTTTTGATGCCTATAAAAAACGAGAACAATGTTGAGTTCTCGTCAAGTTGTATACCTTGTTGGTGTCTCTTTTATAGATGAGTATGGGAGTCTAGAGCCGAGCTTTGGACTTTAAAATCGTGAGACACGTAGAGACTTGTGTCATTTGGGTTTTCTTTTTGTTGAACACAAAGCATAAAGAGCCGAAAGCTAAGTTGACTTTTGGGTGGCTCTTTTTTATTGTTTTTGTTTGATTTGTGTCGTGCATATCAAAGGATTATATGTGAGCTAGGTCACACTTATCGAAGGATTAAATGCAACCTGTTTTATAGATTCTTTTTGAGGATCTAGCTTTCATTTCGCGATTTTTAATTGACTTTCCAAGGCCCAAAGGAGATGAATGAGGTGTCATGATGACATATGAAGGTGACTGAGCTAGTGATATGGTAGGTGAGAAAATTTAGCTTGTTAACACCTTCTCCCTTGAATTGACTTTATTGTATATATGTATGGAGAAGGAAAATGGAATGAATCTAGACTCCTAGAGCTTGTCACATTCGAGTTGGGATTATGAGTTCCAAATCTGATGACATGTGGATCCAACTCATCACAGTTATCTCCTTGAAAACTAAACAAATACAAAGGTTTTGAGGCTATCATCATGTGTTAGTGGTGCAAGGAGTGATAGGGTCACTCTCTACCTAGAGCGCAAGGATTGATAATGAGTGATTATCACACACTACAATGTATAGGGAGCAATAGTGTTGAAACTAACAATGATGCTCAGGGTCAAGGTTCACAAAAGTAGTGTCTAGGCATATAAAGTATTATAAATATACTATATACCTCAAGTGTGGAAAATAATGGTATAACATATGGCCCCTAAAGTGTGAGGTCAGAAGAACAATTGATGGCCGAAACACTTTACAATAATAAGAAGCTTGTAAGGAAAGGAATTGGAGATCAAGGAGCTAGGTAGTACCTATAATCAATCATCAACTAAGTATGTATAGATATCATCCCTGAGGTAGGCATACCCATTCTCGGTGAAAAAGTACAAAGCGTGGTGGGCAACTCAATGCACTTCACATCAATGTAATAAGATGCTATATAATGGCCATAAAAAAGTACACGGTGGATCCATGTCACAAAAGGATCATAGCCACAAGTAAATACAATGTGGATCTATGCCATAATGTATATCAGGAAGACATAATGGTCTCCATATTACTAAAAAAAATATACGCCATCGCAACCTAGGGGGTGTAGCATGAATGAGTGGTGTCACTCCAAAACCTAGGATCTTTATCTAAACCCCAATGGTATGATTCTAGAACATGAGAATAGATGTGATTATGTTGAACATGAAAGAAACCATTTGATTACTGGTCAATGAGGATATCGTTAATAGACACGAGGGAAACCATTGATGATGATAATGGGCCCCAAGTTACCTAGTACAATCTAGAAAGTGTGAATAAGGGAGTTGATTCCAAACACTCATAGAATCATCCAATTAGGAGTCAATATGGGAAACCCACTATCTAACACAAGACACATGCCACTAAGTAGTGCCATCTCCAAGGTACTAACTAGTGCCTAGATCCACCTCCCATATAAGTAGTTAATGTCGATAAAAAGGAATCCATCGAAGGAAGGACTTGATGTATCCCCCATAAATTGATAACACAAATAAACTAAGTGTAAAGGTGAAGAGATATAAAATATGGAGCATAACTGACATAGGGATAGCTGACATATAAGAACAACATGACTGTAGAATGACCAATTTGGGAAACACATCCCTTGAACATATAGCACACCACATGAATGACTCTGTAGCAAAAACTCAAGAACACCAAATAGCATCATGGTATACTCTATGTTGGCTTGGTTTTGCAACCAAGCTTAGTGCAATGGGCACCTGCTAACTAGTAGCAGCAGTTTCAATAGAAATAAATAACAAACTAATCTAAACTGTATTAAACATGGATCTATGTGAAGTAAATAAGCAAACAATGGAAATATTATAGAAAACAAGAACAAGAAATAGAATAAAGAATAACTATGTATTAAGAATAGGGGCAAGCAAGTGCTTGCAATGGTGATACCTCCAAATGGTGAAGATTGTTGAGTAGCTCCAAGGGTGAGCAGCTCCAAACTCCAAAGGTCCATTCTCCAAGGTAGCTACAATGGCCAAAAGCTCATGGGATATTTTGACAGCATGAGGATAGGATGATGGATGGATGGAAAGTGAGGAGCCCCTACCACCTTTTTATAGTTTTTGGTGGTGGGGAATACCATTATGGTTTTGAGGAAACCAATGGTATTGACCAACATGGTTTAGGTACCTTTTCCCTCCTTTTTCCTTTTTTGAATATTTTGAATATTTTTTATTCCCTTTTTAATATTTTTGGGAATTCTGGACCTTTTTTGAGGGTTTTTTATGCTTTTTGAGGAAAAATATTCATTTTGAGTGGAATAAGGGGTGTATTAAGGTCTTTTGGTGACCTTTTGGTGGCTTTAGAGGTTCAAATGGTGAAAAAGTGGGAAAATGGGTCATGTGAATAAGGAAATGAGCTAGTGAGCACTTTTTGGGTGTTAACAGATTGCCCCCTGATGTGTGAGGGTAGGAGATCATCGTATGGTTGATAGACATCATAGTTCTTTTGTCTTTTTTCTGGGGTTTTGGGGAGGAGAAGAGACCAATTGGGGACTGGATCCACGGCCCTTAAAAGCTGCAAAAAATAAACAATATTACATGGCCTCAATATGAATGAGGAATAATATCTGATAATGGACGAGGCGGGCATACCCATGCTCGTATCAAGACATATATAAACAATTAGTCCCAAGAAGGGGTACCTGAGAAAATACATAAAAAATTTGCTGGTACATCATAATGGTCCAGAGGGGACATCATTTTGGGATGTACTCATGATCATAACATGACTGCTCTCAATAAATGATACACTGGAATAAAGCATCAATCATTCTGAATAAGGTCTCAGAAGGGTTGATGAACTGCTGAAATTGAAGGTGTCCAACATCTGTAGGGACTCAATGACTGTGAGCCATCTCTGGGAAGTATATGTAATTGTATACTTGAGGGACTATAAAAATTGGGGTACATCTGAATACTATCGCCATGCGCAACCCGGATATCTATAGAAAAATTGTAACTAGTTGTTTCCATAAGTAGACTCTCGAATGTGGAAGAATCAGGTGGTATCTAGGGTCTTCGACTAATAACTGAACGGACCAATACCCTGTGTGAGTCTCAATGATGCGATTAAGGTGTTGAAGTCGAGCATGTGAGAAACAACCATTGGGAGAGGCACTAAGAACTCTTCTCGAAATGATTCGTAGGCACTCACCGTAAATGGTGATGAGTCCAAGACACAGGGACCCCTAGGTCTATCCTCTGGAATAAATTTGGTTGTCGTCGACAGAGGGAGGCCAGCAACTAACAAGGCGATGATGTTTCCTTGATAGGAGCGCGAGGTGTAGAACTGAAGTGTGGTAGTACTGATGGTAGGACTGACATACTTGTGGGGATGGGAAGTAACTGGGGTCATATAGTGGGTAGACTCAAACTTCCTTTGTTCAGAGCATGATGACATGGTTGACCTAGCAGCATAGGGAACTGACTTGTAGGTGTGGGGATCATAGCTTTTAAGGACTGAAGGGTATGTATTGACTCTAGGGGGGTCAAGCTGATGGGTGCTATCGAGGGATTCTCAGGGTGACATACTGCAGAATACTCTGAACAAAGGCGACCAAAATGGGAAGCTGCTATATGAGTAGACGTGATCTGTTCTGGCGCCAAGAAGCACCATTGGGTCCTTTTTCATAGTTTTAATGAGCTCAAAGAAGGGATAAAAGTGTGCTCTGAAATGGTACTATCTTGTGGATTTTGTGAGCCCAGGACTGTTCGTGCTCATTGGCGTTTCATTTTTAAGGAGTCTGAAAACGATAAGAAGACTCTGCAGTGGTTGTGAGTACCATCCTATGGGTTTTACAAGCCTAGGATGGTGATTGCTCGTGGTCGCTTTCATGTTTAGAGAGTCTGAAAGTGGTAAGTGGACTCCATTGGTGTTCTTTTTCGTAAGTTAGTCTCCAAGTCCCGAAAAATCATAAAATGATGCAAATGGAGAACTCTTCTAGCCGATGTGACTAGAGTATTCCTTTTTCGTAATTAGTCTACAAGGTCCGGAAAAGGGGTAAACTTATACCAAGTAGATGCCCTTTTAGATACGTTTAACAAGCATGAAAGGAAGCAAGGTTGCTCGGCGGTCTTTTCATTGTTTTAGGAGTCAGAAAAGACCTTAACAGAAACTCCCTAAGTGCCTTCTTCGTAAAAAGGGATTGCTCGGCCCGAAAAAGGGGTAAAATTATACCGAACAAAAAGTGATTGATGAGTGCGAAAAAAGGTCTCAAGCTCCATCATGTGTGCGGAATACTGAATCCGGTGACATAAATATTGTCAAAAAGGGGCAACGACCAATGTGGCACGCAAACCGAGGTGATGGGTGGCATTTTGAAACAAGTGCCCAAAAAAATTATGGGGTGAGATTGAGAAATGACCTCAAGCATCATCACGAGTGCGGAAAACTAAATTCGGTGATATAAGACCTGTCAAAAATGGAGAACGGCTGATGTGGCACGCAAACTGAAGCGACGAGGAGGCATGGGAAAAATGCCCAAAAAATCTGGGCGTGAGAGTGAGAAATGATCTTAAGCGTCATCACGAGCGCGGAAATATGAATCCGGCGGTGTGAATGGTCCTAAAAACGAAGGTCATAAGGACTCCAGAATGGTCAAAGCAAATAACTAGGTTAAAAAATGGTTACAAATAAAGGTGAGCCCACCAAGCCAAGGATGCAGTGGTGGGGAGAAATGATGACCCACGGGGGGAGAATACTAGGTGTATCAAATCAAATCAAATATACAAGTGATATGTGACCTCAAAAAATGGTTGAGATCACGCATGTGAAGAAGTCAGCAGGGTTAATGACCTGCCCCCATGCTATGTGCATGGGGTTTGTTATTGTGGATCACATATGTGTTGGTTTGAACGATGGGATCATTGAGGTGTTGAGATAGAGATGATGGGGAAGGTTCAAAATGATTGATCATGCCCTATCCTGGGGTCGAGGTAATCTAATATGCCCCCTAACTCAAAGGTGTCAATGTGGTGCAGATGTTGTCTCAGAGAGAGATCAATAGGGCATTGAGCAACTGCTGGCGGGTTGTTATACCATGAGGCTGTGGGCTGTGGTGGCATATTGAAGTGATGATATGATGATGGGGGATTCCCTTTGTGGGGTGGATGCCCCCAGTATCTCCGACGAGAATCACGATGATGATGAGTAGGAAAGGTTTTGGGCCTGCCCCCATGTTGTGGACATGTGGTTTCCTCGTCAATTTGAAAGGGTTGAACATGTGTGTCAAAGGGATCAATGGAAGGGGTCGACCGGACAGAGGGGTATCCAGTGGAAATCGTGTAAATGGTGTTAATTTCTTCCGAGGAGGAAGATGGTGGGGGATGAATGGGTCATTGTTTCTAACGAACGGGGGGTACATCAGGCCGTGTGTCAATGTGGTGCTCTATAATGGCGGGGTCAAGACCAGGCATTTCGGTATAGGACCAAGCAAAGACATCACGGAATTCTTGGAACAGTTTTTTGTATTCTCCAATCTCATGCTCACTGCAAGAGGCTCCTAATGTAATGATTTCAAGGGCACCAGGTGGGTCAGAGATATCGATGTTGATGACGGGTGAGATATTGGCCATGTTACCTTCCTCAAAGGCATCAGGAGCAGGAATAGGATCCTTAAACCAGTCTACTTTAGTAGGAAGGAAATCTTTGGACTCAACCGTGAATTGGGTAGCGGTGGTGGATAAGGTCTCTTCTGGGAGGAAGTATGAACGATGGTGCATATCTTCCCAGGGGTAATCGGGGGCAGTAAGAGCCTCTAGAATCTCCTCATCATTGCAGAAACTTTGAGTGGTCAAATCAGTTGACGAGGTAGTAGTAGTCGAAGAGATCATATAAATGGTGTTAATCTCTCCGGATGAGGATGATACGGGAGGGTAGATTTCCTCGATGAGGGGAGGAGATATTTCTAAATCGACGTTATTCAACTCGTACAATGCTGCTCTGTAATCTGGGATATCCAGACAGTGATGTGAGTAATGGCCGTAAATACCGCATATCGCACAAGGGTGGTTGGTACGCAATGATTTATCATGAGGCTTGGGGTTTGAGTCGATTTTGACAACCGGGATGTTGGGGTCGTCGTCAAGCATTTGCATGTGTTCCTGTAATGCAGGTAACTGTGGACATTGATGAGTTGGATGGCCTAACTCATCACACAATGAGCATTTAGGAGGAGCACGGAACACGGGGGAAGGTTTAACTGCTTTGGGTGGGGGTACCGCAGTGTATGGTTGTGGGCCTCTGCCCCCAGTGGGCCTGATGAGAGGAGGGAGATTCGTAGATGACGAAGGGGTAGTGATACCGGGAGGTGGTTGAGTAGAAGTGACAATGGGTTGCACTGGTTGTAGGATGACATTTGGTGTCGGCGGGGGAACGGGAGGCGAAATATACCATACAGGTAATCCCAATGTTAACCCGGGGAGACTAAGGGTATCCATAACCGGAGCGCTTACTACGCCTGAGGGAGGAAACAAAAAGGGGATTGTGTGGATGGGTGTAACGCCAATGTGGCTAGGGACCAATGGTGGTTTAGGTAACAAGGATGGTTGATTGTTGGATGTTTGTGTATTGTGTGAAAGAGTACAGAGGTCAGAGACGTGGGTCTCCGGTGATGGTGGTGGAATGGATTGGAATGTAGAAGTCATCAGCGCGTCGGAGTAAAGTCCAGGTCCCACGGAGGAAACAAACGAGGTATTTTCACCACAAACAGGTTGTTCAACCATAGGGAGAACATTTTCAGGTGCAGCGGGGGCCTTGGGATCATAATAGGTGAGTTGGTCGACCTTGACCAGGCATCCGTCATGAGGGAACATCATGGTATGAAACACGGACGAGGAAACAGCCCGCATGGCATACATGTAGTTGCAGCCAAGTAAGAGGTTATAGTCAAGTTGGGAATTGATGACCTCTATGTTAATGAGCACGTTTTTACCAGCCAGTTGGACGGGGACATTAGCTAAGAGACCTTGGGGTTGAGCCGAACGACCGTCGTAGGCTCGTAATGCGGTGGTGGACTGCTGGAGAGTAGGAGATCCCAACTTCTACCAAACGAATGTGGACATAACACATGTAGAGGCCCATTCATCGATAATGCACCGATGGATGACAAGATTTCGAACGGAAACGGAAACTTGGAATGCTAAAGTGGAAGGCAAGCGTGGTTCGGACTGGTCTGAATCGAATTCCATCAGTTGTGAATCATTGGGGTCAATAGCGCCAATGGCAGAGAGCAAAGTCTTGCACTGTGAAGGACAGTTTTTAAGACTTCTAAAGCAGACATGGCTGTGGGAGACTGGGCTAAGTCATCTACAATGCTATAATTTGACGTAGCATGAGCACTGGGATTATTGTTGATGCAACGAAGTGGGAAGCGAGGTGCTTTAGAAGCGCCATCAAGTGGAGCCGGAGGTATACGTAACGTCTGATCTGTGGGATGAACGTTAGTGTTCTTATCGTTGGGAGGGGCTTCAAGGGTGGAGCCATATTGGTTACGGCGGGTTTGGAGGTTGGCATCTGCGGATGACATCATTAACAAGTGGTGGGTATCTGAATCGAACATGGGTTGATCAGGAGCGACATAAGTGATTTGTTGTTGTGGTGGTGCATTGCCCTGAGGGGGAGCTAACGGCTGAGTGTTCACTATGCCTTGGGTTGGAAAGGGGTTTTGCAGCACCAAAGGTTGATGTTGAGGTGGTGGAGGGTTGGGTGGCGCCTGAGGAGCCGCTTGCCCTTGACGATGGGCATCGTCAGTCCAGAGTTGCCGAGCTTGCTCCAAATGTGGGAAAGCATGTGTGTAATGGCCATAAACCCCACAAATAGAACAAGGATGGTTTGTTCTGAGGTTATTGTTTTTGGGCTTCCTGGGATGACGATCCGGATTCCGGTTGGGAGGAGTAGCATTGTTGTTATTTGGAGGATTGGGAGGTGGTGGACCTTGATTATGCTATTGATTGTTGCCGCGGTTACGTCCTCTTCCATGGTTTTGTTGTCCACCCTGGTTGCGTTGGTTGTTTTGAAGTTGGGGCTGATTGTGTTGTGTGTACACTTGCACTTGAGCAGCGGGAGGATTTTGGTTTGTCGCAGGTGCGGGAGCAAGTTGCGGTGGATAATAAGCTGGTGGGGCTGCAGGTGGTCTAGTTACCTGCTGGGATTGTTGGTAACCCTGAGTTATTGGAGGTGTTGGGTTAGCTGTTGTAACTGTTTGGAGGATAAGTTGGAGCGATTGGAGGTTGTGGTGCAGCAAGGACTACCTGTGGTGGGAAATAAGCCGTTGGGGCTTGTGAGTGAATAGGAGCATCTGTGGCCTGCTGATGGTAATGCGTTGGTTGTGGCGGGAACTGAATTGGGTTCTGGGTGGCTGGTTGGTTATACTATGTGGGTGGTACATATGTCGATGGTGGGTGGTACATATGTCGATGGCATTTTCCCATATCAATGTTGTGGACAAGAGGGTCCATGAGTGTGATGAGTCTGATTCGTTGGAGCGTACGAAGTTATCTCTCCAGAATTAGATGTAGTCCTAGAGAGGTCTAGGGCATTTATGGTGCTCACCATGCTAAAAGGTTTAATTTGTGGTGTGACCTGGCCAATAATACCATCGGTGGCATGTGATGCCCCTGGTGCGTCACCGCGTGAAGAATCGCCTCGTGGGGCATCTGGTATGATTGTGTAGAGATAGCCTGATTGAGCATAAATTAGGTCGAATTGCTGAGCTTTTAGGATAGCTTCTTCCTCTGACTGGGGTCGTTCGGAAGCGATGTCTTTTGCTATGAGGGGTAGGAGTGATTTAAGGAACGAATCCAAAAATATCCGGTCATCTAGTTTAATTTTACAGAGGCTATGACGCTTGCGCCACTCATGGATGTGGTCCGTGATGTGGGTAGTTGTGTTCTGTCTGCAAGACAATAGTATTTCAAGTCCTGCATCATAACGTACAGGTAGCTGAAAAAACTGAAGGAAAGTGGAGGCGAGAGACGTAAAAGTCTGGTGGGTCCCATGTGGTTGTTCGATGTACCACTTGGCTGCAGAGCCAGTGAATGTTCGTTGCAATAGTCTTAGATGAATGGAGTCATCCACTATGGAGTTAGATGAAAACCATAGGTGAAAAGACATTATGTGGTTTTGAGGGTCTTCTCCAGGTTTTCCTTCAAATTTGGGTATGTCCGAGGGGAGCTTCGTAGGCATGGGTGGCCATGTAGGGTTGTGCCGGATAGGATCATTGGTTAGCCTGGCTAAGTCTGGTAAGTTCAGACTTGCCATGTAAGGTAAACTAGCAGATGGGTGTGGTGTAGTGACTGGGACATGACTATTCATGGTGGCATGATGTAGTGGTCCAGTAGCCCCTAAGGGTATGCTAGGTATTGAAGGTATGTGTCCTCCAACAATTGTGGTTTGGTATGGGCTAGCGTTTCCACGTGCAACATGGGTTACACCGGGGTTAGGAATAGTAGTAGGAATTCCTGGGATCTGGGTTGTGGTAATGAGAGGGGGTGTGACCCCTATGTTTGGGATACCCATAATAGGAGGTAGTCCTATGTTGGGCATTCCTAAAGGTGGAGTGTCCCCCATATTAGGCATACCTAGGGGGGTGGTTGTTGCCATGGATGGCACCGCAGTAGAAGGGTTTGTGGATGTATCTCCTATGGTACTGGTAAAAAGGGGGTCGAATTATGTTCCAGCCATGAGGTTGGTTGGTAATAATTCAGTAGGGTTTTCGGATTCTGCCTCAGAATCAGATGTGAAGTGAGGCGTGTCAGAATCGGATGACTATATGTTTGGCCGATGACGTGTCGATTCAAGGGATAAGGCTCGACGTCGGTGACGTGGAGAGCCAAGCAGACTGAACTCTGGGGGTTCACCCTGAAGACGACGAGATCGTCTAAAATTCTTAATGGTGAGAAATATGTTTTTGTTTAAAAAAAATTCAGTGTAAGGTGGTGATGTATAAAAAACTCGAAACCCTAATGCAACCAAGGGTGCAAAAAGGGGAGTGAAAATAAAGGCTCTCAGGCCAAAAAATCAACCTCAAAAAGCACTTTATTATAGCAGTTGTGCTATAATAAGTGGAGGGATGCAACAAAAATGGTCAGAATACCAACAGTCAAACAACTTCTAGAAAAAAGAGGTGGATTGTATCATGCAAACACCTAACTAGAAGTATTGTGAGTCAACAAACGATATTCTCTGCAAGGTGATGAAATCCAATTCAGACAATAATGAGTGTTGAATCAACGGCTAGATATCCCCCTACCGGGAGGGACACCGAGTAATCAATCCTAAAGAATGGCAACTAGGATACTCCATTCATGACACATTCAGAAAAGGTGAATCTGCCGTTTGGTCCTTTTACCGCAATAACCCCATACAGGGATATCCCGAGAACTGCGAATGGTAGC
Organism: Larix kaempferi; assembly: GCA_027924585.1. NCBI lineage: Eukaryota > Viridiplantae > Streptophyta > Pinopsida > Pinales > Pinaceae > Larix > Larix kaempferi. The sequence continues at coordinate 4,073,226 of BSBM01000608.1, forward strand.
CTTCGGTTACTGAATGGATTTCGGTATTCCACTCAGTCTTTCGGAACCATCCTCGCGACTTCAACCCTCCTAGGGGAGAGGCCCTCTGATAAACTGGTTGTGACTGTGCCAAAAAATACTAGGAGATTTTGGTTCCCTAATGGACAACAGCTATGTCTCAAATGTAATAACTGAGGGTTGTTATTGGAACACCTATCCCCTCAATTCTACCTAGCTACAAAGTTCTTTTAAGTGCTCCCCAAGTGGGGTTTGGTTGAAGTTAGGGTAAATTTTAAGGCTCAGTTTAAATTATGTGTTTGAGTGGGTGCACGTGTGGTATTTTAAACTGAAATTGAATGCTTTGCAAAAACTATTCAAAAAACAAAGGATCTTTGAAATAGGAAAGCAAATAATATGAATTCTTCAAGAAATAAATGGATTTCTTTTAAAATTTGCTATGGGCAAAATATCAAGGAAGTAAATAGTAAAATTTTTATCTAGATAAAATGCAAATAAATCCTTCTTTCAATTTCTGAAAATTTTTAAAAAGACTTTTTAAAGGAGCATTCTAAATAGTAAAATATTTCTATGGTTGTAAAAAATGCAGGAATTTTAATACTGTAAAATGTGCTAAATGGGCAGAAAATACAGCAAAAAATTAATTTTTTAACGGATTGGCCGAATTGAAAAAACTTGCACCACGGGTTTTGGCAGAACAACCGCGATGGACCGTGCAGGTTTCTGTCACATAGTTGCGATGGGCAGCACGGGATTCCGTCACACAGTCGCGATGTGCAGTGCGGAAAATGGTCGTGAAGTTGCGATGTGCAGCGCACAAATTGGCCGCGAAGCCGCGGGGAGCCATGCAGAAAAGAGCTGCAAAGTCACGATGAGCTGCACGACTGTTTGGGAAAAAATCCGCAAGGCGAAAGCCGTACACGGACGCCGAAAAATGAACCCGAAAATTGAAAATTTCAGGTTGTTAATGGCAATAGAATGGGCCAAGATCTAGAACAACAATGGATCTGTTGTCTAGGGTGGCAGATATATGAATTAAACTGACTAATACTAACAAAAACTAAGATCTAAAGAAAAATTTGAGATCTACGAATTCGAAGCCAGCGGAGTCGCCAAAAACTGTTGGCTTGGTTTTGCAACCAAGCTTAGTGGAATGGGCACCTGCTAACTAGTAGCAGCAGTTTCAATAGAAATAAATAACAAACTAATCTAAAATATATTAAACATGGATCTATGTGAAGTAAATAAGTAAACAATGGAAATATTATAGAAAACAAGAACAAGAAATAGAATAAAGAATAACTTTGTATTAAGAATAGGGGCAAGCAAGTGCTTGCAACGGTGATACCTCCAAATGGTGAAGATTGTTGAGTAGCTCCAAGGGTGATGTTGGCTGCTTTCTTGGGCAGACCCAGGTTTTAATGAAGCGCAGCAACAAACCCCTAGGCGCACTGGCCCTCTCGGCAATGAGCTGCGCAGCAGCTCGAGGTCTCACCCGAAGTGGCTATTGGGGGGTTAAGGAATCAGATTTCCTTAACCTTGGTGACGCGGAGATTGTTCTTCCTTTTTCGGTTCCTCAGATATCGGTGGTCTGACTTTCCCGCAGACCCCTCGGCTCAACTGCGTGGCTTCCTCCCTCAGCAGGCCTGCTGCGTAGTTTCTCCGCTCTGGCGCAAAAGGGAACTATTCCTTGCATCAACGCGTTAAGTACCTCCTCGCCCTGCGCGCCCAGCGCAGTAACGCTTTCCTCGATCGCTGCCGCGACAGTGCTCCACCACTTCTTCTATACTTAACACTTATAGCTATCAAGGGACCTTCCCAAACTCACTTAAACAGTTACAAAGATAATGCAAGAGTCTTGTATACACAGGTAATGAACTTAAACAGTTAATCATTCACGCAAACATTATAACAAGAAGAAATATGTGAAGTTCACCTCCTCGAGGGAAACCACGTCCACGGGAGTGTTATATTAACCAGAAAATGATAGAGTTATACAATATGTTGCGCACATAGCTGCAGCCTTAGATCTTTCCAGGAAACTCCACGCACACAGCTGGGAGCCCTTCTCTCAATCTAGTCTCTTCTCTACAGAGATTACAAAGGCACAGACGTCAACTCAGACTGTCTGGCAACTCAGGGATTAGCTCCTCGGCTATCCGATTTCCACCCTAGTTCTACACACTCGGTAGAAAACATAACAAAGGATAATCAACACATGATCTATCCTCGAGACTGACTATCTAACAGTCTAACCATCTAACTATCCCAAAAGTATCTAACTCTTCTTCTTATCATGTATACATATATATAGGTGGCCATGACGGTCACACCTTTACAAAACTGTGGGGCTTTCCCAACAGTGATTCCCAAAAACCCTAACCACGCACATGGCTAGGTGTACTGTAGGCACCGCTTGTAGTCATGTCGCCGCTTCCTGCAGGCTCCTTGACTTCTGGCGCAGATTGTGGGTATGGGCGCTTGTCCTTCGCCTTCAATGCTCTGGTCCGTTGCTCCTCCTTGATCCGAGCAACCATAACTTCTGTACTTAGCCTTTAAATGAGGGTAGCTGAGCCCTCTACTCTATTGCCTTATTTATTATGGTAGCTGAGCCACCTTCATTCTTCTATGACGTGCGCGCGAGCTCCCCGATTTCCGGTCCGTGATCCTCGCTGAGCTTGTCCATCTGGCACCGTACTGCGCACTGTCTCCTTCTTGCCCAAAACTTAGTGCTTGTCCCAAAATTAGCACTTTCCTTTCATACTTGTGCTTTTTCCCCAAAATTCGCAGCTTTACCGCAGCTACGGCCTAGGCTCCAACAGGCCCCTAACACTCACTTGTGGCTCGCCCTCGAGCCACTCGCACTAGTGTGTGGTCGCTTGATTTGCGCATCTGCTTGTGCTTGGGTCTCCGCGAATGTTTTCTTCCACTGCGCAATAGCGGAGTCCAATTCATCGACACACTCCACAGCTGTCTACACCGTTTCTGTGGTGGCTTCTTCTTTAGTGATGGTATCAATCACCTCTTGAGATTCAGCAATCTCTTTGATTTTTGCCTCAACCTGACCGACGATTTCAGCATACTCATCCATGAATGGCTGAATGTTGTTGGTGAGCTTCTCATCTTCAGTTCTGAGCTTGTGCAGTTGCTGCTACATTCTGCGCACTTCACTCATTTTCTTCATTTTTGCTAAGCCTGCTAAGGCCTTAGCTTCTTCAGTCAGAACAGTGAGAGACTGTTCTGCGGCTTGCACCTGTTCCGACAGACCAACTTTAAAAGGGAGCTTCTCAAGCTCCGCCCAAGCTTCCATAGCTTGGCTCATCAGGTTCTCAGCTTCCTGTATTCTGTCTTTCATCTGTGTGGAAGCTCTGCTCAGCGCTTCAAATTGTACCTACGCATCATCCGTAAGCTGCGCAGCAACGCGAGCTTCTAGCTCAGCGATCTGGGTTCTATGGCCCTCAGCCATAGCAACTATTTCGTGCTCCAGGGTTTTCACCCTTCCTCCGATAATTTGAACTTTTGCAACCAGAGGGAGGTCTGGTTGAATCTCGCAAGCCGGTAATTCCTGAGCAAGCTCATCTACCGCGTTTCTAATGCCAATGTCTTGCGCCTCATAAAGTGCAAGTTTCTCAGATATATTCTTATGGCTTGCCTTCAATTCGATCTCCTGCGATTGCAGTCGTTGATTTTCCTGAAATGTAGAGAGCTCTCTAGCTCTCAACTCAAGAGAAACTTTCTCATGCACTAGCTGTAGAGTCTCTATAGGAATTAGAGACAAATCGATTTCAACGGGCCCAACGACGCTTACCTGTAGTGCAACTAGCGGATCTGGAAGTGTCATGCTGGTAGGCGGAATATGCACGACAGTATGCCTTTCTATGAGTTCTTCAACTCGCTCGGCACTTGGAATTTCTTGTGGCGCCTGCGAAGTAGATGCTGGCGCATGGGTCTGCGCAACTCTTCCTGCGAGACCTTTCAATTCTACGTACTGCAAATCTAAAGCACTTCTGATGTAAGCGTGCGCAGTACGCAGCTCGCGAAATTGCTCGTGTAGGTACTGGTCGATCCCCGAGGGAATAGCCTCAGCGGGATGCGACACTTTTTGCTTCTTGGTGGCCGATTCTGTGGAACCTTCATCACTTCTTTGCTCCGGGGCTTCCTTGCCCTTATCCTTCTCTTTCGCAGCGGCGGTTGGCAGCGCGGATGCGAGATCGGCGGCAACCCTCCACTCATCCGACCAAGACTTGATGGTTTCTTCAACATCCTCGGTAGTCATCCTGTAAAGGCCTAGCGCCCATTCATCTGGAATGCCGCAAGGGCGGAGGTAAAGTTGATGTATGTCGGCAGTAAAAGCCAACTTTCCTTCATATAATGTGGCTGTCTCCTCGCTCAGCCTTGGCATTTCTTGAATGGTATCTCTGAGGAGATAGTAGTACTCACAAAATACAGCGCGATTCATCTTGCGCTTCGCGGGATTGGGAGAATCCCAGAGGTTGATGTAGCGCATGCCGGCAACCTCTCCTGCGCGGCGCGGAAGGAACTGAGTATTCGGGGGCTCCTTCCACCCAACGAGAGCGCATAAAATTAGAAGCCAAGAAAAATGGAATGATTGGGCTGCATTGTCCTGCACATTCAGGCAATCAGCCAAGAAAGAATTCAGCAGGAAGAGAGACCAGTTGTACTGCTCTCCCTCCGCAGCTGCGATGGCGAGCTCCACGACAGCTCCAGTAACTTCCTTCGGTCGGCACTTTGTGAGAAGTCTGCCTGCAAGCAGACTTCCTGTAAATCAAAGTGCCTCATCTTCTACTGTAGTGAGGTCATAAGCCCGACCTCCTCTTGTCAAGTTATACTTCTGCACCAGCTGTGCAGCCAATTTTCTGTCCTTGTCCTTTCCCACAAAATGAATATTGGGATCTTTACCAGCCTTGGATAGACCGGTGATGCGGTGAATCAAATCAACATTTAGATCAATTGGCCTCCCGAGCCAAAGGTAACCTCCATGAACACATGAAAGCAGCATCTTAACAACTGCATTGACTTCGTTGCTACGCCCAAAGTGCGGTAGCTTCAACAAATTCAACAAACCTGGCTTCTCCAAGTTTGCTGCAAATCCCCTTGGGGTAAATTCATCGACCTTTCGGATGGGATTTTGAACTATCGTCAGATATCGATCTGGCGCAAACTGGGGATACGTTTTATAGTCTCCCAGATTGAAATCAGAGAATTTGACCAGTGGAAGGTGTCCCAACAGTTGCCCTTCTACCCGCACGCTAGCCGGTAGTGGCGGTAACGGAATGGGATACTTTGCATTCTTCGGGATCTGTACTTCTGGCGCATCATCTGGACGCGGCGGAATATAGTTCGCCATGGTGGCCAACGGCTCTGGAACAGGTTCTTCTGGCTGTTGCTGAGATGCTCTCGTGCCGGGTGACTGTCTAGGATCAGTCCATCCAGGGTGTACATAAGTCGAAGCCGTGACTGGAGTAGTCATGCCGAAATCTAAGCCTCGGTGTAGGAATTGACGAACAACTTCTTCAGTTGACAGGTTCTCCGTCGTGAACCGATGTAGGGAACAAAAACTTTGGATAGCAAATGGCGGACCTGCGTAGGATATGGATGCTGAAAATAAGAGAAAATACTCTGCACAACTCGGCTCTGAAAAAAATAACTTGGATTCTTAAACAAGATAGCAACTCGAGGAAAGTAACCCAAAAATTATACAAGTGTGAGGTATTTATAGCCAGAGGTGATAGTAAATGCGACCAAGTGGGGTTACGTAGCTGTAGGCGGCTATACATGAGTTGACAACACGCTATCCTCCTCGCCGCGATGGTGCATTTATTGTGATTGACGGGCTCTGACAGCCTTCCGGGAGAAGCTAATGCTTTCGGCGCCTGAGTTAAATGCAAATCTTTCGGAGATCAAGCCGAATCCGTCGGAGCGGCTAGACTTAAATAGCGGACTTATCCTTCATTTATTCAGACGCGGCTACATAACTGCGGTAATTCAATGTTTGGCGGCGGGTCATTTCAGCTTAGGTAACTGTGCATAAAGGGGTCCATGTTGATAACTCCTCAAGCGGCAGCTTTGACATAGTGAACTCCGCAAGAGCGATGGTTCAACGGTCCAAAAAAACAAAACTTCGCCAGAGCGCAAAGATAAGCTCGTTTCAAACAAATTTTATTCAGGATGCGCGGATATTTCAAGGAACTGCGCGAGAAGCTGGAAACTGAAGGTGTCCCACAGCTTCCGTGTAGACTGTGAATGCGATGTCTCTTTCAACTACACCGGACATTTGCACCTTTTTAGCAATATGTTAGGTCGACAGAGCGGAGTGGCCGTCGCGATAAAGCTTGAGCCGACTCCCGTTGATCATTGTAGGTAGTAATTCTCCATCAAGCTTTGCAAGCTGAACTGCGCCTCCTCCTGTTATCTTTGTCACCCGAAAAGGGCCTAACCAATGTACACGAAACTTGCCCGGAAACTTGATGAATTTACTATCGTAAAGGAGTACCAAGTCTCCTTCTTCAAAGTGCTTATGCTTAATGTGCCTGTCATGCCAAGCTTTCTGTCTTGCCTTCTGTACCTGTTGATGGAATCCGGCTAAAAGTCGGTCTTCTTCTAAGGCAAGCAGCTGCGAGAGTCTTTCATTCATAGTATCAGGATCTGTCATTTCTGTGATTTGCGCAATTCTGAGACTGGGAATAATGTATTCCATAGGCATAACTGCTTCTTGTCCATACACCAAACTGAAAGGTGTGTGACCTGTTAGTTTCTTGCAAGTGGTTCTATAAGCCCATAATACAGCTGTGACTCTAAGGTCCCAATCATCTCTTTGTTGATTACAGATCTTCGTCAGGGCATTCTCAAGAATTTTATTGAATGCCTCCACCGTACCATTAGCTTGAGGGTGGTAGGGTGTACTCTTATGGTGTCTAACTTGGAATTCTTCAGTAAGGGCTTCTATAGTCTCATTGAGGAAATGTGTACCCTGATCACTCATTAGAATCAGTGGACATCCAAATCTAGTGATAATATTCTCAAAAATGAACTGTGCGGCCGTAGCAGCGTCGCAGTTCTTAACTGGCTTAGCCTCAGCCCATCTGCTGAGGTATTCAGTAGCTGTAATGATGTATCTTGCGCCAGTTCTTTTTCCTGGTGGGTTAAGAGGTCCTACAAAGTCAATGGCCCATTTATCAAAAGCACGCAGTGTGATCTGGGGTCTTAGCGGCATTTCATCTCTCCTTGAGGGTTTTCCTGTTCGCTGGCACACATCGCAACATTTACAGAACGCCTTAGTATCCTTGTGTAATGTCGGCCACCAAAGTCCTGCGGCTAATATCTTTTGCGCAGTCGGCTTTCCTGCGAAATGGCCTTCTGCGGTACCTGAATGCGCTTCTGCAATGATAGAGCTCTTTTCATGTGGTAAGATACATCTGCGCAAAACTTCGTCAGGGCCCAACTTATAAAGCTGGCCTGCTATCAAAGTGAAGTCTGCGGCTCTGAAAACAAGTTGCTTCTTCTACTGGATTGTAAACTCAGCCGGCGCTTGCCCGGTAGTGAGAAACTCAAGAATATCAGAATAATATTCGTCTGCTGCTTGAATAGAAAACAACTATGCGTCAGGCAGATTGTCCTCCAGACTTGTAGGTTCCTCTCCTGACTCTATCCTGGATAGATGGTCAGGCCCTGCATTCAATCTGCCTGGCTTTACAATAACCTCGAAATCATATTCTTGAAAGAGCAGTAGCCATCTGCAAATTCTTCCTCCTAACACTGGTTTATTGACCAAATATTTCAAAGCAGAATGGTCAGTATACATTTTAAAATGAGCGCCTAACAGGTAGTGTCTGAATTTCTGTAGGGCATACACCATAGATAGTCCTTCCCTTTCTGTAGTGGTGTAGTTCTTCTCAGCTGTAGATAGCTTTCTGCTGGAGTAAGCAATCGGGTGGTCAATACTTCCTTCTCCAGACTGTGTAAGCACAACCCCCAATGCTATGGAAGAAGCATCAACATGAACATGAAAAGGTTTTCTCCAGTCCGGGAAAACTAGAATAGGCGCTGTGATCATCTTTTCTTTAAGTGTGTCCAAGCTCTGTTGGCATTCTTCTGTCCATTGGAACTTCGAATCCTTTTTCAGCAATCTTTCCATAGGTGTTGTGATCTTTGCATAACCTTTGATAAATTTTCTGTAGTATCCAGTATGTCCCAATGTAGTGCGCAATTGCTTAACTGAGTTGGGTGCAGGTAAATTAGCAATGATGGTAACCTTCGCAGGATCCATCAGGAGTCCTTGTCTGCATACAATATGTCCCAACAAAATACCAAAGGGCGCACAAGATATACATTTTTTCAAGTTAAGGGAAATCTGATGCTGTCTACATTTTTCTAACATCATGCGCAGATTTGCAATATGGTTCTTTAATAGGCCAAATACAGTCCAGTCATCAAAATAGAATTCTAAAAACTTGTGAATGAATTCTTTAAAAACAGCAACAACAACTCTAGAGAAGATAGCAGGTGCGTTTTTAAGACCAAAGGGCATTACCGTATACTGGAATGAGCCCCATTCAGTTGCAAAAGTAGTCTTGTGGCGGTCGTCCGGATGGATTCTGATCTGATGATATCCCGAAAAACCATCAGTGAAAGAGTAAGCCTCTTGTCCTCCAACATTATCAAGTACTTCATCTGTGAAAGGAGTGGGAAATGGATCGTGCGCTGATGCATCATTGAGTTTGCGCAAGTCGACACAGATTCTTATTTCACCTTTCGTTTTCTTTTCTTGGACCACCATAGGACTAACCCAATCGCTTTCCTCTACTGGCTCAATAATACCTGCTGCGAGCATTTTATCAATTTCTTCTCTAACTTTGTCTTTATACCGGGGGTTCAATCTGTACGGGCGCTGTTTTACTGGCTTGGCGTCTGCTTTCAGAGGTATGCGCATCACTCCTAAGTCTCCTAGGATGCCTTTCATTTCTGTGAACTTGGTAGGAAAGATATCCTGGTAGTCACATAATAATTCTGAAACATGTCCAACAGTTTCATCATCCCAATAATCTTCTATAGAAGCAAACTTTGGTTCAGCTTCTGTACCAATGTTAATCTTCTTGAGCTTGATGTGTTCTGTGATGGCAGGAATATCAAGCTCAGGACCTTCAATATTGCGCGTCCCTTCTGATTCTGGGATATTGATGTTGCGAGGGTCGTCCTCCTCATCTTCAGCGGTGAAGTTATAACATTCCAGGGCATGTTCTATCTGGACAGCCCAATCTGGTTGGGAATATTCTGATAACGGACATTGTTCAAATATCTTCTTTTTAATACACTTCAAAGCCTGATCGATGCTTGGATGTTCTGACTCAAAGCTGAAGGTAAGTTGAAAGATTTCTATCGTAAGAGGCCAACTGATAGTGCCTTTGCGCAATTCTGTTTCAGTATACCAGTTCCTTGGAACTGTATCCAATGTGTGGATGAATAGGTGAACCCATTCATCTTCTGGAATATCTGACCATTGCTGAATGCATGCTTCAATGTGTGACCTGGGGTCACTCTGTCCCTCATACTTGCGTAGGACTTCGGCTGTGGTGTCCTGAAATCTGTGCAGTATCAATCTGCGACAGTCTTGCCATGTATGAATATTCTCCTTATGCGCAACCCACCCTCTTGCGGGTGTAGCACGCAATGCTACATCCAGTGCCTGTATGCGCTGTTTTTCTGGAAGCTTCTGTTCATATTCATGTATGAATTTAGTTACTTCAGTTAAACCATCAAAAATTGGAGTGTCAGTTACTTATGTGCCAATCCATCGAATGGATTTAGTCATCATAGCGCAACGCCTTGCAGAGACCTCATGTAAACGATTCTGCCAGTTTTCCAATCCTGCATCTGAGTCTGATGTGCACGAGCTATCGCATCACCAGCTGATATGGCCATCTACTGTGGGGTTGACATAGTCACTGTGGTTAGTAGTCATTTGGTACAAACTTTCCATGTGGCGCGCTTCCTCTTCTGCGCGAATGGGTTCTATATACCTTGGTCCTTGAATAGGATCAAGTGGTGCGATGACCCTAATCTGGTCATCCTCAAAGGTCATCTGTCTTTTCTTTAAATTAATGACAGCCAAATTATCAAATGCCCAGTCGATTCCTAAAAGTGCTGGGTATGGTCTACTATCATCCAGTATTTTGATTACTTCAAAATCTGCAGAACTTCTTACTCCTTCAATATCAATAGGTACATTGGGTAATCTGCCCAATGGAGAGACTCGTTGCTGATTCGCGAGTCTTAGCTGGATAGGGGATCTTGTAAGGGGAGGGCTTCCCGTCTGTTCCCATGTCTGCATAGTGAGAACATTGGCTTCGGAGCCCAGATCTAACATGACTTCGTCCATTTCAAATGCTCCAATCTGCGCTGTGAGCCTCATCTCTTTTCCAGTTCTAATGTGACTCCTAATCTGGTGAACAGCACACTGCGGTGTGTTCGTCGAAGCAGACTGTTGGCACTGATCCAACAGGTGTTGGAGTTCTAGAGTTGCCTTTTCATTGCGCAACAATTTTAAACATTGTCGCAGGAACGCATGAACACTACCTAGTGCATGCTCCTCATCAGGCCTTCCAGCTGTAGTGGCCTGTTCTTGTACCAGGTTGTCTTGTCTTAGCACTTGCGATCTAATATTGTTCTGCGGAATTGCGGCAGAACTTGAAGCTCTCGGATATGAGAAATACTCTTGATCTTGCTTGAATGCTTCTTTTTGCTTCTGCAGGTCAAGTGGGGCTGGTTTAATATTAGCGCGGTGCACCCATTGCGTCGCTTGCTTTCCCATTCCCATCTCTTGCGCACCAGTGGTTGCTCCACTGCGTGTCACTATATTAACTGTAGGGTCTGGTTCTCTTTTTTCTGCTCCAATCAACTGAATATTCTGATTGACCTGTGGGGTCTTTGCTTGCATCTTAGCCTGTAACTGAGGGCATTCTTCAATGATATGGTCAGAAGATTTACAATATCTGCAGAGGGTTGTAGGATTTTGGCAATCCCTGGCAAAATGACCTTGTGCTCCGCAATTATAACAAGTGATCTGTCCTCTTCCGCGACCAAAATTTGTTGTGCGTCCGCGTCCCCTGTAATTTCCTGTTCGGGCGTCGCGAGTTTGGTCATATGGTGGACCTGCTGTGGGTCCTTGTGTCTCTGCTTGTACCCTATAAACATCATGCTTTCTTTCTATCATAAGATCATATGCTCTACAATTGTTCTCATCATGACCTACTGATTTACAGAAATTACAATATAGATTCTTTGGAGTTTGTACATATTTCTGAAGTAAGTGACATTCTTGTGGTCTATGACCTCTAGTTCTACAGATTTCACACCAAGGCCCCTGTGCCTGTGGTAAAGGGTTAGGTGCTCCAGTTACAATATAGTCTATGAAAACGGGGCAATGGTCCTTTGAATGACCTTGGGCTTTACATTTTGTACACCAAATTTCTTCCTTAATCTCCTTGCCTTTCTTAATATCATGCACTTGCAAGGTTAAGTTTGCTAATTGGTTCTGCAACTGCGCAACATCGTTGCTTGTTCCCGCAATGGGAGAAGCTTCTAGTTTCATAGCCATCTCTAGAGCTTGTTCCTGAGTATTGAGATTCTGTTGCATAAGAGGAAGTCTAATGTGTGGAAGCAGCGCAGCAATGAACCATTCCTTATGCTACTGTGGTGCAAACTCGAACCTTACTTGATCTATCAAGGCTTTGAACTTCTGGTCAAAGTCCCATACTGATTCTGTAGGTAGCTGTTTGATGTCTTTGAGCTCTGTTATACACTGTGATTCTGATTTAGGTTTCTTAAATTCCCGAATCATAGCATTTCTTACATCAACAAGCGTTCTATTCTGTGCTGCTGAGTATTTCATGAACCAAGTTAAGGCTCTTTCTCTTAGTGTGGTTGCTAACTGAACCAGTTTAACAGCATCATTAATTTGCTTAATTGTCCAAATGGCTTCACATAAGAACCAGTGTTGTTCAGGGTCTTCTATCCCTGTTCCTCTAAAAGTTGGTAGCTTCATGTCATCACCCATCCTTCTTGTGCTAGGTTGAGGTGAGGGTGTTGTAGCAGTGCTTCTGGGCTGGTTAACTAAAGGTGGTTCTGAGGTACTAGAAGTACCGTGTGGGCTACTAGAAGGTGTTACTGCGGGGTTATACTGAGCTCCGTCTGGTTTTTGCGGTGTAAAGGGGTGATAAGGGATATGAGCACTCCCTTGTCTTTCTATATGGCTTGCTCTAGGGACTTGGCTACCGTCTGGGCTAGACTCAAAAGAATATTGGTCAAGGCCTACTTTATATCGTTTTCCACTACGAGTGCAACCAATAAGTTCAGGATCACTATCAGAATCTACGAACATTACTTGTCTATGCTATTCATCAGAAGTAATACATAGCTTTCCTTTTTCATACAGAAGCATTTTAATCCATAAGTTCAGAGAATTTAAGAACTTACCTCTGTGTACTTGGAAGAAATTCCTCTCAGCTTCACTGAAACTCTTTCTTGTATCTACTGCAAACTCGGTGATGAAACCTTTCAGTAGACTATTCAACCAAAAGTCTACGGCGCGGGACACAGGATTGTCTATCCGCTTCACAATACTAACTAGCTCAGGCGTCCAAGCGACGGGTCGATCAATATGCACAGTAGGTCTAGAATCTGCTAACTTGGCTATCCAAGCGTGCAACTCCAGTGCGAATGTAACAAAGAAAATTTCGTGAAGGTCAGTATAAATATACTTCTGCAACCAGTCTTCTGTCTGGAGCGTAGAGCTTCTATTTTCTTGTTCAGCGAACTCTTTAGCCTTTAAATCAAACCAGTCTCCAATTTCTTTAGCTGTAGGATTCCAGTAACACATTTGTTAACTGAGCAAGTCTCAGTGTAACAGAACCTTGTGCTGGCTTCAGCAACAATCTCAGATGTCGCAGAAATAGTAAGTCTCACAGCAGCAAGTCGCAAGACAAGGGAACCATTTGTTGGCTCCCTTCTTTCTCTGGGTTTCGCATCAATCTCGCACGTCACTGAAATAAGAAGTCTCATTCACGCGGCAACGGAACCATTTGTTGGCTTCTTTCTTGGGCAGACCCGGGTTTTAATGAAGCGCAGCAACAAACCCCTAGGCGCACTGGCCCTCTCGGCAACGAGCTGCGCAGCAGCTCGAGGTCTCACCCGAAGTGGCTATGGGGGGGTTAAGGAATCAGATTTCCTTAACCTTGGTGACACGGAGATTGTTCTTCCTTTTCCGGTTCCTCAGATATCGGTGGTCTGACTTTCCCGCAGACCCCTCGGCTCAACTGCGCGGCTTCCTCCCTCAGCAGGCCCGCTGCGCAGTTTCTCCGCTCTGGCGCAAAAGGCAACTATTCCTTGCGTCAACGCGTTAAGTACCTCCTTGCCCTGCGTGCCCAGCGCAGTAACGCTTTCCTCGATCGCTGCCGCGACAGTGCTCCACCACTTCTTCTATACTTAACACTTATAGCTATCAAGGGACCTTCCCAAACTCACTTAAACAGTTACAAAGATAATGCAAGAGTCTTGTATACACAGGTAATGAACTTAAACAGTTAATCATTCACGCAAACATTATAACAAGAAGAAATATGTGAAGTTCACCTCCTCGAGGGAAACCACGTCCACGGGAGTGTTATATTAACCAGAAAACGATAGAGTTATACAATATTCTGCGCACACAGCTGCAGCCTTAGATCATTCCAGGAAACTCCACGCACACAGCTGGGAGCCCTTCTCTCAATCTAGTCTCTTCTCTACAGAGATTACAAAGGCACAGACGTCAACTCAGACTGTCTGGCAACTCAGGGATTAGCTCCTCGGCTATCCGATTTCCACCCTAGTTCTACACACTCGGTAGAAAACATAACAAAGGATAATCAACACATGATCTATCCTCGAGACTGACTATCTAACAGTCTAACCATCTAACTATCCCAAAAGTATCTAACTCTTCTTCTTATCATGTATACATATATATAGGTGGCCATGACGGTCACACCTTTACAAAACTGTGGGCCTTTCCCAACAGTGATTCCCAAAAACCCTAACCACGCACATGGCTAGGTGTACTGTAGGCGCCGCTTGTAGTCATGTCGCCGCTTCCTGCAGGCTCCTTGACTTCCGGTGCAGATTGTGGGTATGGGCGCTTGTCCTTCGCCTTCAATGCTCTGGTCCGTTGCTCCTCCTTGATCCGAGCAACCATAACTTCTGTACTTAGCCTTTAAATGAGGGTAGCTGAGCCCTCTACTCTATTGCCTTATTTATTATGGTAGCTGAGCCACCTTCATTCTTCTATGACGTGCGCGCGAGCTCCCCGATTTCCGGTCCGTGATCCTCGCTGAGCTTGTCCATCTGGCACCGTACTGCGCACCGTCTCCTTCTTGCCCAAAACTTAGTGCTTGTCCCAAAATTAGCACTTTCCTTTCATACTTGTGCTTTTTCCCCAAAATTCGCAGCTTTACCGCAGCTACGGCCTAGGCTCCAACAGGTGAGCAGCTCCAAACTCCAAAGGTCCCTTCTCCAAGGTAGCTACAATGGCCAAAAGCTCATGGGATATTTTGACAGCATGAGGATAGGATGATGGATGGATGGAAAGTGAGGAGCCCCTACCACCTTTTTATAGTTTTTGGTGGTGGGGAATACCATTATGGTTTTGAGGAAACCAATGGTATTGACCAACATGGTTTAGGTACATTTTCCCTCCTTTTTCATTTTTTGAATATTTTGAATATTTTTTATTCCCTTTTTAATATTTTTGGGAATTCTGGACCCCTTTTGAGGGTTTTTTATGCTTTTTGAGGAAAAATATTCATTTTGAGTGGAAAAAGGGGTGTATTAAGGTCTTTTGGTGACCTTTTGGTGTCTTTAGAGGCTCAAATGGTGAAAAAGTGGAAAAATGGGTCATGTGAATAAGGAAATGAGCTAGTGAGCACTTTTTGGGTGTTAACACTCTATAACATATGGAAGAGTCACCAACCAAAGATATGGTGTGACTCATAAGGATGGTAGGATCCCTATGCAGACTATCACACAAATTCAAGACAGTGATGCAAACAGGTGGAATGTTCAAGGGCGACGTAATGGACCGCTAATAATTTATCAAATGACGGACAATTATTTGCCTCCCCCCCTCCACTCTTTTTATTTTTTGGTGTCTTGTTGTGGACACAATAGATCCCATGCTTAGCTAAAGCACAGGAACCCCATTTTAATCAATTTTAAAGTATATGGGTAAGTTTCTCTTTGAAAATATGATTTTTGGTTTAGATGTCTTTAAACATCACTGCCCATGTATCTATACTTCATTCTCGTTGTTTGATCTAGGTTTCTTTAAGTGTTTGGTTTGTAAAATCTTTAAATTTCGACTATTTTGTCATTTCTCTTGACAAACCCAAAACCTGAAATTTGCAGAACCCGAAACCCAAAATTTGGAGAACACAAAACCCGAAAGTTTCGGGTGTGGGAAATTGTTGTTTTCGTTTTGGGATTTTTGTCATCCTGAAACATGAAGGTTTTGGGTGCGGGATTTCTTTGCTTTTGAATTTTGTTTTTAGTGAATCCAAAACCCAACGATGTTGCGTTTCGGGATCCGGGATTTTTTGTTTGCGAGTTTTAATAAACCCGAAACCCAACACTATCGTGTTTCGGGATTTGGGAATTCATTTTCAACATTGCGTTTAATTGTGGTTCTGAAAACCGAAACCCGCAACTTTCAGGTGGCGGCTTTCAGAAATTTGGTTTTAACTTGGTCGTATTTTGAAACCCGAAACTCGAAACCTGCGAGTTTCGGCTTTCGGCTTTCGAGAGTAGTAAATAAGACATTTTTTTATGTTTTGAACCTGATCCCGTGCTTCGCATCGGTCAATCACAGCCATTCATTTCTCTTAATCCTATGTTTGTGATTTAATCTTGGGTAATTTATTAAATATAGGTTTTATTTACTTTTCTTTATCAATTTTTAATCGCCGAATTACTCCGTCGAGCTGATTTTTTTCTTGCGAATATAGTTGCTAAGGGTCGTTATTGCTAGTTTTTCAGTTTTTCCTAGGATTAGTTGTTTCCGTTGTTGCGTATTATGCTTAGAAGTTTGGTTGTTTTGGATTTTGTAATGGCCATTTTTGTTATGTAATTTGATCCTCCCAGGCTTTGCAAGTTACACCTTTTCAATCTTTGTAGTATGGTTCTAATCTTTAGGTTAAATCATCAATCTACATTTGATCTCACAGGTGAAATCAAGCTGCCATTTTATGTGCTCAAACTCCTGTCTTAGCCTTTCCGCAGTCATCTTTTCCACCACAAATTTCTCTTTTTATTTCCAATCCAGGGCTATGATTGTTAATATGAACAGACTTGTAATGATGAGCTTTCACGTGCTTTCTAATTCATGCAAATTTCGATTGATTTTGTACTTCCACATGGATCCAGATCCGGTAAACACATGTTATAACTCGTTTTGTTACAGTTTGCATGATTGCAGTCTCCCAATTGTAATAATTTGACCATTGTAACCGGCTCTGCTCAATCATTTTCTATTCTATCAATTGGCCTTAAATTGGCAACGAATATGAAAGCCTTCAGTTTGTCCTCTATATTCTATAAGAGGAAAATTTTGCATGTTTATTTTGTAAGTTTCTTCTTGACATATTTGGTATGAGCAACATGCAGACAGGAAATGAATCTATTCATGTGTGTTTCAAGAATGAAGAACTTCGGTCTCTGCTATATCAAGAACCTTTATCACCGCCTTTTGATGCAAGTATTCCTGATTCAAGTAGCGATAGAGAACAAGAGGATGTTCAAGTCTCGTTTGTCTATATGTGATTCCTAGAGAGGAAGGAAAAGAAGTGTTATGGAAAGCCAATTGATCAAGATGATACTATTATACGAGACTATATAATCAATGAAGAATTTGATATCCTTCCAATTTCTTCTGACGTTGACCCTTTAACGGATTTATCTGTTTTTGAGAACATAGTCTCTCATCCAAAAGTCCATGCGGTGAATTCTATGCAAGCCGAATCATCTATTGCTGATAATGAGCAGGTTGGGGTGGAATTCTTAATTATGATGTGAGGATCTTTTAATTAAGGAATATATCTTTAAGAATCTTTTGAAAGGTGAAGGAAATCATGTATTCCGAGCAAATGGCAAGGTTTCTTGGATCAATAGTTGGAATAGACTCATTACTGATTTTGGAATCCCTATTCGGTAGGATTCTCTTTTGTACTTTCTTGTATATTTAAGGAAGAATACCTCTCGGAGGAGGGGGATGCAATTTTTGGAATTGTAATTCAGCAGGAGATAAGACTGAGGATACTCTGTGGCCAAAGTCATTGTAATTTTGGTACAAGACATCTTAATACAGTAATGTTATCTTTGGATCAATCTTCTGATTATCATTTAAATTTCTTTAAGGATTTCTGATTTTATGTTCCAGATTATCATCTGCTATATACATGATCTGTTGTTAGACATATAATGAATACATAGATTTGTTGTATTGGTTTCTCTGTATAACTGATGTGTGTATGAAAAGATTTGATTAAATTTCTTGAATTAAATACTTTATTCATCGATTTCTACAATTGATCACATATATATATATTCAATCATTGTTGATTTTTCAATCAACAAAAGGTTAACAGGCTATATCTTGATGGTCTTCAAGCTTGGATTATCATTGTTTAATTTTCATTAAATAAATCATAATTTAACTCAGCAAATATCTCATCTAAAGGCATTCATGTAAAAGGTGGTAGACTGTTTGTTCGCTTGCACCTCAAGGTTGATCTGCATAAACACCAAGCTTTTCATTTTAGGATAGATTTGTCTTAAGATTAGGTTCTTTTCTAAGAAGGTTAAGTTAGAATTGCTCATTATTTTACATACCTTTGTTTCTCTAAATTGGGAAACTGATCTTATTGATCAAACCACTTACTCATAGATTTCCAACGGAGGCCGAATATTCGTGGGTGATTACCACACCAAACAACTCGAGGATATAATTGCCCTTGCGTAGGGTCTTTCGAAGCCTTTGGATGGGTTTTCATCCCCTGTTGTGTGCCTTGGAATCCATTCCAACACCTTGCACTTACCCTGCACACCCGAGGCATCAACAAATGGTGCTAGAAGGAGGGCCACTAGTATAACATGCCTAAGCAAACCGCTAATAAACCTCCTCCAGCAAATACTTCAATGGTTCAAACCCGAAGCCAGACTAGGGCTTCAACATATGAACAACCAACTGATTCACGACCTACAGTTTTCCCTGTTACCTCTACGCAACCTACAGTTATACCTGTCACACCTGTGATACAATAGGAGAACAAAGGGGAAATCATTTTCACATCACCTACAATGGACCCATATTGGTAGAGCAGATATTAAAAACATCTGCTGATAGGGACTTAAGAGCAAGAAAAACGACTTGCCAATAAAAGACGACGTGGTTTGGCAACCTTAAATTTAGAAAATATTCTACAGACTGGTGGTCAGGAAGATCAGCAAATTCCCACTTCATAGACTAGTGACTCTTAGATCCAGTACGCTGCTAATCTAAACACATAGTTGATCGACAACCTGAAAATGAATAGTTGATGCATCAACCAGATTCCCCTGAATATAACCGTGAGACCAATCTCATAGGAACACAAGGTCAGCCAAATTCTAGAACTGGTGGTCCACCACCATCTCCTCCTTCATCTTCATCATCTTCCTCAGATGGTGAGAATTCTTGTAGCTCATCCTCGAAAGAAGAAGAGAAAGAATCTACAATGGCAGGAGAAGGGCAAAATAGACCTTGGCTCAACCAAGGTGCAGTTTTCATATTAGGAGATCAACATAGATTACCAAAGAATCCTGAGAAATGGCTGCCTAAATTTAACCCTGATGATAAGATACCTACGTTGGATCACATAAAAAATTTCATACAGGAAATCAGGCTTAGAAGCATGGTACACGAGGATGTAGTATGTAGACTCTTTCCCTATACTTTTGAGGGTAAAGTAGCCACTTGGTATTTTGCCTTACTAGCCAATCTATAACTTCCTGGGATGCATTCAAGAAACATTTTACCCAGAAATTCGGGGATGACAAAACACCGCAAGATCTTGTCTTAGAGTTGTCCTTAGAGTTGTCCTCCATGAAAATCAAAGAAAAAGAAAGGGTAAAAGACTTTAACCAAAGGTTTTCATATCTCAAAAACAGAATTCCTACCAATCTTCTTCCTGCTGAAGAATTGTTGGTAGCTTATTATGAAAAAGGTCTGCCTGTCCCTATTGCAATGTGGGTCAAAAGGGCACAGAAGGGTACTTTACTGGAAGCATTTGATGAAGCAATCCAAGTTCAGAAGGACATGTTTTTTCTGAAAGACAGCCCTGAAGCTTCAGAAGAACAACCTTCCACTTCTAGAAAAAGAATTGAGAATGCCCCTAAACCCTCTATTCAGAACAAGGATCCATTTGATATGACTGACATGAAGAAATTCCTGCAAAGGCTGTCAAATGAGATGGTGGATTTAAAGAAGAACACTAATGATAATCAGAATAAAAATAGAGGTTTTTTAAGGCCACCATTTAGAAGACCTTACTAGCCTCCACAAAATCCACCACCACCAAATCCGGCAGATGCACTCACAAGCAATGAACTCTTTTCTATTTTTAGAGCGTTGGCAGCAGAATCTCAAGTCACCCCTGACACTTCCAACGATCAGACCATCTCGGATCCACTACTACCTGAAGAAGAAGAAGAAGAAGAAGAAGGTGATCCATAGGTCGTTGCTATGGGCTGCTTTTCAGAACTTCCTATGTGTGAAGAAGAAGAAGAACCTGAGGTGGTGTTTAACACACAACATCCTTATAACACAAGGTCAAGACTGCAGCCACCTAAAGAACCTTCATCTTCTCCTTCGGTTCCCACAAAAATCAAGACTATCCCACAAAAGGATACAATCCTCCCTAAAATGGAGTACAATTTGGTTGAAGAATTGAAAAGAGTCAAAGCAAACATCTCTCTGTTTGAGCTACTTAAGATCCCTGCTATGAGCGATTCCTTACCAAAAATCATGATAATCAAACATCCAAGAGAGTCACAAAGTAACAATCTAGACTATGTTACTAAATATGATGATCAGAAACTAGCAAGCAAGAGGACTCCTCCTTTCTTGAACACTTTTCATATTTTCAACCGGAATGTGCACAATTGCATGATAGATTCAGGAGTGTCATCAAATGTGATGCCCCTCTCTGTTTGAAGGAAATTGAATGCAACGTGGGAGCCCTTCCCGACTCAGATTGTGTAACTTGACAGATCCAAAGTCAGAGTGGTAGGTAAGTTGAGAAATGTTTTGCTTACATTGTCAGCTGATCCAAGGATCCATCAAACAGTTGACATCGTGATAGATGACATCCCGGAGGCCTATGGGATGTGGTTAAGCAGGGATTGGTTAGAGAAAATTAAGGGTTACTTTGCAACAGACTAGTCCCACTTATGGTTTCCCTACAATGGTCAACCGAATAAAATTAAGATCAGCAGAGAACCTTCATATGAAACAGATGGTCACTTATCTTATTGATTCAAGTCAACCTGCTGGTTATCTCACTTCTCGGGTAGAGCAATTTACATTCGATACCTTTTTTGGTGAATTCCCAGCTGACGCCTCACCAGAAGAAAGCATTCAAAACGAATGACATATTACTCATGTTACTTCTATACCTTTCTCTGGTGAAATTGTGCATAATGTATATAATGTAAATACAAATTTTAGATTAGACCCTGTCTCATGGACTTTATTTTTTTATGGTTCCAAGTCCAAGGAGGGAGCTGGATTAGGTTGTGTCCTAATTGATCCTAAGGGAATGAAAATTATGATTGCTTGTAGGTTAGAATATGATTGCGCTAATAATGTGGTTGAGTATGAGGCTCTAGTTCAGGGACTCAAGAAGGCTGTTGACTTAGGTGTGCAGGCGATTGAATGTTATGGAGATTCTGAAATTATAGTCAAGCAAGTCAGAAATAAAATACACTGCTTATCTCCACGCTTGGATAACTATCAGAATATGGCAAGGGATTTAACCAATTCATTTTTAGCATTCAATATTAAATCAGTTCCCAGATCACAAAATTTTGATGCAGACCTGTTAGCTAATAAAGCGTCTAGACTGATCCCGCTAGAAGGTCTGTCTCCTCAAACATTTTCCATTGAATTGATGTACAGACCCTCTATTCTGGATAATGTGACTAATTGGAAAGTATTTGATGATGATCGACAGATACTTGACTTCCTCACGGCTGAGGATACATTCCGAGATATGGCCATTGATGAAGCAGAACATGAAAAGTCACTTGCTGATCTCTCAAACGTTATCCCAAAGTCAGTGATCAATCTAGAAAAGTTTTATGATTTGCAAGACAAGTTCAAATCTCAAACTAATTGTAAAACTCAAATCTCATCCTTGAACTATGAGCGAGTCAATTTAGGCACCGAGCAGGAACCACGTTTTATCAATTTGGGGGTTGATTGTGCCCCTGAAGAACGAAGGGCCATCATCGCATTGTGTAAGCCGTATAAAGATGTTTTTGCCTGGACTTATGATGAATTGAAAACGTTTGACATTAGCGTCATGTTTCATAATATACCCATGAAACCAGAGGTTAAGCCATTTCAACAAAAGATGCGGAAAATAAACCCTAGCTTAGAACCCTCGGTAAAAAGGGAGTTGGAAAAGCTGCTCACTGCTCGAATTATCTTTCCATTCAGACACACTCAATGGATAGCTAAATTAGTGCCTGTCCATAAGAAAAGTGGTGAAATTCGACTGTGTGTCGATTTCAGGAACCTGAATCGGGCTTCTAAGAAAGACAATTATCCTGTTCCACCTATGGAATAGATTCTTTAGAAGGTAGCAGGGTGGGAGATGTTTTCCCTCTTAGACGGTTTTTCAGGATATAACCAGGTTATGGTTGCTATGAACGACCAATTAAAGACAACTTTCAGGACCCCTTGGGGCACTTTTGCCTATAGGAGGATGCCTTTCAGGTTAATCAATGCAGGAGCTAATTTCCAGAGAGATATGGACATCGCTTTCCAAGGGTTAACACATAATTCTGTCATAGTTTATCTTGATGATATCAATATTTACTCCAAAAGGTGACACGAACATATGTTTGCTCTGAAACAGGTTTTTTACCATTGCAGGAAATTTGACATTTCTCTCAACCCCAAGAAATCTATTTTCGCAGTAATAGAAGGAAAGCTTCTAGGATTCATTGTTTTCAAAGAGGGTATGATTATTGATCCCAAATGCATAGAGGCTATTTCAAAGAGTGGGTTACCAAGGTCACGCAAAGCAATGCAATCGTTTTTAGGTAAGATTAATTTTGTACGTAGATTTGTACCAAATTTTGCCCAGATTGTTAAACCATTACAACTTTTGGTCAAGAAAGATGTGCAGTTTACTTGGTATCATGAACAGAGAGATGCGTTTATCCAAATTTGAAAGGCTATTGCTGAAGCTCCTGCTCTCATGTCTCCAAACTTTGATAAGGATTTCATTCTTTATACTTTTGCCACTGAATTTTCTTATGCAGCTATCCTGACGCAAAAGCATGACGATGATGCAGAAATCCTAATCTCTTTCTTGAGTTCAACATTTAAGGGTGCAGAGCTTAATTACTCACAGATTGATAAGCAAGCCTATGCGGTCTATAAGTCTGTCAAACGTTACAGGACCTACTTGCTGAAGTCTCAAACTAAAGTCATTGTTCCATACTCTGCCATTAGAAACGTCCTCATCCAGAAAGAGTTAGGAGAAAAGAGGGCCCATTCGATGATGGCCCTACAAGAATATGATATTGAGATCAGACCAGCTAAAATTGTCAAAGGACAAGGTCTTTTTCTTCTTACCGCTCAATCTAATGACCCTATGCAGCAGCAATCCGAATGGGATCAAGAGGAAGAAGTTCCCTCAGGTGTTTTTAACGTTATCGATGCCTCGACATTTGAATGGTATGATGATATCAGATTTTTCCTGAACCATGGGTTTTCACCCAAAACTCTTGATTTTAAGAAAAGAAGGGCTTTGAGACTAAAATCTGCTCCTTATCAGTTTATTGATCAAGTTCTTTTTAGGAAAAATTATGATGGAGTATTTATTAGGTGCTTGGAAAAACATGAAATTGATGACAGCTTATTCCAATTTCATGGAGGACCTGCTGGAGGCCATTTGTCAGGTGAGACTACAGCACATAAGATTCTCAGGTCTGGATATTATTGGCCCATGTTTTCTAAAGATGCTTACGATTATGTAAGGAAGTGTGAACCATGTCAAAAATGCACAGGAAAGTTTAAGAAACCCGCATTTCCTCTTCAACCAGTCACAATACATTTTCCATTCCAACAATGGGGAATAGATTTTGTCGGGCCCATAAACCCTGCTTCGTCCGTCCAACATAAGTATATTCTTACAGCAACTTACTACTTCACCAAATGGGTGGAGGTAGCCCCTCTTAAGCAATGTAATGCCAGTCAAGTAATTTCCTTCCTTGACTGTCAGATCATCACACGGTTTGACACTCCTGAGTACTTATTTTTCGATAATGCATCCTACTCTTCAATCGATATAACTGAATATGCCTTTCAAAAGAGGATTAAGCTTAAGTTCTCTACCAATTATTACCCGCAAGGCAATGGTTTGGCTGAGTCGTCAAACAAGAATCTGACAAATATTCTCAAGAATATTGTAGCTTCTCATCATAGAGATTAGCACACACAATTATATAATGATTTATGGGCAGATCTAATAACCCCAAAGGCAGCCATTGCAAATTCCCCTACTTCCTTGTTTATGGCAAAGAAGCCATTCTTCCTGCTAATATCACCATCCCTTCACTACAATTGGCCCAGTCTGTCCAAGAAGATGATTCTTCCCCTCTCCAGCATAGAATAGATACTCTCTTGAAGCTAGAGGATGACAGGGAAATAGCTAAGAACAAATTGTATCATCATCAGCAGATGGTGAAAAGATGGTTTGATGAAAAATCTTCATCTGACAGGGAATTTTCTATTGGTGACTTGGTTCTAAGGTGGGATAAGCAACATGAATATAAGAACCAGTACACCAAGTTTCAACGCCTTTGGCTAGGACCTTTCATTATTACATAGAATATTGGTCCCTGCATTATTCGATGACAGACACTAGAGGGAGTTGTAGACACCTTCCCAGTGAACGTATCTCTTCTAAAAAAGTATTTTGTTTGAACAATTTGGTGCACTTGTACATAGGTGCAGTTTGTTTTTCAATCATTTGTTTTCTTGCATTGACATTTTGATTAGTCTTCTTGTTTTGTTTTGGTTTTCATTAATAAGGCTTCACACATGTGGTATTGGCTTATGATCACTTTTCTTAGCAACAATTGCTTCTAAAGTTTCAACAGTGTTATCAATCTTACTTTCTGGATTTTGATTAGAATTTACTTTGAAGAATAAACAGTCAAATAAATGCAGTGCCCTTGTATACTTTTCACTTTGATCATTATCTCTCACAATGCTTTATTTGTGTAATTGAGCTATGGAGGATGGTCATCATTTCTCTATCTGGTGTTTCATGGTTGAACGACATATCATAATAACCTGACCAGTTCGGATTGCTCATAAATCCTTTTACAATCACTTTGAATATGATTTTTGTTTAAAATTATAAGTTACAAGGTGGGTGATCTTGTTATAAATCTAGTCCATTAGGTTCATAGGTGTTTAAGTGGAATGACATCTTCACATCAAGCCACCACACTTGGAAGATGAATTTCAGTTCTACTGGAAGGTGGAAGATCCTATTACAGGTCGGTCCATTCATGGTCCGCAAAGCACTGGTGAGTAACATTACTGCTATATGGTCACCAAGCCATGCTAATGCCTTGTAGCCTATCCCAAAATGAATTGTTTTGTCTTTTATTATAAGATTTTGTTGTAGCCAGAAGACAAGGAGTCTCGCCATCGAGCTAGCTTGACTAGCTTCCAGATCAGGCTTGTGAATGGTGTTGTTTCATCTGATCACCAAGTCAGTACAATGGTCTTGTATCAACAAGGTTTTATATATATATATATATAAAGAGAAAATATTAAAAAAAAAAAAGAAAAAAAAAGATAAAGAAGTATTACTGAATATACATGCAACTAATAAACCAAGGTGATCTGTAATTAGGATACCCATGAGCATTTCTAAGAATGTGCCCAGGTTCAACACAAGGTGGTTTTCAATGATTACATCATGGTAGATATTTGGTATTGCTCTCTAAATGTCCTTATCAGATGAGTGTTATCTTTAAAATGGTCACTCTTTGAGATCTATCCATTTCATGTTCACTGTTTGTTGGCTATTATCTTTTGAGTTTTTTCTTTGAATTAAGTTTCAAGAAAGTGGTTGATTAACATGTTGTCTTTGGTCATGATTTGATTGCAGAGATAACTGGTTCTTCCTAGCCAGTCGCCATTTGTTGTGGCCACAACAGATCCCATGCTTAGCTAAAGCACGGGAACCCCATTTCTATCAAGTTTAAGGTATATGGGTAAGTTTCTCTTTGAAAATATGATTTTTGGTTTAGATGTCTTTAAACATCACTGCCTATGTATTTGTACTTCATTTTCACTGTTTGATCTAGGTTTGTTTAAGTGTTTGGTTTGCAAAATCTTTAAATTTTGACTATTTTGTCATTTCTCTTGACAAACCCGAAACCCGAAATTTGCAGAACCCGAAACTCGAAATTTGGAGAACCCAAAACCCAAAACCCAAAAGTTTCGGGTGCAGGAAATTGTTGTTTTCGTTTTAGGATTTTCGTCATCCCAAAACCCGAAACCTGAAGGTTTTGGGTGTGGGATTTCGTTCCTTTTGAGGTTTGTTTTTAATGAACCCGAAACCCAAAACCCAACGATGTCGCGTTTCGGGATCCAAGATTTTCTGTTTGCGAGTTTTATAAAACCCTAAAACAAAAACCCAACACTGTCACGTTTGGGGATTTGGGAATTCATTTTCAACATTGCGTTTAATTGTGGTTCTGAAAGCCGAAACCCGCCAGTTTCGGCTTTCGGCTTTCGGGAGCAGTAAATAAGACTTTTTGTTATGTTTTGAACCCGATCTGGCGCTTTGCATCAGTCAATCTCAGCCATTCATTTCTCTTAATACTGCGGTCATGATTTAATCTTGGGTAATTTGATAAATATAGGTTTTATTTACTTTTCTTTATCATTTTTACTTGATGAGTTACTCTGCTGAGCTGATTTTTTTACTGCGAATATAGTTGCTAAGGGTCTTTATTTCCAGTTTTCATTTTTTCCTAGGATTAGTTGTTTCCGTTGTTGCGTATTATGCTTAGAATTTTGGTTATTTTTGCTTTTGTAATGGCCCTTTTTGTTATGTAATTTGATCCTCCTAGGGTTTGCAGGCTACACCTTTTCGATCTTCGCAGTATGGTTCTAATATTTATGTTAAATCATCAATCTGCATTTGATATCGTAGGTGAAATCAGGCCTCCATTTTATGTGCTCAAACTCCTGTCTTAGCCTTTCCGCAGTCATCTTTTCCACCTCAACTTTCATTTTTTATTTCAAATCCAAGGCTATGATTGTTGATATGAACAGACTTGTAATGATGAGCTTTCACGTGCTTTCTAATTCATGCAAATTTCGATTGATTTTGTACTTCCGCATGGATCCAGATCAGGTTAGCACATGTTATAACTCGTTTTGTTATAGTTTGAATGATTGCAGTGTCCCAATCATAATAATTTGACCATTGTAACCGGCTCTACTCAATCATTTGCTATTCTATCAATTGGCCTTAAATTGGCAATGAATATGAAAGCCTTCAGTTTGTCCTTTATATTCTGTAAGAGGAAAATTTTGCATGTTTATGTTGTAAGTTTCTTCTTGTCATATTTGGTATGAGCAACATGCATACAGGAAATGAATCTCTTCATGTGTGTTTCGATAATGAAGAACTTTGGTCTCTATTGTATCAAAAATCTTTATCACCGCCTTTTGATGCAAGTATTCCTGATTCAAGCAGTGATAGCGAACAAGAGGATGTTCAAGTCCCATCTTTCTGTATGTGATTCATGGAGAGGAAGGAAAATAAGTGTTCTGAAAATCCAATTGATCAAGATGATACTATTATATGAGACTATATAATCAATGAAGAATCTGATATCCCACCAATTTCTTCTGGCATGGACCTTTTAACATATTTCTCTGTTTTTGAGAACATAGTCTCTCATCCAGAGGTCCCTGCGGTGAATTCTATGCAAGACGAATAATTTGTTGCTAATAATGAGCAGGATGGGGCGGAATTCTTAATTATGATGTGAGGATCTTTTAATTAAGGAATATATCTTTAAGAATATTTTGAAAGGTGAAGGAAATCATGTATTCCGAGCAACTGGAAAGGTTTCTTGGATCAATAGTTGGAATAGACTTGTTACTGATTTTGGAATCCCTATTCGGTAGGATTCTCTTTTGTACTTTGTTGTATATTTAAGGAAGAATAATTCTTGGAGGAGGGGGTTGGAATTTTTAGAATTGTAATTCAGCATGAGATAAGAATGAGGATACTCTGTGGCCAGACTCATTGTAATTTTGGTACAAGACATCTTAATACAGTAATGTTATCTTCGGATCCATCTTCTGATTATCACTTAAATTTCTTTAAGGATTTCTGATTTTATGTTCCAGATTGTCATCCGCTATATACATGATCTCTTGTTAGACATATAATGAATACATAGATCTGTTGTATTGCTTTCTCTGTATAACTGATGTGTGTATGAAAATATTTGATTAAATTTATTTAATTAAATACTTTCTTTATCGATTTCTGCAATTGATCACATATATATATATTCAATCATTGTTGATTTTTCAATCAACAAAAGGTTAACAGGTTATATCTTGATGGTCTTCAAGATTGGATTATCATTGTTTAATTTTCATTAAACAAATCATAATTTAACTCATCAAATATCTCATCTAAAGGCATTTCTGTTAAAGGTGATAGAATTGTTTTTCTCTTACACCTCAAGGTTGATCTGCATAAACACCAAGCTTTTCATTTTCTGATAGATTTGACTTAAGATTAGGTTCTTTTCTAAGAAGGTTAAGTTAGAATTGATCACTGTTTTACATACCTTTGTTTTTCTAAATTGGGAAACTAATCTTATTGATCAAACCATTTACTCATAGAGCGCCAGCGAAGGCCAAATATCTGTGTGTGATTACCACACCAAACAGCTCAAGGATAGAATTTCCCTTGCGTAGGGTCTTTCAAATCCTTTGGCTGGGTTTTCATCCCCTGTTGTGTGCCTTGGAACCCATTCCAGCACCTTGCACTTACCCTGCACACCCGAGGCATCAACAAATGGTGCTAGAAGGAGGGCCACTAGTATAACATGCCTAAGAAAACTGCTAATAAAACTCCTCCAGCAAATACTTCAACGGTTCAAACCCGAAGCCAGACCAGGGCTTCAACATCTGGACAACCAATTGATTCACGACCTACAATTTCCCCATTACCTCTGCACAACCTACAGTTATACCTGTCACACCTGTGATACAACAGGAAAACAGAGGGGAAATCATTTGCACATCACCTACAAGGGGACCCATCTTGTTAGAGCAGATATTGAAAACATCTGTCGATAGGGTCTTACGAGCAGAACAACGACTTGCTGATCAAAGACGACGTGGTCTGGAAGCCTTAAATTTAGAAAATATTCTACAGACTAGTGGTCAAGAAGATTAGCAAATTCCCACTGCATAGACTAGGGACTAGCAGATCCAGTACGCCACTAATCTAAACACACAGTTGATCGACAACCTAAAAACAAAGAGTTGATTCATCAACAAGATTCTCCTGAATATAACTGTAAGACCACTCTCATAGGAACACAAGGTTAGCCAAATTCTTGAACTGGTGATCCACCACCATCTCCTCCTTCATCTTCATCATCTTCCTCAGACGGTGAGAATTCTTCTAGCTCATCCTCGAAAAAAGAAGAGCAAGAACCTCCCATGGCAGGAGAAGGGCAAAATAGACTTTGGCTCGACCAAGGTGCAGTTTTCATATTAGGAGATCGACATAGATTACCAAAGAATCCTGAGAAATGGCTGCCTAAATTTAACCCTAATGATAAGATACCTATGTTGGATCACATAAATAATTTCATACATGCAATCAGGCTTAGAAGCGTGGTACACGAGGATGTAGTATGCAGACTCTTTCCCTATACTTTTGAGGGTAAAGCATCCACTTTGTATTTTGCCTTACCAGCCCAATCTATAACTTCCTGGGATGAATTCGAGAAACATTTTACCTAGAAATTCAGGGATGACAAAACACCGCAAGATCTTGTCTTAGAGTTGTCCTCCATGAAAATCAAAGGAAAAGAAAGTGTAAAAGACTTTAACCAAAGGTTTTCAAATCTCAAAAATGAAATTCCTACCAATATTCTTCCTGCTGAAGAATTGTTGGTAGCTTACTATGAAAAAGGTCTGCCTGTCCCTATTGCAATGTGGGTCAAAAGGGCACAGAAGGGTACTTTACTGGAAGCATTTGATGAAGCAATCCAAGTTGAGAAGGACATGTTTTGTCTAGAAGACAACCCTGAAGCTTCAGAAGAACAACCTTCTACTTCCAGGAAAAGAATTGAGAACACCCCTAAACCCGTTGTTCAGAACAAGGATCCATTTGATATGACTGACATGAAGAAATTCCTACAAAGGATGTCAAATGAGATGGTGGATTTAAAGAAGAACACTAATGATAATGAGAATCAAAACAGAGGTTTTTTAAGGCCACCATTTAGAATACCTTACCAACCTCCACAAAATCCACCACCACCAAATCCAGAAGATGCACTCACAAACAATGAACTCTTTTCTATTTTTAGAGAATTAGCAGCAGAATCTCAAGTCACCCCTAACACGTCCAACGATCAGACCATCCCGGATCCACCACTACTTGAAGAAGAAGAATAAGGTGATCCAGAGGTCAATGTTGTGGGGTGATTTTTAGAACTTCCTATGTGTGAAGAAGAATAAGAGCCTGAGGCGGTGTTTAAGAAACAACATCCTTATAACACAAGGTCAAGACCGCAGCCACCTCAAGAACCTTTGTCTTGTCCTTCGGTTCCCACAAAAAGAAAGACTGTCCCACAAAAAGATACAGTCATCCCTGAAATGGAGTACAATCTGGTTGAAGACTTGAAAAGAGTCAAAGCAAACATCTCTCTATTTGAACTACTTAAGATCCCTTCTATGAGGGATTCCTTGCCAAAAAGCATGATAGTCAAATAGCCAAGAGATTCACAAAGTAACAATCTAGACTATGTTACTAAATATGATGATCAGAAACCAGCAAGTAAGAGGACTCCTCCTTCCTTGCTCACTTTTGAGATTTTCAACCAGAATGTGCACAACTACATGATAGGTTCAGGAGCGTCATCAAATGTGATGCCCCTCTCTGTTTGCAGGAAATTGAATGCAACGTGGGAGCCCTTCCCGACTCATATTGTGCAACTTGAAAGATCCAAAGTCAGAGTGGTAGGTAAGTTGAGAAATGTTTTGCTTACATTGTTAGCTGATCCCAGGATCCATCAAACAGTTGACATCATGATAGCTGACATCCCGGAGGCCTATGGGATGTGGTTAAGCAGGGACTGGTCAGAGAAACTTAAGGGTTACTTTGCAATAGGCTGGTCCCACTTATGGTTTCCCTACAATGGTCAACCGAATAAAATTAAGATCGACAGAGAACCTTTTATGAAACAGATGGTCACTGATCTTAATGATTCAAGTCAACCTACTGGTTATCTCACTTCTCGGGTAGAGCAATTTACATTCGATACCTTTTTTGGTAAATTCCCAGCTGATGCCTCACCAAAATAAAGCATTCAAAACGAATCACATATTACTCGTGTTACTTCTATACCTTTCTCTGGTGAAATTGTGCATAATGTATATAATGTAAATACAAATTTTAGAGTATACCCTATCTCATGGACTTTATTTTTTGATGGTTCCAAGTCCAAGGAGGGAGCTGGAGCAGATTGTGTCCTAATTGATCCTAAGGGAATGAAAATTATGATTGCTTGCAAGTTAGAATTTGATTGCACTAATAATGTGGCTGAGTATGAGCCTCTGGTTCAGGGACTCAGGAAGGTTGTTGACTTAGGTGTGTGTAATGTCCCTTGTTAGGAATTTTATCAAAATGGAAATTTTTCACTTTTTTTCCTAGTTAGACCTTTGACTAGTTTTGATCTCTAGGTCCCAAATTTGCCCCAAATGATCCCAAATGTTCTGAGAAGGTATATGAATGATATTAGAACATAAATATGTGTTTCAGGGATTCCTTTGGACCTTTAAAATACTTCTGTAAATCCTCTTTCAATTCTGGTCAATGTAGGTAACTTTACTAGTGATTTCCCTTTGACTAGTATTGGTCTCTAGGTCTCAAATTGACTCCAAATCCCTTCAAATATTCAAGGAAGGTGTATGAATGATATTATTACTTGAATATGATGTTTAGGGATTACATATGGTCACCAAAATATCTCTGCAAACTCTCTTAAGATTCTGGACCAAGTATGCAATTTTACTAGTAATTTGGGGTTCAAATCCCCCTGAGGTAAGTACTGAAAATGGCTTCCCAAATGCCTCCAAACCCACCCAAATTTATGAAAAATGTATGTAATGTGTTAAGTATTTTATTAAAGTCTCATATTCACCATTAATGTATTATTACAACTGTTCTCACCCTCTCCCATTCAACTGCAAAAATCCCCAATTCGACCCTTGGGGAAATGGCACTATTTCACCTCCCAGTACAACTAAACTGAGTAAAAATGCTTCAAATGCTCAAGTAAAGTACATGAAACTTGTAGAATAAATACATGGCAGTATATTGATCACAAATATATCATAGAATCATCCATTCATTCGAAATCATCATCAATACATTGGCTCACAACAAGGTAGTGGGGAAATGGCATTGTTCTTCCATTAAAAATGAGATTTATACATTTCTACTTGGAATTTCGACCTGAAAATTTTTGGAGATGAATAACAGAGTATTTAATTCATATTGAAAAATAAATGGGGCATTAAAAGCTTCCCCAAAGAGTACAATATCTCACCAAAAACGCCCTCCCTCAAGGATCAAGAATATGCCATCAAAACTGGAAATGGTTGAAGGAGTGAGCTGCAATAGAAGAAACCATGAACTGCCCTATAGCTTACACCTGAAAATAAATACTCCATTAGAGCTCCAAATGAAAGGTCTGAATGGCCTTTCCAATTACCAACTTGGATGGGAATCTTTCACCCTTGAAATTGGCTAAGGCAAGAAACTAGTCATCCACTAGCTCTCCCTCTTCACAAATGCAATTGCAAATTCTACAAATGATAAAAATCCATTCTCATACTTCATTTCTACATTTTATAACCAAAATTATCCTTCTAAGGGTCGAAATCCTCTCAATAGATTCAATAGATTTCCATTTAGGAAATATTCCACATTTGCCACTTGTCTCCTAGTTCCAACCTTCCATCTTCTCCCAAATTCGATTTTGAGTCTCTTTGGCTCCTCCAACTCCCAAATTCGCCTTCCTTGAGCCTATTTTTGGGGCTGACATGTCATAGTGGTCAGATTTCAGAGGTCAGGTCTGCAATTTGTCATAGTTTTCATAGATGCTCCATCATTGGTGTCATAGGGGCTAGGGAATCTAGCCCAAGTGTCCACAAACTTCCACTTTGACTCTTTATCTTCCATGGAGGTTACCAATCCTTCCCAATTCGACCTAAGATGCTCAATGAAATGTGTTATGAATTACCAACTCACCCAAGAGTTTTCACATTCCCATTAATTCGAATTTGCAAAAGAGAGATACCATGTATTATGAAAAATCAAGCTAGTGTGGGTCCCACATCCTCCATATGTCTCCAAAACCATTTGTCACCTAGGATTTCTCTTGAATTTCTTTATTCACTCTATTTATTAAATACTTGAACCCTTCTAATGTCTAAACATCATTTATTATCCCCCTTATTCCAAATCCCAAAGCTTCCACCCCAAACCTAGGAAACTAGTAATTTTCCTCCTTGGCAATTATTTGACCCTTAACATCAATTTTACAAACTCTAATGAATATGGCTAATGTGATTAGGACATTGTGACCCAATTCCAAATTTGGGACATGACAGTGTGCAAGTGATTGAATGCTATGGAGATTCTTAAATTATAGTCAAGCAAGTCATAAATAAAATACACTGCTTATCTCCATGCTTGGCTAACTATCAAAATATGGTAAGGGATTTAACCAATTCATTTTTAACATTCAATATTAAATCAGTTCCCAGATCACAAAATTTTGATGCAGACTTGTTAGCAAATACAGCGTCTACACTGATCCCACCAGAAATTTTGTCTCCTCAAACTTTTTCCATTGAATTGATGTATATACCCTCTATTCCGGATAATGTGACTAATTGGAAAGTATTTGATGATGACCGACAGATACTTGAATTCCTCACGGCTGAGGATACATTCCAAGATATGGCCATTGATGAAGCATAACATGAAAAGTCACTCGCTGATCTCTCAAATGTTATCTCAAAGTCAGTGATCAATCTGGAAAAGTTTTATGATTTGCAAGCCAAGTTCAAATCTCAAACTAATTGTAAAACTCAGAGCTCATCCTTGAACTATGAGCAAGTCAATTTAGGCACCGAGCAAGAACCACATTTTATCAATTTGGGGGTTGATTGTACCCCTGAAGAATGGAGGGCCATCATTGTATTGTCTAAGCAGTATAAAGATGTTTTTGACTGGACTTATGATGAAATGAAAACGTTTGAAACTAGCATCATGTTTCATAATATACCCATGAAACCAGAGGTTAAGCCATTTCAGCAAAAGCTGAGGAAAATGCACCCTAGCTTAGAACCCTCGGTAAAAAAGGAGTTGGAAAAGCTGCTCACTGCTCGAATGATCTTTCCTATCAGACACACTCAATGGATATCTAACTTAGTGCCTGTCCGTAAGAAAAGTGGTGAAATTTGACTGTGTGTCGATTTCAGGAACCTGAATCGGGCTTCTGAGAAAGACAATTATCCTATTCCACCTATGGAATAGATTCTTCAGAAGGTAGCGGGGTCAGAGATGTTTTCCCTCCTAGATGGTTTTTTGGGATATAACTAGGTTATGGTTGCTCCGGATGACCAATTAAAAACAGCTTTTAGGACCCCTTGGGGCACTTTCGTCTATAGGTGGATGCCTTTTTGGTTAATCAATGCAGGAGCTACTTTCCAGAGAGCTATGGACATAGCTTTCCAAGGGTTAATGCATAATTCTGTCATAATTTATCTTGATGATATCACTATTTAATCCAAAAGGTGACACGAACATGTGTTTGCTCTGAAATAGGTTTTCAACCATTGCAAGAAATTCGACATTTCTCTCAACCCCAAGAAATTTATTTTCACGGTAACAGAAGGAAATCTTCTAGGCTTCATTGTTTCCAAAGAGAGTATGATTATTGATCCCGAACGCACAGAGGCTATTTCAAATATTGGGTTACCAGGGTCACACAAAGAAATGCAATCCTTTTTAGGTAAGATTAATTTTGTACGTAGATTTGTACCAAATTTTGCCCAGATTGTTAAACCATTACAACTTTTGGCCAAGAAAGATGTGCAGTTTACTTGGTCTCATGAACAGAGAGATGTGTTTATCCAAATTTGAAAGGCTATTGTTGAAGCTCCTGCTCTCATGTCTCCAAACTTTGATAAGGATTTAATTCTTTATACTTTTTCCACTAACTTTTCTTATGCAGTTGTCCTGACACAAAAGCATGATGATGATGCAGAAATTCCAATCTCTTTCATGAGTTCAACATTTAAGGGTGCAGAGCTTAATTAATCACATGTTGATAAGCAAGCCTATGCGGTCTATAAGTCTATCAAACGTTACAGGCCCTACTTGCTGAAGTCTCAAACTAAATTCATTGTTCCATACTCGGCCATTAGAAACGTCCTCATCCAGAAAGAGTTAGGGGAAAAGAGGGCCCATTCGATGATGGCCCTACAAGAATATGATCTTGAGATCAAACTAGCTGAAATTGTCAAAGGACAAGTTCTTTGTCTTCTTACCTCTCAATCTAATGACCCTGTGCAGCAGCAATCGGAATGGGATCAAGGTGTTGTTAATGTTTTCGATGCCTCGACATCTGAATGGTATGATGATATCATATTTTTCCTGAACCATGGGTTTTCCCCCGAAACTCTTGATTTTAAGAAAAGAAGGGCTTTGAGACTAAAAGCTTCTCCTTATCAGTTTATTGATCAAGTTATTTTTAGGAAAAATTATGATGGAGTATTTCTTAGGTGCTTGGAAAAACATGAAATTGATGACATCTTATTCCAATTTCATGCAAGACCTGCTGGAGGCCATTTTTTAGGTGAGACTACAGCACATAAGATTCTCAGGGATGGATATTATTGGCCCACATTGTTTAAATATGCTTACGCTTATGTAAGGGAGCGTGAACCATGTAAGAAATGCACAGGCAAGTTTAAGAAACCCGCATTTCCTCTTCAACCAATCACAATTCAGTTTCCATTCCAACAATGGGGACTGAATTTTTTCGAGCCCATAAACCCTAATTCATCCCTCCAACATAAGTATATTCTTACAGCAACTGACTACTTCACCAAATGGGTGGAGGAAGCCCCTCTTAAGCAATGTAATGCCAGTCAAGTAATTTCCTTCCTTGACAGTCAGATCATCACACGGTTTGGCACTCCTGAGTACTTAGTTTTCGATAATGCATCCTACTTCTCTTCAATCGATATAACTAAATATGCCTTTGAAAAGGGGATTAAGCTCAAGTTCTCTGCCAATTATTACCCGCAAGGTAATGGTTTGACTGAGTCGTCAAACAAGAATCTGATAAATATTCTCAAGAAGACTGTAGCTTCTCATCACAGAGATTGGCACACACAGTTATATAATTCTTTATGGGAAGATCGAATAACCCCAAAGGCAACCATTGCAAATTCCCCCTATTGCCTTGTTTATGGCAAAGAATCCATTCTTCCTGCTAATCTCACCATCCCTTCACTACAATTGGCCCAGTCTATCCAAGAAGATGATTCTTCCCCTCTCCAACATAGAATATATACTCTCTTGAAGCTAGAGGAGGACAAGGAAATAGCTAAGAACAAATTGTATCATCATCAGTAGATGGTGAAAAGATGGTTTGATGAAAAATCTTCATCTGACAGGGAATTTTCTGTTGGTGACCTGGTTTTAAGGTGGGATAAGCAACATAAAGATAAGAACCAGTACACAAAGTTTCAGCGTCTTTGGCTAGGACCTTTCATTATTACAAAAAAGATTGGTCCCAGCATTGTTCGATTACAGACACTAGAGGGAGTTGTAGACACCTTCCCAGTGAACATGTCTCTTCTAAAAAAGTATTTTGTTTGAACAATCTGGTGCACTTGTACATAGGTGCGGCTTGTTTTTCAATCATTTGTTTTCTTGCATTGGCATTTTGATTAGTCTTCTTGTTTTGTTTTGGTTTTCAATAATAAGGCTTCACACGTGTGGTATTGGCTTATGATCACTTTTCTTAGCAACAATTGCTTCTGAAGTTTTAGCATTGTTATCAATCTTACTTTCTAGCTTTTGATTAGAATTTACTCTGAAGAATAAACAGTCAAATAAATGCAGTGCCCTTGGATACTTTTCACTTTGATCATTATCTCTCACAATGCTTTATTTGCGTAATTGAGGTATGGAGGATGGTCATCATTTCTCTATCTGGTGTTTCATGGTTGAACGGCATATCATAATAACCCGACCAGCTCCGATTGCTCATGGATCCTTTTACAATCACTTTGAATATAATTATAAGTTACAAGGTGGGTGGTCTTGTTATCAAGCCAACCCATTAGGTTCATAGGTGTTTAAGTGGAATGACATATTCACATCAAGACACCACACTTGGAAGATGAATTTCAGTTCTACTGGAAGGTGGAAGATCCTATTATAGGTCGGTCCATTCATGGTCCACAAAGCATTGGTGAATAACATTACTGCTATATGGTCACCAAGCCATGGTAATGCCTTGTAGCCTATCCCAAAATGAATTGTTTTGTCTTTTATTATAATATTTTGTTGTATAAAAGAACAAGGGGGTCTTATTACAAGCCATCCCTGCTATGATCATGGGTTTGATCTTGGACTGGAGTTATCATGATATGGTTACCAAGCCATGGTAATTTATTTTGGTCTTACAGCCAGAAGACAAGGAGTCTCACCAAAGAGCTAGCTTGACCAGCTTCCAGATCGGGCTTGTGAATGGCGTTGTTTCACCTAATCACCAAGTCAGTACAATGGTCTTGTATCAACAAGGTTTTATATATATATATATAAAGAGAAAAAAAAAAAAAGACAAAAAGAAAAGATAAAGAAGTATTACTGAATATAAATCCAAGTAATAAACCAAGGTGATCTGTAATTAGGATACCCATGAGCATTTCTAAGACTGTGCCCAGGTTCAACAC
Source organism: Larix kaempferi (assembly GCA_027924585.1). Lineage (NCBI taxonomy): Eukaryota > Viridiplantae > Streptophyta > Pinopsida > Pinales > Pinaceae > Larix > Larix kaempferi. Next base: position 4,110,880 of record BSBM01000608.1, read on the forward strand.
AAGATGGTTTTCAATGATTACATCATGGTAAAGATTTGGTATTGCTCTCTAAATATCCTTATCAGATGAGTGTTATCGTTAAAATGGTCACAGTTTGAGATCTATCCATTTCATGTTCACTATTTGTTGGCTATTATCTTTTGAGTTTTTTCTTTGAATTAAGTTTCAAGAAAGTGGTTGATTAACATGTTTTCTTTAGTCATGATTTGATTGCATAGATAATTGGTTCTTCCTAGCCAGTCACCATTTGTTGTGGCCACAATAGATCCCATGCTTAGCTAAAGCACGGGACCCCATTTTAAACAATTTTAAGGTATATGGGTAAGTTTCTCTTTGAAAATATGATTTTTGGTTTAGATGTCTTTAAACATCACTGCCCATGTATCTGTACTTCATTTTCGCTATTTGATCTAGGTTTCTTTAAGTGTTTGGTTTGCCAATTCTTTAAATTTTGACTATTTTGTCATTTCTCTTGACAAACCCGAAACCCGAAATTTGTAGAACCTAAAACCCAAAATTTGGAGAACCCGAAACCTGAAACCCAAAAGTTTCGGGTGTAGGAAATTGTTGTTTTAGTTTTGGGATTTTTGTCATCCCGAAAGCTGAAACCCAAAGGTTTCGGGTGCGAGATTTCGTTGCTTTTGAAGTTTGTTTTTAATGAAACCGAAACCCGAAACCCGACGATGTTGCGTTTCGGGATCCGTGATTTTTTGTTTGCGAGTTTTAATAAACCCGAAATGCAAAACCCGACACTGTCATGTTTCGGGATTTGGGAATTCATTTTCAACATTGCATTTAATTGTGGTTCTGAAACTCGAAACGCGCAACCTTCGGGTTGCGACTTTCGGAAATTTGGTTTTAACTTGGTTGTATTTATAAACCCCAAACCCGCCAGTTTTAGCTTTCGGCTTTCGGGAGTAGTAAATAAGACTTTTTGTTATGTTTTGAACCCGATCTCGCGCTTCGCATCGGTCAATCTCATCCATTCATTTCTCTTAATCCTACGATCGTGATTTAATCTGGGGTAATTTGATAAATATAGGTTTTATTTACTTTTCTTTATCATTTTTACTCATCGAGTTACTCTGCTAAGCTGATTTTTTTACTGCAAATATAGTTGCTAAGGGTCGTTATTGCTGGTTTTCAGTTTTTCCTAGGATTAGCTATTTCCGTTGTTGCGTATTATGCTTAGAAGTTTGGTTATTTTCGCTTTTGTAATGGCCCTTTTTGTTATGTAATTTGATCCTCCTAGGCTTTGTATGCTACACCTTTTCGATCTTCGCAGTATGGTTCTAATCTTTATGTTAAATCACCAATCTGCATTTGATCTCGTAGGTGAAATCAGGCTACCATTTTATGTGCTCAAACTCCTATCTTAGCCTTTCCGCAGTCATCTTTTCCACCTCAACTTTCATTTTTTATTTCAAATCCAAGGCTATGATTGTTGATATGAACTGACTTGTAATGATGAGCTTTCACGTGCTTTCTAATTCATGCAAATTTCGATTGATTTTGTACTTCTGCATGGATCCCGATCCAGTTAGCACATGTTATAACTCGTTTTGTTACAGTTTGCATGATTGCAGTGTCCCAATCGTAATAATTTGACCATTATAACTGGATTTTCTCAATCATTTGTTGTTCTATCAATTGGCCTTATATTGGCAACGAATATGAAAGCCTTCAGTTTGTCCTTCATATTCTGTAAGAGGAAAATTTTGCATGTATATGTTGTAAGTTTCTTCTTGACATATTTGGTATGACCAACAAGAAGACAGGAAATGAATCTCTTCATGTGTGTTTCAAGAATGAAGAACTTCGGTCTCCGTTGTATCAAGAACCTTTATCATTTCCTTTTAATGCAAGTATTCCTGATTCAAGCAGTGATAGCGAACAAGAGGATGTTCAAGTCCCTTCTGTCTATATGCGATTCCTAGAGAGGAAGGAAAAGAAGTGTACTGAAAAGCCAATTGATCAAGATGATATTGTTATATGGGACTATATAATCAATGAAGAATCTGATATCCCGCCAATTTCTTCTGACGTGGACCCTTTAATGGATTTCTCTATTTTTGAGAACATAATCTCTCATCCAGAAGTCCCTGCGGCGAATTCTATGCAAGCTGAATCATCTGTTGTTGATAATGAGCAGGTTCGGGCGGAATTCTTAATTATGATGTGAGGATCTTTTAATTAAGGAATATATATTTAAGAATCTTTTGAAAGGTGAAGTAAATCATGTATTCTGAGCAAATGGCAAGGTTTCTTGGATCAATAGTTGGAATAGATTCGTTACTGATTTTGGAATCCCTATTCGGTAGGATTCTCTTTTGTGCTTTGTTGTATCTTTAAGGAAGAATACCTCTCGGAGGAGGGGGTTGGAATTTTTGGAATTGTAATTCAGCAAGAGATAAGACTGAGGATACTCTGTGGCCAGAGTCATTGTAATTATGGTACAAGACATCTTAATACAGTAATGTTATCTTTGGATCCATCTTCTGATTATCACTTAAATTTCTTTAAGGATTTCTGATTTTATGTTCTAGATTGTCATCCGCTATTTACATGATCTCTTGTTAGAAATATAATGAATACATAGATCTATTGTATTGGTTTCTCTGTATAACTGATGTGTGTATGAAAATATTTAATTAAATTTCTTTAATTAAATACTTTCTGTATCGATTTTTGCAATTGATCACATATATATATATATTCAATCATTGTTGATTTTTCAATCAACAAAAAGTTAACAGGTTATATCTTGATGGTCTTCAAGATTGGATTATCATTGTTTAATTTTCATTAAACAAATCATAAGTTAACTCAGCAAATATCTCATCTAAAGGCATTTTTGTTAAAGGTGATAGACTATTTGTTCTCTTACACCTCAAGGTTGATCTGCATAAACACCAAGCTTTTCATTTTAGGATAGATTTGACTTAAGATTAGGTTCTTTTCTAAGAACGTTAAGTTATAATTGCTCATTGTTTTACATACCTTTGTTTCTCTAAATTGGGAAACTGATCTTATTGATCAAACCACTTACCCATAGAGTGCCAGTGAAGGACGAATATCCGTGGGTGATTACCACACCAAACAACTCAAGGATAGAATTGCCCTTGCGTAGGGTCTTTCAAAGCCTTTGGCTGGGTTTTCAACCCCTATTGTGTGCCTTGGAACCCATTCCATCACCTTGCACTTACCATGCACACCCGAGGCATCAACAAATGGCGCTAGAAGGAGGGCCACTAGTATAACATGCCTAGCAAACCACTAATAAACCTCCTCCAAAAAAAACTTCATCGGTTCAAACCCGAAGCCATACTAGGGCTTCAACATCTGAACAACCAACTGATTCATGACCTACATTTTTCCCTGTTACCTCTGTGCAACCTACAGTTATACCTATCACACCTGTGATACAACAGGAGAACAAAGGGGAAATCATTTTCACATCACCTACAAGGGGACCCATCTTGTTAGAGAAGATATTGAAAACATCTGCCGATATGGTCTTAGGAGAAGAACAACGACTTTCCGATCAAAGACGATGTGGTCTGGAAGCCTTAAATTTAGAAAATATTCTACAGACTGGTGGTCAGGAAGATCAGCAAATTTCCACTGCACAGACTAGTGACTCGTAGATCCAGTATGCCACTAATCTAAACACACAGGATCAACACACAGTTGTAGTGTTTAATATGTGTAGAAGCAACGATGCAGAGATGGGATTTGGAAAGAGGTACCACTCAATGCATTGGTCCTCTTCATCGGTAGGGGAAATTTTGTGTGGTGGCAATGAAAGGAAGCATGCAAGGGAACAAGTGAAAGAAAAATGGATAAGGTGAGATAGGTGGCAGAAATACCGAAAGCAATGGTACATATGTGACCAAGCAATTGAAACTATTAACACAATAATATAAAAATTTATGGGACCCACTTGGGAAGGATAGAATTATAAAGGGAAGAGAGAGAATGAGGCTCAATCTAGAGACATGGAGGGAATAAATAGGGTTCCCAACCCTACAAATAATCTCAACATCATAATCAATTGGAAATCAGGGTGCTAATCTAGGATGCCCATGGAAGGTTAGCACTACCACACAAACGATGATGTGCAACAAGGGATAATGTCATCGCTTTGTAAGATTGAATTTAAGGTACAAAATGGGAATAGTGATAGTTAATAATGAAATAGAAGATGCAGGGAAAAACCTTTCCCTATATGTCAATTTAAGAAGCATGCCTCAAGTTCAAGAAATATTTCCAAAATACCATGTGTTTTTTTTAATATAAATATTTGATTTTGTTGTATTTTTCATATTATAAAATCCTAAATAAAATAAATAAAAGAATTCTATAGTACAATGGAATAAATGTGTGTCACAGGGCATGCAACTATGTTCCAAATTCATGGAACGTACTTATAAAAAAAATGCAAAAAATGTATTGGGAAAGAGGTGGACACTCATCAACATGTTTCTTCCAAGGATATGGTTCAGAATGAAAATGTAATGAATGCTAGTGATGACCAACATATTAAATGCAATGGAAGTATGGAAGTTTCAATGAAGCATTAGGCATAGATATGCAAGTAACAGTGAGCAAAATAAAATGCATAATGAACAAAAATGCGATCCTTATAGGGGATGGATAGAAATAGATGAGAAATATAGGCATGAGGTTTCTTTTCAAAGTAATGGTACACCTAAAAAGGATCCTAATTTAATGAGAACAATTCAACATGGGCATCAAAATGGGAATTAAGGTGCTAACTAGGGCACCCATTATAGATAGGCTCTTTCATCAGACTTGTGCAAAATGAAGATAGACAAGTTTGACACACCAAGAACCAACATGTTCGAACCTATTGAAAATTTAGGTGGAAAATTGTTTAAATGAATTGTAATAGAAGGAAGGCATAGGCCTATATGCAATTTTATGAATAGACCTGACCGAATCGAGCAATTTGCAATGCATGATTCTTAAGTAACATGGAATCCAACACGAAGTCCTGTATATAACAAACATTTATACCAATATCATAGAGAAAAGAATCCAAAAAGAATGATTTGATAAAAGTTACTTGCATGTCGGTATTTCCAACTTTATTGTCTTCCATAATATTTGTTACCAAGGCGGAGTCTACCAGCAAAGGCTCAATAACACTAATTCCTGAAGACCTATAATGAATGAGATCAAACGCGTGAGGAAGAACAAATATGAAAGCAGTAATAGAGACTACAGAAACATACTCAACCATACCCATGCTCCCATCATGACCTATAATAACTATTTGCATTCCCCAAGCATGACTTGTAGTGGTTGGTGGCTTGTCTCCAATATGACTTGTAGTGATTGGTGACTTGTTTACAGTATGACTTGCAGTGATTGGAAACTTGACCTCAGTAGCAATAGAAGGTATTAGCATAATATAGATAATGGAAAGTGGCATTTTCTCTCCATATGATTCAACTTTTGAATCTTGATCCACCAACCAAGTATCAAAAAGGCCAAGGGATCCATGTATGTCAGAAGTGATAATGCAAATTGGAGTGACATTAGTGGAGGTATTGGGTGTAATAAAATGGAACAAACCCATCAATGATGAGTCTTTGAATATGTTACTCTCATAAGTACTCATGAAATCACCCGCAAATGGCATGTTACTGCTAGTGTTGGAATGCAAATCAGGTATGCAGTAATCATGTAAGTTTATAGTAATGATATTCCCCTGGTGAGGGATGTGATAATCTGTAGGGGATATAGCAACTGTACCAAACTCACAATCAAAATCTCAAGAATGTTGCAAAGAAGAAGAGAAGCATGCACTCAATAATCACTCATAAACACAGAATAATAGACAATATCAATATCATATAATGAATAATGAATGTAAAGAATGTGTTACAATAAACTGCGAAGTAGCATCATATAGGATTCGAATTAGCGAAGTAGGGAATTCGAATATGAGCTCAAATTCTAGCTTGGATAACTATGGAGACATCATCCAGTCAGTAGTATCAGTCATAAATGGTAATAGTCAGTCAAGTGTGTCCAACTGAGTCTAACAGAACCATCTAGGCATCAATTAGGGAATGGAGACTCCAAGGGGGGTGCATGAGGCTGTCATAGGGTCAAGTGGCACTCCAAAACTAGCTAACTAGGAGCTACAGGTAGTTAGGATGAGGAATTAGTGTAAGAACTACTCAATCCATGCACTAACTTAGTGATAACTCTCGGTAGGTGAGATAAGGAATCCTAATTGAGTGATAACTGAAGGTAGGTGAGCAAAGGCGCACTAACTGAGTGTGGTAGGTTAGAAAGGCATACTTTCCATGCAAAACAGTCAAGAAGGGTGCATCAGGTAGGTAGGAGGCCAAATGGGGGCTAAAGACAGGCTCTAAAGAGACAGAAGCAAGATCTAGGTGTTGGGGATACCACCATGATGATGAATGGATGCATGCAGTGGCATGCAACATGCAGATGTGCATGAAGGCATGCAAAATAAAAAAATGATGGTGTGAATATTCCAACACCCCCCCCGCAAGCTATACTATGAGAAATAACTGAAAACAGTAAAACAGGGCCCTAGTGACTAAGACCAAAGGTCACCCCGTACAATCAATCTAAATAAACTAAGTGAGGAAAGAGGGAAAACCCAGTGGGAAGAAAGCCCTCCCTCAAAATAAACTGAAGGATGCTAATGTAGCATATCATCACCCACCCCTGAAGGAGGTAAGTTTCCTTCTTTTTAGAAGAAGGATTGGTAGATTTGAAATGGATCAGGAATGCCACAGGGATGAACCCTTACATGCTAAAAATATAATCTGGAAGATCAAGGAGATGTGGCTTCCCATCGAAGAAGAGGATCAGTAACGTAAGAAAGATGAAACCTTCCATGCTGAAAATTTGATTTGGCTAATAGGGGAGCAGTGGTTTCCCATCGAGGAAGAAGAGGAAAAACAAGTGAGAGATATTTAGGTTCTTGTGGATCTGGATCTCCCATTCCCTCATCTTCATCATCAATTGCTAGACCTTCAAGTTCTTATGGATCTGGGTCTAACATTCCCTCATCATCATCTCCATATTCAGATTTTGAATCTGAAATATCATGTGAAGATGCACCATCACATCCAAACTCTGAAACTGAAATCCCATGTGAAGAAACAAGTAGAATAGGTTCATCATCACATCCAAACTATGAATCTGAAATCTCATGAGGAGGAGCAAGTAAAACTGGTTCATCATCACATACAAACTCTAAATCTGAAATCTCATGAGGAGAAGCAAGTAAAACTGGCTCATCATCACTCAAAGGAGGAACATATCCAAGAATGTGGATATCATGAAACTTCTCCAGAATGTGCATGTAGTCCTCATTTGAATCATCATAGTTGTGATCATTATCAGAAGAACTAGAACTAGATGATGATGGATCTTCATTAAGATCAAAGAAGGATGCAGTAATGGAGGCCCATTTTGAAATAGGATTTGGACAAATAGGTTCTAGATCTTCAGGTTCTTGTGGATCTGAATCTAGCATTCGCACTTCTTTAAGAGTCTTCTTTTTCTTCGTCTTCTTTTATGGATCTTTTCCCTTTAAGCAATCTTTGCATATACCATGAGAAAAATGATCATCTAGAAGGATTTCAACCATATCTTGAGCTTGCATGTTCTGCAAATGCTTTTAGTTGAGATGTCCAAATCTCTCGTGCCACATTTTTCTTTCTTCATTGGCATGAGTATGGAGAGCAGACGGCTTGGGGAGCGGTAAGAAGTGTGAAAACTCATAGAGTTTTGAAGTATGATTTGCAACTCTTTTTGCAATGATTTCCCCTGAAACCATTGTGATAATCTACAGGGATCTAGCAACTGTAACAAACTCACAATCTAACTCTCGAGATTATTTGCAAAGAAGAAGAAGCATGCATTCAATAATCACTCACAAACAAAGAATAATGGACAATGTCAATATCATACAATGAATAACGAATGTAGAGAATCTATTACAATAATGAATGATGAGGCATCATATAGGATTCAAATTATCCAAGTAGGGCATTCAAATTCTGAGCTCAATGTCTAGCATGAATAACTACAGCAACATCAACTAGTCAGCAGTATCATTCATGAGTGGTAAGAGTCAGTCAAGTGTGTCTAACTGAGTCTAACAGAACTAACTATCCATAAATCAAGGAATGGAGACTCTGAGTGGAGTGCATGAGGCTGTCTAACTCAAAGTCTATCTTGGATAACAATGGAGACATCATCCAGTCTATAGTATCAGTCATAAATGGTAATAGTTAGTCAAGTGTGTCTAACTGAGTCTACCAGAACCATCTAGGAATAAATCAGGGAATGGAGACTCCAAGGAGGGCGCATGAGGCTGTCAAATAGTCAAGTGGAAGTCCAGAACTAGCTAACTAGGAGCTACAAGCAGTCAGTATGAGCAATTAGTGGAAGAACTACTCAATCAATGCACTAACTAAATGATAACTCCCAGTAGGTGAGATAAGGCTCCTTAACTGAGTGATAACTGAAGGTAGGTGAGTAAGAGAGCTCTAACTGATAGTGGTAGGTGAGAAAGGCGCACTTGCTAAGCAGATAAGTCAAGGAGGGTGCATTAGGTAGGTAGGAGTCTAATTGAGGGCTAAAGACAGGCTCTGGAGAGCTAGAAGAAAGCTCTACGTGCTAGGGAGACAACCATGATGATGACGGGATGCATGCAGTGGCATGCAAATGCATGTAGCATGTAGATTTGCATGAAAGCATGCAAAATACAAAAATGATGGTGTGAAAGATTCTCAGTCTTTCAACACTTCCATCGAATGCATACTTAGTTCTGTAGACCCATTTACATTTGACAAGTTTTCTTCCTTTTGGAAGAGGTACAAGATCCCAAGTATCGTTCGCCATTAAGGAACGATATTCTTCATTCATAGCCGCATCCCAATCTGGATTTCCTGAAGCTTCTGCAAAAGTTTCTGGATCATGATTCTCGAAAACCTGAGCCAAAAGAGAAGAGGATCACTGAAACTAAGAACGTGTTTGACGTTGATCTCTAGGATCACCGGCAAGATCACCAGCCGCTTCACATGTTGAACAGACCCATCGAGGAAGCACTTGTGCTGGTGCAACTGGAGGAATATCAGCAGGTGGAGGTGGATTTTCATCCTCACTATCATCATCAGAAACTGGAGTTGGAAACCTGTCAAGGAAGTTGGAAGAAGAAGAAGGCACAATCGCCGAATCAGGCTCGCAGGCCAAAGATGGCACAATTGCTGAGTTAGGCTCGCAGGCCAAGATATTTTCATCAAATTTAACATCTCTTTGAATGATTACATCATGAGAATGTGGTTGAAGAGGTCTATAACCTTTTACATCTTCAGAATAAATATGCACTTTTCACTTTTAGGCTACAATGCTTTCCGTTTTTCATCCGGAATGTGAGCCCATGCTTCACTACCAAACACACGGAAGTGACTTACATCTGATTTAATTTTACTCCAAGCTTCTTCTGGTGTGATACACTGTAAATCTTTAGTGGGGGTGCGATTAACTATGTAATTTGCACAATTTATGGCTTCAGCCCAAAATTGAAGACTTAGTCCCTTAGATTGGATCATACAATTAGCCATTTCTTTTAAAGTGCGGTTCTTTCGTTCAGCTACACCATTTTGTTGTGGTGTATATGGAATAGTGTGTTGTTGTTGGATTCCTTTTTTAGTGAAGAATGTAGTAAAAATTTTGTTAACATATTCTCCTCCATTATCAGATATTAACTTAATAATTTGATGACCAGATTGTTTTTCAACAAGGGCCTTGTAGTCCAAGAACATGTTAAATACTTCGCTCTTAAGTTTTAGGAAATAAACCCAAGTGCGTCTGGTGTAATCATAAATGAAAGTTAAGAAATATTTGAAACCAGAAAATGAATTAGATGGAAGAGGACCACACAAGTCACTATGCACAAGCTCCAAGGGAACCGAGGCATGACAAGAGGCACATTTGTCAAAACTGTCCCAATGATGTTTTCCAAGTACACAACCGAAAAAAACACCATCCATGCAAGATACCATTGGAAGACCTCTCACCATATTGTATTTATATAGTTGTTGCAATGATCGATAATTTAAGTGACCAAATTGCTCATGCCAAAGTTTGCTCAAGTTATCACTATGAGCAACGAAAATTGAAGGAAAAGGTGACGACCCAAAGTTGTTAAATTTGTACAACCTGGTAATATCATCAACAATTCCGGTAGCTAGGACCTGTTGAGGATCTTTAAAATTCTTAATTACAACTTGGTGAGGTGTAAACATCACAGTTTTACCTTCACCAGAATGAGTGATTTGATAGACTGATAACAAATTGCTAAAAATTCTTGAAACACATAGTACATCACTGAAATGACCATTATCTACTAGAACTGCTCCAGCCCCTACAACACTTAGAGATCTATCATCACCAACAAATATTTGTTTGGTGTTACATTCAAGCATAGTAGAAAAGATGGCTTGATCCTTAGCCATATGATAAAATGCTCAAGAATCAATGAGCCATTCATTTGAAGTAGAAGAAGAAGATGTATTATGAGCATAACCAGAAGCACAAAGTGCATGTCCATGAGAGGTAGATTCTGAAGGTGAAGCTAGGATGATGTGGTGCTTCTTCATTGCTGCTTCCAAGGCTGCCATCTTCTTGAAACACTTAGATTCATCATGATTATATTTCTCGCAATAGTTGTAATGACGCTCAGTCTTCTTTCCTTTTGGCTTGGATCCTTTGTCATTTTTTAAAGGAGTTAACTGAGAGGGTTTGGGACCCTTGTCTAACTTATTATTGCAAAAATTTTGCTTCTTGGGAGGCTTGGACTTTTCTTTCTGTTGGGACAATAAGGCTTTCCTAGATGTATCTGCATTGTTAATTATTCCAAGGTCAATGAGCTTATCTTGCTCTCTAATCAAGGAATCACAAAAGGATTCAAGACTAGGCTCTTGATAGATAGCTGCATTCAAGGACTCTTTCATGGAGTAAAATGTAGATATAAAAACAGAATATGCATGCCCAAGTTTGGAAAGAATATGATAAATGCATTGTTTGTTTTCTCTCTTAATCTTGCATTCTTCACATAAGAGTTTAAGAGTTTTGTACTTAGATAAATAATATTGTATGCATGAAAAATCACTTGGATTTAAAGAAATCAACTCATTTTCAAGTTGGTGACCTTGAATTTCAATGTGTTTACCAAACACCGATTCCAACTTGTCCCAAGTAGCATCAGGTTCATCAATTCCATATATGTGGAATCACAAATCAGTAGAGATTGACATCCCAATCAATCCACGACCTTCATCACATCTATTTTCCCATTTGATTTTCTTATCATCATTAGTAGGTTTTGTTTCTTTCCCTGAGGTAATTCTGAAAAGTCCTCTACTTCATAGAACATCCTCCATACGAGATTTCCATGAGAAATAGTTGGAATTGGTAAGTAGAATATCACAAGAAGTGGCCATATTTATAAATTAATGGTTGTAAAAATAGAAATCAATAGTCTAGATGTGAAGATCTCAAAAAAATAGGCGGTTAAAAAAAAATGGCACTGAAAACTGACTCTGTATGATGAAGTTATGCTTGTTCAAAGAAAATGTTGAAGATGTCCCCAATAGTGACGTGGTAGATAGAGAATGACTAGCTAAAAAAAGAACCCCCCTCTTCCTAAGATGAACCTTTGAGAATCACTTTACAAGAAAGTTCCTTTAAGTGAATCACTTTTGCAATGATGTTACTTTAAATAGTGCAGCAATAAAAAGGAACTTAAGTGACTCACTTTTTATTTTTATTTTTTATTATTTAAGTGAGATGCACTTTTACAATAAAGTAACTTGAAAATAGAAATTGCATGCACTTTTTCTTTTAAAAGTAACTTCCTAAGACTTGAACTCAAGACCTATTAAGGAATAAAGCAACTTTGAACCAAGTGAGCTAGATTAAAAGGTATGTAAAATATGGGAAAGAGGAAGTTTTTTTTTTTTTTTTTTTACTCTTCTTGCTCGGTTTTCATGTTTGCCTTTTTTTTTTCTGCAAATCACACCATAAACCAAAACAAAAAAAAATTCCCACACTTGTGGGTTTAGATATCCTTAGCTTGCCCGGAAATTCTATGTTTTCTCTCTGTTTCTGATTTGCCTAGATCGCACAAGGTGCACAGCAAAGAGCATACGCAGCCGAGAAAAACCATTTCCCTTTCTATTTCTGATTCGCCAAGATTGCACAAGGTGCATGGCAAAGAGCATACGCAGATAGGGAAAAAAACAATCCAAAACTAAAAAAAAATCTAATAATAAAAATTGATAAATTATGAGATATTTTTTTTTAAAACGAAAATAAAAAAATGTCACTGTAACATTATACCTTCAGATCTGATGAAATACGCGTTTCTGAAACAACCAGGAACCTTTTTCGATCAAACAAAAACTATTTCCCAATGGAAACGGCTCTCCGGACACAATGGAACACCTCCCACAACCCAAAAATGCACAGAAATACTAGAACCAGAAACCATTTCAAGTTTCAACAACAACAGTTTAAGATCTATATCATAACCAAAAGCGGCTCCTGATAAAAGCTCTGATACCATGTTTGGGTACACAGGGTACTCCCAAAGACCGAACACCTAGAGAAACCAATTCACACAAACATATCACAGATCGATACACTGATGTTTTGACGTGGTTTAAACCGTCGAGAGGGAAACACTCCACACCCCCGGCCAAATAGCTTCTACGGAGCAATTTATTATGCAAAGAAAGAAAATTACAAATGAGCTTCTCAGAATCGATCAACAAAACAATGACCCTCCATGCTCTTTAAATAGAGATCATGGACCAATTGGGTGTTAAGACACAGATTAAGGTTAGGTACGATCTAAGAGAAGTTGAGTCATCGGATCACAACATATCGTGACCGTCGGATTAAATATTTACAAATGCATACTAATGTATACTACAAAAACACACTTTTCCTAATGGATATATTACACAAGTTGATCTTAACTAACTCCTAAGTGTCTAAATATCCTAGCAAAATCAGGGAATGGAGACTCCAAGGAGGGCGCATGAGGTTGTCAAATAGTCAAGTGGAACTCCAAAACTAGCTAACTAGGAGCTACAAGCAGTAGGTATGAACAATTAGTGGAAGAACTACTCAATCAATTCACTGACTGAATGATAACTCCCGGTAGGTGAGATAAGGCACCTTAATTGAGTGATAACTGAAGGTAGGTGAGTAAGAGCACTCTAACTTACAGTGGTAGGTGAGAAAGGCACACTTGCTAAGCAGATAAGTCAAGGAGGGCGCATTAGGTAGGTAGGAGGCCAATTGAGGGCTAATGATAGGCTCCGGAGAGCTAGAAGCAAGGTTTAGGTGTTGGGGAGACAACCATGATGATGAATGGATGCATGCAGTGGCATGGAAATGCATGTAGCATGCAGATTTGCATGCAAGCATGCAAAATACAAAAAATACAGTGTGAATATTCCAACAACCATGTGTTGTATCTCAACTTCATTTGGAGAAAATATCACTCTTTTGGGTTCTCCAATATGAGTCATTTGATACACTGAAAGTAAATTTGCTGCAAAAGAAGGAACATAAAGCACATCAAAAAAGTAACCATAGTCAAGATTGATTCTTCCAATCCCCTAAGAGGAGACTTCTGAATCATTGCCCAATCTGATGGAAGGGCCAACTGATGTTTCGAAACTGGAGAAGAGATCTTTGGAGGAAGACATGTGCCTTGATGCTCCTGAATCTATGATGAAGGAAGAATCTGTTGATTCTCTTTACATGAGGGCATGACATCTTTCTCTATCTTTGGATATAGAAGGTTCAATATCAAGATCTTTCTTCCTTGTACATGTAGGTACAGGAAGATTGTTCTTCTCAAGTAACTGAGCCATCAAATCTATAGTCTTCTTCATGCAAGTACTCTCAAGATGGAAACCTCTAAGACAATATGTGCACTTGGATCTTTTCTTCTGAGAATGCTTGGTCTTCCTTGAGTTCGAAGCCCCATCTAACTGATATGGAGTATCTATAGGCCTTGTATAATTCGATCTCTTATCAAAATTATTTTTCTTGTCTTTACCATTCGCCCTTTTGGCCTTAGTAGCTGTAAGGGCCGAATCAAACTTGGGTTTGATCATTCCCATGGAGATTAACTTCTCTTCCTCTTGAGTAAGAGATTGGATGAAGTCATCAAGTGAGGGAAACTTCCATTTTGGAATGGACATCTTAGCTGAATAGAAAATAGAGACAAAAACTGAGAATTTTGGCCCCAACTTTGAGAGAATGGAAAGAATTGTTGGTTGTGGAGCCAGATCTTCTAGTCTCATAGATGATATTGTATCAGCCGTGTTTGTACCCCAGTTTTATATGATATGTAGGTGGACTGTACAGTCATTCTAGCGGGGGGGCATCGCCCCCCCACGGGGTTCCAGGGGGGACCATCCTCCCTGGCTGGGGGATCCGGGGGCAGCGTCCCGGAGAAATGGGAGTTTGGGGGCAATGCCCCCGAAGAAAAATTTTGGGGTTGTTTTCACCAGCTGTTTTGTGGGCCCATGGTTTTGGGTATCCCATGGTATTTTCCCATTGTATTTCCCTTATAAAATAAAGACATTGTAATACGGCTAGTGATGATGATGTATTAGGTTTTATGCATTGAAAAGATCTCTGAGATCAGGAGAGAGACTGTGAAACAAAGAAGAGGAAGTGCAGCGGTTGTGTTGCAGGTTGTATCCCTTCACCTTGCTGGACGGTAATAATAATAAGGACTGAAAAATTCAGTGTGGACGTAGCCCAAGTTGGGTGAACCACGATATATCTGTGTCTCTCTTGTAATGTGTATGTGTGATTATATTTGCATTCATGTTTATTGTTATTGCTCTGCGATCCTATTTTTCTAACAATTGGTATCAGAGCCAAAGGTCTATTTGGCAGTTAAACCCGCAGGAAGCTAGGGTTTCTGGTTCGAGTGGGAGCAATGGAAGAAGAAGGAAAGTTTAAGGTCGAGAAGTTTAACGGCCAAAACTTCGGGTTATGGAAGATGCAAATGGAGGACTATATGTACCAGAAGGATCTATTCCTACTGTTGGGAAGAAAAGCAAAGCAGCTTACAGCTATGAAGAACGAAGAATGGGAGGCTCTTGACATAAAGGCTCTGGGAACAATACGGTTGAGCCTGGCTTCGTCGGTGGCTTTCAATATCTCAAAAGAAACGACCACAGAGGGTTTGATGAGCGCATTGGGTAAGCTGTATGAAAAACCCTCGGCCTCCAACAATGTATTTCTAATGAAGCGTTTATTTAATATGAAGATGTCTGAAGGTGGATCTGTTACTGATCAGTTAAATGAGTTTAATACGGTTACAAATCAGCTAAGTTCTGTAAGTGTGAACTTTGATGATGAGGTTAGGGCTCTTCTAATCTTATGTTCATTGCCAGAAAGATGGAATAGCTTGGTCATGTCTGTAAGTAACTCTGTCTCTGGTTCAAACACCTTGAAATTTGATGATGTTATTGGTGTTATTCTTAGCGAGGAAATGAGAAGAAAAAGCACAGGTGAGACATCAGGTAATGCGTTGACCATGGAGAGCAGGGGAAGACAAAAGGAGAGAGGAAAGAGCCAAGGTAATCGTGGAAAGTCTAAAATAGGAAGATCCAAGTCCAGACTGGGAAAGATAGAGTGCTGGAACTGTGGAAAGAAAGGACATCTGAAGAAAGACTGCAAATCTCTAAAGAAGAAAGGAGATGCATAGAAGGAAACTACCCAGGAAGCAAATGTAGCAGGTGATGTGTTACAAGATGCTTTGATTCTTGCATTAGATAATACTAGTGATTATTGGGTAGTAGATTCAGGAGCTTCATGTCATGCTACACCCCATAGGAAATCCTTTCATGAGTATGTTCCTGGCGACTTTGGACATGTTTTATTGGGTGATGATGAGCCATGTAAAATTGTTGGAATTGGTAAGGTATGGATAAAAGTTAAGAATGGAACTGATTGGTTGTTTAAATAAGTTAGGCATATTCCTGCTATGAAAAGAAATTTGATCTCAACAGGGTAGTTGGGAGATGGCGGTTGTCTATCTACGTTCGGAGAAAAGTGGTGGAAGATCACTAAAGGATCAATGGTGATAGCAAAAGGAGACAGAGTAGGTACGTTGTATTTATGTCCTCATAATACTGACCATTCTATCTCTTTAGCTTCCACAGGAGCAGATACAACATTGTGGCATCATAGGCTTGGCCACATGAGTGAGAAGGGGATGCAGGTTCTCCACTCAAGGAAGTTGCTGCCCGATTTGAAGCAGGTAAGTTTGGAATTCTGTGAAAACTGTGTTTATGGAAAACAGAAGAGAGTCATATTTATCAGGGTTGGGAAACAGAAGAAGAATGAAAAATTAGAGCTTGTGCATACAGATGTATGGGGACAGACTCAGGTACAATCTCTTGGTGGCTCTCATTATTATGTTACATTTATTGATGATGCAACTAGAAAAACTTGGGTTTATTGCATTAGACAGAAATCTGATGTGTTTGCTACTTTTAAGAAGTGGAAAGCTTTGGTTGAGAATGAGACAGGAAAAATATTGAAGTGTCTCAGATCTGATAATGGAGGTGAGTACTGCGACAAGGAGTTTGATAGTTACTGTTCAGACCATGGGATTCGTAGAGAGAAGACAATCCCAGGAACACCACAATAAAATGGTGTGTCAGAAAGGATGAACAAGACGATCATGGAGTGTGCAAGGTGTATGAGATTGCATGCAGGGTTGCCCTTACAGTTTTGGGCAGATGCTGTAAATATTGTTGATTATTTAATAAATAGAGGACCTTCAAGTGCTTTGGATGGTGGTATTCCAGAGGAAGCATGGACAGATAAAAAGCTAAACTACTCATTTTTTAGAACGTTTGGTTGTGAAGCATTTGTCCATATTGATAAAGAAAATAGAACCAAGCTTGAAGCTAAATCCAAGAAATGTACCTTTATTGGATATTGGGTTGATGAATTTGGTTATCATTTATGGGATTATGAAAATAACAAAATCATCAGGAGCATAGATGTGATATTCAATGAAAAGGTCATGTATAAAGATAAGTTGTAGGGAAAGAAACAGGAAAAGGAAAACACAGAGTACATAGTGCTTGATGAAATTAAAGAAAATGAAGTTCCGAAGGTGCCAGAAAATCAAGACCAGCAGCAAGTACCTGAAACTCCTGCAACTGTAAGAATATCTACCAGGTTAAGTAGACTCCCTGAACAATACTCTCCTTCAATGTATTATTTATTGATGATTGATTCTGGTGAACCAGAATGTTATGAAGAAGCAATGCAGGTGGAAACTAGAAAGAAGTGGGAGCAAGGCATGAATGAGGAGATGGACTCATTGGTAGGAAACCAGACTTGGGATTTGGTTCAGTTGCCTACTGGTAAAACAGCATTGCAAAACAAATGGATTTATAGGTTGAAGGAAGAAGAAGGAGGTAAGAAGCGGTACAAGGCTAGACTTGTTATAAAGGGGTTTGCATAGAAGAAAGGTATAGATTTTGATGAAATATTTTCTTTTGTTGTTAAGATGACTTCAATTAGGACTATGTTAAGTTTAGTGGTGGTAGAAGATTTGCATCTTGAACAGTTAGATGTAAAAACAGCCATCCTCCATGGGGATTTGGAGGAAGAAATATATATGCAGTAGCCACAAGGGTATGAGGTCAAAGGTAAGGAGGATCTGGTATGCAGGTTGAAAAAGAGCTTGTATGGCTTGAAGCAAGCTCCAAGGCAGTGGTATCTAAAGTTTGACAGGTTTATGACAGAACAAGGTTATAGTAGATGTCATTCTGACCACTGTGTTTATTTCAAGAAGCTAGACAATGGAAGATATATTATCTTGTTATTGTATGTGGATGACATGCTTGTTGCACGGTCTGACATGCAGGATATAAATGTACTCAAAAGGAAGCTAGCTAATTCATTTGCAATGAAGGATTTGGGTGCTGCAAAGCAAATCCTTGGTATGAGAATAACGAGAGACAGGAAAAATCGCAAATTGACATTGTCTCAAAGTGAGAAGATACAAAAGGTGTTGGAGAGGTTCAGAATGCAGAATGCAAAACCTGTAAGTACACCTTTGGCTAGCCATTTCAGTATAAGTAAGGAAATGTGTCCCAAGACACAAGAAGAGATAGATTGCATCTCCAAGATTCCCTATCAATCAGCAGTTGGCAGCTTGATGTATGCCATGGTGTGCACAAGACCAGATATTGCACATGCAGTGGGAGTTGTGAGCAGATATATGAACAATCCAGGTAAAGAACATTGGAAGGCAATACAGTGGATTCTCAAGTATTTGAGAGGTACTACCACTGAGGCATTATGTTTTGGAGGTTCAGACACTGTTCTACAGGGATATGTTGATGCAGATATGGCAGGTGACAAGGATATCAGGAGGAGCACCACAGGGTATGTGTTTACTGTAGGTGGAACAACAGTAAGCTGGATTTCGAAACTACATAAGGTTGTTGCACTTTCAACAACAGAAGCAGAGTATGTTGCCATTATAGAGGCTAGTAAAGAGATGATTTGGCTACGGAGGTTTATGGAGGAAGTGGGTAAGAAGCAGAAGGATAGCAGATTGTATAGTGATAGCCAGAGTGCCATTCACCTTGTAAAGAACTCAGCATTCCATTACAGGACTAAGCATATACAGCTCAAGTACCATTTCATACGCTCTGTTCTGGAAGATGAACTGTTGAAGCTGGAAAAGATACATACTAGCCAGAATCCTGCACACATGTTCACAAAGGTAGTGACCAGAGAGAAACTGAGTTTGTGCTCAATTTCATTTGGCCTTCTAGCATGAAGGTGAAGAGGAGAAATTTTCCAAGTCCAAGTCCAGTAAGTGCAGTAGCGGTGGAGTTGCTGTGATCAGTCTCCAAGTGGGAGTTTGTTGGTTGTGGAGCCAGATATTCTAGTCTCATAGATGATATTGTATTAGCCGTGTTTGTACCCCAGTTTTATATGATATGTAGGTGGACTGTACAGTCACCCCAACGGAGGGGTGTGGGGGGGCATCGCCCCCCCACGGGGCTCCAGGGGGGTTCCGGGGGCCAGCGGTCCCTCGACATGGGTTCGGGGGCAATGCCCCCGAAGAAACTTTTTGGGGCTATTTTCGCCAGCTGTTTTGCGGGCCCATGGTTTTGGGTATCCCGTAGTATTTTCCCATTGTATTTCCCTTATAAAATAAAGACATTGTAATACGGTTAGTGATGATGATGTATTAGGTTTTATGCATTGAAAAGATCTCTGAGATCAGGAGAGAGACTGTGAAACAGAGAAGACGAAGTGCAGCGGTTGTGCTGCAAATTCAGTGTGGATGTAGCCCAAGTTGGGTGAACCACGATATATCTGTGTCTCTCTTGTAATGTGTATGTGTGATTATATTTGCATTTCTGTTTATTGTTATTGCTCTGCGATCCTATTTTTCTAACAAGAATAAGCTGCTTGTCTTCTTTCACTATCTCATATCTTTTCAACTGTGATATCAAGCTTTTGAAATTGGTGAGGAAGGCATGATTGATTCGAAGATGTTAGGACTCAAAGAGATGATTTCATTCTCCAATTTGTGTCCTTTCATATCATCTTTCTGTCCAAAAAGAGATTCGAGCTTGTCCCAAACCTCTTTAGGAGATGTAAGATCGATGACATGGAAGTGAATATATTCATAAATTGAGAGAAGGAGGAGGCCAACTTCTTGATCAAGCCTATCCAAGTACTTGGACTTTTCATCTGCACTGAGAGGTTCTACTATCGTTCCATTGAGTATTCTAGTGAAGCTCTTGGTTCTCATGAAGAGAGCCATCTTGGCTTTCCACTCAACATAGTTGGAAGATGTGAGCTTTAGATCCATCTGAACAGAGAAAGTTGAATTGTTGAAGAAGAATTCAAACGGGTGAATAAACCTGCAAAATAAGAAGAGTTTTTGCTAATGGAGAATGTTACACTTCGATAGAACACTACCATTTGAACACTGAGCACATAGACAAAGTCCTTCACACCTGGCTAGACCTCATTGGATTTTCCAATGAATTCAAGTAATAGCACCAGGATTTGCTATGGAAACTCAGAGGCTTCTTGTGCTCAAGTGAAAGAACTACTCAATCCATGCACTAACTGAGTGATAACACCCGGTAGGTGAGATAAGGCACCCTAACTGAGTGATAACTAAAGGTAGGCGAGCAAAGGCGCACTAACTGAGTGTGGTAGGTGATAAAGGCACACTTGGCATGCAGAACAGTTAAGAAGGGCACATCAGGTAGGTAGGAGGCCAAATGGGGGCTAAATACAAGCTTTGGAGAGCTAGAATCAAGCTCTAGGTGCTGGAGAGACCACCATGATGATGATTGGATGCATGCAGTGGAATGCAAATGCATGCATGCAAAATACAAAAATGATGGTGTGGATATTCAAACAAGGGAAATGAATAACATGAAATACCAATGAAGCTAAAACTTTCATTACATAAAAAAAATTATATGAAAGAAAAAGGTTATAATCCAAAGGGGTATCGACCACTTTAACTTCAAGAGAACCGGTTTTATGTCATGTTCCCATTTTTTTAGCACCATGAAGCACATCAAGCCCCATGGATCCTAGTGACATATTAGAATTAATTAATTAACGATGGGTTAAGTTAAGGCATTAATTAGTTAGGAGGTTTTAATTTTATTCCTTTCCTAAGTTTGAGATGCACTTCATAAAAATTATTTGTCATTTATAAATATTTATTTTAATGAAATAAAGTGGATAATGATCCACAATGGCACATTAGAAGATAAGCTTTGACCAAGAGATAGCTTGCACAAGAATAAAAGCTAAAAGCAATTAAAGCTAGGAAAGTAGGAAAAAG
Organism: Larix kaempferi; assembly: GCA_027924585.1. Classification (NCBI taxonomy): domain Eukaryota; kingdom Viridiplantae; phylum Streptophyta; class Pinopsida; order Pinales; family Pinaceae; genus Larix; species Larix kaempferi. The sequence continues at coordinate 4,131,857 of BSBM01000608.1, forward strand.
AAATAAAAAGTTGGTACAAGGAAAAAAAATCAATAAAGCTCAGGAAAAGCATAATAAAGAAGAAAAGAAGACAAAAGCATAAAGCGGGATGAGGCAGAAAAGCAAGAAAAAGAAGGATAAGGCAGGAAAACAGGAAAAAACAGGACAAAGAAGAAAATCAAGATAAGGTAGAAATTAGGAAAAAGCAGGACAAAAAAGCAAAAGGAGGATAAAGAAAAAGAAAAAGAAAAAGAAAAAGCAAAAGCAAAAGCAAAGCAAAGCAGAAAACAAAGGAAAAAGCTAAAGCAAAAAGAAATTCAACCTTATCCACTCCATGAGGGTGAATTAGTCTAGTTTACTTGCTCCATGAGTCACCTTAAATCTATAAAAGAAGGAGTGCACACCACGAGCCCATCTTTTGATAGTTTTATGTTTGAATTGAGTGCAATTTTTCCACTTTGACTTGGGAGATGTGCCCCTAGTCCAAGCTAGGAGATGTGCCCTTGCGTTTTGTGGGAGGATGATGAAATCCAATTTTCATCATGGAGTTTATTGCAGGTCTTGGAGTTGGATCCAGTGGAATTTGAGTTTTTTGCAGATATTTGAGATCCTTCCATGCAGAAGTATGATCATTTTTAGTCTTTCTTTGATGGAGGAATTTTGTCCTTATGTAATTCTTTCCTGAGAAATATTTTAGAAGTATTTCAGCTACTGATGGATTCCATGATTGTAATAATGAACCTTTGAAATCTATTATGTAGTTTTAATAAATAAAACTTTGATTTCCATACCACTTTCTTGCACCTAGTCTAGATTTCCATGAAAAAAAGTTAGTTTTGAATATAAATGAATATCTATACCCTCAAATGGAATTATTTAAGTTGATGATGTTAATTAAGACACCAATAGACTCATTTCAATCCTGAAACCAAAAATTCGTGACCTTCTCCTATTGTTTGGAAATTCCTGAATTTCAACTAGTTGTGCAATCCCAGGTGCCAATTTTGCTTGTCTCTTTTTGAATTTCTCAGAACCACAACAAGCTTTCTAGAGTGAGTCTCAGCTAATATTTGAGTGATATTTAGTTTTCTTGAGCTATTTTGAGTCAAAATACTTCCATATTTCATTGAAATTACCTTTCCTACATCCAGGCAAGCCACTAGTCTTCATTGTTTTTCCGTAAGTCTGGTAGGAGAGTTAGTTAGTGTATCATCAGATATGATTGGTTTATTACATTTGTATCAGATCACTTTCCTCTGCTCATGTGGAAAGTAAGCTTTCAATTTCAAGAATTTGAAGCCATGATACTAGCACATGCTTGGGTTAATATTTGAGGCATGGCCAAGCTTCTTTGATTTATTGAAGAAATCACCATCATGTCTTTCCTTGGTTTTTCTAATGGGAGGACTAGAGATGAGATGATCAGAACTATGAAAAGGTTTTTCTTGGATTTGAGTTTTGATTGCAGAAAGGAATTGTCCTTCATATAGTACTTTGTTTTTCAAGACAAGCTTGGATCAAGAAGGTTTGCTCAAAATTCAAATTCTCTCAAGAAGAACAAACCATCTATCTATGGGAATTTCATGAGACAATTTACAACCACGGGTACTAAAAAATATTGTGAAGAAGATGTTTCAAGGAAGAGGACAACTACAATCATAGAACAACCTTCAAATCAATCCACTCATAATGCAAATCCTTATACTCCACAAGATGGAGAGGTTTGAAGCTGTATGATGGAGAATAGAGAGGAAGCATATTCACTTGAGCATGAAGAAGGTTCTAATCAGTCATCGTGTGCCCAAGAAGAAGCCATACCACTAAATTTTCTCCTATTTGATGGACAACTAGAGGATTTGAGTATGTCACATTTCCTATCTTGCATGGAGCATGAGCATGGACACATGGCTGAATGCATTCCTAAGGAGAAGAAGGAGCTTCTTCAGTTGATGGAGCATGAAAATATACATGAGCATGAAGGATATTCAGATTTGCTTGTGTATGAGGAGAGAGATGATATGGAGGATGTGGACCAAGCACTTGTCTTGATGCAAAAGGAGGACATACCATTCATATATACAAGTAAAGGCACTTTTTTGTACGAGGATTGGATATGTACATAGTGGAAATGGAGATCCAAGGGTGCACCATACTGTAATACCCCATTTTTCCCTTGTGTATTTGTCTTTGATGTAAATACTGTGTATATACAGTGTGTGTATTTTCCCTAGTGTGGAGCTTAAGACCAAGGCCCCACTAGTGGATATTTAAGGTTTATTGCTTAAGAAAGTATTTGGACAATTTGATTATTGATGGGATGATTAAGGCATGAAAAAATGTAAATAATGTAATTATTACTGAATAAATAAAATAACCAAGAAGCTAGCTAAGGAGGAAACAAATGAGAAGGGGCCATGTGTATCCACTAGAGAGAGGTGAGAGGGTTTTGGGATTGGTTTCCCATATTGCCACATGTCTGACTGGGAACCTGTTTGAACTCCCTGCTGACATTAATGCAACTGTAGTGGGTGGTTGAGAACCCTGATGGATGAGGCCGCTCGAGTATGGAGCATGCCTGGGATTTCGTATGGCAAGGCATGGCTTTGATCGCTTGAGCAGGACGACACTCAATTGTCTGGGAGAACTCGTTGAACCTGTTTGACTATCCGGAGGAGGGGGGGGGATTCATTCATTCATGCAGATACAGACATTCCTCACTACTCACTCACGCACTCACTCAACTCTAGACACACTTGCCACTTTCACGAGCCATCGACCCTTGTAGATAATTGGTTCTTTTATTTCCTGTATACACCAAACCTATCTGGGGAAGAGGGAAATCATAGGTTAATTGTGATTCCTCTGTGGGAGAAGGAGCCGAGAGTTGATATCCGTAACCACCCTGTGTGCAAACCCCAGTTGCAAGGACATAGTGGTATTGATAGAAGATGTTGCAGAGTGGTATTGGCAGAGCGGCCTAGTAACGAATCAGTTGTTAAACTGTGGGAGAAAGTTGGGTTGCTTGATAAACCCAGTGAAGGCTATAGTCTCAATGAACTAGTGACTGGACCTTTCTATTCCCATCCTGGAATAGCACTAGAAGGGAATGACCGTGAGAGACTGTGCAACAGTGATAATATCTTCCTTGTGTTGGATGTGGTAGGTATTGTGGTTGCGAGGTCGGCTGTGAGTGACTGGACCTTTCTATGCCCATCTTGGAATAACACTGGAAGTAAAGATGCCTTGAGAGACTGTGTAATAGTGATTTAGGTTTTCCTTGTGTTGGATGTGGTAGGTATTGTGGGTGGGAGGTAAACTGAGTGCTGAGATTCCTGTAGCTCTATGGTTGATCTCACTGGCTTAGCAACGCTTTCCTTGTTGTCCCTGAATTGCTTGATAAACCTCTATAGGTTGGATTAGCATGGGTGGGAGCCCTGGAATTCTTGATAAACCCAACTACAAGATGGTTTAGCATGAGAATGGAGCCTTGAATGTGAGAGAACCTATTATCCCTCCTTATTGGATACACTGCCTAGCTCAGGGGTGATCTCTCAGTTGAAATATTATAGGCTGGACAGAGATCTAATGTTGAGTGGAACGTTGCTCTCACTTAGCCAGTTGCTTCGGAATTGAAAGATAAGTATTTCTTGTTATGTCAAATGATGTTGTTCATTGTGATGAAATGGTTGCTCATGTCCCCTTGTGGAATTATGAAGGCTTGTGTATAATTGTGGAACTATGGAATGTATGTGTATGCATGGGATTGACATGAAGTCATGTATAGGCCTGAGTGAGAGGCTGAATTCACTGTTGTATGTATATCTTATATTGCATGAGTTTAATGCCTTGTAATCCTTGCATATGATAGATGTGTGGATTAAACCTGTTTAATGCATCCTACATGTTATAATGAATGATAGTGTTTCATTGTTTTGTAATGAATCTTTATGTATACTAACCCTGTGAAGGAGATGTATATTCACACCTGGTCCTTGAGAAAGGAATCCTGGAAGTGGTTTCAGATACTTTTGTGGGTCAGATGGAAAGGAAGATCTTGGCAGGTTGAAGGTTGGAAGTGTCTAAGTGTAGATATAGATAGAAATTCAGAGAATGAAATGGGAAGGCTAGATTCCTCATCTGATCAGTAGAATCCTACCATTGGATAGATCTTTCCAACAGTACCAACCTTGCCCCATTTGGATGCTGGAGGAAGAAGTTATGCCCCTTAGAAGATCTGATGAAATTGCCCTCATAGAGGCAGGGTTCCGTTATATGCATGGTTTCACAATTACGGGTTGCGGGAACACCAAGTTCAAAACTGTACGTGTTTTGGGTTTCAGCTATCCCGCATCTGCAATTGAGGGATGCGGGTTACAGGATGTGGATTGCGGGATTCGCTGTTACGGAATGAAGGATGCAGGTTCGCAGCTGCAGGTTGCGGATTGCAGATTCAAGCTCTCCCAAATGTGTGTATGGGCACTCAGTCGATGTTTTGGGAGGAAAAAAAATGGATCATGGTCTCCATTGGCCAGGTAGGTCGTTGGGGATGTGACAAAGTGGTATCAAAGCTTCAGTTGCAGCACTGGTAGCTATTTAGGTTGGACCATGCATGAATTTTGGTCAAGAGATGCGCCTATGGCATGAATTTAATGAACTTATTTGATTGATTAATTGTTTGAATGAATAATTCCTGGTTTGAATGGGTGTGATAGAGCTTATTTGCATGCTTGTGATGTCTAATAGAGTGTATCTGATATGCACAGAGATAGCAGCAACTATAAAACGACTTGCATCACCTTGCAGTGTGCAGAACGGTGTAAGAATGGTTACTTTAAATTATGCGCAGGACTCGTTTGGGCTAGAAGATGATGTATTGGGTGAGAATGTGCAAGAATCACATACAAAGGCCGAGTCTGATGGAAGAAGGGAGAAAGTGACGCCCCCAAACTTGGCCAAGACTATGGTTAGCTTTAATGAGTGAATGATGAAAGCGTAGGAAGAGAAACATCACCTCAATGCAGCCATTTTGCATAGTCTGATCGACTTGTATCAAAGGATAAACAGTGGTTCTAACCCGAGCCACGAAGTTCGAGAAGAAAGAAATGCAGAAAGTTAGTCTAGGGGACGTTCCATTAGAAGAACTCCAAGCTGTAGAAGAGGTTATGTGGGTAGAAGGCACATGACACCTTCTCCTAAGTTTTCTTCTAGCAGGTCAACCAATTCTGAGAGTTCTCAAGGGAGCCCAAGACGCACTACTAGTAAGAGTAAAGGAAGAAAGAAGCACTGAGGTATTCCACAGGGTGAATTTAGGAAGGCAAGGCCTCCCACTTTTGGTGGTGAAAGTAAAGAAGGTCAAGAAGCAGAGGCATGGCTTCTTGGGATAAATAAGTACTTCATAATGCATGAATATTCAGAGAATGAAAAGGCTAAGGTTGTTATCTACAACCTTAGTGGAAGAGCTTCTATTTGGTGGGATCTCCTCATGCAAGTGAAAGGAATTAGTGAGAGAAGAGTCAGCTAGGGTAGATTCCAAAGATACTTTAAGGAGAAGTACCTATCTGCTAGGTACTATGATAGCAAAATGAAATATTTCAATGAACTCAGACTAGGACATAATACTATGGATGAAAATGTTCATAATTTTCTGGAGTTGCTGAGGTATGTGGACTACATCAAGGATGAAAGAGTGAATGTTCAATGCTTCCTTGGTAGTCTACTAGAGAGCTATAGAGATCGGATAGAGTTTGTAAATCCACCAAGCTTGGATGAAGCTATCAGGATGGAATAGCATTGCTATGAGAATAATAAAAGTAAAGAAGAAGCACAAATAGCATGGAAAGGTAAACCCAAGGGAAGGTTTGATCAGAAGAAAGGTGAGTCTAAACCACCATTCAGGAATCAGCCTAGGATATTTCCACAAGGCTAGCAAGGAAGAAGAGAATTCAAGCTAGCTGTAGCAGCAGACAGAACATCAATGGGGCCACTTCAGTGTTGGGGTTGTGGGGAAAACCACAGGCTCAGAGATTTCCCAACCGCAAGGAAGAACCCTAGGAGCTTGCACAATGTTAAAGGATTAGCTATAGTAGGGGAGATGGAAAGAGAAACACCTAGGATTTATGCAACATTGGATGATCACCAAGCAGACCATCAGTCAACAGTGGTGGAGGTTGTAGGTAAGATTGCTGAGCAATCTATTTCCATTTTGATTGACCCAGGGTCAACTCATAGTTATGTATCCCCTAAGATAGTTGGAATTTGTTCTCTTGGTAAAGTGAAGCATGACAAGGCTTGGCTAGTTCAATTGGCCACTAGTACCAAGAGAAAGGTAAGTGAAGTAGTGAAGGAGTGTCCTATAGAATTGAATAGACTCCTCACACATGCTGAGTTAAATATCTTGCCATTGGGATCATATGATGCCATGATTGGCATGGACTGGCTGGAAAGGCATAGAGCCAAGGTGGACTGTTATGAGAAATCATTAGAATGCCTTGATGATGAAGGGAAGCCAAGGTTGGTTAAAGGGATTCCAAAGCATGTTTCAGTAAGGCATATTTCAGCCCTGCAATTAAGGAAGTTTTATCAAAAGGGTTGTCGGTTATATGCTGTGCATATATCAGATTCAACAGAAGATGATGGATGCAGGATAGAAGACTTCCAGATATTGCAGGAGTTTCAGGATGTGTTTCCTGATGAGGTTCCAGGGTTGCCACCTAATAGAGACATTGACCTTTCCATTAATCTTGTTCCAGGAGCAGCACCCATCTCCAAAGATCCTTATACAATGAGCACACAGAATTGGTAGAGTTGAAGATGTACTAGCAGGAGCTAATGGTCAAGGAGTATGTCAAACCGAGTGTATCCCCATGGGGTGTACCAGTGTTGTTTGTTAAGAATAAGGATGGAACATTGAGGCTATGTATTGATTATAGGCATCTCAATAAGGTGACAGTTAAGAACAAGTATCCCTTGCCAAGGATTTGTTTAATCAAATGAAGTAAGCTAGAGTGTTTTCAAAGATTGACTTGAGGTCTGGGTACCACCAGGTAAGGATTAAGGAAAAAGACATTCATAAGACAACCTTCAGGACTAGGTATGGTCATTATGAATTTACAGTAGTGCCATTTGGTCTTACCAATGCACCTACTGCGTTCATGTGTCTCATGAACAGTGTCTTTAGCAAGTACTTGGACAAGTTTGTAATTGTGTCATTGGATGACATTCTTGTGTACTCAAAGAATGAAGAAGAGCATGATGAGAATTTGAAAATGGTATTGCAAGTCCTTAGGGAGCACCGGTTGTATGCTAAGCTGAGTAAATGTAACTTCTATCAAGAGAGGGTGCAGTATTTGGGTCATATTATATAAGCAGAGGGAATTGCAGTAGATCCAGAGAATATTGAGGCCATCATGGATTGGTCTACTCCAAGGAATGCAACAGATGTTAGATCTTTTATGGGCATTGTTGGTTACTACAGAAGGTTCATTAAAGGCTTCTCCGGGATATCCCATCTAATTACTTCATTGCAAAGGAAGAATATCAAGTTTGTATGGTCTGAAAAATGTGAGAGAAGTTTCCAGCAATTGAAGGAGTTGCTTACTAGTGCACCTATGTTGAAGATTGCAGATCCAAGTAAAGAGTTTGTGGTATGCATTGATGCTTGCATTGAGGGACTCGGTGGAGTGCTAATGAAAGAAAGTTCTGTAATTTGTTATGAGTCAAGGAATCTGAAGGAGCATGAAAGGAACTATGCCACCCATGACTTAGAGCTAGTAGCTATCATTCACGCTCTCAAGAGATGGAGGCATTATCTTTTGGGAAGGAGATTTGAGCTCAGAACTGATCATATGAGTTTAAAATACTTGTTTGACCAGACAAATCTGAATGTAAGGAAAACTAGATGGATGGAGTTTCTTTGTGAGTTTGATGTGGAGATTAAGCATGTCAAAGGTAAAGAGAATAAGGTTGCTGATGCACTCAACAGGAGATTCCATATTGCAGCAATAAGTAGATGTGAATCAAATTTGAAGGAAAGAATTTTAGAGGCTCAAGATAGTGATGAAGTCTATCTCTAGATCAAATAGAAATTGGAGTAGAATGTTATAGAGGAGAAGTATGCAAGATATCAGCTGGGTGAGGATGATGTTCTCATTTATCAGAGCACTAGACTGTACATTCCAAATAGTGCATATTTGAAGAAGTTGGTGATGGATGAGATACATCAGAAGCCATACTCAGGGCACCCACGATATCATAAGACTATAACAACAGCAAGGAAGCCATACGTTTGGCATGGTATGAAGAAGGACATAGCTAAGTACATTGCTAGATGTTAGAAGTACCAATAGGTTAAGGAAGAACACCAACATTCAGCAGGATTGTTGTAGCCCCTATCCATTCCAGAGTGGAAGTGGAAAGTGATTTCTATGGATTTCATACTAGGACTACCTATGACAGTGAAGAAGCATGATTCAATCATGGTTGTGGTGTACAAGCTATCAAAGGTAGCTCATTTCATTCCAGTCAAGTCCACCCACAAGGCTAATGATATTGTAGATATCTTCATGAGGGAGATATTCAGGCTGCATGGATTTCCCAAGGCAATAGTTTTAGATCATGACACAAAGTTCACATCCAATTTTTGGAAAGGATTGTTCCAAGAGTTGGGAACTCAGTTGAAATTTAGCACGACCTATCATCCTCAGACAGATGGTTAGATTGAGAGAGTGAACCAGATCCTTGAGGATATGTTGAGGATGTATGTGATGGACAAGCCATCTAAGTGGGAAGACTATTTACACTTAGTGGAGTTTTCTTACAACAATAGGAAGCAAGCATCATTGAAGATGAGTCCCTTTGAAGTGTTGTATGGAAGAGGATGCAGAACTCCAGTGAGCTGGGACAGCCCAGTGAACAGAGTAGTGCTTGGACCAAAAATGATTGAGGAAATGGAACGAGAAGTTGTTAAGATCAGGTAGAATTTGAAGACAACACAGGACGGGCAGAAGATTTATGCAGATCTGAAAAGTTCCAGGAAGAGTTCCATGAAGAGTTCCATGAAATTGGGAAGTTGTGCCAAGTTGGCACCAAGATATTGTGGGCCATTTGAAGTCCTTAATAGGATAGGGCTAGTTGCATATAGAATTGTATTTCCTGCTAACATGAAAGCTCATAATGTTTTCCATGTGTCTTTGCTTAAGAGATATGTACACGATCCTAATCATATCATTGATTGGCATGTAATACAGGTGGAACCAGAGGGAGAGTTCCAGATGGATCCTGCATGAATCCTCGATAGGAAGGTTACCTTTCTCTAGCACTGATCCATAGGGCAGGTAAAGGTGAAATGGAGGCACCTTATCCCAAAAGAGGCCATGTGGGAGCTGGAGGATGCCATGAAGGAGGCATTCCCATTTTTGTTCAGTTTTGAGAACACCAGGGACGGTGTTATTTTAAGGGAGAGGGAGTTGTAATACCCCATTTTTCCCTTGTGTATTTGGATTTGATGTAAATACTGTGTATATATAGTGTGCTTATTTTTCCTAGTGTGGAGCTCAAGGCCAAGGCCCCACTAGTGGATATTTAAGGTTTATTGCTTAGGCAAGTATTTGGACAATTTGATTATTCATGGGTTGATTAAGCCATGAAGGAATGTAAATAATGTAATTATTACTGAATGAATAAAATAACCAAGACCTTGGCTAAGGAGGCAACGAATGAGAAGGGGCCATGTGTATCCACTAGGGAGAGGTGAGGGGGTTTGGGATTGGTTTCCCATATTTCCACATGTCTAACTGGGAACCCATTTGAAATCCCTGTTGACATTAATGCAACTGCAATGGATAGTTGAGAACCCTAATGGCTGAGGCCACTGGAGTATGGAGCATGCCTGCGATTTCGTATGGCAGGGAATGGCTCTGATCGCTTGAGTAGGATGACACTCAATCGCCTGGGAGAACTCCCTGAACCTGTTTGACTATCCGGGGGGGAGAAATTCGTTCATTCATGCAGATACAGACATTCCTCACTACTCACTCGCGCATTCACTTGCCCCTGAATGCACTTGCCACTTTCATGAGCCATTGACCCTCGCAGAGAATTGGTTCATGTATTTCTTGTATACACCAAACCTATCTGGGGAAGAGGGAAATCAGAGGTTAATCGTGCTTCTTGTGTGGATAAGGAGCCGAGAGTTGATATCTGTAACCACCCTGTGTGCAAACCCCAATTGCAGGGACAGAGTGGTATTGATAGAAGATGTTGCAGAGTGGTATTGGTAGAGTAGTCATGAGGAAAACCCAAGACTGGTAACAAATAAGTTGTTGAACTGTGGGAGAAAGTTGGGTTGCTTGATAAACATAGTGAAGGATATAGTCTCAATGAACTAGTGACTAGACATTTCTATGCCCATCTTGGAATAACACTTGCAAGGAAGTACTGTGAGAGACTGTGCAGCAGTGATAGGATCTTCCTTGTGTTGGATGTGGTAGGTATTGTGGTCCCAGGTTGGTTGTGAGCGAATGGACCTTTCTATGCCCATCTTGGAATAGCACTGGGAGGGAATATGCCTTGAGAGACTGTGTAACAATGATTTAGGTCTTCCTTGTGTTGGATGTGGTAGGTATTGTGGGTGCCAAGTCAACTGAGTGCTGAGATTCCTGCAGCTCTATGGTTGAGCTCACTGGCTTAGCAATGGCTTCCTTTTTGTCCCTGAATTGCTTTATAAACCTCTGTAGGTTGGCTTAGCATGGGTGGGATCCCTGGAATTCTTGATAAACCCAACTACAGGCTAGTTTAGCATGAGAATGGAGCCTTGACTATGAGAGAACTTGTTAGCCCTCCTTAGTGGATACACTGGCCAACTCGGGGGTGATCTCTCAGCTGAAAGAGTATAGGCTAGACAAAGATAAGGTTGGGTGGAACATTGCTTTCACTTACCCAATTGCTTTGGAATTGAAAGATAAGTATTTTTTGTTATGTCAAATGATGTTGTTCATTGTGATGAAATGGGTTCTCATGTCCCCTTGTTGAATTATGAAGGCTTGTGTATAATTGTGGAACTGTGGAAAGTATGTGTATGCATGGGATTGACATGAAGTGATTTACAAGCCTGAGTAAGAGGCTGAATTCACTGTTGTATGTATATCTTATATTGCATGAGTTTAATGCCTTGTAATCCTTGCATATGATAGATGCATGGATTAAACCTATTTAATGAATCCTACATGTTATAATGAATGATAGTGTTTCATTGTTTTGTAATGAACGTTTATGTATACTAACCCTGTGAAGGAGATGTATATTCACACCTGATCCTTGAGAAGGGAATCCTAGAAGTGGTTTCAGATACTTTTGTGGGTCATATGGAAAGGAAGATCTTGGCAGGTTGAAGGTTGGAAGTGTCTAAGTGTAGATATAGACATAACTTCAGAGAAGGAAATGGGAAGGTTAGATGCCTCATCTGATAAGGGGAATCCTACCATTGGATAGAGCTCTCCAAGAGATTTCTAACAGCACCAACCTTGCCGCATTTGGATGCTGGAGGAAGAAGTTATGCCCCTTAGAAGATCTAATGAAATTTTCCTCACAGAGGTAGGGTTCCATACGCATGGTTCCACGATTGCGGGTTGCACGTTGTGGGAACACCAAGTTCAAAACTATACGTGTTTTGGGTTTCCGCAATCCTGCATCCGCAATTGCGGGATGCGGGTTGCGGGATCAGCTGTTTTACGGATTGCGGGATGTGGATTGCGGGATTCGTTGTTGCTGAATGAAGGATGCGAATTCGCAGCTACGGGTTGTGGATTGCAGATTCGAGCTCTCGCGACTGTGTGTATGGGCACTCAGTCGATGTTTTGGGAGGAAAAAAACTAGATCATGGTCTCCAGTGGCCAAGTAGGTTGGTGGGGACGTGACAACCATACTTTCATACTTTGGAAGAAGGAAAATTGGCATGACTAATGGGGCCACAATACAGGTATCAGGTGAATTCCTTTTTACTATTAGGGAGTAAGAAACTAAGCCAAAATCGCACCTTTCTGTAGGCTAGGATATGATTTGATTGACTATGGAATGATGTTGGTTAAGTAGTAATATTTTTTGGGTTTAGCATGTTTTAAATAAGCTAACCAAGTGGATGAGCACCATGTGTGAATAAGTATAGGTTTAAAGAAAACTATGAAGATTGGTAAGTCATTTACAATTAATATCATAAAGAAGTAGAAGAAGAACTTGAGGTCACTCTATCAATCTTTCCTGATTTCCAGGGACAAATCTAAAGTATATTGATCTCATGATTCCCATTGAAGAGACTTTGTTGAAACTCTATAATAAATAGAGGAACATGCATAGCATGAATCCATCTTATGCATTTTGTTATTTTCCATTCTCATACATTTTTCATATTAACAGCACTCAAGTTTTTGTATTATGGTTGATATGGATTTTATACCATATTAATGAAGAAATAGCATTTTACATCATATGTGAGTTTATAAGTCTAATTTAGCTCCTGTAATACGCTTTGAGGAGGCCCCCCTCATTGTGTATAACATGAGTTATGTGTTGTATTTGAATTATGATTTACACATTTCATTATTTATGATCAAACAGGTAATCGTGAATTGTTCAGAGCATCATTTACTAAATAGGATTCATTTCTGTAAATGAAAGTTTCATCCGTAGCTCTGTACAACAGCGTCTGTAGTTTTGATATATGGAGTATGTAATCCTGTAGGAGCATTCCGTAAAAGGCAGTTTTATAACTTCACATTCTTATGCACTAAACAGTTTTTATAATATCTTAACTTTACGTTTGATTCATATCAATTTCTCTTGGGAATTTATAGGTTAGCATATTTCCATGTGCATCAATAGTTATTTTTATTAGGTCAAGTTTTCCAAAGCACTTCATTAAATAGATTTATGATTTTGTAGAGTAGGCATTTTGCTTTCATTAGACCAGATTTGTTCTTTCAGTAAATAGATGTATGCTTTCATAGAGTAGATGTCTGATTAAATAGTTTCCCTTAAAACATATTTATGCTTTCAGTTTATAGAGGTATGCTTTCATAGAATAGATGTCTGATTTCATAGTTTCCCTTAAAACATATTTATGCTTTCAGCAACTATATGTATGCTTTCATTCAAATAGGCTTATGTTTTCATAAAATAGAAGATTCATATACTCCCCTTTTACATCCCCAAAATTCTTTCATTCTAGGTTAGGATTCTCTTAGCAGTGCACATACAGTGCAGAGTACCTCTAAATTTTTTACGATCCCTGGTCAATAATTAAAGTTCGGTTCTTGAATTGTAAACTTGTAAAAAGGTCATCATTTCAGTAGCCCACCAATGACTTTCAAAGATCCCCCTAGTCAACAAGAAAATAAACATGCATGGCATATGCATGAGGATCATTCAGATCTGTAAATGAAGAGAGTAGATGCATGCATGATTATTGGATCAGCCAACAATGAAGTATTTCCATTCCACCATTTTGGTGGGTGCATCATGTAAAAGTTTGGAGTTCGATGGATGTTATCCATTGGGGAGCCTATTTTGCACTACCAAGTTTCTAGCTTGAAATATTTTATGAGGTATGAATACATTGAGAGGGCTGCAAAGTGCTTCATTACCATTCAAGGCACATACATGAGCATGTATTATCATTTTGGAGACATCAAAATTTTTCTATGAATGCATGAGAAGGGATTGGAAGGTCTCCCACCGGGTAGACCACCTGATAAGGTGAAGAAGCATAAGGCTTAATTGATGATGGATGTGTAATCCATCAATATCTTTCATTAAAAGCATTTGAATAGGTTCAAGGAGGGAACGGAAAGGGACATCAAGAGTTCCTTTGATTGGAGACACATCAAACCAAGTCCTCTTGCATTTCTTATGGGCCTAGTGAAGATGAAGATCACAATAGAGTACATGTGTATAAGGAACAAATTCCTTAACAGGGAGATCAAGGAGGCATTAAACATTCTCCATGGCACACATTTTTCAGTGTCACAATCTTGTTGGAGAGATGCTTTATTGGAATATTTATCTTCCTTAAATCCATGGAGAATATCCAGAAAGCAATGACTACAATCCAAGTTAATTTTTCACATGTGCTTTCTGATAGAGATTACTTGTATGATCTTGTTCATGTTGAAATATTGTAACTTCTAAGAATATTATATTTGTACTTTATTATTCCGGAGATGTTTCATTCCTTTCTGAAGACCTTATTGTATATCCAGAGATGTTTATTCCTCCGTCAGAATGTGGTAACTTGGGTTATTAGAATTCCCTAGTGGGTTCGGCCCATAATCAGTTGTAATGGGGTGTTTAACCCAGTGGTTAAAGTTGGGGCCGACCTAGTTAGTGTAAAAGTCAAGTCAGAGTTGTGTATAAATAGAGGAGGTGTGTTCCTCATTTAACACACTACACTCACTTGTGAATAGCACATAGGTGAGGGAGAGATCTTCTATGGAGGAGAAGGAGCTCATGTCTAGGGTTTACATCTTTGTATTTGCTGGTCATCTATATTGAGGAAGCTTTGCTGGGTTTTATACCCCATGAGGGTTTCCTAGGATAAATCTGTGTCTCTTGTGTTTATGGTGTGCTTGTTGTTCTTTCAGTGATCCTGTATATGCTATTATTATGAAATGGAATGGAATGCTGATATTTTTTGTCTTAGAATATTAAATCTTAACATGGTATCAGAGCTATCCTGAAGGAAGGAAATGTATGGCACTTACGACACTTGCTTCACTTGCGACAATTTGAAGGTTAGGGTTTTGTATAGCAAAAACCAGTCATCATGGAACTTTCGTTATAAATCCATTTTTGCGAAGTTTAAGGATCTGAAATATTTTCAGGTCGTAGATAACATCCCCATGTACCTTGTGTCCAAAGGAAAGCTACTAATTCATTGTACTTTGTGATTTATGATTAGTACAAGTTAGGGTTTCGACCTCTTCCAGATCTCAGTCATAAACAGGTGACATAGGAAAAAAGGTCACAACTCGGGCTAGGAAGCTCCAAATGAAATTTTGTGAAACGTGAAAGGTAGAACACGGACTTTAGTTTATTCGGTAACTTTTTCAGAGGCCGAAGTTGAACCAGTGACACGTGGCATGCCATACAAGTTTGCTCTCATGTTTTATCCAATAAACATGTCACGTTGTGACACTTGGCATAACTCTCTCTCAAAGAATCTAATTGAGGTCAGACCTATGGGGTTGGAAATAGGATAGGTCGGGATACCGCAGGAAGAAGTTTCAGACCCTGTGGATTCGTAATTTCATAGTTACACTAGAAACAATCAAGTGCATATTTCTATCAAAACAGATTTGGATTTTGAGCACCTTCATTCTTGAATCATCACTACTGTGGGAAATTAGGGTTTCAGAGAAAGTTGGAATTTTTGGAATTGGAGTCCACGGATGAATGCTACTCAGAAAAATTGAAATTTAGATACTAAGATCGAATTTTTTGGATGGCCAGAAGGGTGGGCTTGATCAAACCTTAGTTCAGGACTTTGATTGGAAAAGTGGAAAATTAGGACTTTTGCAAAAGTTGGAATTTTTGAAGTCTGTGACCATGGCTAGAAGCTCCTTAGAAAAATTAAATTTTAAAGATTTCGATCGAACCTTTTGATTGGGTAGAAGGGTGGGCTTTATCAAACCCTAGTTCAGGGTCCTATCCAGTGAATCAATCAGTTTCAAAGGTAATTTTGAGGGGTCAAATTTTGCATTTTTGAAAATTGAATTATACTAGCTTGATCAACTCAGAAAGCCACATCTTTCCATCCATTCAGAAGTTTGAAATTCAAAGTTTGAATTTTTAGGCTTTCTCTGACAAACCCTAACCCAGCTCCAGATCCAATTTCAACAAATCAAAGTGGATTGGGTTAAAAGAAATCCTAACAGGTATGACTTGAGGAGATACAGGTATGTGTTGAAATCTATTCATGGTTAAGTTTATGATATGTTTGTCTTCATGTTATTGAGATTAGTACAATTATGATTGTTTGATAATGAATACATTTGAATGATAGAAGGCATTCATTGATTAAGGTTATGACACTTATGATTGTACTAATGCACTTGTGGTGTTGTATGAGGATGATGTTGTATGCTAACAAGATACAGGTACATCAAGAAAGACAAATCACGTTCTATTACCATGATGACATAGGGACAAAGACTCATCCATAGTCTTTGACCATATAGAAGATCTAGTTATGAGGTATGTATGACCTTGTTCTACTATGCTTAACCCATGAGATATGCAGGTTCTACCACAAGGTCTCTAAATCATTGAAGAGAACAAAAGAAGATAGTATTTGGGTATGTTAAGACATAACCAAGCATGATAATCCAGCTATGTTTTCCTATATTAAGTTAGAATCCTACCTTGTGATAGGATCCTAGGTAAGTATACCTATGTATGAAATGATCATGACCATACAAAATGTTTTGATAGTATTGAGATTATACTAATGAATGTATGTTTATGTATGAGATTATGAGGATGACACTAGTGCACACTTAAGCATGCATAGTGGTCCAGGATGGATAAGAAGTTCAAAGACATATAGAGATCAAGTGGGAGGCAACCATAAAAGATAAGTATTTGAGTTGTTATTTGAATCTCTGAAATAGTAAATGATATTGCTTGTAATAGCTGTATGCATATTTATATTCCTAGAATATATCATGCATAGTGTGAGCATTCACATAGCATTGAATAGTAATATGCATATGATGGGTAAGTTGGACAAACATTCCATTGTTGTTTATCTAGAATGAAACCTCTTTGCTGACATGCTGAGAGTTTTGCACACTCTTGACAGTATGTTCTTGTAGAGATGGAAGGCATCTAGATAGCCACTGTATGCATAAAAAATATGGAAAAGTGTTGTGCCAAAATATTGGTCAAGATAGTTGCAGGACTATGTGAATCATGTCTGTATGCATAATAGGTTATCATGTCAACATGATTTGATGATTATGAATTATTACTAATCATGTAATTAACTTTGATTTGTAGGAAAGATCATGTGCTATGATCTGCAAAAGAAGGATGATGAACACTGAACAAGTGATGGATGTTCAAGAAGACTTACAAATCAAACATACTATAGAAGGCTCGTGGGTAGAAGATTCTCTTAGAAAAAGAAAGAGGATCATGACGAGATGTTTGCTCCAAGTGGCTAGATAAGACCATTCTCTTAATGGTGTAATTGAAGAAAGCTCTACACGGGTACCCAGGATCGATAGTCATTTGATGAGCCTAATGATCACCATGGGTGATGCGGATTTCAACCTTTGCTACAAGGTTGAAGATGGTTTCTATATACATATGACATGGATGCAAGAAGGAAATCACCATAGAGTTTGAATGATCTTGAGGTGCATATCAATAGACCCATCTGACGAGAGATGGCATGGATAGATATGCAGAAGAACACTCAATGCAGAGTGTGAATGATGTTCAGTCACAGAGGGAGAGCTGATAGCTTCTTAACAAGCTTGGGTTTTACCAAAAGTAAAGCTGATCCTAACCTTTACCTTAAGGTTATGGATGATGAACATGTCATACTATTACTGTATGTGGATGATCTCTTTCTGAAAGGGAATGAGAAACAGATCATGAAAAGCAAGAAGAAGCTAGCTACAAAATTTGAGATGAAAGATCTTGGATTGATGCATTACTTCCTAGGTCTGGAAGTATAGCAAGGCCCAGAAGGAATCTTTCTCAACTAGGGAAAGTATTTGATATGTTGGAATGAAAAAGCCATGGCCACTCCCATGGATTCCAACTTGAACCTGTTAGCTGATGACTCATCAGAGTTAGTGGATGTGACTCTGTGTAGACAGATTATTGGGTCATTGATGTATCTGACAAATACCAGGCCATATATATGCTTTGCTGTGAACACCTCCAGTCAGTGTCTAGTGGAATCTAGACGTGTTCATCTGGTAGCTGCAAAGCATGTGATAAGGTACCTAAAAGGTACGATAGACTTTGGTCTATGTTGTCTTGGAGATCATGACTTCAGATTGTATGGCTACACAGATGTTGATTGGGCAGGAAGTGTATCAGATAGGAAGAGTACATCAGGCGGATGTTATTGTCTGGGATTTGTCATGATCTTGTGGTTTAGCAGGAAGCGGACTAGTGTGGCTCTCAGCACAGCTAAAGCGGAATAGATAGTTGCTTGCTCTTCTAGTTGTGAAGCGGTATGGCTTCAGAAGTTGTTATCAGGATTGTTTGACTTAGAGATGGACTCCACTGTGATCATGTGTGACAACTAGAGTTGTATCAAGATGACAGAGAATCCAGTATTCCATGATAAGTCAAAGCACATAGAGATCCGATATTTCTATATATGGGATATGGTGCAGAAAGGAGCTATCAAGCTCAAATATGTGAGCACTGACAAACAAGTTGTTGATGTGTTGACCAAACCTCTGTCCCAAGTAAAGTTTGAGTATTTCCGAAACAAGCTTGGTGTAGTTCAGAAGGACCCTCCTCGAAAGGGGGAGTGATGTGGTCACTATTGATGAGATTGCTTGCATCGACAGTGAAGTCGATGATGTGGATACCTATATTGGTGATACCGATAGTGAGGTTGGTAAATGGTCCTTAGACAGGGTCTAAGTTGTTGAGTGGATTGTATCATCCTTGAACACATGTTCTAAAAGAGATCCATAGACATATGTCTCCAAGAAAGAAGAGGGATTGTATCATCCCCAGACTACGGTCCCAGAATTTATCCGTAGAAAAATTAAATTTTAAAGATTTGGATCGAACCTTTTGATTGGGTAGAAGGGTGGGCTTTATCAAACCCTAGTTCAGGGTCCTATCCAGTGAATCAATAAGTTTCAAAGGTAATTTTGAGGGGTCAAATTTTGCATTTTTGAAAATTGAATTATACTAGCTTGATCAACTCAGAAAGCCACATCTTTCCATCCATTCAGAAGTTTGAAATTCAAAGTTTGAATTTTTAGGCTTTCTCTGACAAACCCTAACCCAGCTCCAGATCCAATTTCAACAAATCAAAGTGGATTGGGTTAAAAGAAATCCTAACAGGTATGACTTGAGGAGATACAGGTATGTGTTGAAATCTATTCATGGTTAAGTTTATGATATGTTTGTCTTCATGTTATTGAGATTAGTACAATTATGATTGTTTGATAATGAATACATTTGAATGATAGAAGGCATTCATTGATTAAGGTTATGACACTTATGATTGTACTAATGCACTTGTGGTGTTGTATGAGGATGATGTTGTATACTAACAAGATACAGGTACATCAAGAAAGACAAATCAAGTTCTATTACCATGATGACATAGGGACAAAGACTCATCCATAGTCTTTGACCATATAGAAGATCTAGTTATGAGGTATGTATGACCTTGTTCTACTATGCTTAACCCATGAGATATGCAGGTTCTACCACAAGGTCTCTAAATCATTGAAGAGAACAAAAGAAGATAGTATTTGGGTATGTTAAGACATCACCAAGCATGATAATCCAGGTATGTTTTCCTATATTAAGTTAGAATCCTACCTTGTGATAGGATCATAGGTAAGTATACCTATGTATGAAATGATCATGACCATACAAAATGTTTTGATAGTATTGAGATTATACTAATGAATGTATGTTTATGTATGAGATTATGAGGATGACACTAGTGCACACTTAAGCTGCATAGTGGTCCAGGATGGATAAGAAGTTCAAAGACATATAGATATCAAGTGGGAGGCAACCATAAAAGATAAGTATTTGAGTTGTTATTTGAATCTCTGAAATAGTAAATGATATTGCTTGTAATAGCTGTATGCATATTTATATTCCTAGAATATATCATGCATAGTGTGAGCATTCACATAGCATTGAATAGTAATATGCATATGATGGGTAAGTTGGACAAACATTCCATTGTTGTTTATCTAGAATGAAACCTCTTTGCTGACATGCTGAGAGTTTTGCACACTCTTGACAGTATGTTCTTGTAGAGATGGAAGGCATCTAGATAGCCACTGTATGCATAAAAAATATGGAAAAGTGTTGTGCCAAAATATTGGTCAAGATAGTTGCAGGACTATGTGAATCATGTCTGTATGCATAATAGGTTATCATGTCAACATGATTTGATGATTATGAATTATTACTAATCATGTAATTAACTTTGATTTGTAGGAAAGATCATGTGCTATGATCTGCAAAAGAAGGATGATGAACACTGAACAAGTGATGGATGTTCAAGAATACTTACAAATCAAACATACTATAGAAGGCTTGTGGGTAGAAGATTCTCTTAGAAAAAGAAAGAGGATCATGACGAGATGTTTGCTCCAAGTGGATAGATAAGACCATTCTCTTAATGGTGTAATTGAAGAAAGCTCTACACGGGTACCCAGGATCGATAGTCATTTGATGAGCCTAATGATCACCATGGGTGATGCGGATTTCAACCTTTGCTACAAGGTTGAAGATGGTTTCTATATACATATGACATGGATGCAAGAAGGAACTCACCATAGAGTTTGAATGATCTTGAGGTGCATATCAATAGACCCATCTGACGAGAGATGGCATGGATAGATATGCAGAAGAACACTCAATGCAGAGTGTGAATGATGTTCAGTCACAGAGGGAGAGCTGATAGCTTCTTAACAAGCTTGGGTTTTACCAAAAGTAAAGCTGATCCTAACCTTTACCTTAAGGTTATGGATGATGAACATGTCATACTATTACTGTATGTGGATGATCTCTTTCTGAAAGGGAATGAGAAACAGATCATGAAAAGCAAGAAGAAGCTAGCTACAAAATTTGAGATGAAAGATCTTGGATTGATGCATTACTTCCTAGGTCTGGAAGTATAGCAAGGCCCAGAAGGAATATTTCTCAACTAGGGAAAGTATTTGATATGTTGGAATGAAAAAGCCATGGCCACTCCCATGGATTCCAACTTGAACCTGTTAGCTGATGACTCATCAGAGTTAGTGGATGTGACTCTGTGTAGACAGATTATTGGGTCATTGATGTATCTGACAAATACCAGGCCATATATATGCTTTGCTGTGAACACCTCCAGTCAGTGTCTAGTGGAATCTAGACGTGTTCATCTGGTAGCTGCAAAGCATGTGATAAGGTACCTAAAAGGTACGATAGACTTTGGTCTATGTTGTCTTGGAGATCATGACTTCAGATTGTATGGCTACACAGATGTTGAATGGGCAGGAAGTGTATCAGATAGGAAGAGTACATCAGGCGGATGTTATTGTTTGGGATTTGTCATGATCTTGTGGTTTAGCAGGAAGCGGACTAGTGTGGCTCTCAGCACAGCTAAAGCGGAATAGATAGTTGCTTGCTCTGCTAGTTGTGAAGCGGTATGGCTTCAGAAGTTGTTATCAGGATTGTTTGACTTAGAGATGGACTCCAC
The DNA here is from genome assembly GCA_027924585.1 of Larix kaempferi. Taxonomy (NCBI): domain Eukaryota; kingdom Viridiplantae; phylum Streptophyta; class Pinopsida; order Pinales; family Pinaceae; genus Larix; species Larix kaempferi. The sequence continues at coordinate 4,153,296 of BSBM01000608.1, forward strand.
TGTGATCATGTGTGACAACTAGAGTTGTATCAAGATGACAGAGAATCCAGTATTCCATGATAAGTCAAAGCACATAGAGATCCGATATTTCTATATATGGGATATGGTGCAGAAAGGAGCTATCAAGCTCAAATATGTGAGCACTGACAAACAAGTTGTTGATGTGTTGACCAAACCTCTGTCCCAAGTAAAGTTTGAGTATTTCCGAAACAAGCTTGGTGTAGTTCAGAAGGACCCTCCTCGAAAGGGGGAGTGATGTGGTCACTATTGATGAGATTGCTTGCATCGACAGTGAAGTCGATGATGTGGATACCTATATTGGTGATACCGATAGTGAGGTTGGTAAATGGTCCTTAGACAGGGTCTAAGTTGTTGAGTGGATTGTATCATCCTTGAACACATGTTCTAAAAGAGATCCATAGACATATGTCTCCAAGAAAGAAGAGGGATTGTATCATCCCCAGACTACGGTCCCAGAATTTATCCGTAGAAAAATTAAATTTTAAAGATTTGGATCGAACCTTTTGATTGGGTAGAAGGGTGGGCTTTATCAAACCCTAGTTCAGGGTCCTATCCAGTGAATCAATAAGTTTCAAAGGTAATTTTGAGGGGTCAAATTTTGCATTTTTGAAAATTGAATTATACTAGCTTGATCAACTCAGAAAGCCACATCTTTCCATCCATTCAGAAGTTTGAAATTCAAAGTTTGAATTTTTAGGCTTTCTCTGACAAACCCTAACCCAGCTCCAGATCCAATTTCAACAAATCAAAGTGGATTGGGTTAAAAGAAATCCTAACAGGTATGACTTGAGGAGATACAGGTATGTGTTGAAATCTATTCATGGTTAAGTTTATGATATGTTTGTCTTCATGTTATTGAGATTAGTACAATTATGATTGTTTGATAATGAATACATTTGAATGATAGAAGGCATTCATTGATTAAGGTTATGACACTTATGATTGTACTAATGCACTTGTGGTGTTGTATGAGGATGATGTTGTATACTAACAAGATACAGGTACATCAAGAAAGACAAATCAAGTTCTATTACCATGATGACATAGGGACAAAGACTCATCCATAGTCTTTGACCATATAGAAGATCTAGTTATGAGGTATGTATGACCTTGTTCTACTATGCTTAACCCATGAGATATGCAGGTTCTACCACAAGGTCTCTAAATCATTGAAGAGAACAAAAGAAGATAGTATTTGGGTATGTTAAGACATCACCAAGCATGATAATCCAGGTATGTTTTCCTATATTAAGTTAGAATCCTACCTTGTGATAGGATCATAGGTAAGTATACCTATGTATGAAATGATCATGACCATACAAAATGTTTTGATAGTATTGAGATTATACTAATGAATGTATGTTTATGTATGAGATTATGAGGATGACACTAGTGCACACTTAAGCTGCATAGTGGTCCAGGATGGATAAGAAGTTCAAAGACATATAGATATCAAGTGGGAGGCAACCATAAAAGATAAGTATTTGAGTTGTTATTTGAATCTCTGAAATAGTAAATGATATTGCTTGTAATAGCTGTATGCATATTTATATTCCTAGAATATATCATGCATAGTGTGAGCATTCACATAGCATTGAATAGTAATATGCATATGATGGGTAAGTTGGACAAACATTCCATTGTTGTTTATCTAGAATGAAACCTCTTTGCTGACATGCTGAGAGTTTTGCACACTCTTGACAGTATGTTCTTGTAGAGATGGAAGGCATCTAGATAGCCACTGTATGCATAAAAAATATGGAAAAGTGTTGTGCCAAAATATTGGTCAAGATAGTTGCAGGACTATGTGAATCATGTCTGTATGCATAATAGGTTATCATGTCAACATGATTTGATGATTATGAATTATTACTAATCATGTAATTAACTTTGATTTGTAGGAAAGATCATGTGCTATGATCTGCAAAAGAAGGATGATGAACACTGAACAAGTGATGGATGTTCAAGAATACTTACAAATCAAACATACTATAGAAGGCTTGTGGGTAGAAGATTCTCTTAGAAAAAGAAAGAGGATCATGACGAGATGTTTGCTCCAAGTGGATAGATAAGACCATTCTCTTAATGGTGTAATTGAAGAAAGCTCTACACGGGTACCCAGGATCGATAGTCATTTGATGAGCCTAATGATCACCATGGGTGATGCGGATTTCAACCTTTGCTACAAGGTTGAAGATGGTTTCTATATACATATGACATGGATGCAAGAAGGAACTCACCATAGAGTTTGAATGATCTTGAGGTGCATATCAATAGACCCATCTGACGAGAGATGGCATGGATAGATATGCAGAAGAACACTCAATGCAGAGTGTGAATGATGTTCAGTCACAGAGGGAGAGCTGATAGCTTCTTAACAAGCTTGGGTTTTACCAAAAGTAAAGCTGATCCTAACCTTTACCTTAAGGTTATGGATGATGAACATGTCATACTATTACTGTATGTGGATGATCTCTTTCTGAAAGGGAATGAGAAACAGATCATGAAAAGCAAGAAGAAGCTAGCTACAAAATTTGAGATGAAAGATCTTGGATTGATGCATTACTTCCTAGGTCTGGAAGTATAGCAAGGCCCAGAAGGAATATTTCTCAACTAGGGAAAGTATTTGATATGTTGGAATGAAAAAGCCATGGCCACTCCCATGGATTCCAACTTGAACCTGTTAGCTGATGACTCATCAGAGTTAGTGGATGTGACTCTGTGTAGACAGATTATTGGGTCATTGATGTATCTGACAAATACCAGGCCATATATATGCTTTGCTGTGAACACCTCCAGTCAGTGTCTAGTGGAATCTAGACGTGTTCATCTGGTAGCTGCAAAGCATGTGATAAGGTACCTAAAAGGTACGATAGACTTTGGTCTATGTTGTCTTGGAGATCATGACTTCAGATTGTATGGCTACACAGATGTTGAATGGGCAGGAAGTGTATCAGATAGGAAGAGTACATCAGGCGGATGTTATTGTTTGGGATTTGTCATGATCTTGTGGTTTAGCAGGAAGCGGACTAGTGTGGCTCTCAGCACAGCTAAAGCGGAATAGATAGTTGCTTGCTCTGCTAGTTGTGAAGCGGTATGGCTTCAGAAGTTGTTATCAGGATTGTTTGACTTAGAGATGGACTCCACTGTGATCATGTGTGACAACTAGAGTTGTATCAAGATGACAGAGAATCCAGTATTCCATGATAAGTCAAAGCACATAGAGATCCGATATTTCTATATACGGGATATGGTGCAGAAAGGAGCTATCAAGCTCAAATATGTGAGCACTGACAAACAAGTTGCTGATGTGTTGACCAAACCTCTGTCCCAAGTAAAGTTTGAGTATTTCCGAAACAAGCTTGGTGTAGTTCAGAAGGACCCTCCTCGAAAGGGGGAGTGATGTGGTCACTATTGATGAGATTGCTTGCATCGACAGTGAAGTCGATGATGTGGATACCTATATTGGTGATACCGATAGTGAGGTTGGTAAATGGTCCTTAGACAGGGTCTAAGTTGATGAGTGGATTGTATCATCCTTGAACACATGTTCTAAAAGAGATCCATAGACATATGTCTCCAAGAAAGAAGAGGGATTGTATCATCCCCAGACTACGGTCCCAGAATTGATCCGTAGACATCTGTCTTCGAAAATTGATGATATGACTGCATTGTCCTTGAGATTTTAGTTCAAAATGTACGTGATAAATCCTAGATTTGATCTAGGTCACATCCAGTATGAAAAAGGACTGCCTCTGTAGTGATAAATCCTAGATTTTATCTAGGTCACATCTAGTATGAAAAAGGACTCGCTCTATGGTGATAAATCCTAGATTTGATCTAGGTCACATCCAATATGAAAAAGGACTGGCTCTGTGGTGATAAATCCTAGATTTGATCTAGGTTACATCCAACATGAAAAAGGGTTGGCTTTGCAGATGTGATACATCTAGCATGAAAAAGGGTTGGCTCTGTAGATGTGATACATCCAACATGAAAAAGGGCTGGCTCTGTAGATGTGATACATCCAGCATGAAAAAGGGATATCTCTGTAGATGTGATACATCCAACATGAAAAAGGGTTGGCTTTGTAGATGTGATACATCCAACATGAAAAAGGGTTGGCTCTGTAGATGTGATACATCCAACATGAAAAAAGGGCTGGCTTTGTAGATGATGAAGACCTGCAGGTGGCAGGCCTACATCCAGTATGAAAAAGGACTGGCTCCGTGGTGGTAAATCCTAGATCTAATCTAGGTCACATCCAGTATGAAAAAGGACTGACACTGTGATTGGGACTACATCGTCCCTAGACATGAGATTTGTCTTAAAAGGATTAGGATTGATCATCCTGTAAGTAGATCTAGATTATATAGTCCATAGACATGAGAGATGTCTTAAAGTGAGTAGGATTGATCATCCTGGAATTGGATCGTGTGTATTGCAGATGATCCAGATGTTGTAGATCGAGATGATCCAGATGCTGTAGATTGAGATGATCCAGATGCCATAGATCGAGATGATCCAGATGATGCTATAGATCGAGATGATCCAGATGCTGTAGATCGAGATGATCCAAATGTTGTAGATTGAGATGATCCAAATGATGTTATTGATCTAGAGGATCCAGTTGATGATGCGATGCTGTTGATCGAGAGGATCCAGTTGATGCTGTTATGATGATGATTAGTAGATCCAGATGATGAGGCTATTGATCGAGTAATCCAGATGATGATGTTACTATAGCTGTTCGAGTGCTGCAGAAGATGAAGACTCAGTACTGAATATGTTGATGTTCCAGTATTGAAGATCTTGAAGATATTCTAGTAATTGGTTGAGTTATTGATGATGATGAGAAAGCTTTTAATGATCTATAGATGTATCATGTATGATGTAGTTGATGACTCCTTGCTCCTGCAGATGTTGTTATAATATCCTTCTCGTTAAGGGGGAGTGTTGAAATATTGTAACTTCTAATAATATTATATTTGTACTTTATTATTCCAGAGATGTTTCATTCCTCCGTGAAGACCTTATTGTATATCCGGAGATATTTATTCCTCCGTCGAAATGTGGTAACTTGGGTTATTATACTTCCCTAGTGGGGTCGGCCCAGAGTCAGTTGTAATGGGGTGTTTAACCCAGTTGCTAAAGTTGGGGCCAACCTAGTTAGTGTAAAAGTCAAGTCGGAGTTGTGTATAGATAGAGGAGGTGTGTTCCTCATTTAACACACTACACTCACTTGTGAATAGTGCATAGGTGAGGGAGAGATTTGCTATGGAGGAGAAGGAGCTCATGCCTAGGGTTTACATCTTTGTATTTGCTGGTCATCTATATTGAGGAAGCTTTGCTGGGTTTTCTACCCCATGAGGGTTTCCCAGGATAAATTTGTGTCCCTTGTGTTTATGTTGTGCTTGTTGTTCTTTCAATGATCCTATATATGCTATTATTGTGAAATGGAATGGAATGCTGATATTTTCTATCTTAGCATATTAAATCTTAACAGTTCATATGTTACAGGGACCATCCTTTAAGGATGATGAAGAGATTTGCAAGCTCAATGATGATTTAATGGCCACCCAAGATTGTTTGAGAAGCACTCAAAGTTCCCTCTTGGAATCCAATATGGAGATAGAATAATTTCACCAAGAATTGCAGAGATCACATACTCCCTCCTACATTCAAATCAACCATTCTATTTCGGTTGATGACATTCAGAGTTCTATGGAGGAACCTCATGAGATGGTGGTTCATGAGATGCATGATGATATGCATGTGCTTAAGGAGTTTAGAGATGCATATGATGAGTTCCATGCACATACTAACTTCCAGAGTGCAATTGATCCTCTTCCTGGAGTGATTCATTCCTCCATTGAGGAGTCAAAAGATTTCTTGTTTGATGAACCAATCTCTGATGGGTTTGATACATCCACAACTTTGGTGGATACTTGTTGCAGAGTTTTAGTTCATCCTTGGACCAGTGGCAGAGAGTTGAGCCATTGGGAGCACCCACATAGGGAAGCATCTTGCTTTCCAGTTGGAGCATTGGGTTGGAGTGTCTCTTCTTTTCCTCTTTGGGAGAAAAGACACATGAGTGATATTCATGCTTGCATCTATGGAGACTTATTGGATACATTTTACACTTGTGAGCAGCATGGGCATCCATGGAATTTTTTTGATTCCTAATTTCATGGTGATGGGACATGGGACTTTTACCCTTGTCATTGGAACTATAGTGTTTTGATTTTTGGTGCTTGTGTGCAGTGGGCATATGAAGTACAATTTGATTTGAATGTGTTTTGGGAGTTTGAGGTCAAGTAGAATTAAGACCAAGCACTAGTTCATTTCCAAAGATATTATGAGTTTCCTATAGATGGTAGTTGCATAGTTTTGGAAGAGGTGCATGAACTCACTTCGGTTGATCCAACCATGATGGATGTCTCTTATAGAGAGTTGGTTCACCATTATCCATCCCACTCACCTATGGAATCCAGCACACATAGGGATGAAGATTGGGTAAAGGGATTGTTTCTTTTGGTTCCACATGTGGAAAAGGAGACTCCCACACAATTTATTGATGGCTTGATGGTTAGACCTTGGGGTTTGAAAAGCACACCTATCCCTTTCCAGTTTGATGAGAATCAACAGAGGCATATGTCTAATGTCTCCATCATGCATAGCAATGTAGGGGAGTTCCACTTGAGCAAGTTAAGTGGTATAAGCAGCAGAGAAAATATTTATTGCACTAGAGAAAAGATGGTATATGGGGAAGCTACAAGCTTTCCATCCATATCACCAAGTTGGATTATGCATCTACCCACCAATTGGGTGTATAGTTACATGAAGGAGTTGAGTACCCCAAGGGGTAATTTTGTTGCTTGCATCAATGGAAAGTTTATGGACACATCATCCATCCTCTGGGAGCAGTTGTATAGCCATTTATGTATGCTATGTGATGTTTTCATTATATCTGGATGGACATGGAATTGTCACCTATGTCTTATGGATGGTAGTTGCAGTTATAGTTTGCACATGGAACATAAGAAGTTTCATGCTTGGGTGGAGAGACTCATAGAGGTTCTTTTTCACATTGGAAGTGATGAACTTCCAGTATGGTGGAGTGTTCTAGACATCCTCCATGATGATATATTATTTTTTTTGATACTGATGTTTGGGAGGATGTAGTTAAGATAATGGGACCCTGGAATTCTTTTGGATGGTAGTTTTCCACAAGAAAAAATTCTATTGGGATACATGTAGCAGTGAGACCATGGGATCAATTTTGAAGATCCAGTTACAATCAGAGTGGTGCAACAGAAACTGGTGGACCTTTGGTATTTTGCTTGGAATTGAGGATTCCAATTCTAGATAGCCAGCAACATATTTTGAGGAGTGAAGTCACTATATGGTTTCATAGATGGTTGGATTTGGTTTCTTGCTTAAGGACAAGCAAACTTGGGAGGGGAGGACTGCCATGTTCCTATTTTGTAAGCACCATGAAGCATGTCAAACCCCATGGATGCTAGTGACATATTAGAATTAATTAATTAATGAGGGGTTATAAGTTAAGGCATTAATAAGTTATGAGGTTTTGATTTTATTCCTTTCCTAAGTTTGAGATGCACTTGATAAAATTTATTTTTCATTAATAAATATTTATCTTAATGAAATAAAGTGGATAATGATCCACAAGGGAGCATTAGAGGGTAAGCTTTAACGAAGAGATAGCTTGCACAAAAAGTAAAGTTGAAAACAATTAATGCTAGGAAAGCAGGAAAAAGAAACGAAAAGTTGGCACAAGGCAGAAAAGCAATAAAGCTCAGGAAAAATAGAATAAAGTGGAAAAGTAGACAAAAGCAAAAAGCATGATAAGGCAGAAAAGTAGGAAAAAACAAGATAAGGAAAAAAGCAGGACAAGGCAGAAAAACAGAAAAAAGAAAGACAAAGCATAAAAGAAGGATAAGGTAGACTCAGTAGGAAAAAATAGGACAAAAAAGGAAAAGCAGGATAAAGAAAAAGCAAAATCAAAAGAAAAATCAAAGCAAAAAGCAAAAGCAGAAAGCAAAGCAAAAAGTTAAAGCAGAAAGGAATTCAACCTTATCCACTCCATTAGGGTGCATTAGTCTAGTTTACTTGCTCCAAAATTCACCTTAAATCTATAAAAGAAGGATTTTGCACCACTAGCCCATATTTTGACAGTTTGATGTTTGAATTGAGTGCAATTTTGCCTCTTTGACTTGGGATATGTGCCCCTAGTCCAAGCTGGGAGATGTTCCCCTTCCTTTTGTGAGAGGATGATGACATCCAGTCTTCATCATGGAGTTTATTGTAGGTCCTGAAGTCTGATCTAGTGGAATTCGATTTTTTTGTAGATATTTGAGAGCCTTCCATGCAAAATTATGATCATTTTTAGTCTTTCTTTGATGGAGGAATTTATTCCTTATGTAATTATTTCCTGAGAAATGTTTGAGAATTATTTCTACTACTGATGGATGAAATGATTTTAATAATGAACCTATGAAGTATATTCTTCATTTTTAATAAATAAAATTCTGATTTCCATACCACTTTCTTGCACCTAGTCTAGATTGCCATGAAAAAGAGCTAGTTTCCAGTGCATGTTTTATAAATGAATATCTATAACCTCAAATGGAATTATTTCAGTTGACGATGTTAATTAATATTCTAATAGACACATTCCAATCATAGAACCAAAAATTCATGACCTTCTCCTACTGTTTGGAAATTCCCGAATTTCAACTAGCTATGCTATCCCAAGTGTCAATTTTTCTTATCTCTTTTCGAAAATTTCTCAGAACCACTAAAAAATTGATAGAGAAAGTATCAACTGACATTTTACTGATATTTAATTTTCTTGAACCCCTTTGAGTCAAAATCCTTCCATATTTCCTTGAAATTACCTTTCCTACAGCTAGTCAAGCCACTAGTCTTTATTGTTTTTCCTTAAGTCTAGTAGGAGAGTTAGTTAGTGTATCATAAGATATGATTGGTACATTACATTTTACCCCCTAATTCAATGGGAAACACGGTAAGAATTCCTTGAGGTGTACAAGTAGGGTTTTCGAACGCTTTCGAGATTGTATTGGATTGTTCTAATGCAAGAGATCCAATGGATCACTAACAAGAAATGGACATGACACACATAGAGGATCCTTAATGAATTACTGTGTGAAATATTTCTCTCCCATGTATGAATGCTTGTATTTGAAATTAAATATGGTAAGAGATCCTAGAGTGACTATGTTCCATATCGAATGTGACCAAACTCAACTATGAGGGATCAATCCCACCAATGGTTGACAACAGTGATTTACGTTGTGTAGAAAAAATTTGAAACACTTCGAGAGTAGACATTGCACAAGGAATCTAAGCAAAATCCTCCATAATATTGTAATTATGGGTAGCTCGGAAATTAGGATTATGCATCACTCACTGAAGTCCACCCTTGGGGGTGTATAACACTGTGTTAGAAATATGATTCTCTATTTGAAGAGGGGAATTTAGAAGAAGAAGTAGAATCATTTTTAGGAGGATTTCCATCCATAATTCCATACTAACGAATTTGTGTGGATAAAGCTACATGCTCCTCACAAAGAGATACATTCGAAGATCCCTCCCCTTGTGGAGGGATAAGATTTTTGGAAACCATTTATTGATGTTTTATTGAGGGAAAGGATTTGCCAAAACAACAAGTTGTGGGGTGGATTCATTTTCTATAATGAACTCATTGACTTCTTTCAAAGTAGGACAATGATGTGTCATATGATCATGACCACAAATTAATATTACAAGAGAATTTCAACTTCCTCTCTTCTTTTCCTAGCATCAGTTTTTGGATTTTTGCGCAATTTCTTTCTCAATCGAAGAATTTTTCTATCTATCTATTATTATTATTTCCTCCAAATGTCTATAGTTGAATGGATTACACCGCATTCACCTTGGAGGTATGAGTAGATAATATTGGATGTTCTTTGGCAATGGACGCACTAGGGATGGGAGTATTGGAAATAGAAAGTTTATTAAGCTACATAGTTAAATGTCCCACAGAAATAGTGGAAATACAACCAACAATGCCATCAGCATATGGTCCCAGTGTAGTTCATAATGGATTAGTCGATGTTCGAGTAGCATGTGGAATAAGATCATATAATGTTCCAAACTATGAGTAAATCAAATCTAAGTTCTAGGAACAACGAATGGCCTACTCTTTGGTCATAGCCCCCACCATAGAAATGTCATGAGAAATGGCAGGTAACAAGGATTTTGTGAACCAATTTGATAATAAGTGATTTGGAATAGTTGTTTTAACAAGCCTTCGCCTCCACCTCCATTTATGGATATGATTAGAGATATTGATGGTGGTGTTCTAACATAATGAAGTTAGAAGATATGTTCCAGATTTGTACTAGATGGGTAATTGGAAATGTTTTAAGAACTCCATTTTTAAAGCACTAAAGTTATTTTATGAAGCGCTAGTCAACTCAATGTACCATTTGGAAGTGCTTCTAATCAGAGTATGTGGGAAATGTTGTAACTGAATACTATCATCCATCATGGATTTGGAAACACAACATAGGTGATATAGTAACATGTGTAGATGGATCTTCTTCAGGTTCACCATCAGACTTTGGAATGTTAGTTGGCACTTTGAGTGGAATGGGTGGCCATAAGGGGTTACGAAAAATGGGTTCATTTTATAAAATTGATAGGTTTTCTTGTATAAGATGATGCATTAACACGTGACATGGCAGTAGGGTAGATAAATAGTGAAAAATGTGCACTAATAAGAGCATTCACTTGTAAGAATATGGGGTCAAAAGGGTTGGTTAATAAAGGATTAATGTGCAGTACAAAACCTTCATCCACCACTTCAACCTCTACTTCCTCAGCTGGGACTGAGTCACTTTTAGATTTAATGGTTTCACTGTAACCCTCTATTGAAAAGGTGACTAATCATATATTGGGTGGTGGTTCTTCCTCTATACGAGAAATACCACGAACAAATCAAGACTAAAAAAATGGTAAATTGACGATGGTGAATGACTAGATTCCAACAAAAGAAAATAAAAAGCCTATTTCCAACTACATACAAAACCAATAACACACCCTAGCCAAAAACTAGGTTATTGACAAGCAAGCCAATGGATCGAGGGACTCTTCTAGAGGTGGGGCATCAATCCACCAATGAAGAGGCGAGAGATAGTTACAGTAACCTCTCACTCCCAAACACCCTAGGTGAAATTACCCTTAAGAATATGGACACCCTCTAAGGGAGCAAAGGCAGATGATTATGCTTCTAACTCATGTACCACAAGCACTTACCACTTGTATTCACCTGTGTAGGTACCTAGGAAAAGAAACTATTTTTACCACTTCACAAAATACAATCAAGAAGAACATTCATAAGTCAAGACTACATCTATGGGTTAGGAATGTAGGACACAAGTCCTGAACCCCAATATTTAGAGAGATATTTGTTACCCTAAGGACTTGTTACTCTTCCAAAACTCCCATACACGTGATAGCCCCATTAAACAAGTAAAGAGGGGATATCTCTTATACCTTCCTGGATTAACCTTTTACTTTACTCTTGTGTGATAGGATCTTTCCCAACAAACACCCACTAGTACAAAATAAGAGATAAGTGACTAGGCGACTAAAAAAGTTAGTCGCCACTGTTTTTTCAAGGGATAAACGACTAAAATTGAGCAATTTTAAATAAGCCAACTAATAACGACTAGGATAAACGACTAATTTAGTCACGGGATAAAATATATGACTAGATAACAAGTGACTAAAATAAAAATGACTAACATAATTGACTAATTTAGTCACAGGAATATAAATATGACTAGCTAACTACGATTAATGTGAATTAGTCATTTATGTTAGTCATTTTTAGTTTTTTCACATTGACAATGGAAAATTACAATTTTGATAAAGAATTTGTACAATATTTTACTAAATTTTAACAATGCAGATGGATTTGGAGATCTTACTATGAGGGTCATGGTCCATGTGTGTGGTCCCAAACTACCATATTGGCCCTCCATAGGGGATATTTGGACTGGAAGTGGGATGTGGTGCTCATTTTGAAGTTTAGAACACTAGATATGGTTTCTAGCACCACAGGAAAATGATCTAAAATTCTAGTGTGCTCAACCCATGTCTTGTAATTGGCATTGCCCAAGAATTCTAGCAATTGGCTTAACACTTTCATATTTATGAGGGGGATTTACCCAAACCGGCATGGCCTTAATGAATTCACTATGAGCATGGCCTTGGAGAATTCACAATAAGCACCTTATCAATAAACTATGTTAGCCACATGAAGAATATGAATGCAACCAATCCTCTTTTAAATACATAGGTTTGTAGTGGAGAACATTGATGGAAGCCAACAAAATACCACCAAAATACCTTCTTAGCCTATTTTTTTATTCATTGCTGATAGAAAAATGTATAGTCCTCAGTGCTAAAAATCAGAGCAAAAAGCATATAGCTCCTTCTTAGCCTATTTATCAACACAAGAGATAAATAATTAGGATAAATAAGAAAGTTTGGTTAATAATCAACTGTGAAGATTGCAAAATAGGGTTTTTAAAAACCCGCAAGTTAAATATTATTTTTTTGTTATGTTCTGTGATTTGGTACCCTATTAGATTGAACACTATGTCTATATAATCTAGCAGATTACATGGACAAGTTCAATTCCTGGTATGATCATGAATTAAGAACTTCCTAGATGGATATTGACAAAAAGGAGTGTATAGTCAAAAAGCGTAGTTTCTTTTTCTCTGTATTTGATGTCAGACAATATCGACTTTGATGTTAGTTGAAGTTCTTAGGCCTCTCTGACAAAATAGATTTCTGATAAATCTTTTTTTTTTTTTATATTTGTTGACAGGCATGAGTGGCAAATAAAACACAGGACTACGCCAGATACTGGAAAAAAAAGAAGGTTTATTTCGACAAAACATGATGGGAAAGAGAGCTAATTATGCATGTCGTTCTGTCATTTCTCTTGATCCTTACTTAGCAATAAATGAGATTGGAATACCACCATATTTTGCAGTGCGATTGACATATCCTGAGGTCTCTGAACTTCGTGTTACTTGATAGTTGAGGTCTTTAGTAGGATTCTATATTTCTTCAATTAATGGCAAACACTTCTTTTGATCAAGCAGTTCTGGTTTGTGCATTTTCATGAAGCTATTTCTTTGTGGTGTTACTACTTTTTCATATGGTTTTGAATGCTTCATATATATATGTTGAATTCTTCTACCCATTGTCAAAAATAATAATTATTTTTTTAATAAAATTTATATAATAATATATAAAAATAGTGGAATACACCCATGACTATTTGCTTGGCATTTGTCACAAGGTTGAACCAAAGAGTAAGTAAACATTTTGCATGGGTTGTTCTAAGAAAAATAGACAAAATCCTATGACTAAATGTTGTAAGGGATTATGAAAAGTCCTTTACCTTTTCATTTTATCTTATGGTATCATTATGACTATAAAATTTCCTTTCCCCTTTCATTTTATCTTGTGATATCATTAAATAGCTTTACGACTATAAAATTTTTTCCTTCCGCTCCTATAGCTAAATGTATTTGGAATTGTTTTATCCACTTTACCTTTAAAAAATTTCCTTCTTATTTTTTTTAACACATTCATCTTATATAGTTTACTTATTAAATTAAAAAATGTTTATAAAAATAAATAAATAAAGTTAAAATTAACAAAATAAAATCCACATAAAATATGAATGAACACCTTCAAAACTTACACACCAAAGTCACCCATGTCCGTGTTACCTTTTTTCTAGGGAGATTTCACCAATTTTCTTTATCTCGTGTAATTTTATTTTGTAGACCTTTTGCCTATAAAACCCACGATGAATTTTGGGTGTCGAATTTCTATATCTATACCAAGAATTGACTCGGAAAGAAATTCTGGAGGGAGAAAATGAAGAAATCGCAGGGCTAAGGGTGAGAAGAATTACAGTCAAGCGGCTGAGGTGAGTAGAAGACTAAGAGAAAGAAGACCCAGTACAGTTTACGACTATCCATAAATAACAAAGGCTTTTGTCTCATCTCTTTCTAGGTACAAATGAATGTGTGTAAAATGTTATTCTGCAAACCCTAATTCTCCGTGTCTGATCATTGGCTATATGCATTTCGCTTGAAAGAACCTTCTGAATTCTAAGGACTACAGTCTTAGTTAATCCTAACAAAACCCTCGACGGATTGTTTAAAGCAAAACGAAATTTAAAATTATCTTAGGTTGATTCCCGTTCTCATTATATTGGGGTTTAGGTTAGGGATTGCAGGTGAGACTCATTTAGGTCGGTAGAGGCTTTGCTGTTACTTAAAGTTTATATTTTTGTTTTTGATTTATCTGCCATGTTAATTCATAGATAGAAGGATTCGTAAATATAGAAAGTGATCTTTATGAGCTGTAATGATATTAATTCAACAGAAAATCTTAGATTACTTCGATCTTTTAGGTCGGGATTAAAATGAGGCAAAGTGGGGCGTTCTAAGACAACGGGGGTTTAACAGACTGATAGAGATCTCTGCAAACTGATATCAAGGTGTTTAATGAGGTACACTACGTGTCTGTCTATCTCAGATATGGGCGTTGGCAGGGAGGTGACATTAACAGGAATGAAATCTTCATATTGGCGCATAAACTGAGATTGATTAGAATAACAGGGAGGTGATCCAATAACAATGGATCACTGAATTTCGAACGACGGTAGTCGATCGGTCCATTTAAAAAATAACCCCTGAAACTATACGACCCTAATACGATCTAGATAATAAAATAGATTTTTGAAACCATAAAACAGTAGCACGAACTGAGTATGAAGAAAAATAAATCGATTCCCGAAACTATAAGATAGGGGTTCGAATCGTAGGTTAAAATCGATTTCTGAAACTAAATGACGGTAATACGATCCAAATTTAACATTGATCTCTGAAGCAGTATGGAAGTAACACGATCCAGATTTCGAAATTGATTTAGGAACCGTATGATAGTAACAAGATCTGATTTTAATATTGTTTTTTGAAACTAAATGACAAGGATACAATCTGAAGATTAACATTGATTTCAGAAATTCGAGGTAGGAAGTATACCAATATGGGAGAGATGACAAAATTGCCACAATACCATGGAGGTATGCTCTCAACTTTATAGACTTCTTGCAATGTTAATGCCAGCTTTCATGTCTAGCTTCCTCTATGAAACCCAGGCACTTTGCAGGATGTCATGAGCTTTAAGACGATATTGATTTATAAATGAGTGTTTCTCACTTTCAGGATGATGGTAGTTTGTTATTTGCTGGAATAGCGTCTTGACTAAAGTGATACATAAATGCACAGAATGATGCAGGTGAAAGTTTTGAGGCTATGAGAGGCTCCTCACAAGGTTGCGTTGATACTTCTAAGGTACACTAGAATTTTTGTTTTGATAACTGGTCTGGTAAAGTATTATGAATTTTCCCTTTCAGAAAATTTGAAATTGTCATGTCAAATTCAAATTGCAGGCCAAATTGGACATTTCTGTGAAAGCATCTGAATGTTTGATGGAAACCATTGAATTGCGTGAATTTTCGTCTTCTAAAGTGACAAGTTATCTTTCTGAGAAAGGAAATGATCATGTGCAACAACACAAAGTTTCAAATGAGATTGTGAATAGGGATCTTGAAAGTCCTTCCATACTTGCTAGTAATAGTGCAGATATAGGAGATTCAGAAGATTTTCCTTCAAAACTAGATAAAGTTGATGTTTGTAAGGAGGTTGTAAGCAGTGACAATGATAAGGAATCTTCATTGGAACCCTCAAGTCAGAGTAAAGATGGCAACATGTGTCAGCTTTCTGCAGGCCAGTCTTTGTTATGTGCTTATAAGTTGAAGCCTGAAGAAATTGAAGTTCGCTTAAATAATTCAGAGAGATCACTGCCCACACCTAGATTTGCAACTTTTCCCATCAAATTGAAGGTTTAGAATGTTGAACATGAGAGAGAAATGCCACTTATACCTGTAAGGGGAAATTTTCCTAACGTTTCTTTGCCGACAATAAAAGTTAAGAGTGAAGCATTTGAAGACTGTCAAAGTGATGAACTAGACCATATTTCACTTCAATTGAGGCAGAATCTCAGCAAAACAATGCTTGCTGACATGGAATTACCCAAGATAGACATTTAGAAAGGAGAATGTGATTCTGAGGAAGTCCAGAAGCCCAAAGAAAGAAAAATTTCCATCAAGCGAAATAAGAAAAAGATAAAAATGTAAGATTTCTTCTCTCCATCTGTCTGTCTTTCTATTCTACTCTCTTACTCTCTTCCCCTATCTTCCAAAACTGTTTCTGTTTGCTTCCATTTTCTCCCTCCAAAGGTTGCAATTGGTTCTAAGCTAACTAAGGGATGCTATCCATTCAGATGTTCTGTCGAAACTGCTCTGGAGGAAGATGCCCCTGGACTTTTACAGGTATGGGATTAAAACTCTATGAGTACATAGCTTTTGCTGATACATGTTTGCTATGAATGATCCAATTTCTAAAGTGATGCCCCATAGTGCTGATTTATCATAACAGGTTTTACACGAAAAAGGTTTTATGGATGAAATCAAGCTTTATGGTGACTTGGTGAACGAAGATTTGTTAGGGTTGGCCGCTGAAGAGGATAATTTCAAAGAACTTGAAAATGTCATTGATAAGGTCAGTTTATTGGATTCTTAATGATGTTGTGATGCTTCTAGTGTTGAAAAAGTTGAATGCTGTCAGAATATGGCTACAATCCATGTATGAAACAACATTTGCTGCATTCTGGATTAGTGCACATGTGGCATAGGGAAAGGTAGCATTGGAATTAATTAAGATGTAAAAGGCTATTGGTTTTCCGAAAAACTGTTGAATACTAGATATTCCATTGATATAAAAATGATATTGGACAGGTAGATGTGAATGCCTTGGGATGAGTCCTTTTCAATTTAGTGTAACTGTTACAATATCAAAGTAATTCGCAGGTACAATTATCCAAAACTGCACTTGCATTCCTAAAATTGAGATTCCAATTCAAAGACGAAATTAAATGCAACGATGAAGTTGAAAACAAAAAATCCACAAATTATATGCATGAAGCCCCAATTTAGTCATTCTGTTGAGGTTAAATTTAGCTCAAGCAACTGAGATAAACCAAGACCTCTATTTGTGACAATTTATGTGCTTTTCCTTCAACCTCTTGTTGGAACTGGATCCACCCATGAGATGCATCTGGGCTAATAACCTTGATGGCCATAGTGATATGGTCCAATACACATTTGTAGACAGACCCTTATGCTCGTTCCCCTATCTCGATTGATTCTGACGAGAAATTCGTAGCTCTATCAATTTCTTCTACGGTATATTTTTTTGTATCTTTGGTCATTTGATACTAGAATTTTCTTTTCCTTCTTCATGTCCTGCATTTTTTTTTCCTAGTTATTAATTCAACGTTCTTCCTCAAATTCACGTTAATATCTGCTATTTTTCCGCTAATTCGAACTCCTGCACTGCTACCTCACGCCTTGCCATTTCTTCTACAGCTATTCCGACAGCGAGTTCTAATCTTGCTTTCGACATCTCTAGTTTCTTTGAGACCTCAACTCTCTGAAGATCGAGTTCTTGAACATTTTTCTTTGGAAGCAACCACCACTTTAAATGCTCCACTGTATTGTGTACGAATACAGGAGAGTTCAAGCTTCAAACTTTTCTAGTTCAGTCATTATGTCCCCTAATGATGATAAAGACGAACTGCTCTTCCCTAAAGCAGATCGCTCATCTAAGTTCTGGATGAATTTGAATGCACTCTCCTCGATGTCGAGAATGGCATGATCCAGAATTTAGAAAAAATGTTGATATGATCGTGCACTTCTATATTTTCAAGGGAGATCTCGAAAAGCGATTCATTCAAATGTGTACTTTCTGCTGTGGATGGAAACTGACGATGCCCTTTAGGAGAAGTATGCAATTCCATATTCTCTTCAGAATATCCTCTTCCTTCTAAACTGGGTATAACAAGAGAATGGTGTCCCTTTCCCTCAGAAGCTTTTGGCGATGAACTCATTTCTGTATATCCAGTTTCACTGGGATATCCTATACTTTTTCTTTTCATGGAAATCTAGTTCTCCTCAGAATATGGTTTTGCCACATACTTCTTTGAGCTGGTGCAATCTCTGCCAATCAAGTGGCAAGTGGGACGGTTGCTCACTGTGATGAGTGTTGCCATCTGTAGCAGAACTGCTCTTCTTGAAAAAAAGCCTCTGGAGGTAGGGCATCTTCCATTTCCTCAATCTTTAGATTAGTCATCCTTTTGGAACTTGTCATAAGTTTGTTGTGATGTCACAAGTCTCTAAAGATATATCATGTGAACATATTCTTAATTTAATCAGCTTTCTATGCAGTTGCAACGTCCAGGTGGTTGCTTCAAATTTGTTTTGGTAGATTTTTTGAAATTAAGTGAAACAATTTTCCAATTGAGCAAATATTTTGACCGTTCCCTTTTTGAGCATTTCCATAACCTCACTTTTTAAATTGGAAATACTGAATTAAATCAAATAATTTAAATTCCTATGCTGGTTGAATTTGGGAATAGTTTCTTGAGGAATTTATTGCCACATTTTACTATCACTCTGTTGTTCTCGAGGAAAGGGTAGTGTTGGAAATTGGAATTAAAGTGTTAAATCAGCTCTAGTAGGATTGCAAGTTGAAATAATCTGGTCATAATGAGGGTCAATATAGCAGCCTGTTTTCCGAAGTGTGCCTTACTGAAACACCTCTTATGACGAGTGGATGCTTTTCCAAGCAATGGATGATTGATGTATCTCTCAATTTTTTCATTATTGAAATTTTGAAATGACATGAGGATGCTTGTGGAGTTGTTGAACAGTCAAAAGAATTTAAACCTGTAGGTTATGAAAAGCCATGTCCCACAAAGTGAGAAACAAGACACGTATATTCCACCGCTGTGAAATTGGGATTCAATAATAAGCCATTTTAGAAATTTATCCAGTCTCTGTTGTTGGATAGACTTGAAAATCTTGGGATAGCCTTAAGTTCGAAGTGACTACTAAGTGACAGCTTTTTTGATAAATGAAGGCTTTAGCCCATACGGATGTTATATCCATTTCTTAAATTTTCTTAGCTTTGGTGATACCATGAAAGCTTCACCTCATACATATCTTCTCTCTATTTCTTGAATTGTTTTAAGATTGTTGATAAATGAGGGAAAATATATGTGCTTGTTCTCTACATCAAAAATAAATATGCTCTGCTCAATGTCTAGGGTTCTATACAACTGCTGGTCAAACAATTACTTGTAACAAGCCATTTTAGCCATAAAAAAAATTAGTCATTAAAAATGCATCAATAACCATGGTGTAGATTGGTAAAACATGATCTGAAAATGAACTGAGGTTAAAAAGTTGTGTTATGTGGTAAAAAAGATCAATGAAGACATTCTTAATTACATAACTCTCATAGTACTCTTCATAATTGTCTGTTCTTTGAGCTATGCATAATTAGAAACAATAGTGTAGCCTAAAACTCAGCCTCCCATAAATGAGTTTAATTTTTGCAAATGGATATATATGTGTGTGGTATTCACCATATAAATTTATGATTTTATGATTTGAATGTAGTGTATATTTTGATATATAAGGAAGGGAAAAGGATGGCTATTGTGATGCTAATATTCTGCTTTTTAAAAGAATTTTTTTATTGTGATACTGAAGTTGTTAAAGTCCTAATTGATTTTTGAATATATACTATAGCTTTCAATTTGCAGTGAAAAGTAAAACTGGAGTTACATTTGTTTTTGGATTAGTTTGGTCTGATTTTTAATAAATTTAATTGATTATTGGTTGTGTATTAGGTTGCGTTAAAAACCTTAATTGTTATCCTTCTAGATTTGAAAGAGGTTGACCCCACGTTTCGGGAGGAACTTAGCGACACATTCTTTATTTATCTTACTTCAAGGACGATTCTAGTCCAAATGGTATTGTTTTTTCCAGTAGCTCCTAATCTCATCGTTTTAAATCCTTTCTTAAGTGGTATCAACTTAGAAATGGTTGTGGATTTATTCTCAGCTTGGGACTATTCAGTATGGGTTCGTTCATATGCATTGTTCCTTGAAGAACGATTAGAATGATACCATGTACGAAAATATGACATTGAAACAAAGCGCTTAGTAAGCAATCTTTTACACCTCAGGTTATCCATGTATGCATTATGTTTTAGTAGTTAGATATTTCATTAATATTATTAATGTTGTTGTTGCTAGTTTTATTTACAATGAAATGATGAGCAGTTCCTAAAGTTTGTAAGTCGTTTGTTGGGTGTGTTGTATGGTGTTATTGCTACAGTTATGAGTGTTGTTGTGGGTGTTGAATGAGAGTAAATTTGTGTTCATGTATATAGGATAGACACAACCAGCTTCTAGGTTATATCTTCTTGCAATATGTACAGTCCTTAAATTGTTTTAAAATGAATTCTGTGTAACCGTTTAGCATATAGCATTTGGTCGAGCTTGCAAATACAATAATGTCGACGTGCTGTATAAGTTTTGAATGTTTAGTGAATAGTATTTTGATATATGGATATTAGTTTAATATAATTGTAATAAAGTAACCCCACTTAGAATGTTAATAAAGTTTGGCCCTCAATATAAGTTATATTACAAATATTTTTAAATATATATATATATCTATATATATATCTATATATATATATATATATATATATATATTCTTTAACTTTTATATGAATTCTATTATTAAAAATTATACAAAATATATTTATATTGTTTGTACTTGCCATTTCCCTGCCGTATACCTATCCTAGCTATCTTGGGTTTAAAAAACATCTCTGTCCGAATACTGGTAACTTACGTAAATCTCCACTAGATGTTTTCTTAGATCTACTAGTTTATGTTTGGATACATGCCCTTTATGCATTTTGTCTTTTTGGGTACCCATTAGCTGCAGCTATTCCCTTTGCTTATATTAAACCATATGCTCAACTTGTTATGGACCAAAAATAGAAAATTCTAATCATTAGACTCTGGGTTATTTGTGATGCAGAGAACTAGTGAACCGGATACTGTTCAACTACTAGAACAATTGCCTGCTTTGCAGCAATATCTTTATCGCCTAATGGCACGCCAGGTATTTACATCCGAGTCACTATTGTGAAATATATAGTAACTCTGTAATTTTGGAGGCTGGCTACATGTATTATGTGCTTTTGAGTTATATGTCCTTTCAGTGTGATTTTGGATTAAAAGAACTACATATTGTTGTGTATGGTTGCTAATTTAATAATCTAAATATGTGCAGCTATATCCAATCATGTGATACAGTATGCACTCACATCGGTTTGTGGCATCTTCACTCTTTTGTGGTTAAAATTTATTTGTTGTCTTGCATAAAGAAAGTATTTTCACTTGCTAAAGTTGATGTTGTACTTTATGATGGGTATACTTATTTTCCTTTTGCACAATGTTGCAGGTTTCTAGAGAGAGCATTAAACTTTACACTGCAATTAATGATGCCACCATCAACCTTGCTGACAAGGTAGGAAATGTTATGGTTTAAATGTTTAATTAGCATCGCATCTTAATTATAATTGATCTATAGCTGTGATAACTGCAATTGTCTACCTGCAGTTCTTTGAAATGCAACGCCGTGATGCTATTAAGGCACTTGATATCTATAGGCGAGCTGGTAAACAGGTATGGTTGGAAATTTCTTGTTCCAAAAGTGTTCTAATTGATGTCTTTAGTTTCAAACCATGTCAAAACAGTCCCATATACCTCCTACTATTTTTTTCTCTAGGATGATTGTGATCCAACATTACTTTTTTTAAAAGCATTTGCTTTAGTGGAATTCCCCCTGAACATATTTGAAGTGTTTAATTTTATCATCATTACCTTCTCTCACTGTATACACCTACCATTCCTATTCTTTTCCAGCATGTTTAATTTAAAGAAACAAATTTTCTAGCATCATTTCTAAAATGTGGAATGAATATCACGTTGTGTCACCCATGACGAATAAAATAACCTTATTGCAATTATTTGTTCCACTGGCATGGTGGGCTGAAAAATTATCAGAGTTCTACAAAGTTTGCAAATGTCTTGACCTTGGACGTGGATTTAAATTTCCTACACTTGAACAGGTACATATAATTTGTGAACTTTGTAATCATGTTCAATGCAAATTTTTAGTGTAATGGCATGTAGCTGGTCATTACGGATGTGCATGGTTCTGTCTGATACTTACTTTGGTTCTTGTGAATCAAATTACTGAATGAACAACCACCAACATCATTCATTTCTGCAATGGAAGAGTATGTTAAAGAGGCCCCAAGATCATCATCCGTCCGTAGAGAGTTGGTATGAACATCTATCCTTAAGAGAGTATATAGTATTATAGTGTTTTGAGGACGCCCAAATTGCATTTTGTTTGTTATTTACAAAGTTCTAGTAGGTACAAATGAATAGCAGCAGACTTGCTACTATACAAATGAAAGGGCATCCTATTGTTAAAAAAGGTGGGTGTTGCTCATAAGACAATTCCTAGAATAATTTTTACTACAACTGGTTTTGAAGAAGTGAAGTTGAATATAATTGTATGTATTTTGGATCTCAGATAGGAAAACATCTCTAGTTGTCAAGAGATCAACAATTGATAGACAATTAAAACAAATTTATTGCAAGTTGGATCTTGTATTCTTTTCTGTCTGTGAAGGGAAGCAGCTTGCTTTTGTTCCTCATAATTTGTACAGCCATGGTTTATTGTACTCATGCGTAGTTTGTAAGATCATTCTTCCTTGAATTTTCATCATTGTCACAATTGAACTGCTATATTTTAGAATTATTTTAGTACTTGAAGCCTTTTTCTTGAATATGTTTGACATTCATTTTGTTCCCATGCAAAATTTGTTTGAATATCATCATTGTCAAGCAATAACAAATTCTTAAAGGGTGCTAGCTCAATGGTAGAGCACCTGCGTAATTATAGGCAGGAAATTGGTGGTTCGATTCCTCCATACCCTATCATAAATTAGTGACTAAGAAAATGACTAAATTCACATATATACAACTATTAGTAGCTAATTTCCAGTATCTTATAGCGTGACTAACGTTTAGTCGTATTTAGATTAGTCATTAATATGTTATCATCTAGTAGTTTATTTAGTCGTATATTTGGTCATTAATTGTGACAATCAATGACTAAATCAGTGAGTAAATGAGTGAGTATCAATGACTAAATCAATGACTAAATCAGTGAGTATCAATGACTAAATCAATGACTTAATGAGTGACTATCAATGACTAATAAGTCAACCAATTAATGACTAGTGAAATATGACTAGAGAAAAGATAGTGGAAATCAGATACTATTAGTCACCAACTAAAAAATAGTCATTTATAGTCGAATTTTAGTCATTAATTTCTCATTTTGTACTAGTGACCTTTTGTTACTAATGGATTTTACTCTCTTTAGTGACTCTATTAGTGTTTTCATGGCCTTGAAGAGTTTTCTTTCCAACACTATTCCAAGGCCATATATCCTAACCTAATGCTGGTTTTCTACTAATGAAAATATTTCTAGATGATTTTAATTAGCATTCATTTTATGGTTGTTGATTTTACTCAAAAGGGTAAATGAATTGAACTTGATGATGTTTTGACATTTCTCGATTCTCAAAAGAAAGAATGGAAAGATTGCAAATGTAATTGTTTTCTTCTATGAATACCTTTCTAAGAGAATGGAAGATAGATTTTTCCTTTTCACAATGCAATGTTCATCCAATGAAAGACTCCCAATGTACATTTAAGCCAAACAAACCTTTGAATGTGATCACACCATGACAAGTAATCCAAATAATGTTCATAAATACAATAACTCAACCCTAAAAGATGATGAAAATGCACCTTTTTGTTCTTTTATTTTCTCACTAATATGAATTAATGAATGTGGAGCATGAAATATTCCATTCACACTTTCAAGCAAAAGAAATAAGACTCCAAATAGAAGTAAAGATCAGTGTTCACCTATACCACTATGTTACACTATGACAAGCAAACCAAAACCAATGAAAAGTAATGTCTGTGTAATGTAGAAGATTGTTTAGATATCACTTGAAACAGAAATAATCAAGCTACAAAAGAAGCTTCAATAGTATTAGAATACCATTGGTAGGCTAAGAAGCTCAAATCATATAATTATTCACTAATTTAAGATGATGCAAATCACATACAAACAAATGGAAAATAATGAAATAGATATCACTCAAATGAGAAAGAGGAAATTTTATAAGTGTAACAATGATGTATACAAACTATAACCATACTCCTGAAACCAAGAAACAACCCAAACCTAAGAGAAATTGCAATAAAAACAAAAAAAAATACACCTATAGGAGTATCTCTCCCACTAGGCTATGCAAGGAGGGATAAACAATGGATATCACTCTCTCATGATTGGAAAGGTGTGAGGCTATCACTTTGTTTCTTACTGGACAGAGTAAGAGATCAAAAAAAGGGAAAAATGAGATTTGGTTCATATATGAAGGGTTTCATGGTTTCCAATGACCCAGACAATGTTGATGGATGACTCAAAGATCAAAATCACTTTCAAAAGGATGAATGAAACAAATAATTTTGCAAACTAAGCTAGGAAAAGATTAAAATCTCTTCCCCAGTAGAGTCTCTAGTTTTGTTTGTGGATATTTCCCTTCTCCACATAGATAGGATCTCCCTTGGATCTCTTTCCCTTGATCCAAGATAGTTTGGGGATAGACCTCTATGATTTCCACTCTACACCCAACCTTGATAGCATATATAAATATAAGGTAAAATATAACTCACCTTTCCACTAGTGATGACCGTTGATGTGGATCCATTTCTAGTGTAGATCTTGTGGACTATGCTCTATCTCCTTTACACATGCTTCCTACACACAATCAAACAACAATACCCATCTCAAACCTCTCAATCATTAATACATTCAATATATAAATTATATCAAGGAAACCAAGATACAACATAGATCTAATCTAATATGCTCAAGGATGGATCAAATCCTCTATACATAACAAATATAATCATAAGCATAATGCAAATAATAATTTGGACTCTGATTTATCATCCCCCAGAATGCTATGTTCATGGCTCACATAAAATCATACCCAACATTAACTATTCTAAATTGCATCAACAAAATATGCAAAGTTTCTCCATTTTGTCTAGAATGTGGTCTTTAATATGTCTTCTTCGGCCACCAAAACCTAGTTGTACATGAATAAACCGTCAAGGAGGAAAAAAGTGAATGAATGGAAATATTTATACTTGTGAGCAATAGGTCCCTAGATTCTTGTTTTTGGGGTTCTTAATAGTACCTAGATTCAATACGTCATCACTCATTGAGGAACTGTTGGTATTACAATTTAGAGGTTTATGGAATTTTCCTTGCATATCAAATAGCTTTCTAGATTTGTCGCTCCTTTTGGCATTGATTTTTCTTTTAATTATCCCATCCCTTCCTAACAATTTTTAATGGACTCAATGTGATTGTCATCATCAATTGTTTCTTCCTCTATGGTTCCTTTGTTTGTTAAAAAACAGATTCTCTGTTGGTCATTATTGAATACCCTCCAATTAGTGACATTGTCTAGCACAGATGCACTAAGCATAGCTCCACATAGAATCCATTTATAAAAGGAGACAATTTGGAAACATCATTAGCTAACATGTCTACAACCACATTCTTTGCACAAGGAATTGACGTAATATTAAAGTCAACAAAATGTTTAATCAAAATCCATACCTCAATTTGATAGCTCTTCATGTGAGGTGATAAACAATGAATAGAGTTTCTTACCTACTTCACTATTATTTTAGAATCACCAAAAACCTTCAATGATTTGATATTTAAATAAATTCCGTTTGATTAAGGCCTCATACTCAGTATTTTTGTTGGTAAATTTGAATTCTAGTCTAGATGAAATCAAGTGGCATTTTTTTTGGTGAGGATTGATCAAAATGACCCTATGCATGCACCTTCCTATGACTTAGATCCATCAAAAAACAAAGCAAATGTTAGTATCTACATATTTCAATTGAAGCTATTGTTTCTCATATGGTACACTTATCATTTTAACCAATCCAAGTAAATAGAAGTATTTAAGATTGTTCATCAGTTCGCAACGTTGATTCTTCTACTACATAGTTTCCCATGTCAATTTCAAGGAAATATATGCCTAAGATTGATTTATTGAAATGTATGTGCTCATTTGGTCCTTATAGCTCAATGAACATGTGTTTTATATCAACTTCCCAATCAATACATATTTGTTTTTTCTATCCACCCAATCGAAACCAAATATGAGACCAAGTCGGTAGCAAAATACCCCTACAATTTCTATGACCAATCCCTGCTAAGTAATAAGCCATACGATTGAGGGATATCCACCACAACAACGTGAATGATCTGGTAGAATTTGGGGTTAGATTCTATTCTAATTAAAACATATTTAAGTTCACTTGTTACCTTCACATAAAACCTATCTATTTTGATAATTCGAGTGGGACACTTGGTCGGAGTTGCACTGATTTTTTGACAAATAGAAAAATGCATTACATTCGAAGAGGCCCCTAAATCTACTAAAACATTATGCACATTATGATTGAAGTTTTCAAAGGTTAGCATAAATAGGTTTTTTTTTTTACTTTGAATTATTTCCAATTAAATCATCATGTGTTGGCTCCTTTGTTTTTGAAGAAGTCCAAAAAAGGTGAAAGAAGAGAAGACAAAAGAAGGAAGCGTAGAAAGAAAGAAAGAATTGTGGAAAAGAGGTAGCAGTCGCAACAAGTTTTGGACTAGTTTTGGATTTGCTCCACGAGTATAAAAGGAAGCGGAGGGTAAGCAGAAAGAGATCACAAGATCATCGACGTATCAACGAGTCAGAAGATCAGATCCATCCAAAGACAAAGATAGCCAAATCCATAGTAGAAGACATGTATATGGGTTTTGAGTTTTGTTTATTTGGTTGCATATGCAGCGATGGGTAATTCCGCAGTGACTATAAGTCCTTAGATCCATGATGTAATATACTATAATTGAGAAGTATTTTCTATAATAAAAATCATTTATGGGCCCCTCAAATTTTATGTGTTATGTCTGTCTTGGATGTGCTTATTTTTTTTTACTATCATAACATACTTGAATGGACAATATATTTGAATAAGTAACATTACAATATACTTGGATGAATGGTGTTGCGATGGATATTATTGTGATATGAATAAAAAAAACCCTCAACCATATCCATACAGTTAACCACTCCCTATTTTATGTCAGTCTTGGTTGTGCTTCAGGTGAGACCTTTCCCCTTAAGGGGATTAAAAATGCCAACACACTAGACTACAATAACACCCTTTTGTTGGCCCATGCACAAGAACCTCAGTCTCAATTTTGCGCCAACAAATGGTTCCATTGTTGGGACCCAGTTTTTAAAAGACTCTGTTAATTGTATGGTTCCCTATGTGACGACGAGTCAGATCCAATTATGGTGGGATAAGAATCTTGATAATTTCGCAACCCAAGAGGATGAATTGCGAGGGTGGGAAATATCCAAGTTTAGACAATATATTTTCTATGGAGGTCGACCACTAGATCAATATGAAGTTATTTGGGTTGAACTTCTAGTAACCTTAGCAAAGTGGTTAAAATGACTTGTGGAAGCACCTGAGTACCGCAATAGATAGAGAAAGACTGTTGAGTGGACTCCAAGGGATTTGATCAAATTAAAATAACTAGGTTCACCCTTGACCAGAGCCATTTATTTATGGGTAGAAATAACTGTAACTGGCTATGTTCTAGAATTTGCAATTGAAAACAACCAATTGGTATTGAAATCTGAGGATGAACTCGAGAGAGGATCTAGAGGCAGACTATTAAAAGAATTTATTCTATGGATTAAAACTTGGATGGTTGAATTTGGGTTTCTACATCTAGACTAGATTATAATGGAGGAGTAAGCCTCTTGCGCAAAAGGGGAAACTTTAGGGTGATTTTAAATTGAGAAAGGTAGATCTATCGTCAATGGAGGATTTTGATAGTCCTAAATTTAGGGATGATCGAGCAGAATGAAGATCAAAAATATGAGAAAAATGGTGGAAAGACCAGATGATAAAGGCACAAAGAAAAAGTGCACAACTGGAAGAAGAAATAAGTGAAGAGAATCAAGAGGACCTACGCCTTATGAAGTGGAAATCAAAGTTGACTAGCGCAAGGCTAAGAGAAAATGGGATGGAGGTGTCGGATAGCCCAGTAAGAGGGAGTTTGGAAGAAGGCCCAAGTAGGAGGTAGGATAACTATTGGGTATGTATTATATTCTCTGCATGTATGTGAAGGGGAGAGTGTGTATGTCAGCTGTGATTTAATCCCGGTTAAGGGATTGTGGTTTATTTACTAATATGGGTTAATGGATTAGGGTATTGGATGTTGCAAAATATCTATATTATATTGTGAGTGATTCATAATGAGATAATGAGAAAATAGGAGGTGTGGCTGCAAGGTGTTGGTTGTGGAGCCAGATCTTCCAGTCTCATAGATGATATTGTCTCTGTCGTGCACCCCAGAGGAGTGCACACTCATTCCCCTACCTTGGGCCCCCGAGAAAATTTTTTTGGGGTTGTTTTCACCAACAGTTTTTGGGCCCATGGTTTTGGGTATCCCGTGGTATTTTCCCATCGTATTTCCCTTATAAAAGAAAGACATTGTAACACGGATATGGTTGATGTATTAGGTTTTATGCATTGTAAAGATCTCTGAGATCAGAAGAGAGACTATGAGACAGGAAAGAGGAAGTGCAGCGGCTGTGCTGCAGGGTTTATCCCTTCACTTTGTTGGATGGTTTAATAATAAGGACTGGCAATTTCAGTGTGGACATAACCCATCTTGGGGTGAACCATGATATATCTGTGTTTCTCTTGTAATGTGTGTGTGATTATATTTTCATTTCTTTTTATTGTTATTGCTCCAGGATCTTGTTTTTCTAACAATTGGTATCAGAGACAAAGGTCTATTTGGCAGTTAAACTCGTAGGAAGCTAGGGTTTCTGGTTCGAGTGGAAGAAATGGAAGAAGAAGGAAATTTTAAGGTCGAGAAGTTTAATGGCCAAAAATTTCAGTTATGGAAAATGCAAATGGAGGACTATCTATACCAGAAGGATCTATTCCTACCGTTGGGAGGAAGAGCAAAGCAGACGACATCCATGAAGGACGAACAATGGGAGGTTCTTGATAGAAAGGCTCTAGGAACAATACGACTGAGCCTGGATTTGTCGGTGGCTTTCAATATCTCAAAAGAAACGACAACGGAGGGTTTGATGGGCACACTGGATAAGCTGTATGAAAAACCCTCGGCCTCCAACAAGGTATTTCTAATGAAGCGTTTATTTAATATGAAGATGTCTAAACGTGGATTTGTTACTGATAATTTAAATGAGTTTAATACAGTTACAAATCAACTAAGTTCTGTAAGTGTGAACTTTGATGATGAGGTTAGGGCTCTTCTAATCTTGTGTTCATTTCCAGAAAGATGGAATAGCTTGGTCATGGCTGTAAGTAACTCTCTCTAGTTCAAACACCTTGAAATTTGATGATGTTATTGGTGTTATTCTTAGCGAGGAAATGCAAAGAAAAAGCATAGGTGAGACATCAGGTAATGCGTTGACCATGGAGAGCAGGGGAAGACAAAAGGAGAGAGGATAGATCCAAGGTAATTGTGGCAAGTCTAAAATGGGCAGATCCAAGTCCAGACTGGAAAAAATATAGAGTGCGGGAACTGTGGAAAGAAGGACATCTGAAGAAAGACTGTAGATCTCTAAATAAGAAAGGAGATGGACAGCAGGAAACTACCCAGGAAGCAATTGTAGCAGGTGATGTGTTACAAGATGCTTTGATTCTTGCATTAGATAATACAAGGGATTATTGGGTAGTCAATTTAGGGGATTCATGTCATGCTACACCCCATAGGAAATATTTTCATGATTATGTTCCAAGCGATTTTGGACATGTTTTATTGGGTGATGATGAGCCATGTAAAATTGTTGGAATGGGTAAGGTATGGATAAAAGTTAAGAATGGAACTGATTGGATTTTGAAAGATGTAAGGCATATTCCTGCTATGAAAAGAAATCTAATCTCAACAGGGCAGTTACGAGATGGTGGTTGTCTATCTACATTTGGAGAAAAGTGGTGGAAGATCACTAAAGGATCAATGGTGATAGCAAAAGGAGACAGGGTAGGTATATTGTATTTATGTCCTCATAATACTAACCATTCTATCTCTTTAGCTTCCACAGGAACAGATACATCATTGTGGCATCATGGGCTTGGCCACATTAGTGAGAAGGGGATGCAGATTCTCTACTCAAGGAAGTTGCTGCCAGATTTGAAACAAGGAAGTTTGGAATTCTGTGAAAACTGTGTTTATGGAAAACAAAAGAGAGTCAAATTTCTAAAGGTTGGGAAACATAAGAAGAATGAAAAGTTAGAGCTTGTGCATATAGATGTATGGGGACTAGCTCAGGTACAATATCTTGGTGGCTCTCATTATTATGTTACAATTATTAATGATGCAACTAGGAAAACTTGGGTTTATTGCATTAGACAGAAATATGATGTGTTTGCTACTTTTAAGAAGTGGAAATCTTTGGTTGAGAATGAGACAGGAAAAAGGTTGAAGTGTCTCAGATCTAATAATGGAGGTGAGTATTGTGGCAAGGAGTTTGATAGTTACTGTTCATACCATGGGATTCATAGAGAGAAGACAGTCCTAGGAACACCATAAGAAACTGGTGTTTCTCAAAGGATGAACAGAACTATCATGGAGCATGCAAGGTGTATGAAATTGCATGCAGGGTTGCCCTTACAGTTTTGGGCGGATGCTGTAAATACTGTTGTTTATTTAATAAACAGAGAACCTTCAAGTGCTTTGGATGGTGTTATTCCAAAGGAGGCATGGACAGGTAAAAAGGTAAACTACTCATTTATGAGAACATTTGGTTGTGAAGCATTTGTCCATATCGATAAAGATAATAGAACAAATATTGAAGCTAAATCCAAGAAAAATACCTTTATTGGATATGGGGTTATGATTTTGGTTATCACTTATGGGATTATGAAAATAACAAAATCATTAGAAGTAGAGATGTGATATTCAATGAAAAGGTCATGTATAAAGATCAGTTGTAGGGAAAGAAACGGGTAAAGGAAAGCACAAAGTACACAGTACTTGATGAAATTAAAGAAAATGAAGTTCCAAAGGTGCCAGAAAATCAAGAACAACAGCAAGTACCTGAAACTCCTGCAAATGCAAGAAGATCTACCAGGTTAAGTAGATTCCCTGAATGATACTCTCCTTCAATGTATTATTTATTGATGACTGATGCTGGTGAACTAGAGTGTTATGAAAAATCAATGTAGGTGGAAACTAGAAAGTAGTGGGAGCAAGGCATGAATGAGGAGATGGACTCATTGGTAGGAAACCAAAGTTGGGATTCGGTTCATTTGCATGTTGGTAAAAGAGCATTGTAGAACAAATGGATTTATAGGTTGAAGGAAGAAGAAGGAGGTAAGAAGCGGTGCAAGGCCAGACTTGTTGTAATGGGGTTTGCACAGAAGAAAGGTATAGATTTTGATGAAATATTTTCTCCTGTTGTTAAGATGACTTTGATTAGGACTATTTTAAGTCTAGTGGTGGTAGAAGATTTGCATCTTGAATAGTGTGCACAAGACTAGATATTGCACAAGTAGTGGGAGTTGTGAGCAGATATATGAACAATCCAGGTAAAGAACATTGGAAGGTAGTACAGTGGATTCTCAGGTATTTGATAAGTACTACCACTTAGGCATTATGTTTTGGAGATTCAAACACTGTTCTACAGGGATATGTTGATGTAGATATGGCAGGTGATAAGGATAGCAGGAGGAGCACCACAGGGTATGTGTTTACTGTAAGTGGAACAATAGTAAGTTGGATTTCGATATTGCAAAAGGTTGTTGCACCTTCAACAACGAAAGCAGAGTATGTTGTTGTTGCAGATACTAGTAAAGAGATGATTTGGCTACAGAGGTTTATGGAGCAAGTGGGTAAGAAGTAGAAGGATAGTAGGCTGTATAGTGATAGCCAGAGTGTCATTCATCTTGCAAAGAACTCAACATTCCATTCCATGACTAAACATATACAGCTCAAGTACCATTTCATACGGTCTGTTCTAGAAGATGAACTGTTGAAGCTGGAAAAGATACATACTAGCCAGAATCCTGCAGACATGTTCACAAAGGTAGTTACCAGAGAGAAACTGAGTTCTTGCTCGGTTTCAGTTGTCCTTCTAGCATGAAGGTGAAGAGGAGAAATTTTCCAAGTCCAAGTCCAGTAAGTGCAGTAGTGGTGGAGTTGTTGTGATCAGTCTCAAAGTGGGAGATTATTGGTTGTGGAGCCAGATCTTTCAGTCCCATAGATGATATTGTCTCATCCGTGCACCCTAGAGGACTATACAGTCATTCCCCTACCTTGGGGTTTGGGGCGGAGCCCCCGAGAATTTTTTTTGGGGGATGTGTTTGCCAACAATTTTTGGGCCCGTGGTTTTGGGTATCACATGGTATTTTCCCATTGTATTTCCCTTATAAAAGAAAGAAATTGTAACACGGCTAGGGTTGATGTATTAGGTTTTATGCATTGTAAAGATCTCTGATATTGGAAGAGAGACTATGAGACAGGAAAGAGGAAGTGCAGCAGCTATACTGCAAGTTGTATCCCTTCACTTTGCAGGACAGTATAATAATAAGGACTAGTAATTTCAGTGTGGACGTAGCCCATCTTGGGGTGAACCACCATATATCTGTGTTTCTCTTGTAATATGTGTGATTATATTTGCATTTCTGTTTATTGTTATTGCTCTGTGATCTTGTTTTTCTAACACAAGGTTTGTTGGTTTTCCCGGTTAAGGGTTTCTAGGGTAAATATGTGTGTACTTTGTGTGAATGTTGTGATGTAATCTATGTTTTTCTTAAAATAATCAGTATGCTTTGCTTCTCTACACAGGTTTAAGAATTACAATAAATAATTCCAATTGTGGCATTATGAAGTACCATATCAGTCACCAGAATCATCCCTGGATGTAGGAAAGGATCATCAAGAATTATCAGGACCTACGGAAAATGAAAGTACCCTAGAAAGTGAACTTCTACATTGTGTAATTGGGCACCAGAAGCAATGGAACTAGCACTCCCATGACTAAACCCCAGGCGCACTTACAAAATCTAGTAACAAACTCTCAAAACTTTGTTTTACAATTACCTTGGCATGATCAGATCAATAGTAGTACCAATATTTCTCAAAGAAGGTCATTAGTAGGAGGAAGTAGACTAGTAGCTCTCAGTAGACTAGTAGCAACATTGAAGCATATCCAGGACCCCAAGGATTCACATTGATAGGAATTCCAACCACAACGATGGCAGGATCACCAACAGATTCTCCCATAAAATTTCCAAAATTTTTGGGGAATGGTAGAGAAGATGACAAATATCAACATTGGTTTCTCTATGAAGCGATATGGAACACTAGAGAAATCCCAGTGGCGTTGGTAGAGTTTCATATGACCCTTCATGGAAGGGATTTATAGTCGTACATGAGGTTGATCGAGAAGTGTGATCAGAACACACCATCTCCTACCTTACCAGAAACAAAGAAACTATTTCTGGATGAGTTTTCACAACCAAAGTATGAATTCACTAAGTTTTTTTGACCCAAAATCTGATGGCGAAAAAGTCAAATTTGCTACAACCTGTGGTTGCTTATCCAACAATTCCAGTCTTTTTTTACCGTCGGTGGGATATCGGCTAAAATCCGACATAGTTGAAGACGTCGGATATTCGACTACCCTACCTCACCGGTTAACCGACTGCCTCCAGCTTCACAGGAAGTCGGATAAGCGACAGTGTTAGCTTCCAATATTGGTTGGATACCATCCTTTTGCCATCGATTATGCATCGGTTCAGTCGTCGGTTAAGCGATGTGTATGCCATACAAAAAAAGGTGGATCCAACGTTCTGATCCATTGGAAGTATGGCACAAGCGTCAGATATTACTTTGCCATCGTCGGATAGGTCGTCGGTTAAGCGACGTGGATGCCATACAAAAAAAGTGGATCCGACGTTCCGAGCCATTGGAAGTATTGTAAAACCGTCGGATATTACCCTGCGATCATCGGGATTAGGTCGTCGGTTAAGCGACTACCCAATACATTTAAAAAAAAAAAACATTTTTGAAATAAAACTTTTCATATTGAATACATGTTCTCTAATCCCTATGCTTATGTGTTACTCTTACCTAACTTCTCTAATTTTGTATATTTAGGAGTTTGTATATTCATGTATGAGATCATATTCTTTGAATAAGGCTCATTAGATAGTTAATGGGTAGTCACTTAATGTAAAAGGATCATTTTTATTAAATAAGAACCAGTAGGTGGTTAGTAGTCATTAATTTTGAGATTGCATGTAGTTAGGGTTTTGGTAGTTATTACGAAACTATTTATAGCGCTAGAAGGATGTATAATGTTTTGTCAAAGATTGGTATTGTATCGAAGATTTGCTCAAAGGAGCTCATCCTCTCCAAGAGGCCCATGAACATTACTCTCTCTTTTTGAATTTATTAATACAAGTGTTATATTTTGCAAGTTTAATCTCTTTCTTGCATTTTCTTTTGTTCACTTATATTTATTTGAGGTTAAGCTGGATATTGATTCCAAGGAAATTAAAGATAAGGTTAAGGATATTGATTCCAGTGCATCATTTACTCAACCTTTGAAGTTATGGAAACTCGAAATTGGTTATGAGGAGCAACCAAAAATCACAACAAGCTCCAAGAAATTGTCAAAATTTAAATGACACGCGAGTCGGTTGTAGAAAGCCAACATCGTAGCCATTCATTGAGCTCCTCTCTGTTTCGAGAATAATTTCATATTCTCTACTGAACAGGGCCAACCACATGAAGGTGGAAGCTCATATGGCCCATCCCCCCCTCACATCACTCTCAATTCCCCATACCCAATGCATGCACTCGAAAAAAACCAATATGTGCAAATTCATACGTATTTTATCATGAACTTTCATCCATTATTCATTCAATAAATGCTAACATTCACTAAACCATTGTTTTTGTCGATCCACACATTCATTCAATAAAATATAACATTCAATAAACCATTCATTAATCATTCAGTCAACACATTCATTCAATAAAGGTAACAGTTTACTACACTGAATCATTAAAATATTAGAAAATTCATTAAACCATTCATTCATTAATTAGGCCAAAAATTGTGGACGATATATTGTTATAAAAAATATTTAGAAGAGATTTGAACCTGCGACCTATGTCTAGTCCCAAGGATACCACCTTCAAGATTGACCTTATCAATCAATTCCCATCGCCGATTCCTCTCATATGATGTCCCAAAACCATTTCTCTCGACACCCACTCTTCATTTATTCTGCATACATTTCACTATGCAACCGTCTCAAATTCCCATTGCGTTTTACATCAATTAGTTTATCAATTCAGTATGACCCACGTCTGTCATACAATGAGTGTTTCTGCGGTCTTCAGTTTCAGCTCGGTAATGGTTGACAATTCATGGTATTACATTTCCCTTTGGCTACAAATGACAAACTCATAGTTCACTATTAAGGTTTGTCTGACAAAGCTGACGGTCAGAGAAATATTGATAGTGAACTATGAGTTTGCCATATTGCAGCTTAAGGGAAACGTAAATATAGAATGCATCGTCACCGTTGTCAGGCTGGAACTCAAGACCGTGGAAACACTCCTCGGATGGCGGGCATGGGTCATACCGAATTGATAAACTAATAGAGGGAAAACACAACGAGAATCTAAGACCATTGCATAGTGAAATGCATACAGAATGAATCAAGGTTGAATGTGGTAGCCCGCCATCTCCCATTGTGAAATGCATGCAGAATGAATCGAGCTTGAAGGTGGTCACCCTTTCCAGCTGCACTTCAAGCTTGAAGGTGGTAGCCTTGGGACTAGACATAGGTCGCAGGTTCAAATCTCCTCAGTTCAGTTCGTACCCTGTTATTTTTTTGATGCAAACTATATGTTTTATTTAATTTGCTGTTGACTTTAATTCCCTAGCATAGGAGGAGCCATTATGGTCAAGTTGCATTCCTAAAAAAAAGATGAACATTGACAACAAGCATCATGTCTCTAATTGTTGTCGGTGTATGCTAGCTTAGTTGCAAATATCATGCTTCAAAAGAATCCATCCTTGAATGGTAAATATACCAATTTGGAAGGGTTTAATGTGAGGTTAAGGATATTGATTCCAAGGAAATTAAAGAGAAGGTTAAGGATAATGATTCCAGTGCATCATTTACTCAACCTTTGATGTTGTGGAAATTGAAAATTGGTTATGAGGAGCAACCAAAAATCACAACAAGCTCCAAGAAATGATCAAAATTTAGACAACACGCGAGTGGGTTGTAGAAAGCCAGCATCGTAGCCATTCATTGAGCTCCTCTCTGTTTCGGGAATAATTTCATATTCTCTACTGAACAGGGCCAACCACGTGAAGGTGGAAGCTCTTATGGCCCCTCCCCCGCTTCACATCACTCTCAATTCCCCATACCCAATGAATGCACTTGAAAAAAACAAATATGTGTAAATCCATCCATATTTCATCATGAACTTTCATCCATATATGTGAAAATTCATCCATATTTCATCATGTGGAAAATCGAAATTGGTTATGAGGAGCAACCAAAAATCACAACAAGCTCAAAGAAATTGACAAATTTTAGACGACACGTGAGTGGGTCGTAGAAAGACGGCATTGTAGCCATTCATTGAGCTCCTCTCTATTTCGAGAATAATTTCATATTCTCTACTGAACAGGGCCAACCACGTGAAGGTGGAAGCTCTTATTCCCCCCCACCCCTCACATCACTCTCAATTCCCCATACCCAATGCATGTACTTGAAAAAAACAAATATGTGCAAATTCATCCATATTTCATCATGAACTTTCATCCATTATTCATTCAATAAATGCTAACATTCACTAAACCATCGTTTTAGTCGATCAACACATTCATTCAATAAAAGCTAACACTCAATACAACATTCATTAATCATTCAGTCAACACATTCATTCAATAAAAGTTGAAATTCAATGAAGGTAACAGTTTACTACACTGAATCATTAAAACATTAGAACATTCATTAAACCATTCATTCATTCATTAGACCGAAAATAGTGGACGATATATTGTTATCAAAAATATTTAGACGTTGTTTTTCCCGTCCTTCTTTTTATAAGTTTTTCTTCTCTTCAGTGGTATATAATCTATAAGAGGACCATCTACATCATCTGGACTTTCTCTTCTAGTTCTTGGTTCTTTAGTAGGTGCTTTTGGTGATGTTTGCAATATCCTAGCTGATTGTTGTTCTAGACGTGGATTTGTGGCAAGGGGTTCGGATTTGCTGCAACGATGTGAAAATGTTACATCGTTATATTTTATTGTAATGACAAGTTTTTCATTTAAAAAAATTCATTACGAAGGTTATTTTTTACCAGGTGTGACCAAATCATGTTGTTGATGTTCTTGTCCAGTCTCAACCTATACAGTTTCACCCTCTACATGCTCTGTAGTTGAAATACGGTGAACTACAATTAATGGTCACCATTTGCAATGCTATACATAAAATTGTAGCATATGAATAAATTCATTACCAGGATTCGAAGCTTGATCATCGATTTGTTGTTGTCCCTCCTCGACACTAATGGGATCATTGATTTCCTGTTAAAAATAGAGTCAATATTTTACATCAAGTATTTGGAACGAAAATATCCCATAAGCGACAAATCTTCATTAAACTATATAGATTCTATATACCTATGCACCAGATGGATTGGTACCACAAGACTATGTTTTCCCAAATAAGCTTCTTCGACGTTCAACAACAACTCCAAAGTCTTCTTGGAAGCCAAGCTTCATGCCTTCCTATGTGGGTACTTCATTGAATCGATCGGCCTGCATATTTGCTTATCGTCATTAAATAACATTTTACGGTGCAATAAAACGAAAAATAATTTTAAATTTATTATTTGTATTCATTGTTGGTTTCTCGAAACTTACAATCTGTGCCGCCAAATTCGAATAACCACCAGGGCCAAGCTTGTGCTGACCTATTTTTTCTAGTATTGCCTTTGTGGCCTTTGATGTGTCTGGTAGCCTATGCAAGTGTTGAAATACGTTAGATGTTCTGAGTTTGATATAGAAATCAAGGATAATAAGGTTTATAATTACATTGCGGAAAGTATTGCATACCTCCCTGTGCCTGGTGTTAGCTTTCCTTCTCTTCTCAGAGCCTTCTCCTTTCCATCTTCCACTAGAGCTCTCCACTCCATTGCTGGAATCATTGGTGGGCACTCATACCTATGGTTTTTTTCGAGGTGTGTCCTATATTGGTCTCACACAACCTTCACATGTTGACAAGCCTTTTTCAAGACATTGGCATGACTGAAGGTTTTCTCCCCGAACAGGCCAACCAACAGATTAGTGAGTTCATCTTTTAAATGTTTCGATTGTCTATCCCACCTTGTTCGGATGGTGGGCCCGAAGATCTCCAAGCAAAATTCATTCATATGTTTATAGAAAACATTGTTTCCTGCACAACGATCATGCCATGATCATAATTAGTTGATAAAAAACATTGTATTGGTATATTACAATAAAATTATAAACACTAATTAACTTGATCAACTACGATTAATAACCTGGGATCGTCGGTATCTTTATTGGGATGAGAGCTTCGTCCACCAAAAATGTTGTCTCCAGTGTTCCCGTGCTTTTGACATGGGAAGATCCTGGAAATGTAGCTTCTTCGACATCAAAATTGATAGGGGACTCGGTGTCGATTCCTTCTTGTGGATGATCCATTGTGTGTTGGTCAATAGCGGCTGTTGTGCTCACAGTGGGGGTCCGTGGTGTTTCGGAATGTGTTGCCGACTGTTCGGTCGACAACAATGGCAAAGGATTCGAACTACATGGAGTCATTTGGTCGTGATGTGAAGTTTCTCCATGAGCCTCGCTGGGGCCAACCCCACCTTGACCACTATTGTGTGGTCCCTTATAATTCTATAAATACACACCACATCTTATACGTTCAATATTATCATATAAAAGAGAACATTATAAAGATTTAAACGAATTATTCTATGATTCAAGATTCCTCAACTTACTCGCAAGTTATTAGACCTATGTTCCAACAATGCAATCCTTTCTATAATTGCGTTTGTCTGCGGAACCTGGATTAGTAGAGAAAGGATTTACGCAGTATATCTATTCAACAATTTCTTTTCCATCTTTAGCGGGTGTGTGGCTTCACCAATTTTTTCGCAATCGTGAAGCACCTCTGCCACTTCAGGTTCTAATGAAAAATCTTGCGATGCTGATTCATACTGCGATTCACTAGTGGGCTGCAACAAACATATATAAAGCACTACTAATTTCTCTATTGATAGATTCCAAATTTTATATTAACGTAACATATCTATCATGATAGCTTCTTAAAATTACAACACGGTTTACATTATCATAATGAAACCAGTATACACACGAAAAATACATAACAAAATTAACATTATGCTACGTATTATATTGGTACAATTGAAATGATTTATACCTACGATGTCAAGGATCATGATCCACTCATTGGATCAATGGTCATAGGTGACTTGCCCCGATCTGCTAATATTTGGGAGCTGCCCCTAACAACACCTTAATAAAAAAACATAGTGAAAGTCACCTAAACGATTCCAAAACTATTCATGAGAAAACACATCAAAAAAATTATTATTCATATTATATTTTTAATATTACAAAGATGTATAACCATTGCGCGGACCCTGGTGTGGCCGACCTTATGGAACCGGCCTACATCAAAACATAGACTAGAAAATTACGTAAACAAAACCAAAATATTCATTGAAACATTAATATACTGCTAAAACATTTTGACATATTTTAATTGCACAATTCAAATCATGTCTACCTGTTGCCCCGAGGGTGTTGTCGTCTGATCAACATTCGACGTGTGTATTTCCCTATCAACGTTCTGCATCAAATATAAATAACATTATATAAAACAAACCAAGTTATTAATAATGCAAAAACAAAGAAAATAAAAAATATTTTTTCTTATTATATTTGTACTATTAGAAAGATGTATACCTGCTCCGTCGAGGAAGAAGTACTCCTCCGACCATTTGTTGGCAGAGATTTATCCCGATGACTGGACTGCAAAGTAAATATGGGAAATTTAAACGAAATAAACTAACCAAAAATCCTTATCATGTTTAATTTATTACTAAAAGGTTGGGTAAAATGTTTTATAGTAACCTTGTTTGTATCTACTCGGTTCACATGGTAATTAATAAGCAACTCGTCCCTTGCAGATAT
Source organism: Larix kaempferi (assembly GCA_027924585.1). NCBI lineage: Eukaryota > Viridiplantae > Streptophyta > Pinopsida > Pinales > Pinaceae > Larix > Larix kaempferi. The sequence continues at coordinate 4,193,951 of BSBM01000608.1, forward strand.
TGTTTTAATAACAACTACAAAAACATGGTTTCCTTCACGCCCCTCAAATTCGCAGTTTGGTTGCTTAATTGTAGACCCTGGTTGTGAATTGTTTATAAACCCCGCAATATTCCATGTGGCCTTTGGCCTTCCGTCCATGTACAACATTCCTCCTTTATTTTGATTTGTGTCTTTCAATTGTAAATAGTTTGTTGACAATCCATAGCTACGCATACTTTTTGCATATCGGACAAGGTGCATCCAATCGTTGTAGTTGTATATGGGTCCAACATACTCCATCAATTCTATACATGTCCCATAACCGACCAAGATGCAATCCATGGAAAACAACCCGAAACCATGTATCGACGATGGTGCAATTCGATATCTCCTCTCGTTCACACAAAAATTACTGTTCGGTGGAGGAAGATCCCTCGGTACCCATTGTTTCACTAAATGTCTGCACCTCAAGGGCACCTCTTTGTCATATTTTGTCTCATCACCATAGGAACATGCCCCCCCTTGACCGTAAAAAAATTCATTGCATCTATGGAATATTCTTTTGTTTTTTTGACATCTAGTTGATACAATTCTTCTAGACCTACTGGATGTCTCACTTTCCTCTAGCCTTCCTAAACTCCCCTCACTCGAGGAAGACAAATCAGACAAATACCTGTTTAGTTCTACCTGCACCATTGGAAAAAAGTTTAGATTCGACTGCAAGGCATAACGCCTCTTAAAAGTTGACTTGTATCGCCTTTTATAATTTTACTTGATCCTCATTCCCTTTGTCAACATGTAGGCATTCAAGTGATGATCGGAAGACGACCAATTTATCTTTCTTAAGAGTAGAAAGTCATGCAATATTTATGAGTTTTTTTTTACTATTTGATTTAACGCTACATCACACATGTAACACACATGAAACACTACACATAGACGTTACAGGATCTCCTCTAATGCTACAAGTCCTGGCTACTTAATGAAAACTATTTACCACATATTTGATTACCTTAGTGTAGATGTTTCCTATAATATACTCAGAAGAGTTACTTTCAGAAATGACTGTGCCTCTTAGAGGCCAGTCAACTCTAGGAACCAAGTTACCCTATGATAGGGCTAGTACAAACCAGAGAGAGAGAGATGACTGGGCTATGGTATGGTCAATCAAAGAAATTCAGTGACAGTAAAAAGGCTCAGTACAAAGACCAACCAGTAAGGTACAAGTCAAAAAAAAGAAATGGGTATAAAGACTCATAACCCTTGGGACTAAGGTTGTGTACACTACCTCAAACGTGGACAAACTACCATAGTTATAACCACAAGACCAAAAACATAAAAGGCAGTACAAATTAATATATGCAATATCTCCTTGTAACTACCTCATATATGAAATAGCTCCTTGTAACTACCTCTTGTAACTCAAATAGTACCACCAAAAGGTATGATGACAAACTACCATAGTACCCACAAGACCTAAAACATAAAAGGTGGTACAAATCACAAGATATCCCAATATCAGTAAAACACCCAAAAGGTAAAAGGTAAGGTACTACAAAAATATTATCGACAAAATGAAAGGACCATAAGAAAATCGACCAAGGTAGGGTACAACCATTCATCTCTCTCTCAAATGTACCATTTTTCCATATAACTTGAAATACCATCATCACAGTAAACGAAAAAGTCCACATAGGTGATGTGATCACGTGGTCCTCTAGACTACTCCTATGGTCAAGCGTTAGTGGCTCCATGAACGGGTGTTTAGTCCCTTCAGAATACCATCTAACTCAACCATCTCGAAGACCTAGGAGAAGAGGACATCACACATCATCAAATAAGTATTGGTAACTACCGTGTATGAACTCAAAAACCTTAAAGCAACCGAGCGTGCATAAGGGGAGCTATGAAAAGACAAGGCTCGCAGGCCAAAAAAACAAGCTCAAAAAACTGTACTGGGACCGATGTCACAGTAAGCGAGCTGAAACAAAAGTGGCCAGAATGCCAACAAGTAGCACTAAAAAGAAAAAGACCCTCTAAAAAGGTGAAAATGCAAGCAAACTTCCTAACTAGGAGTTGGAGACCTCGACAAATCGTATCCTTTGCAAGGTGATGAAATCCAAGTCAAACAATATGAAGTGAGAGATCGAATTTGAAGGATATCTCTCTACCAAAAGGGATCTTGGGTAAAAGAGACCTAGTAGAAAAGTCACTAAGCTACCTCGTTCATGACACGTCGGAAAAGGTTTTCGGCGCTTCTGCCTTATCACCCTTGTATCACTAGTATGGTGGCCGGAGAATACAAGGAAGACAATGATTGATGTTGCCTTAGGGCTAAGTGGAGTGCGACATTCCACATAGTCCGTTCGGTTCTCGATCTCGCAGCGGTTTAACCTCTAAAACAACAGGAGGCCCCTCCACAAACTGGTGTATGACCGTGTCAACAAATACTAGAGAATTTTGGTACCCTAGAGGACAACAACTATGTCTCAAATGATAATGACAAGGGGGGATTATTTGGATGCCTATCCCCAGTGTCCTACCTAACTAGCAAATTCTTTTTCTCCTCAAGTGAGGTTATGGTGTGTTTAGTTTGGGGGTGTAAATTTTAGTGGTTGTATTACTCAATCAGGTGATGGAAGTGAAACTCGTGGTGTGATGACTAACTCAAACCATGCAAATGCATATGAATAAAATAAGCCTTTCCTTTCAATGAATGCTAGCTAAGGTAAGGAGAGAGTTCTTTCAAACTATAACTACTCTTTCAAATTAAACGAATCCATTAACAATAACTTTCTTCTACTTCTAATGACTAAAATGCATGACAATGTTTAAACCTAATTAGCAAGCATAAGCATGACATTCTGATATTGTGAATAATCGTTTATGGTAGGACACATTATTTCAATTTAAACCCCATTTAATGTACGCTAGGAGACTTAAATTACAGAATGATCTCATAAGTATAAGCCCAAGAATATTTGTCACAATCCAAAATCTATTCACCAAATTCAAATCACTTCTACTATAGCTCAAGTTATGTGGTGTAGTCATCATACTTGAACTCATTAAAAATTCATTCTTTTGCATTCACAGTCGACATAAGTACAACACAAGGGATCATGATTGCTAGGGTCCACAGTCAAACATGCATCTACGAAACAGAAAATTCAAAGCTGGAAGGTAAGATAAGTTAATTACAAAATTAGGTCAATGGGACCCCTAAGTACAAAGGTGTTGATACAATGTGGGAGTGCAAAAGCGGCTCCTTTAAAAGGCATATTCTATTGAAAGAAAAGGAAACCTACCTTTGCAAGATAAATAAATCTCCCAAGTCCCAGTACACATTCAAGCAACAATTTTTCCATCTACAATAGAAACTGGGGACAATTTCTTCTTAAGTAGGGAGGAAATCATGAGCACTATGGGGTTGAAGTGCTTATCATATGTTGCAAATTCGGAATTTCACTGGCAAGATATCCCGCCAATCTATTTGGAAGTTCACTAGTTGTATCTCAAATTCTAGTTTTATCTTGGCTACACAGTAGGCTTATAATTGTCAGCAACTACATGTATTGGATTAAAATTAAGATAAAGGGCTTGAAATCGTCTCCTCAACTTGCAAACATTTGTAGGAATTGCATGTTTTTCCATCAGACCTAATGATTAAGGCATTATGATACAGGAAGGCCTTATGGATACTTCAAGCTCTTATCCTAGGATCACCTCTGTACTATGTTTTTTTATTGTGAAACAACAAATGCAACATTAGTCACTATTGCAAGAAACAAAAATGCTTACCTCTCACTCAGTTTTGTTTGTCTTTGAGTGGTATGCATAAAAATAAGGAATTTTGGTCGTCAGGTACTTATGTAAAGTGTTTGGAGAGGCTTAGTGTTTCTTTTGTTGGTGATAGTGACATTGGGATGCAATGTGTTCTATCAAGTTGTATAAACATATGTAAGCTTGAGATAAGGGATAGACCATTTAGTGATTTGTCTCTTTTATGAATCAAATTCATCCCTTTGTTTCCGAAATGGCCTATCATTTCCTATTCACTCATATGCACACCTAGAATCTTTCCACTTATTCTTTTGTCATTTTGCAAACTTCACACATTACACACACACTTCTAACAAGAATGGTATTCAATTCCTTTCCCATTTATTGGCCCGACTAATAACATGGAGAAACATACCATCCTTATATAGTAAGGTTAGGATACATGGGATAAAAACTCAAAGTTGCACATATGGAAACAAACTAAGAACAATTTTCTGTAGTTTGGATACAAAGGACGTGATACTTCATCAAGGTTCAAGCCAACAGGCACTAATATTGTTCCCTTGGACAGAAAATACCTCTATACCAACCTGTATCTAGAGCATTAGTTAAACTGGATAGGGAAATCGATGTGTGGAATATATATTGTCCAGCATCAAACAAAAATTCAGGCTAGGGTAGTGATTGCAACAAGGAGCAATGTATCACTATGGAGGATAAGCCTTGCACTCCCCAGCCTTCATGGGAACCTACACAAAAAAGCATGGAATTGCAGCCACAAGAACAACACACAGAGAAAATATTATGTGTAGCAACATCACATGGAGATGGAAGAAATGATACAAAATAAATATTGCTGCACTTTCCTTTATTATGCACTAAGAATACACACTTACAATTTCAGAATAACTAAAACTTTCAGCTTCCCACCTTGACACATGTGGGGTGAACTACTTGAGTTAGTTACTTGGAGAAGCATGCTTGGCACAAGTTTTCATGTCACCACATACCTTAGCCCATGTGAGGCACATGAGTTGGTTATGTTAACCATTAAAATGGACCTTGTCAAGGTGGAGTAATCCACTTGTGGACCTAGTATAATGTTTTTACTTGTAACTCCCCTCTCTGTTGTTCCATAAAAGAGAAGGAGGTGCACATGAATTCTAAGCATGAGAGCTAGAGTGAAGAGTGGTGTGATGTGATAGCTAGGGTATTCTATTTAAAGTGTATTGCTTTATGAGGTTGTGAGAAGGTGGTTGGTTTTGTATAGTAAGCTTGGGAGACTCTGATTTTGGATTATGTAATTCTCTTTTCTACTATAATAGAAAGACAAGTGATTGTTGGTGCATATTCAGTATGCTAATTTGATTTTTATAAAGCTGATTTCTATTTAAAATGTAACTTGTAACTCCCCTATCTTTTGTTCTACAAAAGTGAAGGAGGTGCACATGAATTCTAAGCATGAGAGCTAGAGTGAAGAGTGAAGAGTGGTGTGATGTGATAGCTATGAGGTTCTTGACTCTTCCAAGTATTCTGCTATCTTCAAAAGGGATGTCTGTAGCTGTGCACATGGTTGCAGTTTGCAAAGCATTCACACAACAACACTCAGTTGCCCTTGCAAGGGTATTTTGTGTTCATCTGAAGGAACATCTCAAGACTACATTAAATGTTTTGGATCATGTTGCAGGGACTAATTTATTAGCTGCAAAAGATGGACTGAATCAGAAAGTATTTTGGTGCTTGTTTGTGGTACAATTTGTTGTCTTTCTAGCTAATGATACTAAAGATAATTGATGGTTGGTAGCATTAACGACAGAGTTTGGAAATGATAGCAAGGATGTGCTTCTTGATATTGGGATGATACATCAAGAAATACTATGGCAAGTTGCACTTACTGAGGATTCAAAGGCGCTGCTAAAGAAAGATGATGGCAATGTTTCCTGCAGTGTCACAACTGATTTGGATGTGCATGCAAATGAAATTGATGATCACTTGCCAACTTCTGTTGGACACTATGTGGATCTTATTTTGAATCAACATAGGAAATCATCTATTTGGAATGTTGAACCTCAAATTTTTGATCTAATACATCTATTTCATGATATTAGTCATAATGCTCGGCTTCAACGAAGGTTGAACATTGATTCCTCTGCCCGAGCACAACAAGCCTATGTTCGTCAACCACAGTATTCTCATTCTGATGAAGGCCCTTCTAGAATTAAAATGCACGGCAATAAGCAAAAGTCACTACATTATTTTTGCTATGAGATATTAAGGTAATTTTCATT